>ML677371.1:18402634-18485797 GCA_007922305.1 Dermatemys mawii | reverse complement strand
GTGGACCCCCTGAAATCTGTTTGCAGTCCTCCAGGGGGCCCCAGAACCCTGGTTGAGAACCACTGCAATATATAATAAAAATGTAAGAGGAAAAAAGTGTGAGTTGAAACAATTTAAAAGATAAAAAGCCAAAGATGGGTCTAAAAAACCCACCCATGGGAGAAAATCCACACTCCACTGAAGTTAATAGGAGTTTTGCCATTGACTTCAGTGGCTCCAGGATTTCAGCCCAGGTATGAACAGATCCAAACTTCAGAAAAGTGTTAGATTAAAACCTAAATGTTGTAGCTCAAGTCCAAGTCTCTCCCTACACCATTCAAACCTTTTCACACAGTGATCAATGCTGTGAAGTACTGAGGGCTCGGTCCTGCATTATTCAAGTCAATGAAAGCTATCCCACTGACTTGATTAGGTTCAGGATCAAGCCCTGAATAGACTCTGCTCCCACTGAATACACTTCAGTGCCCCAGCCCTCCTTTTATTGACGTTATTAGCCAAGTTTCCACTGATTTCAATGGGAATAATATCAGATCCTGTCACTGAAAATACCTCCCCTCCCCCACAAAAACCACACCATCACCAGAACAGTTTTTTACTCTTTGCTCTATTGTTCTGAGAAGTAAGGATCAAATTCAGAGGCTAGTCAAAGTCCAGAGTGATCTGCTTGTGTAACTACATGCTCCCACCCCCTTAGATTTAGTCACTCATTTATACATAGTTACCAATGTGCGGTCACACTTTCCCCACCCTTTCAAGGTGAATTTGGGTCACAGCACCTGAGTGAGTCTAAAGATGTGTCTGGATTGGGATAAAAAACCTGCAGCTGGCCTGAGTCAGGTGACTCAGGCTCAGGCTCTAGGGCTGACAAACTGCTGCATAGATGTTCGGGCCTTGTCTGGAGCCAAGCTCTCGGACCCTCTACCCTTGCAAAACTCCAGGGCTCGGGTTCCAGCCCAAGCCCAAAAGGTCTACAGAGCAATTTTTAGCTCCTCATGCCTGATCCAGGCCAGCTGCGGCTGTGCCATGGGACTTCCATTGCAGTGTGGGCATACCCTAAGGGAACACAAGCTGGCATGAGAGAAGTTTAAAAAATTGCTTTTCTTGTTAATTTTATGTTGTTCTGTTTTTGCTCTTCAGCATGTAAGTTACACCAGCCTAAATTCCATTACAAGCCAGCAAGTCTGTGTAATTAGGGTAAGGAAGCTGGAATAGAAAGGTGTCTAACTTGCACTACTACTTTACTTTCCATGTGTGTACTGATAATGGAGTAGGTTGTATTTAGAGAGTTGGACAAAGAAAAGGAAAGAATGACACATAGCACCTTAACTTTCATAGGCACACAGGCATTGCCATACTGGATCAGACCAGTATCCTGGCCTCGTGTCAGTGATCCACACTAGAGGCTTCAGAGCAAGGCGTAAGAAACCTGCAACAGACCCCTCCCCCCAAATACACACAATTTAAGTCCCCTCTTCATCGCTAATATTTGTACAGCTTAATCCCTGAGGCATGAGGTTTAATACCCCTTCCAGAATTTATCATCAGCATTAAATATAACTCTGTATATTCTTCATCCATATTAATGTCTAATCTCTTTTTTGAATTGTGCTAAGTCCTTGACCTCAGCGACTTCTAGTTTAATTTGATCTAAAGCACAGTGGATGGTTACAATTTGTATCCACCAGCTTTCACTACATCTCTCTACACCAATAACCTAATTTTTACTGTTCTTTTTAAAGACACCCAAATAAACTTAAACCACCACATTTATTTTTTTCAAAATGATATTGCAATGGATGTTTCCAGCCTTGGAATACTGATGTACTAGATGCTGCAGAACACAAAAAAATAATGCAGACTTGTTGGTTTGATTGAATTAGACCATGGAACTCCTACCCAGAGAACAATGCATCCATTTTTGTCTTTACTGTTGCATCCATATATATATATATATATCCATTATATATATATATATATATATATATATAAAATATAAAGTTCATTCTGCCTTAAGTATTAGAGATACTGTCATATCTCACAAATCCAGTTTTATAAGTTGGTCACTGCAGCAATCATGGAGAAATCTTATTTCTCCCATCAACAGGTGTATTATAGGCAACCGGACTAGGGACAGAGAGTTTTACCTTCCTCTGGAGGATCAACATTTTTGGCTATTGCCAAAAAACAGGATACTTTACTGTGTCTTTAATGTGTCCCAAAGACTTCTTGAAGCCAACTGACAGAGAGCACAGGGATGCAAAGGGTAACAGGGATCCTCTGGGTCAGATATTTACATTCTAGTTCACCAGAGTGCCTCATGTAAGATTTCTACTGAAAGTCTGTCACACCGGCCATCGTTATCTTTGTGAAATGTTTGTGTGGATAATATTTAGAGATAGGTATGTATACATTGGAAATTATGTTCTCAGGCCATGTAGTAAAAGGCAGGTCACCTAGAGGTGACATGCTTTAGGACTGGTTCCACTAGACTGGAGAGCCTTATCTCCCTGGCTGACAACTGTATGTCTTACAATGAGAGTCTATTTGCGTACTGAGTCAATAAAATATATCTAGGGGTGTAAAAAGATGCCCTGGCATCCTTCATCTGGGTAGACAAGTTGCCAGCAGACTTGATCTGATGGAAGGAGGGCCTCAGACATCCTGATTGCAAAAAACTGTGAAAAGGCCTTTGGGGCAGCAGAGCCTTAGGCAGACAAGAGGGCATATTATACAGAATATGTCACAAACACATAACATGAATATACAAACAATGTCCTCTATCATGCAATCAAAGTAGTTCTAAAAATAGGATATATTCCAGAAACAAAGAATAATAAAAACAAAAGCTCATGGTGCAAACAGGCAACAATGCTACAATTTGCTCAAAGTGAAAAATAGATTAAGATAGCCCTTGGTATAGGGGGTACGCTGCGTGCAGAGCTGAAGACAAATCAGGGTAAGATCAAGGTGTAGCACTGAGTACTAGAGGAGATTCCAAGATGCGGCAAAGGGAGAGCAGCCATGTATTAGAGCAATCCTAAGAGCTACTCTAAGGGTTTGTCTTCACTGCAGAGTTAACTAGAATTATCTACACTCAAGTTACTCCTCTAGAACGAGCATCTCTCAAGTGCCAGCAACCACACTCTGAAATAACACTCGAGCTACACAGATTGATTGCATCAGCTGCTAGCACAGTCATAACTTGAACATAGTGTGACGGAGTCAGTCCAGAAGGATATAAGTGTGCTGGAAGGCAGGTATATTAGTCTCAGGATGTGCAGGTCCCTATTCCCTAGATAGCCAAACAAAGGCTACTCCAGGCCAATCAAGACACCTGGGGCCAATTAAGGACCTTCTAGAAAGGAGTAGAAACAGCTAGCCTGATTGGGACACCTGAAGCCAATCAGGGACTGGCTGAAACCAGATAAAAACCTCCCAGTTAGTCAGGTGGGCTGTGGGTGTCAGGAGCTGTGAGAGGAAGTTGTGCTGTTGGTGAGACTGAGTGGTGGACAACATATCATATGCAAGGAAGGAGGCCCTGAGGTAAGGGTGAAGTGGAGTTTGAAGAAGCGGGGACTGCTGTGGGGAAGTAGCCCAGGGAATTGTATTGTGTTTTGTGGATAAAAGGTCAGCCATCTTAGCTGATACTATTAGGGTCCCTGGGCTGGAGCCTGGAGTAGAGCATGGGCCTGGGCTCCCCGCTTTTTTCCATCTTCCATACTGGCCTGTGATGAAGGTAACTCACTAGGTGGTGACTCTTGCCAATTATACTGAGAAAGGGAGATCATTCTGGGGCCTAGATGAGTTTGAGGCCCCTAAGTCTGCCAGGAAGTGCAGGACCCACAAGTACAAACTTGGAGCTTTGTCACAGTAGCCTTAGCTATAAAGTTCATATCACGGAGCTCATGGAAGTCACAGAATCCCTGACTTACAGAGACCTCCGTTCTCTGTTCCACTCCATGCATCTGATGAAGTGGGTTCTAGCCCACAAAAACTTATGTCCAAATAAATTGGTTAGTCTCTAAAGGTGCCACAAGGACTCTGTTCTTTTTTCAGAGACTTCCATGACATGCTCTGCTTCATCCCCAGGGGCCCAGAGACTGGAGCTGGCAGCTAGCAGGGCCCCCTGCAAGATTCCAGCTACAGTCTCCTGAGGGGACCTTCTTCAGGGTTCCAGCAACGGGAGACAGCTTTGTGCTGGGGCGAGGGTGGCACCATGGACAAATCACTGGGGGTATCCTATTTTCTCTTTGGGAAATATGGTCATCCTGCAGCTCTCAGCTGCTGTGGGTAGAGAATCTCCCCACCACCACCCCACACAGCTTCCAGCTGCCACTGGCAGAGGGGAACCTACAGCTCCCTGCCACCACAGTGGGAGAGGAAACCATCGAGTTGCAGCAGCAAAAGTCACAGACAAGTGACGGCTTCTGTGAATTTTTGTCTATTGCCCGTGACCAGTCCATAACTTTTACTAAAAATAACCATGACAAAATCTTAGCCTTATTTATAACCTATACATCTCAACCGGCCAGCCATGTTGAGTTAAGGGAATCTCGAATTAGGGACAACAATCAAGTTACAACTGAAGATAACTGCAGAGAAAATAGGCACCAAAGAATGCTACAGTTACCAGCCCTTGGGGCTACTTCACTTTATGTGGGAGGCCAGAATTTGGGTGGTTCAAATGTAATGCCACTGTCTCTTCCTGGCTCTGTGCTTTCTGTGCTGTATCTCTTAAGAGGTATGACAGCATTTCTCCATTTGTTTTGAAAAACATCTTTACAAAAATATTCAGGCCAGTAGAATTTTATCACCTGGAAGTTTGATAAAAGTGAACATCTCAGGCAGGAAGGTTGCAATGATCTAATTTAAAATTTCAAATATTCACAGAAATCTTTTTGAACTAATTTGCCCAGCCCTTCTATTGCTACAATAACCTGCATAGAAAATGCATCTTAAAAACATGCTAGTAAATCGACTATACATGCCACAATTCTCAACAAATAAGAATAGGAATAATTTTTAGATGTACCATAGATTGGTGGTTCTTAATCAGGGGTCTGGGGACCCCTAAGGGGCCATGAGCAGATTTCAGGGGATCCACCAAGCATGAACAGCATTAGACTCGCTAGGGCCCAGGGCAGAAAACTAAAGTCCTGCTGCATGGGACTGCAGCTTGGGGCACCAAGACCTAATGCCAGGGGCTGGAGCCAAAACCCAAGCAACTTAATTTCACAGTGGCTCCTGAGGTGTGGGGCCCTGGGCAATTGCCCTGCTTGCAACCTCCTAATGCCAGCCCTGGCTTTTATATGAAGAAAAACAATTGGTGTGGCACAGCTGGGCCATAGAGTTTTTATAGCGGGAGGGGAGAGAAGGGGCGCCTCAAAAAAAAAAGGTTGAGAACTCCTGCCATAGGTGATTTAATATTTGCTTCTCTGATAATGAGGTTTTGTTTTGGTTGTGGGCTTTTTTTTGTTTTTACACTTACAAATGTTATTTTGCTGTTTGTACATCTTTCCCTGTGTCATCCATTGGATGATTACCATGAACTCCTGAAGGTTGCTGCTAAAATCCATTTTTAGGTGATTCTAACTGACATTCCTAGACATAAATCACAGACTTATTTAATATAAATGGTGGACTACTCTGTAAAAATGACATGCTTAGCTTCTAGAGAGGGATATGAATAATGAAATACATACAGTAATTACCCATGCAACCTCCTTGAGCAATTCCAGTATTGCAACAGGAAATTAGAAAGCTATAATACTGATGAAGGATTTTATTTTGCTTTTGAATCCTGAAAGCTTCTTATCTCCATCTTCCACATTTTTTTCTTTTAATACACAATATTTAAAAATAAATTAAATTTATTAAGCTCCTCTAACCATTTTACCTCCATCTGTATATACACAATTCTATCTCAAGAGGATTTCCAGTTAGGAAATAAATGCAAAAATTTAAACTGTTACTGTACTAGGTTAATGTAATGTGACAGCTTTTAAAATCTGAAATTAGCATTTATCAAAAGAACCCTAGAAAAATAGCATGCTGTGATCATTGAACAAGCAATGTGCCCAGTAAACGAGTAAATAAAACAAAAAAAGCAAAGCAGAAGAAGCTAAACAATGGAAAAGGTTTTTCTCTTATAATGCACACAAGAGAAGAATGCAGGAGATTTTCATGTTTCTGTGTCATGATGTGTAAAGTGGGGAAAAAAATAGCTTTGCTTTTGAGAGATGTTAAAGTTAAATGGGGGGGGGCGAGAAAGAAAAGGCAAGCAAAACAAAAAAGACAATAGGTTAGGGAGGAAGAAATCCCTTAAATTTAAGCATGGACATTGTAGCAGCTTACATATGATGTATAACGGGCTTTAAAAGATTAAACTTGCAGCAGATAAAATGGTCTTGAACTGACAGTAGAAATCCCCCTCTAGTAGTCACACTGGGGTTTATAAAGAGATGGCTCAAATTAAACAGTCATTCTTCCCATTTTTCACTGGAAAACTTCAGAAAGAAAATCATTTTCACTAATATAAAAGAAAAATACATTCCAAGACCCTGAATCCCCATTCACACCAGTGTAAATGAGGAGTCATTACAATAAAATCAGTGGAGTTACAACAGTGTAAAACTTGCATGAAATTTGGACCTTTATGCTCACTTCAGGCGAGGTTTATTTTTTAAAAAAAATAAAGTTAAGGTTGTCCTAGGAACTTATACTTTGAATTACTTTAAAAAATATATTGTACTGTCCTATGCTCTCAAAATGCTACACTAATTGCTTCTCAGGAAGGTAAGACACTTTTTTACAATTAAGCTTCTTATTTTGATGCCACTACTATATATCCCAGTTGAATTATCACTATTTACCATCATCTTTTTTAATTATCCTCTTTTTATAAGAAGTCTAATTTCTCTTGAAGCAGTGCCAACGTTTTCCTCTTAGTGCAACAAAGAAGTCTCTCTTTAGGAACACCACACCTCCCATTCATATTGCTATAAGCCCTTAAATGCCTTCCACTTTCATTTTTAAATTAAGTGGTTCAGGTTTACCAGTGTGAGGGAGACTAAAGAGCAGCATGAGCACAGGTGAACACCACAACTTCTAATTATGTTTCAAATATTGAGAAAATATTAAATGAAAGGGAAGGGATCAATCTAATGCCCTGGGGGTGGGAGTAATGAAAGTGAATAAGGAGATCAGCCTGTCTCATAATTTTACACATCTGATGCTGGTCTGAGAGCGCAGGGACAAGCTAAACGAGGGAGATTTCTAGCGAGTGAAAAGTGCTTCGCACAACTGTCTCCCCAACTCCTGGGGAGGAAAGACAGACGTGACACATCCCCAGCAGAGAACGGCCAGGTCTCTCCCAGCTGGGCGGAGAGCCTCCCTCCTCCGGACAGAGCTACTCCCTCTCCGGGGGGACAACAGAGATTTACTCCCTTCTCCAGACCCGCCTCAGGCCAACCGGCCCCACCACGAGACCCGCCTCCACAGTCACTAGTTCTCCTCGCTCGGAAACAGGGACACGACACCCAGACCAGCCCGACCTCCCCGCTCACGCCGCTTCCTCCCGTTATACCCGCGAGCGGCCAGCACGGAGCGTGGGCAAGACCCGCCCCCCCCCCCCCTCCTCCACTAGGGGGGGTCCCCAAAAGCCTCCGAGTCGGGGGGGGCGGGTGCTGACCCCTTGTTCCAGGGGACAGCCCCGCCCCGCCCCCCGCGCACTCGCGGGCCGCAGGTGCCCTGGGGGCGGCTCTGCGACTTACAGACACGCGCTTGCGGCAGGACCCCGGCGCAGAGAGGAGAGATTCACGCGGACTCCATGGGGGCCGCCATATTGGAACCGGGCCGCCTAAACCATCCCTGTGCGGGCAGCGCAGCGCGCCGCGGCCGGGCGCGCGCACACCATGGCGGGCGGCGCGGCCGGCAGGACTCGGCCTGGGGTGGGAGTCGCTTCCTGCTCAGCCTCTCGCTAAGGGGGCGGGGGCAGAGGCTGGAGCAGTCCTGGGGCGGGGGCTTTTAAGACTCCGTGGGGAGGACGAAGGGGCTTTGCTCAGCCACCGGGGGGGGGGGCCCCCCCGCCTTTCTAGGCACGAGACGGGAGTTTTTGCTGAGTCGGACACACACACACACACCCCCCCTGAGGTGGGATTTATTCCCTCCCCCATGTGTTCTAGTGTCAGCCCTGGGGATGGGATGAGATTTGGGTACATGTCAGTCAGTCTGTTCCCCATCTTTAGCGAGGAGCTAGACGAGGGGTGGCCTGAGATGGAGCCAGAATTTACCACTGTACGTTGCCAAAGAGCCCCAGCGATATGTCGGGTTTCAGAGGGGTAGCCGTGTTTAGTTGGCAAGAAGGTGTGAGTAGCAGGGAAATACTTAACATGGGGAAATAGATTCAATTTGTGTAATGACTCTGCCACTCCCAGTTGTTTATTCAAGCTTAATTTAATGGTATCCAGTTTACAAATAAATGCCAGTTTTGCAGTTTCTCACTGGAGTCTGTTTTTGAAGTTTTTTGTTGAAGAATTGTGACTTTTATGTCTGTAATTGAGTGTCCAGGGAGGTTGAAGTGTTCTCCAGCTGGTTTTTTGAATGTTATAATTCTTGATGTCAGATTTGTGTCCATTTATTCTTTTGTATAGAGACTGTCTGGTTCAGACAAGTATTTTAAAATTATCAGAACTTCCTAAGTTTAAACAGATCTCAAAAACTCCTGAGAACAGGCATTTCCATGGTATTTTGTTACTTTTCCTGGCCAGAACCCCCAAATGCAAAAACATGCAAAAATGGGAACATCACAGAGTGGCTGGCCCTTTTAGAAGGAGATAGGATCACTAGCCCCACCTGTGAAACAATTAGCTTGGCTACTTTGGTTGTGAGAAGTACCAAACAAGGAGACAGACTCTCAGGGAGAAGGATCTGGCCCCATCTTGAGAAAGGGATGCTCAGGATTTCATATGTTGGACCCCAGATGGGAATGGGGTTTTTTTAGTCAAAATATTGTGCTGAACCAAGTTGTATACCTTACAGAAGTCTAGGTATATTACATCAATGCTATTAGCTGTAACCAAACTTTTGATCTCATCCAGTAAGGATATCCAGTTAGTTTGATAGGATCTATTTTCTCTAAGCCATTATTAATGGGTACTATTATATGTACTCTCTTTTAATTGTGGGGTTTTTAAGAGGCCCTAAGCAGAAATGGAAAGTGAGGCAGGGTGCTGCAGGGTAACCCCAGGCCCAGATGTGGTATGGTGTACCAGACTGGCTTCCCCAGGCAGCAATTTAAAGGGCCCTTTAAATTGCCCAGGGCTCTAAAGGCCCTGCCTCTTCCAGTTGAGGCCCTGCCCCCTGCTCTGGACTTGGGCATACAGATAAGTCCTTTAAATTACTTTTACCCAGGCCACAAGGGGGCACTTAGGAACTAGTGACCCAGTTACAGGGGGAAACTTCTTTTTAACAAAAGATCTCCAAACTTTTTCAAATCTCCAAAAAGACCATTAAAATTCAAATGAAGGTTCAGATCTAATCTTAAGCGCTGATCCTGCCCCCATTTATATACCTACAGTACTTACCTTTACTACTATGAATGCTTGAAGTCAATAAGACTGTTTACAGTAGTCAAGCAGGTGCAAAAATGTCTGTAGAAATGAGGCCTTATTTATCTCTATCCTTTGCTCATCCATATTTTAAATCCAAATTTATCTTCATCTGTTTCACCACTGTAACTATGAAGCAACTTTTACAGTTTGCATAACTGATCATCATTTAGGCACTGGTGTTCTAGTTACTGTAGAGGAGGATTGTGAAATCATGAATCAGAGGTTGCAATAAGCTTTATTTTTCTGAAGTAAGATGACTACTACTCCAGACATTTCCAGGCATCCTCCCTTGCTACTACTTATTGCATCATGCATTTTTAGATCTTTGTCACATAATTGTTATTGCCACCAGGTTGTTTATTAAGTGATTTAAGGAGTTTTAAACCCTTCTTACAGAGCCACTTTCTTTCCTCATATAGCTGGTTGCTGAATTCTTGTTATATATTTCAGTTGTAACTTCTGTTTCTGGTATGGTGTTCTATTTAGTTTAATGATACTTGTGTTTGACAACTTGTTGACATCTCTAGGACATGATGACAAGTTTTCTCCATTGAGGGGCCTCCAATAGCTGTCATCTAAACTGCAGGCCCTGAAAGGATTGCAGGTGTCAATCAAATCACTTCAATAAAGACAGCAGATTTTTTTGCAGTACTACTCTGTTGTTGCAGACAGGGTATCACAGAATGAAAGGGTCACTAGTTACTGCCAGAGGGTTGATTAACACACCTCAGGCGTGCAAGGACTTGCAACATGCACAGGGCTTGGGGAAAAAGAAAAGGGAACAATGAGTGGGAGGAGAAGAGGAAAAGAAATCCAGGAGATCAAGAAAAATGACAACTGTTGAGATAGGAAACATAATGAAAAATACATAAAGGCTAGAAAAAGCTGGAGATAATCTGTCTTATTGGAAACTTTTCCTCTGCTCAGTCACAGACAATGGGTGAGAGCCTGAGGCTAGAGCCCACGAAAGTTTATGCTGAAATAAACTGGTTAGTCGCTAAGGTGCTACAAAGTCTTCCTCCTCTTATTTACGGATACAGACTAACACGGCTGCTAATCTTAAACCTGAGGCTCTTGAGTTTGTCTATGCAAAAAGTTGCTCTTCTTTAACTAAACTGGTAGAGTTAGTTATACAGTCCTCCCTAGTTTCGACACCATTATACTGGTATAAAAAGTGCACGTAAGCATGGCTTATTTTGATATAGAAATGGGAATAAGTTATACTACTATAGGTCACCTACATACTGATATAACTGCACCAGCCACTAGGAGTTGTATTGTTATAACTATTTCGGGAGAGGTGGGGGAGAGATCACACCCTAACCAGCATATTGCTACAGAAACTGTTTAGACCAGACCCCCTTTGTACAAAGGAAGTTTTGTCTGTGTCAAGTGGTTTAGAAAGCATGGTTCCAAAAGAGCACATTTAAAGCGTAGCTGGTAGAAGAGATAAGGGAGGCCCAAACTAGTCTCTGGTAAGAAAAGATTAGAAAAGAAGGCAAGTTTATCATGCTCCTTTGAACGTTAAAATGGTCCCTGATCCCTCCTGTATGAGCCTCATGGGGGAACTCAAAATACATTACCTCTACTGCTTCCACTGACTTATGTGGAGTTATTCCAGATTTACCGGACACTGGGGTTAACAAGAACAGAATTTGGCCCTTAGCTAAAAGTCTGTAGTCATGGTTCAGATCCTCAAAGGTATTTAGGCACCTAAATCCCATTGATTTCAGAGTTGGGTGCCTAAATGCTTTAAGGATCTGGGCCTAAGGGCCCATGCAGTCCTGTTAATACAAAACACAAAAGCCATTCCAAAGAAGAAGAGAATAGAATGTTGAACTCATAAAGTTCCATGGCATTTAGAATTCAACAATTGGTGTTTAGCATTTGGGGCTTCTATAGCCATCTGACATTTTGGCCTGGCTCCCCAGAGCAAAATGGGTGCGTTACTAGCCCCAGTGAAAGCAGCACCTGAGTATTAGCCTGCAGCCCCAAGTGGGTGGGAGTTGAAAGCACCAATAAACTCAGGGGAGAAGCTTTAATTGTGTGTAGATGGGTGTGGGGGCAACATGTGAGTCAACTCAGCAGAAGAAATGAGGCTGCTTGGCAAGGGGAGGGTGACAGTAGGAATGTGAGGGACAGTCGATGGTGGATGAGAAGGAGTTTCAATAGGAAAGGAAAGAGAAGTAAAATCTTCCCTCCCCCACCTAGTTATAAGGAGAGGCTGTCCCCCACGCCTGTCCTAGGAGCAGGTTTCTGTGGAACATGCCAGCCAGAGCTGGCCTGAACTGGGTGTGCAGTTTCATAGGTTAGGACATCCCAGCAATGGCACTGCTGGCTTTACTCAGGTGCCTGTGGACTGGACCCACTGTCTAGGGCGGGCAAGCACAGGTTCTAGGGCTGCAGACTGAGTAAGGTGTCACAGAGCTGGGCTTGCACAGGCTACTGTACGGTCTGCTAGCCTGGGCCATGCATGACAGGGCTCAGCAGGGTTTGCACAGGTTTCTGCAGAAGGCGCCTGCCCACACGTTGCAGGGCAGGGTTGAGTTTGCTCAGTAGAGCAGGAGGATGCACCAGCCTAGGCTGGGCAGGGCTCCCCTTTCCTCCGGCCCCACCAGCTACACCCCCTGCACGTGCTTCCCCCTGCACACCGTGTCTCCTCTGCAACTTAAAGGAGACCCAGAGCACAGCGGCTTCCAGCACCTCCGGCTGAAGTGATTCCGCTTGTCCCCACTCCGGACCGATTGCTCCTTCCCTGGCCCCTAGCCAACATGTCACCCTCTCGCTTCGCCCTTTCAGCCCGCCCTTGTTTCTATCACACGCCGGGAGAAGGGGGTGGCGCCTCGCTGGCAGCAGGCGTTGTGTAAGGGGAGAGGGCGAGCAGCACATTGATACGCTGCTGCTGGAGAGTTGGTTGTATAAGCAGGATCTGCAGGGAACTACAGAGGGGTAAGCAAAGCTCTCTTCCCTCCTCGGTTAACTAAAGAGGGTGGCAGGGTTAATTCAGCCCCATTAACATCATTAGGATGCTGGGGGTTGTTGCTGGCTGATTATGCCGCCCCTCTTCCCTCCCCCAAATTGTTTGCTATTGCCATCATCTAGTGTTCCGTGTCTGGGTTTTTTGGATGGGAGGCTATTCGAGTAGCTCATGCTGCTTATTTTATCCCAGCCGCCAAAAATCAGAAGTTAGCAATTCA
Organism: Dermatemys mawii; assembly: GCA_007922305.1. Lineage (NCBI taxonomy): Eukaryota > Metazoa > Chordata > Testudines > Dermatemydidae > Dermatemys > Dermatemys mawii. Next base: position 18,472,989 of record ML677371.1, on the reverse strand, counting down.
AAAGGCTAAAACCAGAGCTCTGAACTTTGTAATCCTCATGCACCCTGCAAAAATGAAACCAAAAAACACAGGCTAATTTTAAAAAAGGGTAGAGAGTGAGCTTGGTTAGAAAAACTCCAAGATCCAGTGCCCTCTGGAAGTGGAAAGGAATATTATCTTTCCTTGTTAGTAGTTTAAAAGAGTGCACCATACAGAAGGAGTGGAGTGTTGTTAAGGAGTTAGAATAGGATGTGGTGAGTCAAGTTTCCTGTATTCTATTTCTCTTAGTAGCATCTGACCTTGGCCACAGAGGTGCTGAGCTCCCAGAAATCCCCTGAAGACTGAGGAAGCTGCAGGTGCTTAACATATGTAAAAATCAGACACATTAACCTTACTGCCTCCCTACTTACCCTTCTGTAAAATGGGGATAATAATTTTACCCTCTCTGTCTCGTGCGGCTTAATTTGTTTTGTGAAGCACTGGGAGAACATCAGAGGAAAAGCCTTCTAGGGTTGTGAAGTGTGGTTCTCTTATTACATTCTTAAACTTAAGTGGCATGTAGAAAGAATATGCACAGGCATTTTTTGTATTGATTTACACTTTGGTTGACCCTTTCACTCAAGAATCTCAAAGTATGCCAGAAAACGTTAATAAATGAAGTGTGAAGGCAATTCCCCAGTTTACACAGGGAGAAAGTGAGGCTCAGAGATATTAAATACCATGCTTGGCGTCACATGGGAAGTCTGTTACAGAGTCAGTAACAGGTCTGAGAACTAGGTCTGTATTCCGTGATTTAGTCACAAGACTCCCCCTTTTAAAAAAATATATCAAATGGCTAAAATTCAAAGACTTACTTAAAAATCAGACTTAAGTCAGTCAATTTAATTAGCTGAAAATGTTTGCGACTTTGCTTTTCCTTTCTATTTAAATTGAAAGAGGTCGTACATACCCTCACAGGATGTACATTCACCACTACCACCATCCATCCCAGGTTACGGTGTAAGGCACTGCCTCTTCAAATCTTTACACACAAGAGCAGTGAGTCCTGTTGACTTCAATGAGATTACTTGCATGCACAGTTTTACAGGACTGAGGCGTAACTGACTTTTTTTCTAGAATACCTTTGGAAGAAATAGAGGAAAAATCTTTATTTTCTTTGGTTACATAGGTTATGGAGGTGTTATATATAATATTCAGAACTTTGATTTTGGGTTTTTGTCTCTTTAGAGGCAGGAAACATGGAGACTGAGAGCCTTTGTGAAGTATCCCAAGGGCCAAACTAGATAACTCTGTACTTTACCTTCACTGTTGTCCAAAACTAGATAGCTAGTTAGTATTAATTAGGGCCAGTAGCTTATTGAAAAGATTGTCAACAGGAGAGAAAGGCAGAAGACAGCACTATCATATGAAACTTGCTGCACTAGCTCTCCTCATTTAGTGCCAGATTAATATCCTGAAGCCAGGAGAGCCAGTGGGCCTTGCAGGTGCCCTGCCCTGCTTCTGTGTTACATATGCTAACACTAAACAGCACAAATGGCAAGATCAATAACTATGGTTTTGCATCTCTTTTTGGTGTGCTCAGATAAATATGGTGGAAAAAGGAAATAAATTGGCTCTTTATTTCACACATCAGAAATACAAAATTCTAACTCACTCTAAGTAAAAAGCAACAGATAACACATTACAGAATTGTAGCCAGAGAAATAACCAACAGAATTAAAAATTCACAGTTACTAAAAATGTTATATAACATGGACTATGTCTATGGCCCTACCAAATTCGTGGTCCATTTTGGTCAATTTCACGGACATAGGATTTAAAAAATACTAAATGTCATTATTTCAGCTATTTAAATCTGAAATTTCATGATGGTGTAATTGTAGGGATCCAAAGCAGAATCTTTTAGACCGAGTAGCAATAATCCCCTCAACGGGTCATAGTCTTGCTCAGATGTTAAGATCATATGAATGTAATTCACGTGCTAATGTTCATAAGAGCATGGGCACAATTTAACAAAATCGTGGTACACAGAACCACCTTATTCTGTATTCAAATAGAAAAATGTATTTATTCCACAGCTATGCATTTCTAGAATTTGGGTACCTGGGGCAACCAAATTAGAATTCTGGAGCTCTTGGTTTTCATGCTTGGTGTATACATCACCACTGTCTAGATTCTGAGCTCTTCATGTCTTTATATTCGTCTATAAAGTGCCTTGCGTATTCTGGCACTCTAGAAGTAATTAATAAGGGCACAGAGGTGATGATTTAATTAGCCTTTTCCATCTCTAATTTCTATGAACCTATAATTTAATTCGTATGAAAAGTCTGTCCCCTACATATTGACTTGTGCCCCTAAGAGTGAGCATACAAAAGAATTTTGCTGATTCATAAAGGTTCATGCTTTCAGTTAAGTGGGCCTTTCAGCTATGAGTACTCCTGAGTAATGTCAACAAGTTAGCTTGATGAAAAGTAAAAGAGCAAACCAGAGTGGTTTCTAAATCCACCATCAAATGCCGAACTAATAGTCCTCCAATATTGCTATGTCTACTGGCAGAGGTGCAGACTTTTTAATATGCCATGGGGAGCTCCCCCTGACTCCCACTTCACCCCTACTTCAAAAGCCCCATCCCTACCCTGCCTCTTCCTGACCCCTCCTCCCCAGAGTTTCCCTGCAGGCCATGGAACAGCTGATTGTGGAGGGTGGGAGGAGCTGATTGGCAGACCCACCAGAGAGGAAGTGCTGGGTGGCTGCTGGTGGGTACTAAGCACCCACCATTTTTTTTTCCTCTGCCATGAATCCTATGCCTACTGGAGTCAGTGGAATTTTGTTTAAATACCAGAATAATGACAGTACTAAGGCTTTGATCCTGTAACATGATCCATGCACCAGATGCCTGTTTGAAGTCTCTTTGTCTTCAATGGATCAGCTTGGAGGACTGGGGCCTATGTTTGTCCGTAAAGCACCTTATAGTCTGCACTGCATGTTTAGCTCATCTGGTGTTACTCTAGGTTTCTTGGGATTTCTTTCTGCCTTTAGCAACTTTATATTCTCCCTTATAACTTTTCATCCATAGTGGGTGGGGGGCAGAGGGGGAGGAGGAAGAGAACAGCAGGAACAAAAATAAAACCCCTATAAGGAAAGGAAGGAATTATTTAAAAGTGAAAACAACTGCTAAAGACAGAACACCAACTGAGCCAAGAAGTGATAGAGGACAGGGTTCTTTACAGACAAGTGCAAACCTTAATTTGGAACTTAATGTGTAGTTACCATGGTAATGGACACATTAAACATGCCTTAGGTCGGCTGAACTATTTGGTTAAAACATAATATATATTTAAAAATAGAAATTCCCTTCCCTCTATTCTTACAAAAACAATTTTTTAAAATCTAATTTATTCTTCATTATATTTGCCTTTTTTAAAAAAAATTCATTCCACTGAAAAAAAATAATTGCTGAATAATAGGCTCTTAATTTCCTTAGGTCTGCTAGGCTACAATGGAACACACATATCTGCAATTTGCAATTTTGAAGGTAGCAATTAACAGGAAGATAAGCAGTAAGGGTAAGAAAGAGAGAGAAGGAAAGAAATGAGATTCTTCTTAGTGGTTCCATGCAATGTGCTCTGATCCTTCTCTAGGAATAGCATGTACCAAAACCATTACTTTCAATCCTCCTGTTGATCCCAAACATTCTCTGGATTCTCTTAAAGAAGCTACTAAGGCTGGTCTAGGGAAAAAAAATTAATTTGGAAACCAATCACATGTAAACACGAACAGGGCAAGTTCTCAAACAGACTTGCTTTCAAGTAGAAGGGAAGTTTCCCTGTCCCAAAGTAAGGGTAATTTTAAAGGTAAATTAATAAATATTATAGGCAACGATGCTTATCGTTAAGGTTGCCTGACTCTTCACTTTATAAGATTCTGTTTGCAGTTGCATACAACTTGAATCATTTGGGCTAAAAACTTTCTGTGCTGGGTGTTTGTCTCAGATGGAGTTGTTTAGGGAAGTTTTCAGTCTAAATACTTCAGTCAGCTCCAGGAAGGTAGGGAAAAATACATTGTTGTGCTCATGTTTAAAAAAAAAAATACTCGTTGAACTGTTATGTTGAGAGGCTGTAGCATGTTGGCACTCTACACCAGTGGTTCTCAACCTATTTGCCATTGTGGGCCACATATGCAGCTCTCTATGTGTTATGCGGGCCACATCCACACAATATATATACTATCTGCATAGCCCTGTGGCTGTCACATGGGCCGCAGCTGTGTTTGGCACTCCAGCGATGCATAGAAAAGGGCGAATGAGGGGGAAAGAGCAGGGCTACAGAATAATGTGTTCTGTGTTAGAATATGCACACTTCCAATAGTACCCAAGTGGTAACCACAGTATTGTCCACTCTTACTCAGTAGCATAACCCTTTTGATGAGTTTCCATTCAAAGAGAATCCAGTTCTGTATGTCTTACTCCCCTGAGTAGTCCCATTGTTCTCAGTGAACCTATTTGGTGTAAGAAGCCAAGAATGATTTGGCCTATAGCCTATACATTTGTTTATCTACTATGAATAGGTCAGTCCTGTAGGTCTCTGAACATGCCAGTGGTGCCATACTACTTGTATTCTTGGGAAATGTACCAGGAGTTTGACTGCCACACATAGAGTTACACAACTCAGCTGGTATGGAAGTTTTAACATGGTTGAGGCCACTAATTGTAAGTGCTGTAGGATTGCATGCATTTATCTGAGCTGTGTTTTCAATGTTCGTATTATTTGCAATCACATTTTCAGAGGTGTCCACAGATTTTGTGTGCCTCAGTTCTTAGGTGCCCAACTCAGGGCACCTTGGGCATGACTCTCAAAAGTATTGAGCGCCCAGAACTCCAACTAAAGACCTCACAAACACATTCAAACATCAGGTCTGAGCTGTCTCATCCAAACAGTGAGAGTGCCAATATCTCTGGCCACTGTTGAAAATTTTGGCCTTAAGGTATTATTCATTAAACAGCAGGTATTATTCTTAAACAGCAGTAGGTAACCAGTAATAATGTTTTGAAGCATATCTTGCATTTGTTATCCCCTATATTAAAGAAAAACTGCTGTCGCTCTGCTCAGCCCAGCATTTTCAAAGGTCAGAAGTATTTCCAATGAATCGATGTAATGGTGGCATTGGTAATGAACCCAGAACCTTAGTAGCTAAGTGCCAATAAATAATCTTTGTCACCTTGAATAGTCAGTGGAATGTGGTTTGAAAATAGTGTTATTCTGATTGGTGTTCCTGCGCCACTTCTGGTGACAACCAGTTTGCTTTAAAATAATAATATTTGCAATAATGTCAGGAGGAGAGCCTAGCAGAAGAAACCATAAAAACATCTGTCTGCTTTTATAATGCCTTCTATAGTGCCATATTCATCTGCTATAATGATCCCAACAATAATGTTGGGGCTGGGTTGTGTCTGGTCTTCTGTCACTTTGCAAGGAGAGAAGCGGAACCACAGCCCTTCCTTTCTGTGTGTGTCTCTGCTCAGAGGCTGGGGACAGTATGATCCTTTCACTGCCCTGAGCAAAAGATTCTGTGAAGCTGCACCTAGAGCAGCACTGCCGTGGTCTTGCTCCCTCTGCACTGGGCTGAGGACCTAGAGAGGCACGTGCTGCACCTCTTAGAAGGAAGAGTTGTCTTCCCTTTGTGCTCCGCAGAGCATATCCAAGTGGAAGACAGTGGCTCTTGGAACTGTTGCTGGAACAAGGCACCTTAACATTTTCCCCCAGCATGACCCTTTAACTAAGAAGCACCCTTTAAACTTGAATGGCTTGATCCTGCAAGGTGATGATTAACTCCTGGGAACTGCTGAGTCGCCTTAGATCCCAGTAAAGTCAGTGCAGAGGCACGTTACATAAATGGACTCGACATTTCCTTTTCCTGGGCCTGGCCATTAAATCCCTGCTACACATTTGTTCAGTCTCTGCCTTTGGGTTTCCATGCAGCCTCTGTCACAAAGGCTCTCACTTTTCATCAAAATGGCTGTCATCAACAGGAGGGAAAAGGAGGTGGGGGGACGTGCAGTTTACAGAAGAGATGTCTTGTCCTCCCTTGGTCGGCTGTTTTGTTTTTTTAAATGCTGTTAGCTTTTCCCACAGCTGGACTGAACTAAACAGGTGTAAACCCTTAAATCTTTATGGCTCATCTTGGGGAAACCCGATTGTTCATGGAGTCTGGGGAAGATGTTAGCCCATATTGAAAGACATGTGCCTGATACAAACAAGGAATGAGGGAGACAGAAAAATAAAGCTGAAGTGGGGCAGACATTTCTTTCTTGCTGTTAGAGGACAGGCTGTAAAGGGCATGGGAAATGCCTATGAATGAGTCAGGCAGGCAGCTGTAGTAATAGAGCTGCTAACATTTAGCACACTGCAGAGGTTGTAGGTTGTGTTAGGTAACAGAAACGTAATTGACAAAAACAATTGTGTCTTTAAATAATACCTTGCACTTATATAGTGCCTTCTGACAAAGCATCTCAAAAGACTTGAGGAAGGTTTGATTGATTCAAATAAGAGCACCAGGCCTCTTTTTCTGTTGCTCTTCATCTTGTGTAGTCATTTATGCCAACTGAAATAGTGGCTGGGGTAATATCTTTTATTAGAATAACTTCTCTTGGCAAGAGAGACAAGCTATTGAGCCAGAGCTCTTCTTCAGGTTCATAGTGCTTTACATCCACTTTGCACTGAAGTAAATGGCTGCACAAGATGCAGGGTGATAGCGAATCAGTCCCTTTGTCTGAGGCTTTAAGCACCTTTGACCTAATTTTAAAAGTTATAGAATTGATTAAGCATCACAGCTTCTTTGAGTGCTTGCTCATGTCGATGCCATTGTAGATGTGCACGCACCCCCGTGCACGGTCGTCGGAGATTTCTGTCTTAGTGGTATCCATAGGGCTGGCTGTGTCACCCCCTTGAATGCCACGCTCATGCACTAGTATATCGGGTGCTGTCAGCCCTGCACCCTCTGAATTTCTCCTTGCCACCTGTGATGGTCAGTTGGAGCACTTCTCCTTGCTAGTAGAGGACTTGCAATTTTTCTTCTCTTGAACTTTGTGCCTTTAGGCTTTCTATGGAGTTATCTTTAGTATTAAGTATCTGTTTATTGTAGTAGTTAGTAGTGTTAATAGTTAGGTCCCAGAAGGGACTTTGCCCCTGATGGGGCCTAGTCTGGTCTCTGGACTTTAAGCCCTGAGAATCCTGTAACAGGCCTATGCCTGCTAGCAACCCCCATGGCAGCTGTCTCAAGTGGCTGGGGGAAGCACAGGTTAAAGAGAGGTGCTGGATTTGTAAAAACTTTTGGCCTCGCATGCAAAAGGAGAGACACATCAGGCTCAGAGCCCTCCTTATGGAGTCCGCCCTCTGCCCGGTGTCCGTCCCAGCATGAGTCTCCCAGCACCTCAGCATCAGTCCAAGTGTACCACCAGCGCCAGGGGCCCACCTGGCACCACTCTACATAAGTGGTGCCAAAGAAAAGGTCTAAGAAGCATGGCTCCCTGACATCGACAAAAATGGGTCAGTCAGCAGTATGCAAAGAGCCTGGTCCCAAACTGCCCATCTATCCCTGAGCCCCGCAGTCTGCCCTCTCTGGTTGGGGACATCAGCCCAGTGAAAAATTCTCCTCTGACTCCTGGACTTAACTTCCCTGCTGGCACCAACACTTTCAAGAGCCCAGGTGTCGAAGGAAGACAGGCCTCCACCCACGCAACCAGCACTACCAGTGCTGCAGGCTTCAGCCGAGGCTCCCAGGGCAGGGGCAAGTGGTGGAGTGCCACCAGTCCCTTGAGATGACCTCGGTACCACCGGTTGCCTGTGCCATCATCGAGATAGGCATGGACTTAGTCATTCACCGGTCATGATGGCCATCGTGTCAACGTGGCTCACCAAGAGGGAGGCGCCAGTTCTGCTATTATCAACGCAGATCGCCATCCCGAAGGTTGTCGTCCTGGCGCCAGTTCCAGCCACTGAGAGCGTGGGAGCAATTTCCTTCACGCCACGGATCTCCTCGACACCAGACCCACTCGCCACACCGTCAGTGTTGGTCCTCTTAGGCAGGGCACCGGTCTCTGGTGTCAGTGGTCTCTAGGCAGACCCAGGCCTCTTCTATAGTCTCTGGAAGGGGGTTTCTCCAGAACCGAGAGCTGCTTCAGCCCTTCACCTCAACCTCAGTGGTGAGATTGGGTGTCTGAGCCGGCAATGGTGGCAGCCTGGGCAGTGGCCTGCTCAGTGGCAATGTTGAAATCCCTGTGGAGTCCCAGTCATAACAATGCCCCCTTCAGTCCATTTGTTGGCTGCTGCCATGGAACAGTGGCCACCCAGGCCTGGTACTGGAGGCACACCCGGTGGCTGAGTCTCAAGAGGCTGTGCCTACCCCCAAGTCATCCTCCCCCGAACAAAGCTATCTTGGGTCCCTCCAGCGCCAACCCACCTGATGACTTTAAGGGCTACCAGGCCTTACTCCAGGCCTGCACAACATGCGGCCCAGGGGCCACATGCGGCCCACACGGGCTCACTGTGTGGCCTGCGGGAGGTGAGTAGGGGCGGGGCAAGCCAAGCACTGGGGTGGGGGGAAGCGGATGGGGACGGGGTGAGGGCAGGGCTTTTCGGCCCACAGCTGTTTTTTTGCAGTAATATGGCCCTCGCTGCTTTCCGAGTTGTGCAGGCCTGCCTTACTCTGATGGGTGGCCGACACACTGGGCCTACAAGTGGAAAACATGGCTGAACAGGAGGAAACTCTATTCAACGTCCTGTCAGCCTCAGTCCCTACCTGTATCTCACTACCAGTGCATGAAGGAGTCCTTGAAATTGCCACGGCCATTTGGCAGATGCCCTCCTTCACCTGTCCCACCTCAAAGCAGGCCAAGAAAAAGTACATTGTCTCAGCGAAAAGTTTTGAATATCTTTATACCCCCCTTCCCCTGTCTCGTTGATGGTTTCCATAGCCTATGAGAAGGAGAAGCAGGGGCACTCCAGTTCCACCCCAAGAAATAAGGAGGCCAAGCGTCTGGACTTGTTTGGAAGAAAAATTCCACTGAAAGTCAACAGTTCCATGTGACTAACCACCAGACCCTTCTGGGCCATTATAACTTCAATATATGGCACGCTCTCCATAAATTTGAGTTCCTCCCACAAGCTTTGGTCCAGGAATTCATTACACTGGTGCAGGAGAAGACTTGAGTGGCCCGCTGCGCCCTGCAGATGGCATGAGATGCGGCAGACTTGGCGGCCAGGCTGGTGGTGTCATCGGTGGTGGTGAGGCACAGCTCCTGGTTTCAAATCGCTGGAGTCTCCCAAGAGATTGCAGACTTCCATTCAGGACCTTCCATTTGGTGGGAACGGTCCATTTTCTGATCAAATGGATGCAAGGCTGCACGGGATGAAGGACACCAAAGCCACTCTCCATTCACTGGACATCCACACACTGCAGTCACCATATAAGCCTTTCCAGCTGCGCCCCCGGCCCAATATCATCCCCGCCACCAAGGTCACGGCAACCTCGTTTCAGATCTGCCAGGAGAAGGGACAGGAACACTATGTTTGGTAGTTGCCACCACTCTTCCTCCCGCTCACCTGTGCAGCGTAGCCAGGCTGAACATGCGGCAGGCAGAAGCTCCCGTTTTGATGACACAATCGAGGGCGATGCCCCAGCTGATTCCACAGAGCCACTGCTATCAGCCTCTTTTTTTTCCCCTACCACTTGGCCTGGTTGCAGATTTATATCGGACAGTTGGGTCCTGGACATAATAGCTGGGGGATATACCCTGCAATTTTTGGCCACCTCTTCCTCCACCCTACCCCTTCCCCTTCCCCGTCCCTCTTCAAGACCCTTCTCGGGAGCAATTCCTTGTTCAGGAGGTCGACAGGCTTCTGCATCTGGGGGCCATGGAGGAGGCTCCTCAGGACATGAAAGGAGAGGGGTTCTACTCTCAGTACTTCCTAATCCCAGAAGCAAAAGGGAGCCTCAGGCTTATTCTGGACCTGCACCGCCTCAACAAGTCTCGCAAAACATTGAAGTTTTGCAAGGTCTCCCTGGCCTCCATTATCCCCTCTCTGGATCTGGGAGACTAGTATGTCGCGCTCGACTTAAAAGACGCTTATTTCTATAATTCTATATTCCTGGGTCACAGGCGCTTTCTTGTTTTGTGGTAGGAGGGCACCATTTCCAGGTCAGGGTGAATGGGAGCCATTGTGGGGGGAGAAGAAATGCTGGGAAATTCTGCTTCCCTCCTGTCTTCCTCTAATTCTAAGCAAAGTAAGTGAATATGAATGCAGTGCCATTAGAGATCATCGCATGTATTAACCAGTTACGTAATTTGAACCACTCTGGTTCCACTACATCCGTTATCTACAGAAGCTTGACCGTGTGTGAGAGGACTGAGGCTACATCTTAAGATATCTATGGCAGGATTCTGTAAAACAGCAATGACCTAAGTACCTACATGCAGTGCATATAATTACAGCACAATATTACAGTGTCTCATTTGTGTCTCCCATTGCTAGCAAATGTTATAAGTAAAAATAATTATATACTTATGAAACCTATTTTGTAAAAGCCAGAATCAACATGGGCCTCATACGTAGCTGCAATATGCATGACTTAAGTAACACAATACAATTTATGTTTTCAGTGTGTGCTTCCAATCCAATTTCTCAAATGCTCTGTAGAGAGAGTTTGTCATAAGCCAACAAGAACAAAGATTTTAAATTGAGATTTTAAAAATCGTGTTTCAGGGGGCAAGTCTGGGTAAATCACTGAATTGGTTCACCTTGAATATATGGGATATTCAGGTTTTTGGGGTTTTTTTAGCTATTAGCTAAGTAGTCATAGGATTGCAGCACTCTCAGCCAGTACCACCTCTCCCTTTTAACTGAACTTACAGTCTTCATTTGTCCAGTTACAGGAATGTTGTAGTTAAAAATGGAAAAGACCTTTAAAAAGAGAATGAAGTACATCACCTTTCAAGGACAGAGCTATAGATCATCTTTAGGCTACATTTCCTAAGCTGGCTGTCTTTAATAGCACCCACAAAATGTGTGCATTCAATATTGTGCATGAAAAACTCACCCTTGTGCCAGTCAGAGAACATTTGTACGTGCAACCAGATAATTGTGCAAATAAGGGCTTTTTTGGGCATTGCAGTTACCTTATGTTGCATGTAGAAAATGTCCATTTTTCACATACAAATATGAGTCTTGTGCTCACAATGGATGTGCCCACAAACTTTGTGGCTGCAGTTTAAGCAAAAATGTGTTTCATAAGATGCCAGACCTTAAGCAAAAGTATACTAAACAATTAATACAGAACATTCTATCTTTTTAGTACAAGAGAGATTTGGCATTTTAGGGAAGAAAAATAAGTAGCGTGAACATATAGCATAAGATAATATCAGAATTACCTAGTCTGTCCCAGGATGTAGAGGATAGTTATCAGAATATTAGTTATCAGAATAGTTATCAGTTATTAGTTATAATGTTAGTTATTAGTTAGTATTAGTATTAGTATTAATACTACTAATAATTATTAGTATTAGTATTAATATTATTTAATGGTACTACTAGTACTATTATAATAGTGTTAATTAATAATAATTAATATTAAGTATTAATTAATACTAATACTACTAATACTAGTATTAGTACTAGTTAGTATTAGTTATTAGTAATATTAGTTATTAGTAATAGTTATCAAAATATTAACATTGTTTAAAAAAAGTCAGTAGGAACAGCTCAGGGAGTGTTTTGTGAATTGCAATATGTTCTCTCTTTAACTTTCTTTTTATTCATGTTCTTAATTTTGATAGTTGTGGGAATAATTTGAGTCAATGTAGAACTTCTGTTTCACTCTTTGTAGGATCAGACTTGACGGACAATTATTAGAATTGTTTCTTTTGATGCAGTTCTGTAGCGTAGTAGCATGGGCTGATGATGAGGATAAGCATAGTAGTCTGCAGGGAAGCATACAGCTGTACAATGGAATCATTTTTCTTTTTAATTTGTTATGCTTTCAAAATAGTGTCAATCTACGTTGAATACATACACTCCCCTAAGTGTATGTACTCAAAATTTCATGCTTAAATTCTGGGGTGCTCCAAAACTCTGATTTGTCCAAGCAAATAAGAAAACTAGATTATCTGGCTACTTGATTTGCATACAAAACTGCAGTTTCCTTGTTCAAGTCTAAATGTTTTAAGGAGCTCAGACCTTACCCAAGCAAATTCAGAGGTTCCTTTTGAAAATTTGTCCTGTTTATATATAAACTTGTTCCTTCTAAAAATAGCATGTGGGTATAACGTGGAGTGATGTATGGAAAATAATTTACTTTTTAAGGATCTTTGTAATCAATGTATAAAATATTTAATTCACTCTATTATTTATATGGCTTCTAAAGGCTCCCTCTTGTGGCTGATTTAACATGTGAAAATGTCTTTAGTATCTCAGGGTAGCCTAACAGATAAAGGAGTGGTGTACCAGAATGAACAAACTGATTTGTAGCATTGAATTTCAATCTAACTAGACTTTTACCAAGATATAAGATCTGGTAGCTGATCTATACACTTAAAGCTTTTTGTAGGCCACCAATGTGGAAACTATATGGGGCTCTAAAATTGAGAGAGATTTGAATAAGCTCTATTGTTATAGTTTTTCTTTTCCCTTCCTTCCCCCCGCCCCTTCTCTTTGGCAATTGGCAATGTTAATACTTCTATGAAAGTTAATGAAGCTAAAGAATGTCCATTGCTCCTTCTAGGTGTCCTGGGGAAGTAATGGACTAAGATACCTAGTCTTTGATACAAGGTACATACAAGCTTTATTCTGTGCATATACGTTCCCTTAATGACAACACTGACATGTAAAACTTCACCTGACCCATTTCACGTTAACTCGGAGCCATAACATAAAGCAAACTCATTCCCCTACAAATAATTTATATTGGAGTAGTGAGAATGTTTTCACAGAAAACCAATTTTAAATTCGATTTTTTTTTTAAATTAAAAAAAGTCAAATTTCTGACTAGCTGCAATATTCAAGTACCTTGTCTACAACGCCAAGTATATGGGCCAGGGCCTTAATGGGAGTAAGTTGGCATTGTTCTGATGACTTCAATAGAGCTACATGGAACACCAGTGGAAGATCTGCCTGTTGTTAGTATGTTTAAGAAGACTCTGCAGCTTTAGGCAGTAAAGTGTTCAGTTCTTTCATTTGGGGTATTCTCAAAGTAGATCAGTCTATCACAGAGATGGGATCCTATGACCTTAAGTGCACCAGAAGGCAACAGATATTATCTATCAGATGAGTCAACTAAGACCTTTATTTCTTGATGGAACACATAAATGCCTGAGTAATCTCACAGATATCAATGTGATTACTTGTGCTTAAAACTAACCCTCTGTGTATTTATGTGAGCAGGGCCCACAATTAGTTTAACTGAAAGACTACAGAAAAAATGTTTTCTCTCTTTCTTCAGTTTCTTTATTTTGTGCATTTTAATGTACTAATTGAATAGTTTATCTGAATATGAAAACTTTGCCGTAGTCAGTTTTCCCTGATGATGGTGTGGGATTTTTCTGCAACAAAAGGGAAGAGAAACATTTTAAAAAATAATATCTGGCTCTTGTATAAGGCTTTTCAGTAAATTTCACAGTGCTTTACAAAGAAGTTCCACATCAGTTGGGGATATTGAGGCACAGAGAGGCAAAGTAATTTGTCCAAAGTCACCCAACAGGCCAATGACAGAGCCAGGAATAGAACCCTGGTCTCCTGAATCCCCGTCCAGTGATCTGTAGACCACACTGCCAGCCTAAAAGGGAAATCTGGGGTAAACCCCCCAAAATTGGCAGAGCTACTCACGTGCAGCTGTACTATCTGAAACTGTTTTGAACACATAATATTTTAAAATGACCATTATTATTTTTATTTATATTATGGTAGTGTCCAGTGGACCAAACCAAGGTTGGGGCCTGGCCCCCCTGTATTAAGCAAAATAAAGAAGAGGGAGTCCCTACCACAAGGAGCTTGTAATCTAAATAAGCAACACAGATGAAAGATGGAAGGGGAAACAGACACCGTTGCGAGGGGGAGGGGGGCTTGTCTTCTTTTTTTCAGTAGGTCAATTGCAGAACTCTGGACAGCTCCCAGGCCAGTGACCTATCTCCAGAGCCCTGTGTGGATACAAAATGTGTATCTGCATCTGCTCCACAATCCGCAAACATGGTCGACAGATATCCACAGATTTACAGGACTCTACCTATCTCATTGATTCCCAAACCTTTTACTAAGGTAACCCCCCGCAACTGCATTTTGTCTCTTTTTTTGTGGCTCACCCAGGGTCCAAATTGGGTGAGGTGAGGGCGTGTTCATAGCCCAGTATTCTTCACCACTGCTGCCTCCTCTTTGCCCTGCCAAGGGTGCATTGACAACCTGCAGTAATACCCTCTGACTTGGCACTGCACCCCTAATCGTAGTCCATTGCAGAAGGGAGGCCGGGTGGAAGGCGGTTAGAGTGCGAGCCTGCCCAACACTCAACCCATAATGGCAGCTCCTGTCGGTTTGGGTTGGCCTGTTTCCCCCCACCCCCACCCCTGTTCTGGGCACTATGGCCTGGCAAATAGGGTCATAATGCTGCTCACTCAGGTTTGGCCTGGCCATCCCTGCATCATGACAGCAGGCTGGCCAGGCCAAATCTGAGTGAGTGGCATTGCAACACCAGAGAAGATAACTGGGCCTAGCCCCACAGAATAGGAGCTGCCACTGTGAGGTGAGTTCAGGGTGGGCTTATTCTCTAGTCCTGCCCCCACATCCTGCTGGGGCCTCCTCTCCACACTGGGCCTGTAACCCACCTAGAACTTTCCTGCCACCCACCAGTGGAATAGACCCCACCCTTTGGGAAACACTGTCCTGTCCTATCCACTAGTCCCCTCGTGATTTTGACTAGATGCTAAGATGACAGTTTTCCTTTGTATAACATTGAACAAAGAATGTGTATACAGATGTAATAGTGCTTCAGTTCCTTGAGGAAAGTAGGAAGGCTATTTGTTTGAAAGGTGCATTAACAATAAATCAGCAATGAGTGGGAAACAGGAGGTACTTAATTGGAGTCTAAATTATTACAGTTTCAGTTACGTGAAAGCGGATGTCTTTATACATGTAGCTCACAGAATCTTAAACTCCAGTAACCTTATTGCTCAGTAGGGAAGAGAGGAGACGTGTGCCCGGTACGCAGATCCAGTCCAAGCTGGATTTTACGGTAATGTGTTTAGAATTTATGCTTACTGAGTTTTGTGGTTCAGGCACAAGTCATACAAACTTAGCAGTTTCCTTATAGTCACAGGAATGGCTGGAGCCTCTGAAAGTTTCTGAATCATTACTGTAATTCCCATGACGTCATACTCCCTATGGCACCTGTGAGTTCGGCCAGGAGAAAGAGATTCTACAAGTAGACCCTCTCGTGAGTCTCTTCTTCCCTCCCCTCAGCCTCCAGTTCATGTCTGTTTCTGCCACAATGTTAATAGGAGTTCTCTGTGTATATTGAAGGGACACTGACATGTATGGGTGAAATTTATGCAAACCTGCCATCCACCCCAACACGCTTTGTATTGGGCACTAAGTGGGGTGGACTCGTCCTCTGACAATCCATAAGAAGGCCGCAGTGCTTCAGCACAACCCCACTGTGTCTGCTGCTTCAGCATATGGGCTGAAATAGCTGCAGCCCCTTGTGGTACTTGCAAGGGTGTTAGGGCCACTGGGCTCGCTAAAGGAGCCTGCTCCATGTAACCTGCCAGCACTCTATGAGCCGCCTGTTTGGGAACTGATGGATTGTGGTAGCTCATTCCACTGCTGAGCCCCCTCAAGAAAGTGTGTCTTATTTCTGGATCTCAGACACCTTCTTCTCTGGTTTGTTATCCGAGTTGTCCCAGAGGAACTCAGCTGTCTCAGTGTGTCATGGATGAAGATGTGGTCATTGATGTAGCCAGATCCTGCCCTGTTGTTTAGCGTTGAAAATCAGGATGTGAACAGAGAGCCTGTGGAGGAATCAAAACACAAGGGTAACGTGCCCACAGTGGCCAATTCTATTAGAGAGGTGGGCTACTGCATTCTGTAGGATCTGGAGGCTCTCCATTGCAACTATCTTCAGTGCTGGACAGTAAATTTCATTTGTCTACAGTGGAAGTGACAAATGCATGAAACTCTGGAGCTTGGCTCTTTTTTATTTTGAGAGGTGAAAGACAGCATTTCTTGTTACTGTTTCTACTTGCCTGTTACTCCTTGGCCCAGCCACACCCAGAGACCTCACACCACTTTGACAAATGATAGAGCACGTCTTTGGTACAGTTAGCATCTCAGCTACTTCTTCAAAGCACTTCCCCTTTGGACTGGCATTGCTTTAGTTCTGCTTGGGGTTTAGTTTGATCATTCTAGCCTTCAGGCAGGAACTGGTCTCTGCAATAGCGTTGGTTGATTCTGAAGAGAAGCGCAATTGTGTATTGCTGTCACCATAGCTGGTGATGTCTTGCCATCTCTCAAATGCTCGGGGTGCTTATCTACATTGAACCCTAACTGGAAAGTGTTTGAAGTTGATCTACCACAATTCCACACACAAATGCAAAATGTGTTTGCAAAAATGGATTTGCAAACTTAGAAGTTTTAGATTTAGAAGAAATGTCTCCTAAATGTTTGTTGTTGTTGACCCAAACTGACTCGGTTTCCATGTTATGTGAATGCAGGAAGTGTGTATAAATCAGTTATAAGCAGCCTCTTAGTTAAAGGATGCTATTGTAGGCAGAATTGTTTGTCTTCCGGACAGAATTTATATAAGGCATTTTGTAATGCAAAATACTTTATGGAAGCTTAAAATTACATTATAAAACTAGTTTAAAAGATTTTTTGTTGTTTAACGAATAGATCTATTCGTTAATCTCCTTCTCCTCTTTTGACCCTAGTCAAGGCCTAGTTCTTCCCTTGGATGGCTGTGTGGGCCCTGATTAACTTCCACATAAGAAGTGGGCATATATCCAAGAGCAGAATTTGGCCTTCTAACTATAAAGTTTAGAATCCAGCCATCTAGTGTAAGGCTTCTGATATGGAATCTTCTAAAGGGTGGAACATTAATTTAGTCAGCTTCTCCGATTAGGGCAGCATCTTTCATTGCTTTATATTAACTTTTGAACATTTTCCCCATATGTCTGGACACAGTGATGGTGGAATGGACCCTCAGTCTGTATTGAGAGTCTAGACTGCCTCAGTAGAGAATTGAGGGTATAAATCGAGGTAAGGAAAGTGGGGTTCCAGAGATATGTATTTTTAAGACTGTTTTCCATCCTTAGTATCTGCCTCAAATATTAATATTGGAGACAGGTGATGTTTATAGTTAATCATACTTATTATTACAATCATTTAGGCATCTATTACCATAGTATTACGTGTCTTGAAATGAGATACTCAAAATCTTAATAATACACACTGTGCTGCCTTCAGTTTTGCCAGTCAGTTAGAAGACTAGGGTTTAATCAGTTTGGAAGGCCCAGGCAAAGTAGTTGGATGTATGTTGTGTAAATGGTCATTAATAGCCAGGAAGGAATAATTTGCTCTGTTTGAAAGGCCACTGTTACAGATTACTGTCTGCTGGCAAACCTAGGCAAGAGCAGCAGTGTGGGCTCCAAAGTGCCAAAGCACTCTTGCCATAATCCATGTGCCTTCCTTTAAGCCGTCATAGAGCTTAAGTTTTAAGGCCTATGAACAGAGAAGATCAAAATATAAATAGTCTTGCTGGAAGGTTCTAATGTAATACTTATCATTCTGAATTCTCAGAAATGCAGAACACACAAGGACCCCAAAACAGAATATAAAACAGAACAAGGCCATGGTTACACTGGCACTTTATAGCGCTATAAAGCCCCCAGGAGCGCTATAACCTCCTACCTGTCCACACTGGCAAGGCACGTAGAGCGCTATAACCGCGGAGTTATAGTGCTCCTGATAATCCACCTCTGCACGAGGAATAAGGGCTGTAGTGCAGCTGCTGTAGCGCTACAGCGAGAATGTGGACACCCACTGCACATTAATTGGCTTCCAGCCCGTCCCATAATTCCTGTTTGAGCCACTCTGGTCATCATTTGCAAACTCTTTTGTCCTGTCCTCAGGTCACCATACATCAGACCCGCCCTTTAAAGTTCCAGGGAAATTTGAAAATCCCCTTCCTGTTTGCTCCAGCCAAGCGTGGCGTTCTCTCAGGGAATCCTTGCAGGTGATCGTTCTGATTGATCATGACTCCACGTGTCATGCCTCTTCGCAATAGGCGATCCCCAGCGTGGAACAATAGCGAGGTGCTGGACCTCATCAGCTGTTGGGGGGAAGAGGCTGTTCAGTCTCAGCTACGGTCTAGCCGCAGGAATTATGATACCTATGGGCAGATATCATGGGCCTTGGCGGAAAGAGGCCATGAGTGGGACACTCTGCAGTGCCGTGTTAAGGTAAAGGAGCTTAGGAATGCGTATCGCAAAGCCCGCGAGGCAAACGGCCGCTCCGGGGCAGCCCCGGTGACTTGCAGATTTTATAAGGAGCTGGACGCGATACTTGGTGGTGATCCTATGGTCACTCCATCGACCACCACGGACACTTCCCAGCCCTCCAGTGAAGGGGGGGGTAAGGAGGAGGACGAAGAGGAGGAGAATGAAGAAGAGGAGGAGGAGGAGGCGGCAGCAACTCAGGGCATGGAGGAGTCCCTGGACGCATGCAGCCAGGAGCTCTTCTGAAGCCAGGAGGAGGGCAGCCAGCCGCAGCGTCTGGCGGTTGCAGGGGGCAACTCAGCAGCAGATTGCGGAGGTAAAGCTGCTTTTCTATTGGGAAGGCAGGCAGCTTGGGGTGGAAAGGGATGCTTGCATGCTTGCCTACATGTGGAATAGAGCATTGATGTAGTCTATCACATCGCGGTAATCATCATCAGTAATCTCTTCAAAGGTCTCAATAAGAGCACTTGCAATGCGCCTGCGCAGGTTTCCCAGGAGAGCCAGCGTGGCCCCCGTCACGGTCACTAGTTCCCGCCACTGTGCTACAATGGGTGGGGGGAGCATTGCTGCACAGAGGCAAGCTGCATATGGCCCTGGGCAGAAGCCACATTTCATTAGAATCCCCTCCCTTTCTTCCTCGGTGATCCGCAGCAGCGAGATATCTTCCAGGACAAACACCTACGGAGAATGTTGGAACAGTGTTCAGAGTAGGGCTCCCGCCACTTCCCGGCACTCACCACCCCCTCCCCCGCCACAGCACAGCACGGCAGGGAAACAATCATTCCCCCTGCCTCTGGAGAGGATTCACCATGGCAGGGGCTCCGTTGTTGTCTGTGTGCTCTCTGCAGGACAGGCAAACGGGGAATGTGGGGGAATCATAGGCATGTCTGCTGTTTACAAGGAAGCCACTGTTACATGTATCTTTTTCTTTTAGAAGCATCGACCTTGAGCCCTGTGCCATCGCTGTTATCAACAGCTGACAGGCTGAGGCAACTGAGAAAGAGGCCACGAAAGAGCAAAGAGGATCTAGTACAGCAAGTAATGCAACAGGCTGTAATGGAGAATTGATTTGCACAGAGGTGGAGGGAGGACCAGAGCAAGTTGAGGGAAAAGGTGCAGCAGGAGAACGCGATTCACCAGCAGAAAAGCACTGATAAGCTGCTCTTATTACTGCAGCTTCAATTGGAGACTATGCAGCGGATTGCTACCATTCAGAAGGAGAAGCACCGCGCTCTCCACCCCCTTTATCATTTGCCCCAAAACCCTTCCCCTTCGGGCCCTCTGTACCCTCCAGGCCACTATCATCAGCTGTCTGGTTATCACCATCCACAGCTGCCTCCAACCCCTCTGTCTTCACCAAACAACCCCCAAACCCAGGACCCTTATCTACTGCAGTCAACCCCTAATAATATGCCTTACTGTCCTCCGCAAATGGGGCTCGGGGGACACGGCAACTCTGAGGGTACTAGAGACTCAGAAATCCGGACATATTTCAATCTCTGACTGACCTCATCCCACTCCAATTGCACCTCCCTCCACTTCCCCCTCACATGCATCAAAATATTTTCTTTCAGCAACCAAAGTAGTTGTTGAATAAATGAATTGTCTTCTTAATAAATAGGTTTCTTTATTCAGTGTACCTACATTATTAGTGGCTACAGAAAATCAAATGCCTGTTCCTATTAAAAGAATGCACACTCCCTCCCTCCCTCTGCACTTCCCTCTAGAACTGGCTTTCAGCCTCAAAATGCTCCCTCAAGGCATCCCTGATCCTAACAGCCTTGCACTGGGCCCTTCTAAGAGCCCTGCTCTCTGGCTGTGTGTATGTGGCCTCCAGGCATTGAACCTCTGAGGACTATGCCTGAGTGAAGCCTTCGCCCTTCTGCTCACAAAGATTATGTAGGGCACAGCATGCGGAAATAACCGCGGAGATACTACCCTCAGCCATGTCTAGCTTCCCATAAAGACAGCACCAGCACGCTTTGAGACGCCCAAAAGCACACTGCACAGTCATTCAACACCGGCTAAGCCTGTAGTTGAACCTTTCCTGGCTGCTGTCCAGGCTCCCTGTGTAGGGTTTCATGAGCCAGGGCATTAAAGGGTAAGCGAGGTTGCCAAGAATCACGATGGGCATTTCGACTTCCCCCACAGGGATCCGCTGGTCTGGGGAAAAAAGTCCTGGCTTGCAGCTTCGTGAACAGGCTGGTGTTGCAGAAGATGCGTGCGTCATGCACCTTTCCAGACCAGCCCACATTAATGTCAGTAAAACACCCATGGTGATCCACAAGCGCCTGGAGAACCATGGAGAAGTACCCCTTTCGGTTAATGTACTTGTCCGCTAGGAGGGCAGGTGCCAGAATAGGAATATGGGTCCCATCTATCGTCCCTCCACAGTTAGGGAAACCCATTTCTTCAAAGCCAGCAACAATGTCATGCACATTACCCAGAGTCACGATTTTTCGTAGGAGGATGCGATTAATGGCCCTGCACACTTGCATCAGCACAACTCCAACGGTCGACTTTCCCACCCCAAAGTGGTTGGCCACTGATCGGTAGCTGTCTGGGGTGGCCAGCTTCCAGAGCGCGATAGCCACCCGCTTCTCCGCCTGGAGGGCAGCTCTCAATCTGGTGTCCTTGCGCCTCAGGGCAGGGGCGAGTTCAGCACACAGTGCCATGAAAGTGGCTTTTCTCATGCGAACGTTTTGTAGCTACTGCTCATCGTCCCAGACTTGCATGATGATGCGATCCCACCACTCAGTGCTTGTTTTCTGTGCCCAGAAGCGGTGTTGCACGACTGTGAGCATGTCCATTAATGAGACAAGAAGCTTTGTGTCAAACGTGTTCACCACTTCGATCTCGTCTTCAGACCCGTCACTGTCATCCTGCATGTCAAGGATTAACTCCACTGCACAAAGAGATGTGCTGGTGACAGTCGTCAGCATGTCCCTCAGCAGTTGGGGATTCATTGCGGCACACGAAAATGGAAGACGGAGCGCGCCTTGCTGAAACCGTTGAAAGATGGCGCCTGAGATGGATGGAAACTCAGGGATTGCTGGGATATGCCACGAAGCATCATGGGTAGTTGGAACAGGATGCAGAATGCCCCGCAAGTGACGCCCCCCTACCACAAGGCATTGCGCCAGATCGGGAAGAGGTGCTCTGTGGGATACCTGCCCTAATGCGCTGCTTTTAATGCCGCATGAAGTGCCGCAAATGTGGCCATGCTATACCGCTGGTGTGTCTCAGTGTGGACACACAATAGCGCTATACATATTGCTGTATAAGGGGACCGCTATAACCAATAGCGGTATAATCCTGTAAGTGTAACCATACCCCAAGAAACAGCTACAGCACTCTCTCCCCCCCCCCCACCCCACAGAAAACAAACAAGCGTGTTTCAACAAATGAAAGTAGAAAACATTTTCAGTGGTCTGGAGAGAAGTTCTGTGTGGCTTTTATTTTGTGTTCAATTAACATTTGCAATATATGTTGTGTGGGTGGGGCAGGTGTAAATTAATTTCCTGATTATCTCTTGCTTCCAGAAGTGCTTTAGCCATATCGCTAGGGCTCAGCAAAGGTGGAGCAAGAGACAGATTCTTCACATTACATATGACTGTTCAAACATATTGTTTTGTGTCATCTTTCATTCTGCCTTTTATGTAAATGTCATCTTTGGTTTAGTTAAGATTGCTGTGAGCTCTATACTCCTTATGCAGCAAAGTAGTGAGCACATGCCTAACGTTAAGCACGTGAATAGTTCCCTGTGGGGCTGCTCGGTTGACTTCTTTGGGATATTCATGCTTAAATACCTTGCTGAATTGACACCTATAAGCAGGTCTGCTCTTTTTAAAAAACAAAACAAAAAACTACAAAATGCTATATAAAGAACGAGGAATACTTGTGGCACCTTAGAAATTAATCTATTTCGGCTTAAGCTTTCATGGGCTAGAACCCACTTCATCAGATGCATAGAGGGGAACATACAGTAGGAAGATAGAGAGGGGTACAAAAATATGAAAAGGTGAAGGTTGCCATACCAACTTTAAGTGGCTTAGTCAACTAAGGTGAACTATTATCAGCAGAAGGAAAAAAAAACTTTTGTAGCGATACACAGGATGGCCCATGTAAAGTAGTTGGCAAGAAGGTGTGAGTAACAGTAGAGCAGGGGTTCCCAAACTTGTTCCGTGGCTTGGCCAGGGTAAGCCCCTGGCTGGCCGCAAGATGTTTTGTTTACCTGAGTAGCTGTAGGTTCAGCCGCTAGCAGCTCCCACTGGCCGTGTTCGCCATTCCCGGCCAATAGGAGCTGTAGGAAGCGGTGACCACTCGGGTAAACAAAACATCTTGCGGCCAGCCAGGGGCTTACCCTGGCCAAGTCACGGAACAAGCTTGGGGAACCCCTGCAACAGAAGTATACTTAACATGGGGAAATAGATTCAATGTATGTAACGACCCAGCCACTCCCATTCCTTATTCAAGCCTAATTTTATCCTGTTTGCAAATTAATTCCAGTTCAGCAGTTTCTCATTGGAGTCTGCTTTTGAAGTTTTTCTGGTGAAGAATTTTCACCTTTAAGACTGTTACTGAGTGACCAGAAAGATTGAAGTGTTCTACTGGTTTTTGAATGTTGTAATTCCTGATGTCATCTTTGTGTCCATTTATTCTTTTGCATAGAGACTGTCTGCTTTGGCCAATGTACATGGCAGAGGAGCATTGCTGGCAATGCTGTATGACAGTCCTAGGTAGTAATAAAAAATGACTATTAGTCAGTACTGCTCCAATTAGATTAGAGAGCAGCATTTTTACTACAACTGTTGCATAAGATTCCACTGTTTCACTGGATTCCTACGACTTACTACAGAGAGAACTGCATTTGATCCCTCTCTGAGGGGAAACTGTAAATGATGTACTGGCAACTTTGCAGAATGAGATCAGTCTGACTGCCAAGTTCCTAAGAGAAACACGGAAGATTCAGGAATAAATTGAAGTGAGTCATTCTCTTACAGAAACCAGCTGGAAAAGGGAAAATTCTGATGCTCAAAAGTTCTGGGCCTGATTCTCAGTGGCACAAAGTCCTCTTAGTAAAGGTGCCTTTCTTTAGATAGGTGTAAATGACTTTCGTACACAGTTTAAAGCCTCTTTATGCTGCCAGAGCAGTGTAAGATGGCCATAATGTGAATGAGAATCAGATCCTCTGTGTTTAAATGGTAAAATGGAAACAATATGTACATCAGCACTAAAGCTTGAGAGGATTACTGATTTAATATCAGGCAGGCCCACATATGAAAGCCACACAAAGGGAAATTTGGGACAGAGTAGGAAAAATAGTGAGTATTTTGTGGGAAATAGCTGGGAATCTGAGAGACCCCACTGTCAAGTGCACAAAAAGCTAGTGAGCACCACTAGTCAGATTTTTTTAAGCTAAATGATCACATGATAGGTAACCTTATGTGGGAGGCATGCTAATTTGTGATGCTGAAGAAGTGTGAAAATGATATAATCATTTGAAATAGCACATTAAATAAGATGAGGATAGAAGAATCTTGGGGGGGGGGGGCACATATCCATGTTACATTGGTCCAGTTTATATTAATTTGCAGAATCTTGGTTTATGATGATGAATTATTCATTCCTACACATTAGGGACAAGTAACTAAAAGCAATATTTGAAAACTGCAGGAAGGAGGTGTAAGACATTTAAATGCCAGACTGTTGCTGAAGGTTCTAAGTATGTCGAGGCAAAATGCACCTGCTGCACTCCTGAACTTTCTGATAATTCAGTGAGGAGATTTTATAGCTGGAGAAATGAATTTGGGGGAAAGAATTGAGAACATCTGCATTTTAATCCTGTCTTTGCATCGACAAAGACTGCTAAGTATTAGTATTACATCCAAGCAGAAGCATATGTTGTGCTACTAAATTCTCAGGCATGTTCAAGTAGAACATGCCTTTTCTGCTGCTGAATATTCCTGGTAGCTCCAGCTAGAACAGTGGCTCTCAACCTTTCCAGTCTACTATACCCCTTTCAAGAGTCTGATTTGTCTTGTGTACCTCTAATTTTCACTTCACTTAAAAACAACTTGCTTACAAAATCAGACTAAAAATACAAAAAAGTGCCTCAGCCCATTATTACTGAAAAATGCTTACTTTCTCATTTTTACCATATAATTATAAAATGAATCAATTGGAATATAAATATAGTACTTACATTTCAGTGTATAGTATATAAAGCAGTATAAACAAGTCATCGTCTGTATGAAATTTTAGTTTATACTGACGTTGCTAGTGCTTTTTATGTAGCCTGTTGTAAAACTAGGCAAATATCTAGGTGAGTTGATGTCCTCCTGGAAGACCTCTGCATACCCTGAGGGTTACACCTACTACTGATTGAGAACCACTGAGCTAGAATATGGCTGTTGTACTACTGAATTTTCCATGTATATTCAATACTATGCACCTGTTTGCTGCTGAATAAACCAAGCATTTCCCAGCGTGGGGATGTTAGTGGACATCATGAGCATAGTAAGTGCCTAGAAAGAACAGCAGAATTGATGGATAACAGTAGCTCTGCATGGAGTAGTACAGTCCCCAGCAATTTATCTCAATGAGAGAATTGGATTGTTGTCAATGAAGAACTAACGGAAGATACTGCTACCAATTAATAAAAAGATTTGTTTTCCTTCTTTCACTTCCCACCATCCCATGTGGATCCTTCTCCCAATTACAGGAGTCATTTTTAACTCGCTGCAATCCTGCAAGACATCAGGCTCCATTTTGTAGCCACCATTCTTGTACCTCAGACAGGACGTCTTTTGTAGGCTATCAGCGGTGACTGTTAATAGGCCAGCGAGGTTACTGCTGAGCAATGCAAAGTGCTCCTTCCTCATAGGTTGCATAGTTCTTTAGTCCGGTTATAACCTTCTTAAAGCCTTTGTCTTTCACCAGACCACTTAGCAGAGGAGAAGGATGGGGAAATTAATTTTTGATTCTGTTAGAAGTATCATCGTATGGTTTATTCTGCTTTTCCCCAGTATGATAGAAGCCAAGGTACCAAGGTGGGTTGATTTAATCAAAGTGATTTAAATCACTGATTTTAATCACACTTTAAATCAGCAAGTAGGAAACCAAAGGCATGACTGCCCTATCTTGACTTGTACTTTAAATCAACTGGGTCTGTCCTCAGTGGCCATGACTCTAGTATCTCTATATTGGTTTTTAGAACCTATAATAGATGTTTCCTCTTCAGATTATGTTATGAGATTATTTCCAAAAGTGTTGATAACTTGCATAAAGGAACATTAAGATTCTTGTTTAATCAATTTGGGTCTAGGTGCTAAATATTGCTAGATGTGAGATAAAATGGTGGGAGTTGGCAACACTGGTTAGTAGGCACTTATGTTTATGGATTACTGTCATGGGGTCACAACTCGCTCTGTGGCGCCTCCTGCTGGCGCTCTAGGGAATTAGCTCTTCCAGCTCAGAGCGCCCTCTGCAGGCTGGTGTCTCTCTGTCCCCACGTCCCTCCCGGACTCCAGTGCCCTTTCTCCTGGTGTGCTGCCCCCTAGCAATACCTCACACTCTGCTTCTGGTTTTCGCCTCCTTGGGGAACCCCCAACCCTCTAATCCCCACCTTGCCTCAGTCTAGGGATACTGCCAGTCATCATCAAGCCCTCGCACCCTGGGGCAGACTGCGGTGTAACAGCCAGTTGTCATAGGCAAGGGGATTTTGGACCTACTTCCTTTGCCTAGCCCCACTACTCTCCTTAAGCCTTCCTTCAGGCCTGCAGCCTGGGGAGTTGCTAGGCTGGAGCTTCCCAGCTCCCTTTCTTATTCCTCACCACTGTTCCACCTCTGGTACTCTGTTCCTCAGGCAGCCAGGCCCTGCTCTCTCCCAGCCTGGAGAGAGACTGTTTGAGTGCCTAGCTCACAGCCCTTTTATAGGGACCAGCTGTGGCCTGATTGGGAAGGCGGCCACAGCTGGGGCCAGGCCCAATCAGCCTTGGCTCACTGCTTTCCCCCAGCCACAGCCCTCTCCAGGGCTGTTTTAACCCTTCTGTTTTAACCCTGGGGTAACCACCCCACTACAATTACATTGCAGTTGGTGTTTACATCACCACATATTTGGGGTGTTTGAAAACATTGTATTCCTGCATTCAAACTGTAGAAAGAAGGGCAAGTAAAGCTATGATCTTCTATAGAAGCCTACTTCTGTGTTGTGTAAAATGTCTCAGTATTACTACCTGCCAGAACTGATTTTTTTGTGTGTGTGTGGCGGGGGTGTGGGGTAGGGGAGATCTGTAGAATTTCCTCTATTCCTTGCTTTGGAAATATCCCAAGGACAAGTATTTTTATGATTTCTTCCCACTGAAGGGGAATACTCACTCTGAGAAAGGGCATTCAGGTCATGTTTCCACTATTTTTGCTATGGTGCTACTGATGACTATTCACATATGAGTAGTTCAGGTTCTCAGTTTAAACAAATAGCTCAGAGCATTGATATTTTTGTTACCCTGTGTTGGACACACCTGGTCCCATGGCAGGTAAATAATAAATCTCATGATATTTGGGTAATAGGTAATTTCGTCTGAAAATTTGCACTGACTAGTTAACCAAATACAACTCACATCAGTTCAGACTGTTTGCTTCTTTACTGCTTGACGAATACAGTGGACTGAGCACACTGGATTAATTTTAAATAATTGTCAATCATGATTTAAATCCGGAGGCAGGAAACTTTCATTTAAATTATTAATTTTAATAGTGTTTTGCATCTGAACTTTTAAAACTATTTTCATAAATAGAGGCTGATTCTCATTGATTGGTATCCATTAAAACATGTTGATTTGTAACTAAATATAGCCTTTATACTGAATTTGGTGCTTCTTTTTGCTAACCAGGAGGACATACTATATTTATAAATTCACATTTGTTTAAGACTTACTTTAGATAGTTTAGCTTACATTTATTCAGATTGTTCGTTTATCATGTTAGAAAATGGTGAATGATGCATTTTTTATTTACTAGTTGATTAATTTCTTAGATATGATTTGCCTCAAGCTCTATTTGGATAGCAATTCAAATTCCATTAAAATATACAAAAAAAAATTTAAGAGTTTTTTTTGTTTGTTTGTTAAACCTACCTTAAAAGTGCTGGACACATAAGAAAAAAGTTTATCAAAAAACGTTATTTACTTAAAACTAAGTGATTTATAAAACAAAGGCAACGTTAAGTGTAGTTAATGAATTGAATTGATTGTGTTTTAGTCACCATGTCCTTCAAGATTTTAGAACTAGTAGATCTTGCCCTCTCAACTAGTTATTCTTCATTGGAAGAGGCAAACAAGATTTCTAGCTTTTTAAATTCCTAATCAGTGTCTCACCTGTGAAGGAACTAGACAGTAAACTGAACTTGTTGAAGACCATATCTATGCTACAAACTTTGTCAATGTACATTACATTGGCATAAAACCGCCACAATTAGTATGTCACTCATTCATATGAATACTTGGCTTCTTGTACTGGCACTGTGCATACTCACCAACAGTGCTTGTTTCAATGCATGGTGTGGTGCACTATGAGTAGGTATCCCGTATGCAGCTCATCACTGTCTGGTGCACTCTCTTCAGAAAATTATGGCAGTGTATGGTAGGGCAAAAACAAGTCATGCAAGGGTGACTTCCTTCTCCATCCCATAATGCCATCCATATCCCATAATTTTCACACCTCTTAAAAATCCCACAAAACTGTGCAGCACTTCTCGCTGTCTGCCATCCCTGGCAGAAGCATGGAGCCCACACAGCTCTCCACTAGTATCTTGAGCAATACAAACACAGGACAAACTATCCTCCAGTATTTGCAGATCCGCAGGAAGGACTGCAGCAGTGGGACACATGACAGTTTTGTGGAAGACAGATTGCTGTGGGACATAGTAAGAGCCAGTTCAAGGTTTTGATGGCAGTCATGGAGCAGCTGCATATGATGGAACACCACTTCTGAGCCCAGGAAACAAGCACTGGTGGGATTACATCACAATGCAAAATAGCGTCAGAACTTAAAATATGTACTGCCACATTCTTTGATTTGTGTGCCAAGTTCACCTCAGCCCTCCAGCACAGAGACACTGGAATCAGAGCTTCACGGACAGTTGAGAAGTGAGTGACGATTGCACTGTGGAAGTGTGCAACACCAGCTTGCTACCGGTCAGTGGGAAATCATTCTGGAGTTGGCAAATCCACAGTGCGGGCTGTTGTCATGCAAATGTGTAGGGACATTAATTGTCTCTTGCTGCACAGGACTGTGACTCTGGGCAATGTACAGGACATAGTGGATGGATTTGCAGCAGTGGGTTTTCTGGACTGCGGTGGGGTGATAGATGGCGCACATGTCCCTATTTTGGCACCAGCCCTTCTTGCCACAAATGGGCTACTATTCTGTGGTTATGCAGGCATTGGTGGATCCCTGGGGATGCAACACTGACATTAATGTTAGCTGGTCAGGGCAAGTGCAGGACACTTGTGTCTTTAAGAACAGAGGAGTGCATAGAAGGCTGCAAGCCGGGACTTCCTTTCCCTACAAGTGCCATTGGCGATGTTGAAATGCTAATAGTTATCTTTGGAGGCCAGCCTATCCCTTGCTCCCCTAGCTCATATAGGCATACACTGACCCCCTCTGACAGCATCGAGGAAAAATTCAACCACCAGCACAGCAGGTGCAGAATGACAGTTGAATGTGCTTTTAAATAGATTGAAGGGGTGTTGGCATTCTTTACTCACAAGATTAGAGCTCAGTGAGAAAAATGTCTTTACCAGTGAGCCACAGTAATGTGATGGACTGTGCTCTACTTGGCCCTGCAGTTTTCGGGGCTGTTAAGAATTGTGTGGTGCTGGGGACTGTCTATGAATATAACAACTGGCTAATGCACCTATTCATTTTGAGGTGCTTGCTATTCAGTCAAAATTTATTACGCTCTTTGTCACCGATCCTATGAGTTCTGTGACCCCGCACAACAACAAGTAGTGAGTGCTGTCAGTACCGCTAGGCATTCTGCAGCATTTGGTGTGAAGTAATAAAGATGAATTATTTAGCAGAAATAGATTTTTATTAGATGCCCAAACCAGTGCAAAAATTGCAATTAAAAACAATTATAATTTTTAAAAAATGTGAAATTAATGGAACAGAACTTAACAAGGGGGAAGAGCGATCATGTCTATTTCAGTTCATTATGGCTACGCATACACCAGCCATGGCCGTCAAAGGTCAGCATATGTGAAGCTGTGGTTTTCCTTACTGTCCCCCAAGGTGGAGCGATAGGGTTAGGAATGCCTCCCCTGATGCCATGTGAAATGTTGGGGGGGTGGGGGTGGCTAGCTCTACAGGAGAATGAAAAGCAGATAACTAGTCTGCCTCTGTTTGTTGTACCTCTTTTAGTGTGGATGAATTCATGAAAAGTCAATATTTGTGTCCTGCTACGTTGGCATTGGGCACTCCATTTAACCATTGTGATGGGAAATGCATTCACATAGTTACTTTCCCCTCTATCAGGCTCACCCCTGCTTGACTGCCAGGACTGACTAGACCGGGGTGGGCAAACTTTTTAGCCCAAGGGCCACATTGGGTTTACAACATTATATAGAGGGCTGGGTAGGGAAGACCCCACCCCTAATCCACCCTCCCCCAACTTCCCACCCCCTGACTGCCCCCTCAGAATCCTGGACCCATTCGACCCCCCCCACTTGTCCCCTGACTGCCCCTTCCAGAGACCCCTAACCACCCCCCACAACCCCACACCCTACACAATTTCCCTGCTCCCTGTCCCCTGACTGCCCCAACCCCATCCACCCTCTCACCCCCTAACCACCACCTCAGAACCCCATCCAAGCCACCCTGCTCCCTGACTGCCCCCTCCAGAGCACACCCCCAACCACCACCGCAGAACCCCCCCAACCCTCCTCCGCCACCGTACCATAGTTGCTTGGCGTGGCTCTGGGGGAAGGGTGGGAACGTGCAGCCCCGGCCCCAGGAGTGCTGTCGGTGCAGCTCCAGGGGAGGGGGAAGCACACAGCCCCGGCCCATCGGAATGCTGCCGCCGTGGCGCGGCTCTGGGGGAGGGGCTGAGTGTGCAGCCCTGGCCCCCAGAGTGCTGCCCACATGGCGTGGCACCGGGGGAGGGGAAGAGCACGCAGCCCTGGCCGCAGCGCTACACGGTGGGCCAGATGGGATGTAGTTTGCCCACCCCTGGACTAGACTGTGGTGGAATCTCGATCAGATCCCAGCTCATAGCATAGCTGCATACCCCTACTCCCCATCACATGTCCTCCATCCTTCTCCTTCTCACTGTTCAAGGTGAATATCTGTGTCTTGAGCCCCTTGGAGGTATCCATGGTGCTCTGAGTGCTGATGGAGTTTCTGCCAAGTGTGGCATGCAGCTTGTTGTAAAAGCAGCAGGTCTGTGGCTCGGCAGTGGATTGACAGTTGGCCTCCTGGTCTTTCAGATATGCCTGCTGCAGATACTTCACTTTTACGCAGTACTGCTGCAGGTCCCTCTTGTACCCCTTCTCCAAGCTGGGCAGTCAGGAAAAGGTATTACTCCATTGCCATAACAGGGTGCTTACAGTGGTAAGAGACATATTTGAGTGTAGATACATGCACAACGAGGTTAACGCAAGGTGACTTATGTCAAGCTAACTTTATAGTACAGAGCAGCTGAATAAACTGAACTTGAGAAAATATTCTCTCGGAACCTGCAGAAGAGGCTACTGCTCCCTTATACGCATGTGGGTGGGGGCTTCGTTCTTCTTTTTGTCTGATGGAGAAAAACAAGGTGCTTACTGTGGTGCCGGTGCTAAGGGATCTGGGCTGTTCTGGCTAAGAAGTAACTATTTCATCCCTGCCATGCAAAAGCACCTATCTGAAGCAACTCAAACTTGCAAATTGGGAACAAACCTGTGATCGGGAAGAACTGGATGAGCATGGATGGGCATCATCTGGATCTCCCAGTTAATCAGTCATGAGGGTGGAGTGGCAATACTTACAACACTTGCTAACATATCAGTTTGATCTGGATGCCCAGATACTGGGAGCATTAGAAAGGCTTCATAAACTCCCCAGGCCCTTGTCCACAATGTATATTTTGTTAGTGAAGAGGGATTCCATTAGTCTGGAGTTCTTTGTGAAAGGGATTTCATCGCAGCCCTTAAAAGAATCCCAAAGACAGAGCATAGTACGTAATGTTAAAAATGCCTTCGTGGATCTGAGGCTGTGCTTGATGCAACAAAAATTGTATTCAAAATGTACTGGATGCCATAGAGTTTTGCACAAGATACAAGCCTTCTCCTCACGTGTGTGTTTGGAGCTGTAACAAAGAAGAAGAAACCCTGAGGCATATGCTGTGAGACAGTCAGGCACCTGTGAACAGAGGTGGACACGAGTTAAAACTGTTTAGCTTCAGCAGCCAAACTGCAGCTGAAAATTATATCCTAGGTTATTTACCTGCTAAACTGGGTTTAATTCTCCCACAAAGACTTCAGTTCTTGAGTAGGGTTGCCAACTTTCTAACTGCACAAACCCAAACATCCTTGCCCCACCTCTGCCCCGTCCCTTCCCCAAGGCCCTGCTCCCCACTCACACCATCCCCCTCCCTCAGTCGCTCATTCTCCCCAGTCTTCACTTACTTTCACTGGGCTGGGGGTTGGGGTGCAGGCTGGGGGGTGGGGCTGAGGGGTTCAAATGTGGGCGAGGGCTCTAGGCTGGGCAGGGGGTTGGGAGGTAGGAGGGAGGTATAGGATGCAGGCTCCAGGAAGGAGTTTGGGTGTGGGAGGGGGCTTTGGACATTTCTGCTCTCAGAGATGCATGGCGGCCCAATAACATTATCTTTCCTTGTTGAACAGTTTCAGGATCTTGTGTGTGAATGGACTGAGAGGGAAAAAATACAAGCAGTAGTAATGCAAACATAGTGGTTCCCATTCTCTACGTATAAGTGAAGCCTCTGCGGGCTACACTGGCTGCCTGTTAGTTTCTGGGTGAAGACTGTGGTGTTCTTTTTAACCTCCAAAGCCCTGAAGAGCTAGGGACCGGCTGTGAGTGGCTAGTTGCTATGACAACGGGTTGCTTAGTAACAGGATTTGTTATGGGGTTCAAAGCTTCTTTCTTGCCTCTGCCAAATGTGTTTACTTCGGGAGGTCAATAATTTTACATGGGGTAAAATTTGGGAAGATTTTCAAAGGGTAGCTGTAAGTTTCATGTGCAATATCCTATGCATCTGTTGAAAAATAGTATTTTGTTTCTGGCATTGGAAGTAGAGACTCAGCTCCCTTCCTCTCTCCCCTTCTGGACTGAAATATAGTTCAGCATTGCTTGGGAGTTAAAAGCCTACAGAGCTTTCAAGAGAGCTTAGCAACCAGTGGAACTGTACACATGCCAGCAGGTATAACTGAGATACCTGAAAGCAGTAAAAAGTATTAGCAGCCTCGAAACCAGTTGCCTTAAAAACAGCTCCCAGAACTACCTGGATACGTCATATCCATGCTCTTCATCGGTTGGTCTGTTGCTAGAATTCTGCCATCCTTGCAAGGGTGGTTAGCCCTGACTGCCCGCACCATATGTCAGAGGTACTCTGTGACTGCATTGATACGTTACAGGGGCTTCCTGGGTGTGTCAGAGGACAACATTTGGCCTTTACTTGGAAATATTTTTTTTAGCTGATATCTCAAATAGAAAAAATATTGCATTGTGCCATTTCAGTAAGGCATAGCTCCCCTCTGTTCACCAACTGTGAGCATTTCTGTGGACTCTGAGCATGCTAGCACAGAATGCATTGTAGGATTTCTGGGCAATATACCCTCAACTGAAATTATACCAAGTGATACCCTACTTACTCTGTCAAAGGACTTGAATCTCATTTACACTGCCCTTCAAGCATACAGTAAGTGGCTCTGGCAATGGAAAATGGCATTAGAGGAGCATTAGTGTAAATGAGAATCAGGCCCAGAATTTGTTCAGAGGGCATTTCGATCATTTGAAGTGGGTTACGTTGGGATGGTTTTTCTAACGTCATCTCTCTATGGGCCAAATAAAATCAAGTCTGGGGCTCCACAGCATCTTTGTTCCCTGGTGAGTCGAGCTAGTCATCATAGGACACCAACATCAATCATTTCTTGCTTTCTGTTAAAGCAAGGCAGTATGTCAGAGCACTTCCCTGGATAATACAGTGCAGAAAATAATAAACATGAAATGAGCCACGTCGGCAGTCACAGCAATACATACATAGAGGCATCAAACCCAAATGCAACATACACAACGTGAGAGTCTTTAGTGCCAGTTGATAGAATTTCTTAGTGGCAGTTGACCTCTATCATTGTCAGTACACTTCGAAAATGCCATCACAGAAATGGATTGCAGTGAGAACCTGCAGCTGTGCCATGTTGTGCTGTGATCCCATCAGGCAGGAGTCACTGAGGAAAAGATGAGGTTTTAGGAAAGATTTGAAAGGAAGTAATCATATAGCAGAACTAATCCACAGATCTTACTGCACCAAGGCAAGGAGAAGGGGAGAAGACAGAGCGATGAAATAGAAGAAGCAGAACATGGGGTGAATAAGCATTATTTATTATCCCCAGGGGGACTACTCAGCCCACTCAAAGCCTAAATCATCACAGTGAGTCAAGGGCAAAGCAGAGAATAGAGCTGAGTTCTCTCTACTCCTGGTTCAGCACCCTGCCTGAGCTGAGCCTGCCGCGTCTGCCAGTGCTCCTTTATGATAATGGGGGATACTGCCATTGAAAGTGTTGTGTTTCCAGTGAGGAGGAAAACTAAGGTCACGACCACTTGTCATTAAAGAGCTCATGGTGCTTTTCAGAAGAGTAGAGATGTCACCCCAGTGTTCCAGCCAAATTATAAGTTAGATCATTACATTTTGCATCTCTAAAATTCTCTAGCAGTTTCATCTGGAAAAGGGCATTCTTCACTTCCTGTCCTAAAGGTTTGTGAAACATTGCTGTGCACTGTTAATTTCTTTGTTTCAGTCCAGAGACAGCTGCATTGCAGACGTTCAAGGCGTGAACCCTAAATGTAGTTTGTGTCAAATATTGTTAGTTATGCAAAATGTTTTGGGATCAGTCGAGGCAAAAGGTGCTATATCAAGAGAAGATCTCTGTCCTAGCTGAGATTTGCCTTTCCATTCTGGCGAAAGAACAGCCTTGCACTGTGGATCAGACATACTGACCATCAGTTACAAGAGTCTTCAGGCCCCAGTCCTGCGAGGTGCTGATCATCCTCAAATCCCATTGACTTCAATAGGATATGAGTGCACTCAGCCTCATGGGACATCAGGCTGTCTTTGGCTAGCTGCCTGGATTCTGAAGTGTGGGTGTATAATGCAGAGGAAGGGGAGCATAGGAACAGAATGCTTTTTTTTCTAGATTTGTTATCTATTTTTGTTTTGTTTCAGGCTAACAAAATGTTTGGCACTGTGGTGGTGGGGATCGGAATTGCTGGATCTGTGCGGATAAGAGACCTGCTGAATCCAATGCCATCCTGCCCTTCTGAGCATCTGAAGCTGCTTGGCTTTGTATCCAGGTTAGATATTCCAGTTACATATTTTAATGAGCGTGGAGTAGAGATTATTTTTGCCCCCCACGTCCTCTCTCTCTCCCTTGCATGTATAACTTACCAGGCTCATCTGAGAAGATACATTTCTCTGACAGAATAATTCAAGGCAGTCT
Source organism: Dermatemys mawii (assembly GCA_007922305.1). Taxonomy (NCBI): domain Eukaryota; kingdom Metazoa; phylum Chordata; order Testudines; family Dermatemydidae; genus Dermatemys; species Dermatemys mawii. The sequence goes on along the minus strand of ML677371.1, from coordinate 18,437,766 downwards.
GCTGGGCACACAGTAAATGCGGTTTATGTGACAGCGCTTAGTGTCTCTAGGTTAGGTTGATTAATGATTACAGGAAGCTTTGCAAAGCGCATCAGTGAGATCATTCGAGCAGATCTTGGACTCAGTCCTGAGAGATACTGTGTCTCTAATGAGGTGCTTTGCACCCTCAATTCTTACTCAGCTCTGGGAAAGCTGTGGGAGTTCAGAGCCCTGTAAGATCAGGTCTTTAAAAGAGATTCGAAATGTAACCATGTGACTGAACTCGGCTGTAGGATGGCACAGGCTTTAAGTAGCTGCACTGATGGGCCAGTGTCTATAAGTAATTCATCTGTAGCACTCTGGTAATGCGACTCTGCTGTAAAATTTGTCTTTGAAGCCAGATGTGGGTCCTGAAGAACAAATCCTAATGTAGGCTGTGTGGTAAGGTTACCTATCATTTATTCTCAGCAACCATGTGGCTGAAACGTAAGCAAATTGGCACAACAGTGCTGCTATCTCAGAGCATTCCTATCAGGCTTTCTGCACTATAGCAACAAAGCGTAATAGTTTAAAATAGCTATGTGGAACATATGGGGATCTCGGGTTGTGGCTGTATTTTCCAGCTATATTTAATCATATCTGCTTGAGATAGAAAAGACCTATTAAGCCATCCATTACATCTCCTTGCCAATACATGCTTGTTCCTAGGGTGTCTTTTTTTCTAGGGCTAGATGTATTATTGAATGACCCAATCAATGCTTGGCTTCCACCATTTCCATTGGGAAATTCTACCAGTCTAACACACAATTCAAAATGCTGCCACGGAGGTAATTCTCCTAGCATATCACTTCGATCATGTTATACTTCTCCTTATGTCCTTCCATTGGCTTCCCCTTCTCTAGTGCATCAAACACAAATGACTCATATTTACTTTCAAGGCCCTTCATGGCCTATCCTCATCCTACCTATCATCTCGCATATGCTGTTAAGATGTTGACTCCTGCCTCTTCTCAGGCAGTGGTGCCAGTCTTCACCACGCAGCTGTTAAACTTTCAAACAAGCATCTATGTTTTTTTCTCTGCCATCCCTCATGCTTGGGAGGAGCTCCCTATAAACATCCTCCTCATGTTTCCTTCAAATCCCTCCTTAAAACTCTCTTTTGCCATGATGCCTGCAGTGATTAGGCCCCTGGTATGCTGTGACCACTGTCCATCAAACTGACTGATCTTGTCTCACGGTTTTCTTTTGCTCTCTTATCTGTTTGTATCCACCTCTTGTCTTGTACATAAACTGTTTGGCACAGCAACTATCTTTTTGATCTGTTTGTACAGCACCTAACACAATGGGATCTTAGTCTATGACGGAAGTTCCAATAATAATTGGGGACAGTGGGCTGTGGTTGTGATGTTTTGTTTTTTTATTTCTTTCTTCTGAACAACTAGAAGAACCTTGGATAATATTAACGAGGTCAAGCAGATTAGCCTGCAAGATGCTCTGGAAAACAAAGAGATCCAGGCAGCCATCATCAGCACTGACAACAAAAGCCATGAGGAGAATGTCAGGTATGTGTCTCTTTTCCTCTTCTCTGCTTGCTATTTCCTTACATTAGTCACTGCCATGCAGTGGAATGTGCTGTATCAAAGAATTGATTCGTGTCTAAAACATTCCTCTTCGTTAGCAATGTAAAATAATCCCCATATACTCAAAGTAAATGTGACTGTGAGGTTTACCCTCCTGCGGTAAAATGGGACAGGCACTCTGTTGCATGCAGATATTAGTAGTGTCAGATTTATGTATTTTAGAGGAAATACAAGAACTGGATTCAGAAAATACCACTTCCTTCAATTCCTCCCCTCCCCCTCCACACCAACTGGTTCCTGTCACTCTCATCCATGCCATCTTCTCCCTAGTAACCTGTATATCTGTAACACCTACCTAAGGATCTCATAGACCTTTCCAGACATGAATGAATTAAGCGCCAAAACAATCCTGTGAGATAGTGTAGTATCCTCCACATATGGACCTGGGGCACAGAAAGACGAACTGACTTGCCCAAGGTCATGCAGGAAGTTCATGATGGAGGCAGAAATAGAATACAAATCTGCTAGGCATGGGATTTAACCAGCGTGGGCTGGAGCCCGGGCTCTAGGACCCTGCAAGGTGGGAGAGTCCCAGAGCATGGACTGCAGCCTGAGTCTGAACGCCTACACTACAATTAAACAGCCCCTTAGCCCCAGCCCAGTCAGCCCAAGTCAGCTGGCACGGGCCAGCTGCAGGTGTCTAATCACAGTGTGGACGTATCCTAAGGAAATGCCTTTTATTACCCCCACTCTCAACACATTCGTTCATGCTATTTCCACATCTCTAGAGATGGGGTTGGCTGTTAGAGTAAAAAAGAGTTAGTTCAGAGGAATAGATATGAGTAAGATAGCATCTTTTGAAGACCTGTTTCTCTCTCTCTCTCTCTCTCTCTCTCCTTCTAGAATGTTCTTGGAGGCTGGGAAGCATGTCCTTGTTGAGTACCCCATGGCGCTGTCTGCTAGCACAGCACATGAGCTCTGGGAGATGGCTGAACAGAAAGGTGATGATCCTTAATGTCAAAGGTGTAACTAGCTTTTTACAATGACGTTAGATTACATCTGTTCTGGTAATGCCTAAGAACCTCAGGCAAAGTGCAGGGCTTCATTATCCTAGGCATAGCACAAGGACAGTACTTTCTCCAGAGAACTCCCAATCTAAGATTTAGACTACAGCGGTCAAACAGTTTTAAAAAAATCACAGTTAATTGTGAGATTAAAAAAAAATAGTTTTCATCATACTGTTAAACAATAATAGAATACCAGTTTAAATTCATTATAAATATTTTTGGATATTTTTCTACATTTCCAAATATATCAATTTCAATAAAACAGAATACAAAGTGTACACTGTTCACTTTATATTATTATTTTTATTACAAATATTTGCACTGTAAAAACAATAAACCAAAGAAATAATATTTTTCAATTCACCTCATCCAAATACAGTAGCACAATTTCTTTTTTGTGAAAGTGCAACTTACAAATGTGGAATTATGTTGTTTTCCAACATAACTGCACACAAAAACAAAACAATGTTAAACTTAAAGCCTACAAATCAAAGCATGAAGGGGCATACAAATGTTTAGCATTTCTGACACACAAATACCTTGTAGTGCTGGTTACACCAGTGCCATGCAGATACCTGTTCTCACTTTCAGGTGACATTGTGAATAAGGAGGAGACAGCAGTATCTCCCATAGATGTAAACAAACTTGTTTGTCTTAGCGATTGGCTGAACAAGAAGTAGGACTCCGTGGACTTGAATGAGGTGAATTGAAAAATACTTCTTATTTTGTTTATCTTTTTACATTGCAAATATTTATCAAAAACAATTTAAAGTAAGCACTGTATGCTTTGTATTCTGTGTTGTAATTGAAATCAATATATTTGAAAATGTAGAAAACATCCAAAAATATTTATAATAAATTAATTGGTATTCTGTTATTGTTTAACAGTATGATTTAAAACTGTGATGAATTGTGCCAGTTTTTTAATCTAATTAATTTGTTTTGCGTTAATCGCATGCATTAACAGTGATTAATTGACAGCCCTAATTTAGACAGTGTGCAGCAGGTGGCTGAACAGACAAACACGGAGCACAAAATGACAGTCAAGACAGGTGCATTTGCATTAGTAATCGCAGTGAGCTCAATCCCTGCCAGCACTAGCACAGAGAATGTGATTAGCTAGAAACATCCATCAGAGTGTTAATAAAATGTCTGAAGAACAAAAACCCAACCCTGTCAGCAGCCATAGAACTTGTCCCCTCTCCAACTTTCCTCCCCCTGGAAATAAAACCATAAACAAAGCCTTAAGACTGTGACTTATATGGCAGGTCTTTGTATGTTCATACTACCTTTCTGGGCTGTAGTAGCACCTATGTTTAAAACAAGGAAAGAGAGTCCACAGGAGACAATTCTAATCAAAGCAGTCCCATCACTAAAATGCTAAGGGGCACATGCCAGGCAAGAGCAAACCACGGTCACTTGGACAGTGTATGCTGCTGCTCACTGACCTCCTTTTTTAATCTTCATTCAGCAACATCTGTGCTAAAAGACTGGATCTGAGAATTTCACACCTAGCTGGCTCGTATATGAGCACCACTCATCCCTGTGTTATGAGACAGATGGGTCCCCAAGTAAGCACAGTTTATGCCTTTTCCATCCTAGATAAGCAGTAGTTCTGTCTGATTGCCTTGGAGACATCCCACTACAATGGCCATCCCAATTAAGTGCCAGACCCTGATTACCTCATGCACATAGGATACAATCTTACTCCAGGAGCAGTCTCATTGATTTCAGTGGAATAAGGTGCTCCTCAGTGCGACTAAGGTTATCACAGCCTGGCTGTAAGTACCATAATTTGAGACTGGGACTGTCTTTTCGTTCTCTTTGAACAGCACCCAGCACAGCAGAGTCCTGGTCCATGCCTAGGGCTCCTCAGCACTAGGTAATGCAGCTAAATAATACACATTTTTTAAAATAAAATGTGGCCTTGGGAGGGTGAGAGGATAGAGGAGTTAGGGGAAAGAGGATCAGGGCTTCACCCAAGCTTCATGTTGAAGGGAAGTGCCTCAACTTTCAGGGCACTGTATTATGGTCAGTTCATTCGCACCCTTCCTATTAAAGTGAATAGCTAAAATGCTGCAGTTGTTTGCTAAGGTTGATATAACTGGACTGTATGTGTGGCCCCCTGAGAACAATGAGCCAAAATTGGATCCCTAGCGCAATGTCTTAACGATTTGTCTTGGCACCATTCTGCCAGCCATGGATAAAGCTGTATGAAGTGTGCTCACGCTGATTGCTAAAAGGTTTACGGTCTAGAAGTGGATTTGGATTCATGCAGAGCACTTTTAGTAATCCCATTTGATCTTTGTTTTCTCAATGACAGGTAAAATCCTCCATGTGGAGCACATTGAACTTTTGACAGAAGAGTACAAGCAGCTGAAAAAGGAGGTGGCTGGGAAGGAGCTGGTGAAAGGAACGTTACATTTCACAGGTTGGTTGCTAAAGAAACTCGGGCTGCCAGACCTGCTGAGATGCCAGCCCCTTCAGACTTCATTCATTCACTCCCTCCTGTGAGGGCTTGTTCTGTAGTAGTTTGAGTCACGGAGTCAGGACTCCTCCAGGGAGACCTTCAAACAACAATCTCCCACAACTGGTGGTTGCCTATGTTGGGGAGAGGTTCTGTGGCCTGCTACTCACTCCCCAGTGTCTTTGATGGAGGACAGCAAACCTATTCTCCCTCTGGTATCTTCGCAGTTGTCTCCTGCTCTATTTCTATGTTGGGGTGTCAGTGACCTGTGGCAGTCCCCTTAGCCCTCTCATCCTCACCTGGTCTCTAGAGAGGATGGAGAGCTGCTGAAAATCACCCCACTCTCCACTGAAGACCCCCAGGCTCCTCCCCTGCTTTTGTCTTCTAAGAGGTGGAAGAAATTAAAGGTTTCATTTCCCCATCCCCTTGTGTGAACCCATGTCCTAGTGCTCCCCAACATATCCGTAGGGGGTTCCTGCATGTTCATTGTATCTGTGTCTGACTTCCTCTCTAACTTCAGATGTGGATCTGGGTGGCAATTATTTTCCCATGCCCTCTTCTGCCCACCCATCTTCATCAGCTCTAACAGCTGGCTGGGTAGGTCGTTGCTGCCTTTCCTGGGCAATGCTCTTTGCGGCATCTTTGCTGCATCCGTTGGGTTCTTGGAGCCCTCAGGATAGAGCAGAGCAGCTCAGGATGGAAAAGGGGGATAAACAGGCAGCTTCAAGCTTCCGACCTGGTCCCAGTAGATGCTCCAAGCAGGTTTCGGGGCCGTTGGCCAAGACTGCAGATACCAGAGAAGGTCCTGGCCCAAATGGGACAGTTGGCTCACTTATGCTATAGTGGGAGAATTTCCTTGAGCTATCAGTATTTGAGGAGGGCATGGGGGCCTTAAAAGGTTTGTTTGATAAAATGCAACCTTAAAGATCAACAGAAATGGAGCAGCATATGATCGTTTTCAGCAGACTGGATTCACTGGGATCCCAACCATGGGGCTCCCATCCCACACTGACCCTTAGAGCTTTCCACCTGCTGGGCCCCATGTAGCTGATTAAGGTGGGGGTTCCTTTCTCAAGTCCTTTCATTCTTATTCCTGTAGGTGGTGCCTTGGATGAAGAGCGATCAGGCTTCCCGGCTTTCAGTGGAATTGCCCGCCTGACTTGGCTCGTTGATCTCTTCGGAGACCTCACTGTCACCTCAGCCACTAGAGAGGAACAGAAAGAAAAGAGTTATTCCAGAATGACAGCTCATTTTCAGACTGCAAACAAGAAGTGAGTAATGTAACGAGACAGGAGCAGATTAGCCATGCTATTTAGGTATCTTCAGCAGGAACTCAGCACCTTCTCTTCCTTGCACTCGTACAGCAACTTTCATGCAAGAATCTAAAAGCACTCTACAGAAAGTAATGAACTAAGCTTCGCAATACCCATGTGAGGTGGTTAGATATAATTTTTCCATTTTACAGATGGGAAAACTGAGGAGGGGAGAATCTACAGGACTTGGCCACGGTCACAGTGTGAATCACTGGCAGAAGTTGGGAATAGTACTGAGGGATTATACTCGAAATTCATTGCTCTAACCTCAAAACCCAATCCTTCCGTGTTACATTAATTACCGCTCTTTGAGCCTGCTACCTGAACACACTGTACATAACCCTTCTGCTAGGGCTTATTGTCAGCAGCAAAGGATGGGCTCAGTGTCTAGAGGTTCCTCTCAGCATTACCGAACAGAACCAGCTTGAGACCCAACCCAGTGATGCCGCTACATGACACTGCTGTCTACCGCTGTTCAAAGCTGCCACCTCTGTCACCGCTTGCCAGCGTTGCCTCTTCAGCCTTCAGCTACAATGTGCCATGTTCTAAGCTTCCTCTGCCTAGCCCCGCCCTAGTGATTTCAGCCCTTAGCGATTTCATGCGTAGCAGGGAATCACATGCTGATGCTCCGTCTGTCTTTCACTGCAACACTGTCCGTGCTATCAGGTCTAAGGCTCAGACCCTAAATGAGTTTGTCAGCGTTCTTAGCTGCAGGGATCACTGAGAAGAAACCAGGATTCTCAGTTGAGTCTAGTCATCTCTGCCTTTAAACACTAAAGTGAATTTTAACCCAGTGTAATGGGTTAGACCCTCCCCTTCTGGGATGCCACCTGGTGTACTGGGGCTTCACTGAGCCCCTCCTGCTCCATCAGCCTGGATTCCCTCTCCCTGTTTTGCTGAATTAGGCTCGCCAGCCTCTTGCAGCACACACACATACACAAGTAGGGCCACACCCAGCTGCAGACACAGACTGCTCTGTGTTAGGGGATTCACCCAGCACTCACATGTACACCCCTTTGAGGAATAAACCCAAAATAATATTGTCTTGTGCTGTATAGAAAGATCTGCACAGAGCAAGCTCATAAAAATTTGTGCTCTCCCTCAATGTGAAGAGAGATGTGCAGAACTTCTCCCCCTACCCCCACCCCCATTAGAAATTGCACAAACTGGGTTTAATAATAAACAAAACAAATGTATCAACTATAAAAGACAGGTGTTAAGTGATTATAAGGGATAGCAAACAGAACAAAGCAGATTACTGAACAAATAGAACAAAACACACATACTAAGCTTAAGATCTTAGGGACTGGGTTCAAGAAGTAATTCCCCACCTACATGTTATTTTAGGTAAGTTGCAGCGTTTCAGTAACTGAGAGTTCCAGTTATTTGTTCTTGCAGACTGGACCCCTGTCTCAGTCTGGACTCACCCCTGCTTTTCACTTCGGGTTCGTTCCTTTGTCCCTTCAGGTTCTTTCAGCAGTCTTTCTTCTTGGGTAGGCAATGGTGGAGAGTCCTGATCAACCCCCTCTGCAGCCCTTAAAAAGGATTTACCTAATGCGGGAATCCTTCGTTTTATCCCCAGTGCCCTACAGTGGAAAAGTACCAGGTGACTCAATCACATGTCTCTCCAGGGTCATAGCAGCCATTAGTCGCAGGCTGTTTGGAGCGTCCACAGGAAGACTAAGCTCTTTCAGAGTCCACTGTCCTTGCTGATGAACCATCAGCCCTTTCTGACTCTTTCATTGTTGTACTTGAAGGGCTAGTATTGGGTGTCACCCAAAGTAGCATATCTGAAATACAGATACATGGTCAATATTCCTAGCTCCAGATACAGAAATGATACATGCATACAAATTGGATCAACACAGTAGATCACAGCCTTTTCAATGATATCTTGCGTTCAGCCATCTTGCATAAAGCATATCTTAGTTATGCCATATTCATATCATAACTATATTTTTATGAACAATATGGGGTGTAACATCACACCCAAAATAGCCAAAACTGATCCCTTTGGCAAAGCAGGTCTGTCTTCTGATCACTTAGGCAAAATAGGTAGGTGTATGCAAATTTGGTCTGCTCCTGAGGTCTTTTCCCAGGTCATCGAAAGACATTAGAGGAGAGCTCATTCAGGCCCTGCCTTGCATCTATATCGAAGTTTTAAAACATTTTAGATGGGCATTTACTGTTAATCAGAGATGAACAAATGGAATAACCCTGAGAATTTATTTCTTCCTAAATGTCCTTTGTTTTTCTATTCTCTCACATTAGACCTTTGACATGGATTGAAGAAAGGGGACCAGGGCTGAGACGCGATAAGAAAATCAACTTCTGTTTCAAAAGTGGCTGCCTGGAGAACCTCCCTGAGGCCCCGAGGTCTGCTGTGGGCCTCTTCATGCAAGATCAGAACCTCTTTGCCAAAAAACTGTTGGGCCAGGTCTCCAGAGAGGAGCAGGCCGTTGAGAAGTGGCGCATCCTGCGGTGTCTGGACCTTGCAGAGGAAATTCAGCAGAACTGTGAACGGCCGGCGAAAGTCCATTCCTAAGACCGCTCTTTCTGAGAAAGGGAATGTGGTAGTCAGAGGCTGTGTAGAGCTGCAGCGTATTGTTACCACAAAACAGCTTGTTGGCAGTTCACTTCTATTTGATTGGTTTTTACCATTGAAATGCATGGGGCTTTGCTCAGAAGCGTGAGCCCCACAAGTGTTTTAGGCTGTGCGAGATGTTTAATATGGCAGAACTGGATGATGCATTGGGCTGTCCCCAGTGCATGGCATCTCTCCAGTCAAACTTAAAGCTACCAGGCAAATAGCATTCGTACATGTTGCTCCCACAGAAGCCAATGGGCGATTTTGTCATTGACTTCAAGGGGAACAGGCCCAATGAGACTGCAGGAGTTACAATGCGTTAAATATAATTTCAGTTCCTTCTTCTTTTCAATCTCTGTGAGAACAAGGAATTTATAGCACTGTCTTGAGAATGAGGCATAGAGCTGCTCCACAAGCCTCTCTACCTCCAAAGGTGTTAAAGCACTGCACGCCTGACCTGCAAAACTTCTCTTATTCCAGTCTTGTCCCTTCCCTGAGTAGTTGCCCTGAACAATATTTTGCATATTGGCTGTGGGCCAGATTCTGATATTTTACACCAGTGTAAACCAAATCCATTACTTACAACGGCATTTACACTGGTTTAAACACAGCCTAAATTAGATCGGAATCTGTCCTCTCACTGGGCGTTATGCAGAGATCACTAAACCGATTACTGCCTAATGCCAGGTTGGAATCCCATTTTCCAGAGGTGAAAGGTTAGTCTAATACATTAACCCACTGCATCACCTACCCTTTTCAAGACCCCTTCCCCGTAACCAGTCCTTGACTCCTATGTTTTTGAGCACAGTGGCATTGAATGCGTTCGGTTCTCATCCGGAGGCATGCCCATAACCACGATTTAATGTTCATGAGAATTCTTCATGTGACTCAGTGTGAGACTGAATAAATGAAATGTATTAATGTATTTAATTAATAGAAACTATAAATAATACATTTATAGAAAAGGATAATATAGTAATGCCAATTAAAGCATGGTGGTAGCAAATCGAGCATTTTTGCAAATGGCAACCATGCAACTGTGACATTATTTATTTGTTGTTTTTCAGTAGTGCCCAGAGAACCCATCATGCTACTTGCTGTACAAGCACATAGAAAGATTTGGTCCCTGCCCTAAAGAACTTGCAGTCCTGAAAAGCACCAAGTCACCAGCATGCATAGAGAAAAAACTGAAGCAATACCTTGTCTCCCTGTAGTATATTCTAAATACAATGCATATCTGTTATAATAACAATAAAACCCTCTTGAGATTGTATTGTTGTCTCCCAAACATACTTCTTGGGAAGCCAGCAGCCCTTGTCCACAATGGCACTTGAGGAGTAAACTCCAAAACCAGACACATATATTATCAATTATATACAATATAATACATATAAAATAGTGGCCAAATAAAACTTTAACCAAACTGATCTAAACAGCAGGTATGGTTCAATTAGAGATGAGGGAGAGGCAGCATGGTGTATGTTGTTTGGTTGGTTGGGTTTTTTAATCCAAATCAGGTCAGCGAGACCTAATTAGTAGTATCTTTACTTTGAGGTACTTCCAAGTTGTGCCTACAAAATATGGGCTTGATCCAGTGCCCATAAAAATCAATGGAAAGTCTCTCTTTGACTTCATCAGGCCTTAAATACGCATGTGCACAAACAGGAAACATGCTTGTGGAATATGCATTCTGTAGCCAAATGGGTACTTGAGTACCAACTTGTTTATTTTGCATTCACAATGACTTCTTTACACATGGATGTACGTTGCAGGAGCAAATACAATGCCGTCTTTGGGAGGAGGGACATTTTATCCTCATTAGTTTTATGACAAAATGTGTGGAGTCCATCCTGATTAAAAATAGAATTAAGATCTTCTGTTCTGAATATTGAGCAGTGCACAAAATAGTTCTGGTTTTGGGACCTCCTCCTGTTTGCTGAGAAAGGAAAAAACACTGTGGATGCTAGAGTTGATGACTCAGTCCCTTCTTTCCTAATCAGGTCACACTAGTGTGTTTGAAGCATTTTGCAGATAATCATGACTGTTTTTTTTAAAAAAAAAACATGCTGCAGGGGAGTGTCTTAGACAAGCTGGAAAAAAAACCTGATCAGGGAGGCAAAACACATAGAAGAGATCAAACAAACTGTACTTAGCACTGAAGTTGAGTTTTTGTTTAAAAAAATGACCACCTCACCAAATGCTAATACTTTATAATCTTTGAATGAGCGAAAGCTTTAAGATGGGATTTTCAGTGTTGTCCTGTCTGTGCTCCCAGTGAAGTCAATGGGAATTTTACCTTTAAAATTCGGTAAGAGAAGAGAGAAACCAATGCTGAGTAGATTTGAATGTTCTGCCCTTAACAAGCACTGTTATGTCTTGTTTGTGAATTCATTATATAGAAGCTCTTCCAGTTATTACCAGCTTGTACTGCCAGGTCAATGTCTATGAAACGCTACCCTGCCTACCTTAACTGAAACTTCCCTTGCTATGCTATTGTAGTTACACGTGTACACAGGGGCCAAATTGAAAGCTACATGCATCCAAGTCATTTTTCCAAAGGGATGTGGAGGTGTTAAAATGGAATTCCTCACGTTGCTCTTGAAGGGTGCTACCTTAGAAATGTGGGATCTTGGTACAGTGACAGCCTTCATGTGTACAGTTCTTGCATGTCACATTTATTTCATTTTCTTGAGATGAAGGCAAAAGGCCTTTGATTAAAGAAAAATATAAATAACATCAATGTTTTTAAAAAAAGAAAACTTACCTCGCATGAAAACTGAAGCTGATGGCCTAAAGGGACACTGTCAACCTTAAAATGTTTGGTTGGTTGGTTTTGTTGCTCCCCTTTGCTACTCGTAATGCTGTGGAACATTACAACTGAAATCTGATTCCTTGACTTGACTTGCAACTTACTTTTTTGTTAATATTTGTGAAAATTGAGGCAGACTTATGACCATTCTGGATTATGCATGGCAGTCCAGTGACCTGCCCGTGCTCTGCTCTGAGCACTCCCTTTGCTGTGCGCTACGGTGTCTGATGCACTAGAATTGCTTTGATGTCTTCAGAGATGTGAATTTGCTGATGTATTGTGGTGGTTATATCTACAGGTGTTTAATGAATGTGTTGCATTCACATTAATAAAGCTGTTGGAGTTCAGCATATTCTCTGTAGTTTTCATTATCCTTCAAGTTTAACAACTCCCACTGCTTCCCCAGTAAGGCCCAATCTTCCAAGATGCTGAGCCACCTCTCAGTACATACTCAGCATCCTCCAAAAACTGTCTAAGGTGTCAGGCCCAGAGAAGACAGCTGACAACTCTAGACCAACAGGCTGTTGGGATGTGAAGCTCAGCTCACAGCCGTGTGTCATGATTAGAGAAATTACAAAAACCCAAGGTGGCCAAATGGCACCGAGAGATGGTCTGGGAACAAGACAGTGGAAAAGAGACTGGATGCGGGGGAAGACTGCATGGTGCTCTCACAATCCCAGGGGAAAGGATTGGTATTTGGTGTCTGCTTCAGTTAGGGCCCCCAGATATAAAAGATGTTTTAGAGACTAATTCTCTCCCAGGACAGAGACAGTCTGGAGGGCTATCTTGTGTTTTCTTTTGTTTTGTTGTGGCCCCTGTCTCCACTCACTCAAAGGAATGACGACCTCAAACTACAGGAGAGTAGGAGCCCTGTTAGAGTACTTGCTCCACAAACGAGACACAGCAGAGGTAGCAGCCCTGACTTGGTGGGAAGATAGCTCAGCCCCAATGCCCACTCAGTCTTTGACCTCTCTGCTGAAAGTGCCAGTCTCTCAGTTACGGGAGGATTTCTGATGCTGACAGCTGTCTACTGGGCAGCAAAGTTAAACCAAACTAATTTCACAGAGACTACTGGACAACTGTAACTTTTGGTCTCTCCTGACTTGTTCTGGATTTGAACTGGCAACTTCTATCTCATTATCAAATGGAAATTTCAATCTCAGACCATTGGCGTTCATGACTACAGTACAATGATTGGCTCTCCTACAGAGACCTAACATACGTCTCCTCAAAAGTGAACATGATCTCATGGCACACACCTCTCCATCTGAAAACTGAAGCTGATGGCCTAAAGGGACACTGTCAACCTTAAAATGTTTGGTTGGTTGGTTTTGTTGCCCCCCTTTGCTACTCGTAATGCTGTGGAACATTACAACTGAAATCTGATTCCTTGACTTGACTTGCAACTTACTTTTTTGTTAATATTTGTGAAAATTGAGGCAGACTTATGACCATTCTGGATTACGCATGGCAGTCCAGTGACCTGCCCATGCTCTGCTCTGAGCACTCCCTTTGCTGTGCGCTACGGTGTCTGATGCACTAGAATTGCTTTGATGTCTTCAGAGATGTGAATTTGCTGATGTATTGTGGTGGTTATATCTACAGGTGTTTAATGAATGTGCAATGAGTTCCTAGATTTTAATGTCTAATGTTTGGAGGTTGGCCTTTGAGGTGTCTCTATATCTGAGGAGGGGTTGACCGTTAGAAGAGGTTCCATGCTCATTTGGCTGTAGAGCTCCACTTTCAGTATACAGGAAACCTCGCTGCCGACCGCAAGTCCGACCCAGCAAAGTTGAGCCCTGATGACCCTGCTCCTGATGCCAGGGATTTGGCATCTTTCAAGGACTTCAGTGTTGGGGATCCTATCCTGCCACTCGACATTGCATATGGATCTTAGGCAGAGAAGGTGGAAGCTCTCCAGCTGCCTGATGTGACATCCATAGAGCATCCATGTCTCACAGTCATAGAGGAGTGAGGTGAATACAACAGCACAATAGATTTTTATTTGGTTCAGAGGCAAACTCCGTGCTCCCTCCCGAGCCTGACGAATGCCCTCACTGGTCTTGGCCAGGTGCTGAGTGATCTCATAATCCAACATGGTATTGTTGGAAAGTATGTTATCAAGTACTGTAGCAGAATTTCCTGACTGAGCTGAGGGATGTATTGTCAATTGTGGTGATGATGGGATCGTGGTGGTAATGCCAGTGGTCTGGTGCTGACTGGTTCATAACCTCTATCTTTTTCAGGCATAGGCAGAGCAGTCCATGATCAACTGAATGTCCTTAAGCACATGTGTAATGAAGGCTCAATTGTCATCAGAACAGGACCTATCTTAATAGCTGTTCAATTATATTGGTGTGGGCCCTGAATCGCTGTAGTTTGAATAGACCCCCAACCAATCTGAATCAGATGTGGATGCTACTATCAAAGTTCTGGAATGAGAACAAGAGCATGGCTGAAAAGACAATGGCAGAGGACTGGCGCCATTGGGCATCCATATTTGGTGCCATTGGTGACAGGGAAGGCTTCTGATGAGTCACCATACTCCATCATCCTGGCCATCATGAAATGAGCAGATGAGAGCAATCATCTTCTCTGGGTAACCAGATTTATGAAGTAGTTTCCATAGGTCTTCACAATTCATCATGTCAAAGGTCTTAGTCAGGTCAACAAATCCTGTGTAGTTACTTGTTCTGTTCATGAGCCTTCTCTTGTATTTGTCTGGCTGGAAAAATCATGTCCATGGTGCCACAGCCAACACAAAAGCCCCAAAAGACTTTGGATACACGGACTCCACTAGGTGAGAGATGGGCTGTCCTCAACAGGCTCATGCAATGATCTTCCCCACCACAGACAGCAGTGATATTCCACAATGGTTGTCACAGCTAGTTATGCTTCCCTTCCTTTTGTATAGATGGACTATGAAAGAATCCTTAAACTCCTGGGGCATGGCACCCTATTCCCATATAGTCTTGAAAAGATTGGTGTGTTTCCTGACCAGGTGGGCACCTCCACATTTGTAAACTTCAGGTGGAATGCTGCCAGGGCCTGGAGACTAGCCTATGGACAGCTGCTTGATGGTCTTAGTAGCCTCCTTTAAAGAAGGATCTACAGACAGCTCCGTATTATGCGTAACATCTCTGAGCTTCTGCCAGTTTGCCTCAATGTCTGTGGAGTTTTCTGGGACCTCAGCTAATGCAGTCTCCGATGTCTGTTCCAACTTTGATTGTTTGCTGGGGTCTAGCATGCCAGCCACATTGATCCTCTCATGATTTGAGGCAACTTCTGCAGTGCTTTGATGAAAATAACACGATGCTCCTCACAAGCTAATGGTCTGACCAGCATTCAGCATATCTCAAAGAGTGGGTAATGTACACATCTTTAATGTCTTTAGACCCTACGATTTCATAGTCCAATATGTACCACTGTTTTGAACTGGGATGCATCCATCTTGTCATATATTTGTTGGCCTGTTGGAAGATGCTGGCCAGGTTGGTAATAGTGAGATTTAATTCAGCACAACTGGGGAGAAGTAAGTGGCCTAGCGCCACGCTCCACATGTCAGAGTCAGCTCCCACATGAGCATTAAAGTCTCCAAGGACAAAGTGGCAGGGAAGGTTAGGGATTACTCCCACTTACCCAAAATGTGACCCCCAAGATTAGTGGAGGGCAGGAATGTCTCATTCTTCCTACACCAACCTGCCCATTGCCCTCCCATTGTATGGCTATTATCTCAAGAACAGGACATGAACTCAAGTTAGGTAGATTTCCAAATCCAAGACCCATTAAATCATATTCAGTATGAGCTAACGTCCTGTTTTTGTCATTCCTGTTAATGTCACAATCTGCCTAATAACATTACTGTCTATTGTACCCAATGTAATCTGTGCTATCCTGTCTGATTACTGATGAGTCACTATTATTCGCTGATAAAGGTTAACACACACACACACACACAAACCTGTCACTAAGAAAGGCAGATTACCTTAATTGTATGAATAACTAATTTTCTGAATAAAAGGTTTATGATCATTGACACATCTGCCACATGCCAAAGGTGACACACAAGTGAAAGATGATCAAATAATTACTTTTACAAAACGGCTTAATATCAAGGGAAAGTTCCTAACACAGCTCTTTTAGGCTGCATAATACTTTTCCCTAGAAAAGTCCTAGGTGACCCATCCCTTGAGACTTCCAACACAGACTAGAGAATGTATTGATAAATATGTTGTAGAGAACGATTCTGCATTGGTAGAGCAATAGACTAAACTCAAGCATCTTTTCCTTTTCCCTTTTCTCTCTCCAGATGATTCTGATTCAAAATTACTAATTAACATACAGTTTACAGTCCTTAAAAGAACCCCTCCATACTTTTTCCTGAATATCGGGACAAAGGGGGTCCCGATCATACATCGATCGGGATGCTGGACAAAGGGTTAAATGTCCCAATTTTATCAGGACATCTGGTCACCCTAGGTGTCATTACAAACCCTTAATAAGGTTTATGTAACCTTTGCGCACACAAATTAAGTTTTTAGTGTATTCATATTCATTTTGCGATCATTTATAATCAAATAGCACTCACAAATGCCTGGTAATTGAAAATGTTAAATCCTGCTGGTTAGACAGCACACAGAATCATAAAAACATATGAATGTAGGGCTGAGAGGGAGCTCGAGAAATCATCAAGTCCAGACCTCTGCTCTATGGTGGGAACAAATAAACCTAGACCATCCCTGACAGATGTTTGTCCAACTTGTTTTTAAAAGTTTCCAATGATGGGGAGTCCACAACCTCCCTTGGAAGCCTGTTCCACAGCTTGCCCTGCCCTTATAGTTGGAAAGGTTTTCCTAATATCTAACCTAAATCTCCCTGGCTGCAGATTAAGCCCACTACTTCTTGTCCAGCTTTCAGTGGAAGGGGAGAACAACTGATGGCCATCCTCTTTATGATTCCCCCAGTTTGCAGTCTGCAATAAGTTATAGCCATGGAGTGGCTGCTGCCATACTGGCCATCAGTGTAGCACCCTTTCTTTGGAAACTGAAGACACATGCTATGACATATCAGTATTTCAGAATACCCTGAAAACATAGTTTGTCCTTTCTTAATTCATAAAATAATCACAGTTTAAATGGGCTTATTCAACTCACTGGCTATCTCAATTTTTAATAGTCTGCTTTTGCTTTTAATCAGCCAAAAAAAAGTAACCACCCTTCACGGTCCTGTACCTCCTGTAGTCATTCAGACCTGTGCAAAATGCGTGTGAGCTCCTGCCATTTCAGAATGGTGCTTAACCACACCTACTTTCCCCTCACTTTGAATAAGTGTAAGTGACCACCCAAAGTGCAAGGCAGTGGAGAATCACACCTCGTTATGGACAATGGTGTTCATAATTGTCAGCTGCTTCTTTGGCCTGCAGTTTAGGGAAGGAGGGCTCCTGCAATGGGGCCTACAAACGTCATTCTGAGCACAGGAAGAAGGAGGAGGGGAGCGTCTCCTGCCGACAAGCAAGCAGCCTGACTATACCCCCAGGCAACAGTCACTATTGCCAGTCAGGAAGGCTGGCACCCACAGCTGTAACAACAGGGGAAAGAAGGCCTACTATAAAATTAGAGAACTTAGAGACAGAAGGGAGGCAGAAAGACCTGGGATAGTGAAGGAGTAACACCTCTGCACCAGGCCACCTCCAGGAATGCAGCCAAAAGAAACTGATGCAGACCACTAATTATAGGGCAGGAGCCAAGAACTGTCCTGACTGGGGGCTAACTAAAGAAAGCCAGTTAGGAGGCAGTGGAGGCCCTGCAAAAGAACACTTCCAGGACTGGTGTCTGCTCCCTCGAGGTCACACTCAGAGGAACAAGATTAGCAACCCACCAAAACCGGGGAGAAATGGGCCAACAGATCATAAGGGACAAATCAAAGGTGCAGGGATGGCTGTGGGGGAGGGTCAAAGGTGTAACAAAAGTGTTTGTCTGAGGTTCACTATCTGGTGTTCCCCCATGAATGTTTACTAATCAGAGAGTCATTGGAAATCTGCCCAGATGCAGGAAATAACCAATACAGCAAATAGGTCCTACAATTGCAGAGAGCCTAGTGAATTGATGTCTGCCTGGCAGTTATGGAATTGAGCTGACAAGAGGAGGACCATTTTGTTTTGTGGTAAGTTTCAAAGTTTCAATATCTTTTCCTTTCTGCATTAGAACAAACCCCAAATCTTTCACTCACAGAAATCCTTGCTCGGCCTGCTTCAAAATAGACATTTTTTAACTCTTGGATCATGCCAAAGCTGGTGCTACAGAGACCTGAACCAGGGTTATCTATGTATCAGGCCAGTACAGTAGTCACCCAGCTAGAGAGTCAACTGCATGCTTTCTGGAAATGTTTTAGCTTTGATGAAACAGCAGAGTTCAATGATTATGTTCCAACCAGTCCTGTTCTGGAGACTGAAATCCTCCATCTTATATCCACGTCATGTATGGCTGATGCAGTGACCAAGGTTGCTGTGCCAATATGTCTCAAGTGTGACACAGAGGGGCCATTGCTATAGGGTGGTTGATTTTCCATACCTGTTCAATCCTTATGTCTCTTCTGACACTGCCAGCTGACAGTTGAAGTGATGTTTTTATTCTTTGGACAGCTGTTCTCTAAGAACTGGAGCTAAGACGACCAACTCCTTTCACACCAGCCGTCGGTCAGCCATCAGAGGGTAACCATGTTTGATTACTGAGGACTTGGGCTGGATTCGAAGCAATGAGCCGGAGGGGAAAGGCTCAATCATCTGTTATCACTACCCTGAGCCTGCCAGCTGTCAGATTAGAACTGAGCATGTATTTAATAGAACGATCGTAGCTGCTTTTATAGGAGTGAAGCACAGTGGAATCATTATTTTTTCAGTACTCTCAGTGTTGTACAACATGGCATCCCTACCCCTTGGGGCCAAGCTGTGCTATTTAGGAACAGCCCTATGCTGGGATAGTGCAGAACAGCACTGCCCCTGAAGAATCTTGGGAAGGAAATGCCTCCTCTAGCTCCTTTGTGCACAGATGCACCAGCTGCTTACATCCTTTTGTGGTGTGCAGCTTAGTCCCTACCGATTCCCTGGGCCAGTCCTGCTTTGTGAGTTATTGCAAAGAGGCCATGAATCCTCCTCCTCCTCCCAGCCCCTCCCTGCACCATTTGAGGTGCTAAGCTCCCCTGCATTCAGGGACTTCAACAGTGCCTGACCCTTGAACTGGCCACACAAGACGTATGTTCTCCCCCTTCCTCCCCATGTATGTGTGTGAGGGTCAGGCAATATCTGACCATGTTAGAATGCAGTAGAGGGGCTCACAATGTGTAACTAGAACTAGAGGTAGACATGTTGGAACACATGTTGGAATCCAAACTTTGGAGGCATTTCAGTCTAGGATTTGGGTTCATGCATTGTAGAGACAAGGATCAGGCATGCAGCCCAGGTCCAGAGTCAAATACCCGGGGTGTTCAGTGCAGCAATTTGGTATGCACCACAAGCGAAATGGGACCAAAGAAATCTGCAGTGGTTTAAATCGGGGTGTAGATTATCCTCCTATTTACTGTTATATTTAGTAGGGGCTTTGGCGGGTTACAGCTGAAAAGCATTGTGGGGGAAGTATGGCTGAGCGGGGATTTTAGTGAAGTCATTTAGGTGATCTTTTGGGGTCAAATCCTGGTCTCACTGAAGTTCATGGCAAATTTAAGTGGAATCGTGATCTGACTTGTAGTGCACAAAGTAGGAACCTGTTCCAAGCACTAGCATTAGCATTTTCCAAAACTTTCCAGCTTGGCATAGGAACGATACGCTGGCCTCTGCTCTGCAGACTCTGTTGTTTTTGTAGATTCCATCAAACTAGTCACGCCAATACTGCCAATAGCTTTTCACGCAAGAATTTTGGTTGCCAAGCTCACGGTTTGCTGGACACCGTTTTGTCAAACTGTTTAAAAGCATGCTATTATTTTTAACTGAGTCTTTACGTTCATTGAGCTCTCTCTTTTTCTAGGTTATAAACAAACTTGTTCTCTGATTAAATAATTGCAGCATAACTGGAAGTCAAGAAGACTGAACAGGGCAACGTTTGAAACCTTGGAGTCAGATTCTCCATGGCCTTGCACCTTGTTTTCTCAATTGCCCTCTTTTGAGGTGGGTGTAAAATGCTATCAGGTCAGAATGGCAGCATTTTTAGATTTGCTTTGGTCAGGTCTGAGGGAACACACGGGGTGTGAGGCAGTGGAGAATTAGGCCCATTATGTAATGACTTTTGTTGTGAGCGCTGTCTCCGCTATGCATTTGGAACCCAGTATGCTGACAGACGTGATGCAGAAAGGCTCAAAGCACTTCAAAATTATCTTGACGCAGAGCTCACTTACCAAGAAGAGCTTTGTAAGGTCCCTGGATTGCGCCCCTCCACTTTGCTTTGAATGGGTTGTTACTGCTGTTGGCTGCTTGTTGCTGATCTTCCCTCCCACTTCAGAATCATTCTAAGTACTCTCTGCTGCTGTTCATATTTCACAATGGCTGCACATTTTCTATCTAACCTGTGAAATGAAGGGCTATTTTAGAAATTACCATCCTTCTGAGAATCACAAAGGACAGACCAAAGCAAAAACTAACACAAAAGCAGAGCTACTTTGAGAAGGAGAAATAGCAGCTGGCACCCAATTGGGATGTGAATACTCTCCCTTTGTGCTATTCTGTTTGTTCCTGTGGCCAGGAGGTGGGAATTTTTTATATTCTCTTTAAATAAATGTTTGTCTGAGGCAGGGACGTTTTCCTGTATTTGTGAAAATGGGGAAGTGACAGAGCTGGGACACACTGTGCAAACATCCGTAGGCAGCTCTGCTAGCATGCCTCAGTGTTTACTTGCAACACTGTCTTCCCCCTACTCCACTTCTGTGTGTTTTTGGTTTTTTTTCTAGTCTTGAACTTCATCTGCCTATCGTACCAAATTGCACCGTGGGGTTTTTTGTTATATTGACAAACACCTGCTGGGATTAAATTCAGAGACTCGTATCTGCTTGTCTGAGAAATCGTGTTTCAATCCAGCCACAATGTTAGTGGCAATTAAATCACTGTAGTACACTGTCCTCAATAATACAAAACAAATACATCTAGAATTCTGCCCTCTCATTTTACAGGAACGATGCATGAGCTATACCCATTAAAAGATGAAGCACACACTTTAGGTTTGATTTTTGAAATGACCTAGGTTCTGATTCTTCCTTATATTGGTTGTAAACCTGTGTAAATGGAGTTACATCAGCATATAGAGAGGACAATCTGGCCTTCAGATCCTGCCTGTGATGTGTGCGGGCCCGACCCTGTGATGTGCTGTGTGTTTTCAACTCATATTTAAGGGTGAGCTGAAAGTGTTTGAGCATCTTGCAGAATCCAGACCCACAGGCCACTTTTTGTGTGATCTACAATAAAAATGCTGGCAACTAGATTTTTCTATCATTTACATAAACTCCTAAATAATAGACTCAAAGTAACAGGGCATTTTTATGGAGGTGACATAAGTCAGAAGGTGGTAAGAAAATGGGAAACAGGAAATCAGGTGACAAGAAGCAACTAAAAAATACAAATTTGTGAGCAAACCAACCGCTATAACTTAACCAGTAAAATAATAGAGTAGCATTTCCAGACTATATCTTGTAGAGTATTAAGAGCCGATGCGCTGAACAAGTATAATTTTGTGCTTGCATCAGTCTAGATTACAACATTGTTCCCTAAGACATTGGGGTCCAAGAGATAGGGTGCTAGCCAACAATTCAGGAGACCTGAGTTCTGTTCCTGGCTCTAGTGCTGATGTGCTGTTTGAGGTTGGACAAATCACTTCACTTTGGTTTCTCCTTTGTCTGTCTTCTCTGCTTTGATTATACATTCTTCAGGGGCGGGAGAGGCATATTTGTACACCCGTTGAAATAAAACAAATTATTGGCACTTAGACAAATTCAGACTACAACTAAAGTGCACATTTTTAACAATGAGGGTTATGAACCACTGGCACAATTTACTGAGGGTTGAAGTAGATTCTCCATCACTGATCATTTTAAAAATGAAGATTGGATGTTTTTCTGAAAGACGTGTGCTAGCTCAAACAGGAATTCATTTCAAGAAAATCCCCTGGCCTGTGTTATACAGGAGGTCAGACTGGATAATCACAATAGTCCCTTCTGGCATTAGAGTCTATGAATCTACAGTGCTTGGCACAAGCTCAGGGCCTCTGAGCACTACTGAAATTAGTAATAATGTCTCATTCACAGCACCAGTAATACTATTATAACACAGATGTCTCCACAGAGGCAGACAACTGTGTTCATGCACAGGTCCTAAACTACAGTCCCTGTATTTAGGGGAGTGACTTGGGTACTTACCAACCTATTCCTTCATGTATCCCCAGACCACCCAACCATTTCAGAGAAATATCAAGTTGACAAATATGGACGTAGTTAATCAGCTATGCCTAATTGAAATATTCTGAGCTGGAGGACTCAGAACAGAGGCAGACACTCTCACCTACATTCTGTTCTCAATTACTTACAAAATCTCAGGTTTACCCCTGTTTGCACTGCTGAGCTTATTCGGCAGTGGAGGAGGGTGCTGGATTCTCCATGAGCTCTCTCCTTGCCAGCTTCAGCTTGGTGTGGCCAAAATCAAATTCTTCTCTTCCCTCATCTCAGTCCCTGCTGACAGCGCTGCCCTCGCCCCTGTCACTTGGGGCCATAGCATGGGCGACACCCTGCCCTTTCTGTAGCTAGGCACATCAAGGCCATGCCCAAATTTTACCACTTTGTTCCTCCGGAACATATCCAAGATCCAGACTTCTCTTTCTGTCCACATAGCTAAAACTCTCCTCCAGGGCCTCATCATCTCTCCTCTTCCTGACCACTACAGCTCTAGCCTTCCTTATGCCCATGTCATCCCCTACTGGATCCATTGCAAGCACGGCTGCAGAGCGAATTATCTTGTGTCGTCATTCAGCCCAGACAACATCCCTTCCTGAATCACTCCACTGACTCTGCCCTCTGCACTGCATCTAATTGCCGCTTCCTTGTGTTCACCTTTTAGAGAGCTTCAGAATTCTACGTCTCCCTTCTCATTGGTTCCTGTATCTTTTCCCATTGCCCCCACCTCACCCACTCTGTTAACAATGTCAGTCTCTATCACCTGTTTATCTACTTCTCTGACAAGAGTTTTTGTGCTTGCTTACATGCTGCTGCTTATGTATGAAATAACCTGCCCAGTTTAGTTGATAAAGCCACTATCTTGTACGCCAGCAAATTCCTCAAGACCCATTTCTGCCATGATATCTAAGTAGGGTGGCCAGATGTCCCGATTTTATAGGGACAGTCCCAATTTTGGGGTCTTTTTCTTACATGGGACCTATTACCCCGCACCTCCCATCCTGATTTTTGACACTTGCTATCTGGTCAGCCTATTTCTAAGGAAAATTGCCAACTGATAATGACTAGACAGGTGGCCTGTAGGGAATTCTGACATTTTGTTTATATATCTGCTTTTTAAAACCATTTAACCTGTTTAGGTTAGCACATAGCCGGTCTATGTAACCATGTTTTGCTGTCATGGTTGCCCTCATCTTCTGTTTCCCATCCCCTCTGATTATTTGTTAAATCCACTTTACTTCTGATTAAATTAGACCGGATGTTCTTTGATTATTTCTTCCTGTGTTTCTACAGTGCCCAGCACAATGGGTCCCTCATCTTAATTATGGCCTCTGGTTGCCACTTTAATATTAAGAATAAACTGAGTGAGTGTGTGGGGTTGTATCGCAACTTTGCTCTTTGACAAAACTCTGACTGATTTCAGCAGAACTTCTGAATACAGAACAAGAGTAATCTAGTAACCTTCATCTTGTCTCTGAGGGAGACTGAGCATGAAACCACACCATGGGAGTTTTACAAGGTCAATTTGACTCGGGATGCTGGGACAATTTTTATAACGGGGATGCTGAGAGCCATTGAACCAAACTGTAAACTCAGTATATAATGGAAACCACTTCACTTCAAACCAGGGGGCAGCACCAATGCTTTAACTATAAGTGTGCTTCAAGTTTACTTGACATTAGGAAGTGCATAAGGCTTAGAAAATAAATGGTGATATTTCTTTTGTAGCTTTCAATACAAAGAAAAGTAGATTTATTCATTTACAATTCTGAACGTACAGTATTAGCCCCACTGTTTGCCAGCAGCCTAAAGACACTGATATCTGAAAATAAGTCAAGGCAAGAGATTGATGTGGAAAAGGAAACTAAAAATGGTTTATATAGGATGATTGCATCCTGTAGGCCAGCGATATATAGGAGAAGAGAAGGAGGGATATATTTGTGTCTCAGAAGCTGGCATTATATTTAGGGGGATTATTTTTGCAAATTTTGAGTTTTATAATGATGTCAGACCAGGGTTTCTGGGACTTTTTCTTTGTATAGATTGTAATTTAGTGACATATATTACATGCTACAGGAGTATATACTGTAATGAGCAATCTCTTTATAATATTCCCTGGTGCTCTTTAATGCAGTACTGTTTCAAAGAGCACTATGATAAAGCGTGCTAAGGAACCTTTAGTCCACACTAGCAGTCTCTACGTGGACCATTTGGTGTGCAACAGATTAATTCACTTCAGAAATCATACCTCTACCCCTACAGTTTGCATTATTGCTCTGTGTAGATAAGTAATAGTTTCCTAGTGTTTTTCCTGTGTTTTTATTTAATTTTTATTGGTGGTGTTTTATCACTGTTTATCCATTAAAACAAAAATCAGAAGCCCTATTTATAGTCAGAAGCAAATATGAGGAAGTCCTTTTAAAAGTGTAGTTCCATTCTGAAAAGTAACTGTGAAAATAGCATCAAAGGCTTCCATGTTTACTATTCCTCCATGGCTTCCAGATCAAATATGCTCAGTTTAAAGGTTCGAACTGCCAGCAGATTCAAACTAGCCTCTCAGGAAACAGCTCTTTCATTCTTGTTCATAATCACTGCTAATAAGAGTATAATTTGGCTTGCAAATCCCTATGTCAGTGGCCAGAACCACATGATTCAGAGGAAGGTGCAAGAAACCCATAACGGTAAATTATGACATAACATGCCTAGAGGGGGAGTTTCTTCCTAACCCTTATCAAGTTTGGATGCATTATGCCTTGAAGCATGAAAGTCTCTTTAAAAAAAATAAAAAATAAAAAATCCAAGGACCAGTCACATGCTTTCCTTTGATTGCCAGTTTAGCAAATGATCACCTCTATGAATGCTAATTTCCATTGGGTACTTGTCTATTCTTCATAACATTTGAAAAGGAGAAGGCACTTCCTCCTTTTACTACTTAAGCTCATCCAAATGATTCTCAGACCACACATACAAATGCTTTGACAAAGGTCTCCAGGCTCAGTCAGCTACATGTAAAAATCACATGCAAAAATGAGATCTCAGTTTGTTGGCTGGCCAAAAAGAGAACAAATCATTAAAAATCACCCAAAACTTTATGTGCAAGATGCGGCATCAATGTGTTTTACTAGCTCTACGGTCAGTGAAAGTTTGTCTGGGCCAGCATTTGTTTGTCTATGCTGTTTACTGACATTTATATTTTTGGAAAATGTTTCACAGCAAACAAAAAATAGATGACGGTAACCCACTCTATTCGCCTTCCCTCTTTTGTCTGTCATTCTAGACATACTGTCTCCAAAAGCTGGTTAAAATTAAAATGAGTGAAATAATAACTCTATAAATAATGGCCTCTCCTCTCTCTTGTCGCTCCCCTCCTCTTCCCAATAAAAGGCTCTCTTTTGCATACAGCATTTATAAAATACCATTTTTTCTTGAAGTGTTAGATTATATTTCACATTTGTTAGACTGCTCTTTCTGTCTGTCTCTTTTTTACACACACACACACAAAGTTGTAGTAGCACCAGGCATCAGCCCGAGTTAGGAGTGGGAAAAATATCCAGAGTTCTGGGTTTGCTAAACAACCTGTGCCGACACCTGTGATGCCATGTCTTCACTGCTATGTTTAGTTGTGCTGTCTAGATTAAAGTTAGCCTGGGTAATGTCTTTGGTTGCCGTGCAGAGATTCCTTTTGTGTAGAAGAAAGGCAAATGTCGCCCTTGCCTAGCCTGCTATCTCTTCTTCCATGAGAAGTCTGAGCAAACAGAGATGGGTGATACTAAGCAAGGATTTCATTGGTTCCCATGTTAGCCTTATGCTGTTCTACCTGAAAGCCTGGTGCAACCCTTACTAGCCTCCTCATTACTCCATGAAACATTTAGCACCTGCCAGAGTCCACATTACATAGGAAATCCTGTATGGTGGAAATGTAAATACGTTTAATGGGAGACTTTGCTAATCCCACAAACTATGTTTAAATCACCTATAATCATAAATGGAAACACAAAATAGCAGGTTTTTCACAACTGCGTCTGCGGCAAGAAGGGAATCTACATTTAAAGGTGTAGTATACACAATGGCAATATTTCCTTTCTGTTGCATAGTTACAGCTCTCATAGTCAAGGACTGTGGTTTCATTTCTGGAGCCTGGAACTGGGAGTCAAGGCCAGAGATAGCTGTAGGGCTCTGTGAAGGATGTAGCCATGAGACCCGATTTGGGAAGAATTCAAAATGAAAAGTTAAATCCCAGCTTTCATTTAAATAAATCAGTAAATTCTAGCTCTTGTCCATATGCAGATAATCTTGAAATGCAAATCATTTGCCAGGGCTGAAAAGAAGCTGCTCTCCAGACCTCCAGCAGGAAGGCCTAAAGATAGCCCTTCCATGTGTCCCCCCACACTTTGTGTAAAGTGAATGATTTGTGTTTGGGGTGTACTCCAGGGAGTCATCTCACTAACCTTCCCCAGAATCCTCAGCCCAGTCGTTGTCTAATGGTGCAACTTACGTCTGCAAGGGTAAGAGCAAACACTTGTTTTGCAGATATGACCCAAAATGCTAAGGCTGCCCTG
Organism: Dermatemys mawii; assembly: GCA_007922305.1. Taxonomy (NCBI): domain Eukaryota; kingdom Metazoa; phylum Chordata; order Testudines; family Dermatemydidae; genus Dermatemys; species Dermatemys mawii. The sequence goes on along the minus strand of ML677371.1, from coordinate 18,410,983 downwards.
GTTCAGGGCTCTTGGGTTCCAGCTCTCCCACTGATTGCTTGTCTGGTTCTGCAGACATTCCCTGAATGAAACTCCCATTGAAGTTAATGGTAATCTTGGCACAGCACAGGATTGGTTTGAACAAAGGGGTTTGAACAAAGAGCAGTTTCTTGTGTGGCTGGCAGTATATTTCTTCAGTAATTCCATGAAGGGTTTGTTCCTACATCTCTGCAAAACAAAACAAAATCACCAACCCACAAACAATTAATATAACCAAACTATACAGTAGATAGATATTGCCTGACAGGTGAAATATGATTTTGTTCTTGGTTTCATTGTCAGAGAGAGAGAGTTAATTTTTGGTTGGTATATGTGTTGTATGCTTTTAAAAAGTGTATGCTGCTATTGTAGTTTAACATGAAATAATATTTATAATGGGATCACTTCTTAGAAGGAGGTATTTCTTTTTAAGTATTTTGGAGGATTGGATTAGCTTGGTAATGTAGTTCTGTTGAGGCATAAGAGGTTTTTTTTTCAAATCTTTTTTCAGTTAAAAATTTCACATAAGTGAAGGGGGTTTTTTCTTTTTTTTTTTTTTGGTTAAAAATGTAACATACGTGGAGCTCTTCAAGTCATAAGGAAGAGCTTGATATTCTTATTCTTGTACCATACTGGACCATGAGGAAGATGGGTTCTATAATGTATTTTCCAGCTCTTGATGCATTTCTTTGCAGTGTTTTAAAGCAGAAATTACCTATTTCTTTTTCAAGACTGTGGTTTTTTTAGTGGTGGGATATATTAGAATATTATATATTATTTTAGTCATTAATAAAGATTCACTTATGTTCATACCATTCACTGGCAGCTTTCATCTATGCAATGTGTTGCCCAAAAGTTATATGTAAGAATGGAAAGGAGAATATAGTTCAAAACTGTGTATATGTAAGGTTAAGGCCCAAATTCAGCAAAGAATTTTTGCACATGCTTAACTTTAAGCATGACTATTCCCATCAGGCAATGGGACACCTTGTATGCTGATATGTTCTGCTGGATGGAGGTTTAATAAATTTTGATTATGCAGTTTGCTTATGTTATATTCTCCAAGGGTTTATCTACTCACTTTTCAGTTTGTCTATTTTACTGTGGATACTAAAACATAGAGGAAACTCATTATATCAATAAGTCAATAGAAGATGATATTTCAATGGACTATTCGGCTTACTTTGTGTGGTAATACCTCTTGTTCTTTTCTCCTCAAAATGTTTTTTCCCCCATGCAGAATAATCTTTGTCTTGTGAACTAATTCTCTTCCCTCTAGACAATCCTGAAAGAGAGGATATTTGAGGAGATGAGTGTGAAGGGAGAATTTGTCCATTGTGTCTATGGAGAGCATAAGTACAGAAATATTGTAAAGGATTTTGAAAGGACTGATACTGTTTCTGCAGCAGCAGGGTGAGCTGCTACAATATTAGGACTCATCAGAGGCTAATGAATTGATGGATAGCTCTGTGTCCCTTCCACTTTGCCAAACAGATCACAGTGGGGATAGAATGAGAGATAGGAAGACGGACAAGCCCATGAAGCAGCTGCTCTGCTGAGAAAGCTCCTGGGATCTGCCCCAAAGAATGAAAGGCCTGAGAGAATCTGCCTAGGTTTGAAGGGAGAGGAGGCAGCTCTGGGGATCCAGGTGAAGGAAGGCGAGGCCTGAGTTAACCTGTGTGTAGAACCATTCATAAAGAAACCAGGAAAAGCAGCCTGAAAAGGGAGCTCTGTGAGGATGTATGTGGGAAACAAGCTGAGTCAATAGTCAACAAGCTGAGTTAATCAGGGGGCTGGGTTAGCTCATCTAGGATCATTGGCCCAAGGAGTGGAAAGCTCTCCCTCAGGACTGTTCCAGCCTGAGGAGGAGAAAGTCTGGGGTCTCTAACTATCATGAGCATTCAAAATTGAGTTCTATGCTAATCATGGTATCCGCTATTCTGTATAAGTCTTTTAATTGATCTACCTTGCATTCCCTATGAGGGACAAGGGGTTTGACCTGAACTTCTTTATATGACAAAAATATAATAAAGTGATTTAGAGAAGCAGTGGAAAGGTGTATGTTTGCCCTTATATAGTAGGTAGTGTGGAGCATGTACATGAAGATGAGTATCCAAAGGAAGTACTTGTCAAGGTAGCTGGAGTATCTGGGCAATAGAGAGTGCATAAGAAGCAAGTTAGGATCTCTTAGTACATGTGGTGGGAGAGACAGACACAGGGACTTAGCAGCTGAGGGAGCTAATAAGATGAAAGCCCACTAAACATGGCTCAGTTTAGAGCAAGGCTGTGTCTACACTACATCATTTATGGTGGTGCAGCTGCACCGATGCTGCACTTCTGGTGAATATGCTCTAAGCTGACTGGAGAAAGCTTTCTCGGCAGCTTAATAACTCTTGCCTCTGCGAGAGGTGATACCTGAGTCGGTGGGACAAGCTCTCCCACCAACATAACACTGTCTAACACTGGCACCTAGGTCTGTATACCTTAGGGTGGATTATTCATACTCCTGAGCGATGTAAATTATACCAAAGTAATGTGTAGTGTAGAGGTAGCCCAAGCCTGCACATGAACAGGGCAAAACCTTAAATCAATTCAGACATGAGCCCCAAGCAGATACACTGGGGGAAAGTGTGATTGTGGCAGAAAAATGTGTAACTTTCTGACTCACTGAGAAATCATTGCCAGCATGGTCTGATGTCTCGAGCAAATGACTCCTTTTAAGTCCACTCCTTTTAAGTGGGCCATGTTGACATTAAAAAATTATGTCGACCTAAGTTGCATCTGCAAACTGTCATCACAGTTACTAAATCGCTTGTCGGCAATGCAAGTATTGATTGTATTGCCAGTGTGGGGCATTGTGGAATGGCTCCTGAAGGTCAGAAATAGTCAACATAAGTAATGCAGTGTCTACACTGATGCTGCATCAACCTAATTACATTAATCGAGACTCTACACCATTTGCAATGGTGGTGTTACTAAATAAGCACAGAAATGCACTCACATCAGCAAGAGCTAAATTTAAGTGAAGAAACTTCTGCAGCTTAAGTCAACCTACCCAGTTGTTGTTGCTACACCTTGCTGTTTCTGTAGCAGGGTCACTCTTCTGACCCAAGTGAAGCATCAGGAGCTCTGTTGGGAATGTATATAAGAGAGGTCTTGCTGAGCAGGGGAAGGATGAGGTTTGGGGGACTAAATGAGGTTTGCCCGAGCAGGAAGGGTATTTGGGAAGGAGGAGGACTGTCGGAGGCATTTGTGGTGAACAGAGTGGTTTTTAGAGTGTGAGCGGGGCCAATGAGCAGAGATGTGGGAGGAAGGGAGGGGTGAGTGGAGGGTGAATTTGGAAGAGGAGATGGATGTTTAAGGAAAGGGAAGGGTGAATGAGGGATTTGAAAGGGAAGGAGAGGCATTTGAGAGAAGGAAGAAGAGAGGGAAGGCTTTCTAGAGGAAAGGGACTGGAGAGGGAGGAGTTGGCAGAAGAGAGGAATGGAAGGAATGCAGTTAAAGTACAGTCTGCTCCTGACATGACTGTGCAAATGGCATCTTAGGGATCCTTAACTGTCTTATGGATTTCCAGATCAAATTTATCCAGTTGTATATAGAAAGATGTTTCTCAGAACACAGTGTCCTGGTTCTTTCCATCTCCTCATCCTCCCTAGTAGCAAACTCTAGTAGTTCTACAGGCCAAATTCCATTGCTGTGGTTTCAAATGGGTCATTCCCATATCAGTGCACACAGTTGCCCATGTCCTGAACTAGATCAACAGGCTGAATATAAACATTCTCCTTCAGGAAAAAGAGAAACACAATAAAAGACAAGATGTAGCAAGCATTTGTTCTTCTATCCTCAGACTTCTCATATGTGGGGTTCCACAAGACTGAATTTTCTCTCCAAACCTACTGAATGTCTCGTTGAAACCATTAGAGAGACAACGCCAGTTGAAATGCCAGATGTACATGGATGACAGTTATGTTTCCTTGACACCAGATGTATACTGCACCATCCCAAAGCTTTCTTAGTTCTTTACAGTGATTAGAAAGGGGCTGAACACCAGCTGGCCACAGCTGAACCCAGACAAAATGGAGATGATGCTGGTGGGAAGAGGGAATCCCCTGTAAACATCTGCAAAGTCACTTCATGATTCTGTCAAATCCCTCCCTTAAAACTCTGCTTTGTAGTGATGCCTACAAACTGTCTTAACAGTGAGGCTGCTAGCGTGCTGAGACTACCCTATCACGCTGACCATTATCGTCTGATTGTTTCCTTGTACTCCCTTATCTGTCTCTGACCTTCTACTTAGATTGTAACCTCTTGGGGCAGGGACGGCCCTTTTGTTCTGTGCTAGGTGCTGCATAAAACACAATGGGGTCCTTTTCCAGTGGCTAAGACTCCTGGGTGCTATGCCAATACGAATGATAATCTATAGCAACCAAAGCCATCAAAATCACTTGCTCCCCAGATAGTTGAATTGGTCTTCAGCTTGGCATCCCCCAGGATTACCACTGCACTCAGATACCCAAATAGGCACAATGGTACAACCTGTGTCTGGTCTGAAGAGTGTGCCTGATCCAATCAGACTCAGAGCTAGCCTCACGGTCTCAAACTCTTGTTATATCCAGACTGGGCTTTTGTAATATTCTCTCTAGCTTAGGAGGCTAATGGAACCAACAATGGATGAGCTAATACCTCTCCATTCCACTCCTTTATCTTTATTCTTTGATGCCCTCCTTGTTACCTATCTCTCCCACTCTCCCATGGAGTGACAGTTACTGTCACGCCATTATTTTCTCTCGTTTCTCTGTCATTGTCAACCCCATTTTCCCCCTTCCCATTTCCCCCCTTCCCATTTCCCGTATCCTTACTTTTTATTCTTGTTTATCACCAAGTAAACTTAATAGGCATGTATTGATCCTCACCACCCCCAAAAAAGCAGGAAGAGAAGCATGCCTGGAGGAAGTTCACCTTCTGTTTCTCTCGCTATATTGGCTTGCTTCCCCCAGAAGATCATTAACTGATGTATCCTTATGATAGCCAGAGTCTAATCTCTCTCTTGCGTTTTCAGGGTGGGAGGAGGAAAGGGTAGTGGTCTTGTGACATCAGCACTAACTTAATCAATTAGTGTTCTACCACTCTATTTCATTTGCATACTGCAATTCTACTGGCTGATATGATCCAATCGACAGTACTATAGTTGGCACAGTGAAACATGAGCATAGCAAAGTGGTCTGAGATATGTCTATAGCCTCCAGTGAAGCTGCTGGTCTGATTCTTGACCTTTTTATAATATAGTGCGATGTTGGGGGTTCGGTGAAACCTTGCTGAAGCTGGTGTGCCTAGCAACCCCCCTTCATTCAGGATAAATGTAAGATGCAATTAAGCTCCTTAATGGAAAAATATAGTTGAAACAATAGGAGCCACTGACCCAGCTGTAACCCACAAGCTTCCTGGGCATCAAGACCACTTAGAGATTAATGATTCTGCTACAGCCTTAGCTAGGAGCCACGTTACTTTTAGCTCATGAAGTAGAGACTCATGCATTTAGCTCCAGAGATCCATGTTTGATCCTGCCCACTGGGTCTGTCAGTGGTAGGCAAGCACAAGCCACATACAAAGAGCTCAGCTATGTGGACAGTGTGCAAATGCAGGAGGCTGGAGAGTGTTGAGAAGAAGGGAAGAATGTGAAGGAGGGAGCATGTGTGCCAGAAACTCTACAGAGGAAGACAAAAAAGGCAGCAAAGAGGCACCAGAGAGTTAGAGACGCACTTAGAGCATGATCCTGAGAGAACTTGTAAGCGGCGTGCTGGCTGTAATATGGCTTGGAACTGTAAGCAAAGAAACTCTCCTGTTGTCTGATTCTTACCCTGTTCAGGGAAACAGGACTTTACATACGTTCTTTGTAAATAAACAGGATTGCATCAAAGAAATACCTGACTCCACCATCAATTTTTGCATCTAGTGGAAACAACTTGCAAGATCTTGAGTATTGGTTAAGCCTTTTGACCCGAGCTGTTAACCAATTTCCCATATACATTTCTCAGGGTTTCTTGGCTAAAGGACAGAATAGCAGCAGTTATTGTCAGTTTTATTACTAAAATAGATTAAAAATTAAAACTGAAAATATAGAAAATAATAAAGATGGTTATATGATAGTTTACTAGGTTAAAAATCGAGTAACACAAGATTAAAACTTATAAAAATAATTCAATCATTGTAAATCACTAAGTTGCTCCTTTGGACTAAAGAAGCACCTCTTAGCCTGCAGTCCTCCCTCCACCTTGAATGGTCCCAGGCATAGAAGAACTGGTTCCCCAGATATAGCCTCACAGCTCCTCTTGGAAGTTGGTAATGCACAGGATTTGGGTTCTCACACAGTGGGATGCTACATTATCATTTGGACTATGTCGTGACAGCATCCCAGCAGCGCATTATTCTGCACAATGAGCCCTCTGTCTTGCTCTGTGTCACTTATGCAAAATGAGATTTCTGACCCTTTTCAACAGAGTAACGTTTTTGCTGTAAACTTCAACAGTTAAGTGAAATAATCATGGTTCTGCTAGAGGTAATGACTAAATGTCACTATGGAGGCTAATAATCACAGAGGCGGAAAAGAACAATGACTTACATGCTATTCTTTTCTGCCTGGCTCTGACTGTAGTTGCTGGTGACACATTACTTGCTAGGCAATTAATGCTAATGCTTCATTATCACATATGTTTGTAGCATCCTGAAACCTAAGGATGTTGATGGCAATTAGCACTCATGTAGAACTAACTGACTCTCCAAAGAGGAAACAGCCTTTGTCTTTGCAAAGCAGCCCAGATCTTGTCTGAAAATCTGGCACTCTCCACCTTTAGCAGGCAGTAATTCTTTTGCAGAAACTTTCCCCTCTCTGGGGTATGAATATGTGAGACATTTTTTGAGTTCCAGTAATGTTGCAGCCTAACTGCAATTTTTTTTCTTTGTGGCATCCAGACAGAGTGAATAGAGACTCTGCAAGCAAATTCATGGTATAAGTATGTTTGCTAAAGTTCATGCCAGGTGGAACATTGCACTTGATTGCATCTGATTTTCTCCTGATTATGTGCTAACAAGTGACAGAACAGTGTCTTGTGAATAGTTGAGCAGCACTTCAGAGAACACATTTGGGAACACTATGCATGAAACTAGACTCAGTTGGTAGCCACCACACAAACTGATAGTGATCCTTTAACAGTAAGAAACTAGTAAACTGGATTTTTTGTCATTTTGTTGTTCTGGAAATAACTAATACTATTGACAGCTGTTAGGTTATTTTTGTTCTACCTACAAAAGCCTGAGCACTCAAGTTAATGCCTCTTGAAGTCAATGGAAATACTCCCATTGGCATTGGATTGGGTCTTAAAAGCATGAAATCCCTAAAAACAATTAACAAAGCTAAATAAATAGAACCGATTTTACAGTGTGTTTTCATGAGTAGTGTAACCAAAAGAACAAAGGGGAAGGGAAGTAAAATGGCATGGCTTCATGGTCTAATAAACATTAGATGGTTCGTCAGTATTTTAGCGCTATAATTGTTTTGGGAGACCTCTCTCTACCATTTTTCCTTATGTCAGGTTGTGGATCCTTCAGTATAAAAGCCATTATTCAAATGTCCTGACAGTTATGAGCCAAAACTGTATTTGTAGCAAAGGTGTATGACTGAGGGCTTGTCTAGCTGGGAAGTTAGTCTGTGGCAAGCTGGGATGTAAATCCAACAGTGCTCTAATGGGCCGTGCACTAACTGTCATGTAGACCCTGCTGTCATGTGCTAAAGGTTCGCCGGTGTGCATTGATGTATTCCTATTTCAACCAGGAATCTGTCCATGTACACTAAGACATTTTTAGTGGGTGGTAGCAGGGTCCACGCAGACGGATAGGGTGTGTGGCATGCTGGTGTGATATAGGCTTACACCACAGTTTGCCACACACTTACTCTGTCTAGATAAGCCCTTAGTGGGCTCTAAATCTCCCTCTCTTTATAGTGCTGGATGTGATTACTGACCTGATCATGGATGTTGATGAATTCATTCTATAAACAGAGGATTTCAGTCTCCAGTGATGTCAAATAATGAGGTATGGTCTGGGCAGTGACAGAATAAAATTCCTCCATACCACTCCATCAATATTCTTCCAGAGAGATCTTCTTGAAAGGGAAGAGAATAAAACCCATTCTATGCTTGGCATTTCTGATGAGGTTGACCACCAGGGGAGTGTAGAAGTGACAAAGAGTCCTGTGGTACCTTAAAGACTAACTAAAGTATTAGAGCAGAAGCTTTCGTGGGCTAATACCCACTTTGTCGGATGCAAGCAGTGGAA
>ML677371.1:18315518-18402234 GCA_007922305.1 Dermatemys mawii | reverse complement strand
TTCCACTGCTTGCATCCGACAAAGTGGGTATTAGCCCACGAAAGCTTATGCTCTAATACTTTAGTTAGTCTTTAAGGTGCCACAGGACTCTTTGTCACTTCTGCTATTCCAGACTAACACGGCTACCCCTCTGATTCTTGACAGGGGAGTGTAGTAATCATCCTGACTGGTGCCTACCACAGTAGATATATCTGGGTTTTGTGATTTTAAAAAAAGACAAAGAATTAGACTGAAACCATCAACTTAATCTTATTGACTGACACAACCAGCACAAAATAATGGATTTCAGACATTACCAACTTGAGGTGCATTCAAGTTAATGGCAACAGCCTATGGATGAATGGTTCTTTCTTATGTTCAGTGCATAGGCCTGCTAGACAATGAAATTTTACCATGTTTGCACATTGCTGTCAACAGTCATGTTAGGTGACACAATGCTAAATGTGGTTTACTACTCAGGGTAGACTATTCATATGCTGGAAGTTAAGAATGCACTTATAGGCCTTGATCCAGCAGAGTACTTATTAAGTATGTGTGGTAAGGGATTATTTCAGAAGCAGGTGGCCTAGCTGAAGCAGATGGATTTCAGCAACAATATGAAATTAAAAAAAAATAAAGCCTCAGTGCACAAAAGCCCAACATTGAGTCATTATCTCTCTTCAATACAAAAAAAGCAACAGTTTGGGAAGTATTTCATTCTCACAAGAGTGAGGATGGCACACTCATTAACTCTGATATCTGATTATTAGGACTTAGACTTTATGTTCAACATTAAAGCTCTTGTTATTTTTAGCAGATGTGAATTACAACATTAAATCACACTTTTAACTTATTTTAAACACATGAGCAGTATGTTATTTTAGAAATACACCAACTGGGCTAGAAATAATAAAACAGAGATAAAACAAACCCACTTATTTGTTTTATTATATTTTTTTTAGTGGAGGAATTATTTTAAAAAATACAATTGTGACAGACAGCACCCCCATATTCATCCTTTTCACAATACTATGTTAAATTTTGTACAAGCATGACTTGTGAGGTATCATTTGAAAACTCATAATCTGCTGAACATCATTGTCCTGATAAATGTGTGGCAACATTGTAATGTACATTTATAAGATTCTGCTGTATTACATTGCTGTGACATGTTCCAAGCTTAGACAAGCAGCCCAAACCAGTTCCTCAGACAAAAAGCTAGCCAGCACCTCAGCCAGGTGTCAGCATAATCTGTTGGACAATCATCTATTTAAATGGCCATTCTTCAACAGGAAGAAGATTATAAGCAAGAACTTCACATATTGGAAATAGAACTGTAAACAGTTCCCATGTAAACAGACCAGTTGTCACATGAACCCCAGCTGGAGATAATCCTCAGAGAGGAGAGAATGGTATAAAAATAGAAAACACACACAAAGCAAATGACCTCTCTCTTTCACTGTTCTCTGCTCACAGCAGCAGCAACAACGCCTGAAGAAATACTGATCCCTGTTCAAATTGCTTCTCCCCACAGGCACAGGGAGACTTGAACCAGAGCTCTTCCACAATGAGCCCCATGGCCACTAAGCTGAAAGTTATGATGGAAGTGATTGTCATACTCCTCCCACCCTCTCCCAGCTGTTTTTTGTGCCCTCTTCCCTTGTCTACTGCATCTGGTCCCACACAGAACTTAGAAAGTTGAATACCTATCTTCCCCGGGTTTGTGAATCACTGAGGTTTAGGCAGGAGATAGGTGCCCAAAAACACACGGTGGGAGGCTGTATTGCATGTGCCCAGAGGCAGAAACATAAAGGTCCAGGAAATTTTTACTGCAAAAATGGAGGTGCCGAGTAAGTTTAAGTGCCTGCAGGGTTTTATGCATTGCAGTGGAGCCTAAAACCGGCACTGAGGTGTCTAACTCCTTTTGTGCATCCAGGTTACACTAATTAACTTGTGTTAAAAGCCTAGTGTAGAGAAGGTATATTGCCTTGGGGAGAGCCTGTGCTTTTAACTCAACTAGTTTAGCATGTGCTAACGTCACAATTTAAATCCTAGTCTACACAAGGTTTATGTGACTGTGATAGAGGATTACACTCTTCAGTTTAATTTGGCTGCAGGGTAAAGCAAACTTTAAAAGAATTTCAGCACTCTTCGCTCAGTAGCAATCTCAATAGAGAGACCAGGGCCTAAACAGAGTGAACTACACTCTGCTAGCAGCGGTCCCAAGATGGAAAGTGTGAGACATATTGACCAGCAGCATGATGGAGATAGGCAGTGTGCTGTAGATAACCCTGGAAGATAGCGGCCTCTATTTATCAGTCCACCACTTTTCATGAGCACTACATCTATTTAACCTTTTAAAAATTTAGAGTAATTCTTTCCAATTTTGTTTGGCAGGTTGGAATTTATTTTCTAGACTGCAGCACAGGTTGCTGCCTTTAAAACTTTGCGCGTCCCTTCACCTCTAGCAACTAATTCAGCATTGTTGATAGCAGCCTCATAGGAGACAATGTCCTACCTGCCTGCTAACCAGATAAATTGCTGTGATTTTGGTTAAGAAGAAGAGAATTTTGAGGAGGAGATGAAAATAGGGGAAGCCAGTTTTACTGCTGAGGTTGAGAGCAACTCACTCAAAGGATTCAAATATACACTCTTAATTTTAAAAAATCTGTTTCTGTTGCATGTGAAAAATCCAGTAATGGAAGATGACTTTGTGAGGCTTGTTCCCTAGGGTAGGCCAGCACTGGGTCACTGAGATGCATTAGAGAGGACATGAGATTATAACATGAGAGACTTATAATTAACATTAACTTGGAACTAAGCACTTTGCTGATAGCAACCCAGAGATAACTAGTTGTAGAAACCATTGTTCTAGACACCAAAATCAGTAGTAGGGTTTTTTTTGAGAAGCTGTGAAAAGAGGTGGTGAGACCTGTCTTCAAAGATTCAATAGATTGTTGGGTATAACACACTTTTGTCACTCACAGCTAATTAATGTTTATAAGATCCTTTGACTTCCTTTGCTGGTAAACACCATGTTGGCCAGATTTTCAAAAATGCTGAGGGTCCATTTGAATGAGAGTTGAGGGTGCTCAATGCATGTTTTATATTTTGATTATTTATGATCTCTTGGCACAATAGGCAGTCATCTAAATCCTTTAAAGATATTCTGAGGATAACATGGCTAAATTCTGTGATTTCAGGTCACAATTTAGGGAAGCTTTCAGGCTTTCAAAAATGGTCAAAATGTTCTGAAATCTGCTGGGCCTTTTGATGTCCTTGAAGAGAGATGATGCCCTTTTCAATCTCATTCATTGTGTGTTTTAATCAAAATTTAGAGAGAGATTTTCAGACATCCTTTTTTATCTGCTGTATGAAAGATAAAGCACTTAATCTGAACTCAGCTAGCCTGACTAGAAGTCAGAAATATGATTTTTAACTGGTTTTGCAGTCAATTATTTTAGCATTAGTAGTTTATATCCATTTAAACATCATTTAAAGATGTTTGGTACTGAAAATGTCTCAGAGTGCGCAGAGTCTGACTTGGATAATTTACTGAAGTCACCATAGCCAGTAACTTGAATTTTCTCTTTGTCTCTGCTTAAACCACTCATATAGTCATGGCAACAATGGAAGAAGCACTAATGATCTGCCTCCTTGGACTAAACTGCACACAGTTCTGATTCTGGGGCGGGATTGGCATGGAGTGCTTCCATGAACTTCAGTGTGAGCTATATGTGCAGAATGGTTATAGGACAGGGTCCTTGTTTGGATCCTTTTTACCAATTTTACTTGCATTCTGCCCACTAACTTAACTTTGTCACACCTACTTTTAACACTGCAACTCTAACAGCTGTTTTTCACTAGTTTTTCCCCTCAAAAATTAATGTACTTTAAACATTTACCCTGTCCCCTGCACCCGGCTGTGCTCCTTCTGAAGAGCTAATACAAATGAGAGACAGGAACCCAGATTCTGTTTCTGCCTATGCCTCAAGAGATTGTGTAATACATCTCAGTCATTTACACTCATGAAAAGACAATGGTGGCAATTGTATTCCGTCAATGTCATTAAGGGCCTGATATATCTTAGAGATTTTCTTGTTACTGGTGGCAATAAGTGAGAGGGAAAGACCCCAATATGACTCTGAGCCAGCTAAGTTTTCAGGGCTGACCATTAGAAAAGACAGCTTTTGGCTTGTGAACTGAGCACCTTGCAACAGCACTCATTGAGAGACAGTAAATCTGAGACGTCAGAGTGCCATTTGTGCAATCACTTATTGACTGGGACTGTGGTTTAATCATGTATGTAATGGGGATGTATTTATATTAAGTGTTACTTCCTTTATTTTTTGTCCTCCATCTCTTTCCCTTCCTGTGTCTCTTTCCTATTCCTCTGCCTTCTACCCTCTTTTCACCTTTCCCCACTAAATTCTGGTTCCCTCCTTTCCCAGCTATTCACTGTATCATATATCCTAATCTCCAGTAGAAGTTTCACCAAAGCACTGCTCCTGGGTCTCTTTTTTAATTATCCAAAAAAAATTAATCACTCATCTTGATGCTCCTCGTTTAGACTTTTAATAAAAAGAAAAAGTGACAATCTATCCAAGCCATAGGGAAAGCACCGTTCAAAGCCTCTGACTGATATCTGATCATTAAAGTGCAGCTGTATGGAGACGTTAATGTAATTGGAGATTTATTTTATGCTCTGTTCCATTCTGACTTGGTTTTTATTATACTCGTTTCAACCTCTTCATTACTGATGTCAGTACTGCAAAATAGCATGAAAATCTATTTTTAAGATGTTATTGGGCGCATCCAAGAATTATAAATAAAGATGTGTGCAAGCCCCAAGTTTTCATCCAGATCTGAACTGTCCCAAAGTCGTCCCCCCAACCTCCACCGCCCAAGTTGATTATATAGAAAAAGGTAGTAAGGGGGTATGTAAATAGCTGAAGCCCCTAAAGGATTTTACACAATTTCTCCTATAGAATTTTTAAGCTAATTCTGATGCTGTTGAAGTTATAACTCCCACTGATTCCAGTTTAAGCAGAAACCATCCATTGCTGAGTACTTTTGAAAATCCCATCCTACATCACACATTAACATAAGCATTGTGGACAACTCCAGCTCTAGGCTTTTTCCATACCAGGCAGATCTTTAAAAATACAAACATATCTAACCACAACCTGTCTCCTCCCACAGCTAACTGCACTATAAGCAGTACCTGAAACATTCCTTAATTTCTCTTCCCTCCCTCCCCTTAAAGCTCAATCCTGCTACCACTGAAGTTGTTGAAGATGAGATCTTTTCCAGTAGTGCAGGATGAGGCACTTAATGTTCAAGTTTCAGGCATTTCTTTCCACTTGACTTATTTTTATTTTGAATATTACTTTACCTGATTTTATTCCCCTTCCCCCACCCTGCTTTGGACAGTTTGTATGCAGTTTATTGGTACATTCTTAGGCTCCTACTCGCACCATCTGTGAGCCTCCAATAGCCCCCAACTTCCTATGTTTGTGGCCTCTGGTTCCTGTCCTCCGACCCTGTGATGACCTACAATTCCTCTTCTTTTTCCCCATACCTCTGCAGTATCTCTCCGGTTGCCTTTCTCCTCAGAAGCCTCTAGCACACTCTTATTTCTTAACTACTTCCTCCCTCCTACAGCTGATATGGTATGAAAATCTCTCAATGAAACTGGAAACTCAGAAAATGGGCCCCAGTGCATTTGAAATCAAAACATTTGTCAGAAAATTCATGACAAAAACAAGTTCTTGCTACTCAGAAGTGAAAAAAAAAAATCACTTCACAGTAATTTCACCAACAAATGAAATGGCTGGGTTGTGAAAATGCCTGGATAAATGACTGATGGGTGTTTGCTCCATACTAGACAGGAAGGAGCTAAAAGCAGCCTAGGGAAGCTGCATAGGGAGCAGCCAATCAGGGCCCAGTATGCTCACATAAAAGGGAGCTGCATGGCTAGAGACAGTCAGTGTTACAGGAAGCTCAAGGAGAGAGGACTGTGTTCCTAGCAGGCTGCAGGAAGCTAGTACCTTGGACAGTTGCTAGCTAGGACTGAGGGGAGCAAGAGGGAGCTCCTGATTGGCTGCTGGGACTTGCAGGCTGGAGGCCCTGAGAATAGGGCATAGAAAATGCTGGGGCCACTGGCAAGTGGCCCAGAGAAATGAAGCAGTATTGGCAGAGAAGTGAAGGAGAGGCAGCAGGAGGCTGATATCTACAGGGTCCCTGAACCAGGACCTAGAGTGGTGGTGGGTCCAGGTCTCTTCCCACCCCCATTCACCACTGGAAAAGTGGCTGGAGTATAGAATGGGGAGATTCCTAGCCCCTCTGGAAGGGGGAAAACACAGGTGGTGACATAACCAGACGCCGAGTCATGAAAAGGACGCTGCAGTTCATGGGGATGGGTCTGCAGATGGACACGGTGGTGAGAAAAGCACCATCAGCAGAGGGTGCACTAGCTGAGAGAGCTAATCCCCAAGACAGGCAGCAGGAGGCACTGCTCTGGTGAGTGAACTCTATGATAATGACAAAAATATTAATGTGAAATTTCAGGAAAAAACTTGCTTTTGGACATCTCTTACCTTCAATTCTCCAATAACCTTCTAGATTTTCTTCTAGTCCTGTGGCATGGATTATTTCTCCTTCATTCTTTTTGTTCCTACATCCTTCCAGTTGGCTCAAAGCACTACATTCTGTCCTTGGAACACTTCAGTGACCATCTAGCTATTGCAAAGGTATGCAGTGGTACCCATCCTACTTTAGAGTATCTCATTCTACGGTCCAGTAAGCCTGACCACAGCCATTGTTAAATTTATAATATTGGTAACATTCACTAATCTGCCAAGATACGGTTGGCATAGGAAGGGAAAGGTTGATTTCAGGGAATTGATTATGCCTCCCTTATTCACTGGCTGCCCTGGCCTTGGCTAGTTAGCCAATTATCTCCTCAGCTAGAATGGATGCCATAATGATCTAATTCTCAGATCCACAACTACAAAGGCAGAGCAGATGATAGAGAGTGGTGTACCAGATCTACTCATCAACTATGCTAACCTTTGCTGGGATTTCAGTGGACTTCATGATCTCTGTGGGCAACCAAAAGCTTCATGCACCTGTAGCAGTTTCCAGACAGACTTAACGAGGTCCACAGATCAGTTGTGTGATTGCAACATCCCATCTAGCTAACTGTATTATATAGGCCCAACCATTCAACCTGTGTATCTGCTGGAGAGTGATGATGAAACACACTGGAAGTGATCTAAGATGATCATAGTGGGATGTGCATTCTTTCCAATGCAAGGCAGCCTTAATGGTCTCATTATAGCCTTTGCTGTCATGTGCTGTTGTGAGGGAAGCATATACTACAATGGTTAGACCACTAGCTAAATCGTCTTTCAAGCTACTCTGTACTCCTGGAGCACTGCTGCTACACAGGTAAGTATCCATGTTGATCACCATATCAGTGCTCTTGCTTGTCTACTGTGTAGCATAAGATCCAACACCTCAGTGGCGAACTGATCACCACATTTGGGGTCGGGAAGGAATTTCCCCCTAGGTCAAATTTGTAGCCCAGTGGGCCAGCTTACATCTATTATATTCACTGCTTTGCATTATATTCTGCTTTATTATATTCAGCAATATAGCAATATAGCAATAGCAAGGAACCTACAGGCTTGCAATATATTATAATATTGCAAGGAACCTACAGGCTTGCAATATATTATATATAATATATATATATAATATTATATATTATATTCAGCAATATAGCAATAGCAAGGAACCTACAGGCTTGTATCCTGTAAGACATTCGCTTCAGCAGTTAGCATGAAGCTTGAGGCCGATGAACTTTGGCATAGATAAACTTAGGTAACTCATAAGTTTTGGAGAACTGGAAGTAGAGTGTAGGAGAGATGCACACACATGAGCCAGATCCCTCCTTGTATGGGAGTTCTGTCCGGTGCACTGGTTGTCCTGGGGTCCGCTGCAAAATCTCCAACTTGTGTCTGCTCTTGGGAGGGATTTTAAGCCATGGGGTCTCTTGGGGGCATCCCCTTCAGAGACCTTTGTTTCCTGTGCTCCGTATTCCAGTCCAGGCCAGACTTCCGTGGCTTCTTTAGCTTCCCGAAAATACACCGGCTTTAGAGACGCTACATTGATTGTTGTCTTTTTCTTTGGCCTTCACTGTCTTGCTGGGTTTCGCAGCCCCTGTAAGTGTGCAGCTGACTTTTTTTGTTTTCACAGCTGGTCGGGGAGGAATTCAAGCCCCCCTCTTTTGGCAGGCAGCCAAGAGTCAGTGGCCTTGAGCTGGCTGGAGTCAGCATCTTATCTTGGGTTTAGCAGGAGCGCAGAGTTAACCTGTTTTCTGCTTTCTCTCTCTCTCTCCCTCGGCCTCCTGAAACCTGCAAAGGAATCTTCCATTCCACCCTCACCTCTTTAACCCTTCTCAGAATGCTTTGCGATGCTTGCAACAGCGTTAGCAACATACAATACTGCTCTGCTTCCCCAGGGTACTTGACGAAGGGGGTCACTGGGGTGTGACAACACCACTCCCACGGGTCTCTGGCACTCAGCCCCAGAACAAATTAAGCACTGCCCAGAGGTGCCAGGGCTATGACCTGCTGAGTCTAGAGGTGCCAGGGCTAAGCCCCAGCACAAACTAAGCACTGCTGGGATGCCGGCTCCTGGCAGCTTCCCAGCCTCAGTCCCTTCCCAAGACTGCTTCCATGACCACTTGCTCCAGGATCCCACCACAGGAGCTAGCTCTGCTCCAGTGTGGCTTTCCCTTCCCATGACTCAGGCTGTCTTCTGCCTCCAGCTACCTACCAGCAGCCCTTCATAGGCCAAGATGTAGCCCGGACCTCTTTAATTAGCTAGATTTGACCTGGTCCAGGGACATTGGACTTAATCCATCCACAAGAACTAGCTACCCTGTGACATGGTCTTTCATGTGTCGGGGGTAGGGAGGAGAGAAGATTGAGGGCTGGATGGCCTAAAGATACCTGAGCTTAGGCATAGGGTACAGGATGGGGCTAATCTCTTCATCCACCAGCAGGCTCTGGGGATATATATTAGTCAGATACTTGCCTTCCTGCATCGCATCACTTGTTGATGTTTCATTTGCTTTAATTTAGCTGCAAAGACCCTGGTAATCTTACACATTTTTGTTGGTTTGGATCTAGTATTCCAGTAACACTCATAGTCTGTTTTATTTAAATGCCTGTTGAATTCTTATGGAACGATATTGTGGATAGTGTTTAATTTTTTTCTATTTTTCCCTTCCTCTTATTCCCATGGTTACTGTGTGATTAAGTTTTCATCAGAGATCATTCAGAAGAGATGATATTGATAGTCAAATTATGACTGCAGTTAAACCCAATTTGGGGTCGACCCTACTGATGAAGGAGGGTCAATTTGTACTGACTTTTAGGCCTAATCCTGTAAAAAGGGGTAAAGAGTGAGATGACAAAATCTTCAGATGATACAAACTACTCAAGATAGCTACATCCAAAGCAGACTGCGAAGAGTTAAAGGGCTGTCACAAAACTGGGTGACTGGGCAGCAAAAATGGCAGATGAAAGTCAGTGTTGATAAAGGCAAAGTAATGCCCATTGGAAAACATAATCCCAACTATACATACAAAATGATAGGGTCTAAATTAGCTGTTACCACTCAAGAAAATAGATCTTGGAGTCACTGTGGATAGTTCTTTGAAAACACATACTCAACATGCAGCTTCAGTCAAAAAGCTGACAGAATGGGAATCATTAGGAAAAGGATAGATAAAACACAAAATATCATATTGCCTCCATATTTAATTCATGGTATGCTCACAGGTTGAATACTGCATGCAGATCTGGTCGCTCGATCGAAATTTTTTTTTACTGAAATTAGAAAAGGGCAACAAAATGATTAGGGGCACGGAAGAGCTTCCATATGATGAGAGATTAATAAGACCGGAACTTTTCAGTTTGGAAAAAAGATGACTAAGGGGAGACATGATAGAAGTCTATAAAATCATGACTGGTTTGGAAAAAGTAAATAAGGAGGTGTCATTTACTCTCTCATAACACATGAACTAGAAGTCACCCAATGAAATTAATAAGCAGGAGGTTTAAAACAAACAAAAGGAAGTATTTCTTCAGACAAGGCACAGTCAACTTGTGGAACTCTTTGTTGGAGGATATTCTGAAGGCCGAGAGTATAACATATTTTAAAAAAAGAACTAGATTAAATTCACAGAGAATAGGTCCATCAATGGCTATTGGCAAGGAGGGTGTCCCTGGCCTTTGTTTGCCAGAATGAGTGACGGGATGGATCACTTGATTGCCCGTTCTGTTCATTCCCTCTGAAGCACCTGGTAACGGCCACTGTTGGAAGATGGACCATTGGTCTGACCCAGTATGACCATTCTTATGTTCTTAGTTGCTTTCACTTGTTTATTAGCACTTTTGCTTTTTAGCAAGAAAGCAGGGCGAAAGAAGAGACTCCACATGAAGAGGCAAGAGGATCTAAGGAAACTTATTCCTGGCATATCCAAATACCAACAAGGTATTTCAGGATAAAATAGGAATAGCTCAATTTATAGATGCTCAGCTGGAGTTGGATTTGCAGATCAAGATCAGTGAAAGGTGGCCGAGAACATTTTGTAAGGCTGTGGAATTTGTTGAGGAACATGAATCTTTCCTTGCTGCAGACCATGAGAAAAGGAAGCAGCAGCTGGTGAGGAAAATGGTAAGTGACACAATGAATCCTGAAGGTACCAATCTGTGCCTAATGCAGATGATGGAAAAGGGAGATTCTAATCTGGTTTGACATTTTTAAATGGTTGGAAAAATTGTTTAATTGGGTTTGTGAAACAAGGGAAATTGGCAACAATGCAAAAATGAAGGGGAAAAGTTCAGTTATTGTGAAAAAATTGCTATTGCTATTGTGAAAAAATTGGTGACAAAAGAAGGGATTGTTATACATTTCAGGTAAAACAGGACAAAGTCACAAATGCCTAGTGAAAGTCCCACACCCAGTTCAGAAAACACGGCGGGGGTGGGGGGAAGGAGGGAGGGGCGCCCAACTGAAGGGGCAAAGCTGAGAGGTACAAGGAGCAGCTCCACATCTTTTTGTTCTGGGCAGTTATACAACAATAATGGGAGTTTGGCTATTGAATGTGTAATAGGAGCTGTGAAATGCTCAAAAATTGTGGACCAGCAAGGTAAATTACTAGGGGCGGGAGAGGATCCAAAACTGAACCATAGAACTAATCTCGAAGGGGAAAAGTGAATGGGAATGCACACCCATTCAAAAATTGTTTTTGGAAATTGGACTTATGGTGCTTGAGCAAGAAGCCTGGATAGCCATGATAGAAGATTTCAGTATGGCTAATTACTGTGTAATGAATGCCAGGAGAGATGCCTTGAAATTCAGACCCCAGAAATTCATTTAAAGATGTGCACTCAGTGAAACAAGTGATTTTTAGATAATTAGTTTGCAGTGAGCAAGCTGCCCTACCTTCAGGGGCAGAAAGCATAACAACTAGATGCTCTGCTAGCTTTCCATCAAGGGAAATATGGTTGAGACCTGCTTTGAGCTCCAGGATCTCATGGGGATTTTATTTGACATAGTTCTTGTGCATCTGAAGCAGGAATGGATTTCTGTTGATTTGTTGAATGTTTCTGACAAACAGGAAATAGTAAAAAGGGAACAACAGTTGAAAAATGTTGGACCAGTCATTCTCGTAAATGCTAGTGAAGGTGAGCTTCCAGAGTTTCTATTAGTTGTTCCAGCACAACATGATACATTTAAACAAGGAGCAACAGAATGGTTTAAGAGACTTCCTGGTTAGACTCACTTGTTCTTCTGGTCCAACAAAAATATAGATTATGTAGCACTGGTGCAGCCCAGGATTGCTCCTGGGGAAACCAGCCCATTACCAGTTGCAAAGATGGAAGAAGCGTTACAGACTATCAAGGAAATGTATTCGGAAGGCATAACTGAGCTTCCAACCAGTCCTTGGGCTTCATCCAGAGTTCTGGTTAAGAAAGAAGATGGTGGCAGCAGATTCTGTCTGGGTTATAAAAAGTAAATGAAGATACTTTAAAGGATTCCTGTCTATTATTTAGAACAGATACTCTGTATACTGTAGCAGGTTCAATGTTTTTTTTTTCCAACGCTGGATCTTTAAAAGTGGATCCAAAAAAAAGGAAAAGGCTGCTTACCTAGCAAAACCAGACTTGTGTAACTTAAAAAGATGGCTCTTGGCTTGGTTAATGCATCTGCCAAATATGAGAGGCTTACGAAGAGGATATTGCAGCCTCTCTCAGCCTGCTAGTTATACCTAGATGATATCCTGGTGCATGCTAAAACCCTTGAGCAGGAACTGATACATTTACAAATGGTCTGTGATAAGCTAAAAGCTGAGTTGGAAATTGAAAGCAATATTGTTGGTTGAAACTAAAAAAAAAAAAAGTTGTTTCAGAAAGCAGTAATCTTCCTGGGACACACGATCAGCTGAGAGGAAGGGGACTTCTACTGACACACACACACACATGCAAATGAGGGAGTGAAAAAATGACCAACTGTTCAGATAGTCTCAGAGGTGCAGAGTTTTAGAGTGTTCCCCTCCTACTGCAGAAGGTTTTCCTGTGGATTCACCAATATTGTGGAACCATTGTATAGGTTGGGTGATGCAAGAAAATCATTTCAGTGGTCAGCAGAGTGGGATTTAGTATTTTCAGAATTGATAAGGCTATTGTAACTGTTCCTACTTAGCCTATCCATGTTTCAAAACCTCTTTCATTATTAGACATGGATTAGGAGAAATACTGTGTTTACAGATTACGGGAAATGTTGATACAAGAACATAAGGATCATCTGAGATGGTACCAGAATTTCAACTTGGCTGCCCCTAGAAACAGAATGTAGCTGTTGAAGCTGAGGCTGGAAGATTTTGTGACAATAACAAAATCCCCATTGGAACATGATTGGTGAAGTCTATCCCAGCATTCAATCTTGATTTTAAAATTGCCAGTGATGGAGAATACAACATGAGCCTAGTAAATAGTTAACCAATGGAACAATCACTGTTAGAAATGTACACCTTATTTCCCGTCTGGATTTGTCTAGCTTCAATTTCTAGCCATTGGATTGTATTATACCTTTCTCATCTGGATTTAAGATCATTTATCCTGGGTTAAGATTAAAAGAGGTACAAGCTTAGGGCATAAAATGTTTAGCAGCTGATTCAGGAAGGAATTTTCCATATGGTATAATATACCACTAATGGGGTTTTTACATCTTCCCATGAAGCATCTGGCATTCAGTGACAAGATTAGCACTCCTTATGGAGGGCTTCATGAAGATAATATAATCAGAAATTAAAACAGTTTGAGGATGAGCTAGATGCCCCAAACTTGCTTCCAATTAATCTACTGAACCCACAATAATCAAGCCTACCCTTCCACCTTGCTATCCTGTACCCATTTCCTGTAAATAGATATTCATCCTAATCCTTTCTTCATGTCCACAAACCTCCCTCAGCCTGTTTTATTTTTGTTGCTTGTCTGCAACCCAGAAGAGTTTGGTTGCTTCTCCAGCTGTAACTGAAAAGAGTCAAGTGTTCTGGGGCACATAACCATTCCTGCTCTGCTATGTCTGCTGCAGTGTTAGTCCGCTTCTGACTGGGATTCTGTTTTGGCCTCCTCAGGTAGAGGTAAGAGTATGTGGGGAAAAGAGAAGGAAATGTTGTAAATACAAATTACTGGTTGTGTGTCCTTTATTTAAAAATGAAGGAACTTCATTTCTATTATCATCCCAAATGGAAAATGATTCTGGACAACATTTTGTTAGAATCTAGTATAATTTATGTAAATTTGCATTAAATTATTTCACTAAAGTGAAGGGTCAATTTACAATTTCACTAAAACTGTAGATATGAACATAATTCAATTGATATATTATTTCATTTTAAAATCAAAATGTTTTAGGAACATTACAATGTATACTAAGTTTCCCAGTTACTTAAAGGCCATATTCCCCAATGTCCTGTAATTTTATACATAATGTTCTTCAGATAATTGTATGGAGGTAAACTTGTGTGGAAAAAAAATCTTAGCATCCTGGTCAGCAAAGCAAAGTGATATCACTAATAAAAGATCAGTTACATTTTATTCCAGCAAACTGAGTTATTGTATTTGAACTAGTAGAGGGTGAAGTGGCATTGAGTGAACAAACATGATTTTCTGAAGTCAGTCTTGGGAGAATCAAAGAGTAAAAACCATGTCCTGAACTGTAAGGAACATAGGCCTTAACTAAAACCCACTGAAATAAACAGACCCATCAACTTAAAAGGGTTTTGGATCAGACCCAACGTGAGTAAAGTACTTCTTCCCTCCCAAAAGTGCATTAGGAGGGAGAGAAATCAATCTTACACAAACTTTTCCATTGAGGTTACTGTCCTTTTGTACACTAGAATTTTTCATACATCTGCACTCCTGTAGTACCTAACACTTTATTATCTTGACTTGTCAGGATGGCTTTGTATGAGGTTTCATAAAGTAAACTGACCTTATTAAACATAAAGGCAACCAGCCTAAATTAAATCCGCATGGTCTAGTTATCTGAACATTCATTACAGCATGCTGTGTATTTGTTTGATTCTATGTGTAAGGATGTTTGGGAGTTGAGGACCAAAAAGTTTAACTAGCCTGTTATTTCAATTAGAGATGTGATAACTCAATTTTTTATTTTTGGATACCAAATAAAAGGCCTTAAATACTATTGAATACAAATCCAGGTATTAAGGAAGCAATGCCATTTGTAGACAATAAGCATCTGATTTACAAAGTTTACTTTGATCTCCCTTATTATACATGTAGTTTCTATGCAGAGGCTAATGGGATAAGAGCATCTCAAAAGGACTCTAAAAGCTCCTTAACTGTCGAACTATCCCTGCAAACTTTATGACAGAACTGCCTCTGCCATCAGTGGGTTTGGCCTGAGGAAAGACTGCGGGATATCTCACCTCTGTGTTCAGAAGTTACTTCACTCAACACTTACTTGTAGTCACATACTGGTGTGGAACCCAATAGCTGTTTAACAGTGAACAGCACCATAATGCAACAGTTTAGAACAGGCAATATAATATCCTCTCCGATCAAAATTGTAGTGGGAATTTGTGTATGATATTTATCTGTATTCTACATGCCCAAAGACCCTGTCAATGCCTAACAAATACTACGTACAGTAGCTTATTTCAGCAGTTTACTGTTTACAAAGTTCTGAAATATGGATTTACACAGTGAGGTGAAGAAATAACCTACATCTTAATAGTCAGTGAATGGACAGTCATCCTGCAGGCTCTGAGGGAGCTGTCATAGTTATTCTGGTTAATGATGCTCATTTTTAAAGGTACTCAAAACCGCTCTTTTCACCGTGGACCCAAAAAGGCTTTTAAAAAGCCATTACAATCAACCAAAGAAATATCCTTCTAAAGCTCAGTGAACAATTCCTTGTTTTATAACCCAGACCTGTATTAGAGAAGTAACTTCTATGATGACATGAGTTATAGTTCCCCTGTCCCTTTCTGAAGGATAGCCAGTATTTATTTTTGAGTCCAATGACAGCTTGGTTCTCTCCTCTCTCATTACAGCAGGGGAAGATGGAGTTTGCTGGTGGGCATTAGCTAATAAGCATGTGGCCTAGAATTCCTGGCAAATTGATGCTATATTCCTAGAGAATTTTCCATCTGTATTTAATGAGCTCTCATTTCTCAAACTGAAAGGTCCAGCTGGGATAGGAGGGAGCCTTGGACTGTTAGAGAGAGAGAGAGAGAGATATATTCACAATAGTAAAAACACCAGCAAATTCATACTACTTTAAAGATGAGGGAAAGGCCCAGTTAAGCAGCTCACTTGATTTCTTTCTTTTTTTTGTTTAATAGCAGACCCCTAATGCCAGATTTTCCTTTTGCATCAGTTTTACAGTGGTATAACACCACTGATTTCATTGGATTAATTCTGATTTACTTGGATGAAAGGGAACTCAGCCCTACAGCGTGTAATTGATGACCTGGAAGGTCTTTCCAATCTCTGGTTACAGGATGAATTCACAGCCCAGACAAGAAAGCAAGCTGAGATAATGTGAAATAAACTGTTCTAGGGATTTTTCCCCCAAAGGTTTGTCATATCAGGCCTCAGGAGAATAGCTTTACATTTTCATTATACCATCATCTGCTTGAGGTTGCATTCTCTAGTCACTTCTGCTGGAATGCTAGGACAGCTCTCTTGGGTTGGTGGGATCATACATCATAAGAACATCACATTGTTTTTCATTCCATCGTATTTTCAGTTCTTAGACTCACCCCACAGCCGTTTTTCCTCCTCTTTCGCAAAGAATTTTCTACCAGAAAGAGGGACTTTAAAGTGCTTTTAATCAAGCTACTGCTGTACATAATGAATCAGTAGCTGGCAAAAGACGACAGAGGAGTGGACAGATCACAGCAGGACATGCATTCTCTTTTAGTAGTTTGCTATATCTGCAGAACATGAATTTTTTCCCATAAGGAATTTTTGGCATTATATTGGTTTTATATATGTAAAATGATGTCTTTGACACTGTTTCCATATCAATTGATAGATATACACCGTATAACAGATAGCTTATGCGCACTAGGCTTTGTTCTACTGTACCTTCCACTTCAAAGTCTCATCCCTCTCCTACTCCCTCTTCCTTCCTGATAATGCAAGGCTCTTGTGATGGACTCCCTGCTCATTTTTTCCTTCCATTTCACTTCCCCGAAAACCATCTCCCACTGCTAGAATCATTAATCTGCTCTTGAACCCGTTGTCATAGTTTAGGACAACAGTGCCTGTATTTCCCCTCAGAGTTCAGCAAGTGGTCCCACTCTCAGGTTTACAGCTTCTCAGCCATTGCCTTCCTTGGTGGACACCTGCATCTCTCTTGATTTCTGACTGGGGTATTTCCAGGCTGTGCAGTTGCCTGCCTACACTGTGTTAGTCCCACCACAGATATGTGCCCCAGGACACTTGCTTGCTTTCTCTTCAGAGATGGTTAACAGCTGTAATTGTTATAATTATAAGGTACCACACAGCACTTCCTAGCCAAGCCTATTTTATTCTTAAGGAGAAAAACTATTAAAAACACTAAAAGACCCTACATGCATGCTAACAAGCTTACCGAAGTTCACCCTAGGATGGATTCTGGCAGAAGCAGTCTTTCAACTCCCCACTCAAGGCACTCAAGGCAAATTCATAACTTCTTCAGCTCACAACAAGCACACAGTTGTATGGGACCTCAGTAGGTCCAGTCCTTCCAAACCTACCCTAAGGATTAAGGCCCTCCATGAACTGGAAGTTTTGTCTGCTTGCTGGATCAGGATGAAGGCCCTAAGCCAGTTTAAAACCAGGCTATTTACCCCAAACACCCTTTTTTTCTCTTTTTTGGTCCCTAGAGAATCCAGTTTCAACTAATATATGCATACCTCTGCAGGGGGTGGCCTCAAAGAGTTGATAATGGAGGATGTGCATTAACATCCCCTTCCCTAGTAGAGAAGATAAGTGCAATGTCACTATAACACATACACAGTTGCATTTTTAATACAATGTATCCCAAAGGAAATAGCCCTAATTCAACACATTCAATGAAGTCATAATCTTTAATTTCATAAGGGTTGTTCAGGGTATTACAGGATATAATCAGTCTCTCACACCTTCCCACAGCTGAACTTCACCACTGATGCCACCTCTCCCGCTGACAGAAATCCAAATTACTTTCTCTCAATCCTGCCCATTGATAAGTCCCCGGTCCCTGATTAAGGATTTCATTTTGAGAGACCTCCAGACAATCATTCTCATTGATAGGCCCTCCCCTCTCTTGGTGAGGTTTGTCTTTCTGATAACTTAAAGGAGAGAATCAAAAGTTTACATTTCATACTAATTCACGTCTAGGTCCTGATTCTCCACTGCCTTGCACTTGTGCATTCATTTACAACAGGTCAAAGTCAGTGCATAATGTTATCATTCTGATTTGGAAGCATTTTACATAAGGAGCATCAATCACACTGATGATGGTTAGTTATTAGCCAGTTATAGTGATCAAGATAAGAAATTAGTCATCATTATTTTGAGCAGTCTGGTGGTAATTTAGACCCTGATCCTGCAAATGGGACAACCGTTGTGTACAAAGCTGTTCAGATCTGCAAGTGTTTACAGAATCCAGGCTGTAGGTAAAAAGAGGGAGGGAGGGAGGAAGAATTCCAGACCCTAGGATTGAACAATGGGACTTTTACCATATCCCTTTAGCCTAATAAACTCCCATCCAAGCCATTTCAGCAAGTGTCTTGTATGTGTTTTAAAGATGAGAGGTTATTTATACTTCTTTTGTTATAATCAGCATTACCCAAAGAAGAATTACATTTACATCTTTCCCAAACAAAAGCTTAAAAATGTACTTGTTCAGGAATTTTACAAACCTTTAACAACAAATCACAAACTAATGACTAGTTTTTCTTTGACAAATATAAAGAAGCAGTTTTACATATATAATTAGGACCATCTTTTTTTATTCTGTTCACATCATTTAGCAAAATAGGATTCTGGTCCATGATGGGGGCACTTAAGTGCTATGTTAATACAAATAATTCTCAATATATAATACAATACAGATAGGGAAATAAAAGATAATATAGTATTAACTGTTTTCGTAGTATAGTGGTTACCATATTTATTTTACACACAGCCCCGGTGAGACCATATATTTTGTAATGGCTTTAGGAACAACTATTTCAGAATTAATAAGAGATCTAATATTCAATAAAACCATTTTTGAGATAAGTGTTAACTTATTCCGTGGGGTTTTAAACTTGTTATTATGCCCAGATATTGGCACGGGGAGGCTGTTCTTTGAAGTGCTAAACCATTTAAATATTGTCTTAAGAGACAGGGAAATCAGAATGTGAAATACGGATTACATTTTATTTAGAGAACTTGCCCAGAAGACAAAGCTTGTCTAAATCAGCTGATGCATTGTAATGTGGTCGAAGGAAAGTGTTCATTTATCTGATAGACAAATTGAAAATGGCTTTTCTGAAATGCATGCTTTCACAGATGACAAAAATGCTACATGCTGGGCTAAGTGAATTTATTCTGTAATTCTATTAAATGTAGCAGACTTACATCAGGGATGAATTTGACCCCTTGGGTCCAAAGAAAGATGACAAAGGAGGCAACCTAGTGACAGAGGATGTGGAGAAAGCTAATGTACTCAATGCTTTTTTTGCCTCTGTCTTCACAGACAAGGTCAGCTCCCAAACTACTTCACTGCACAGCACAGTATGGACAGGAGGTGATCAGCCCTCTGTGGAGAGCTTTTCTAAATAGTCATGAACTGTTCATGACTATTTAGAAAAGCTGGATGAGCACAAGTCCATGGGGCCAGATGCGCTGCTTCCGAGGGTGTGCTAAAGGAGTTGGCCGATGTGATTGCAGGTCCATTGGCCATTATCTTTGAAAACTCATGGCAATCAGGGGAGATTCTGGAGGACTGGAAAAAGACTAATGTAGTACCCATCTTTAAAAAAGGGAAGGAGGAAGATCTGGGGAACTACAGGCCAGTCAGCCTCACCTCAGTCCCTGGAAAAATCATGGAGTAGGTCCTCAAGGAATCAATTCAGAGGCACTTAGAAGAGAGGAAAGTGATCAGGAACAGTCAGCATGGATTCACCAAGGGCAAGTCATACCTGACTAACCTAATTGCCTTCTATGATGAGATAACTGGTTCTGTGGACAAGGGGAAAGCAGTGGATGTGATATATCTTGACTTTAGCAAAGCTTTTGATAGTCTCCCACAGTATTCTTGCCAGCGAGTTAAAGAAGTATGGGCTGGATGAATGGACTATAAGGTGGATAAAAAGCTGGCTAGATTGTTGGGCTCAACAGGTAGTGATCAATGGCTCCATGTCTAGTTGGCAGCTGGTATCAAGTGGAGTACCCCAAGGCCGATTTTGTTCAGTATCTTCATTTACGATCTGGAGGATGGCGTGGATTGCACCCTCAGCAAGTTTGCAAGTGACACTAAACTGGGAGGAGTGGTAGATATGCTGGAGGGTAGGGATAGGATACAGGAGGACCTGGACAAATTAGAGGATTGGGCCAAATGAAATCTGATGAGGTTCAGCAAGGACAAATGCAGAGTCCTGCACTTAGGACGGACGAATCCCATGCACTGCTATAGACTAGGAACTGAATGGCAAGGCAGCAGTTCTGCAGAAAAGGATCTAGGGGTTATAGTGGATGAGAAGCTCGATATAAGTCAGCAGTGTGCCCTTGTTGCCAAGAAGGCTAACGGCATTTTGGGTTGTATAAGTAGGGGCATTTCCAGCAGGTCTAGGGACGTGATCATTGCCCTCTATTCGGCATTGGTGAGGCCTCATCTGGAGTACTGTGTCCAGTGTTGGCCCCACACTACAAGAAGGATGTAGAAAAATTGGAAAGGATCCAGCGGAGGGCAACAAAAATGATTAGGGGGCTGGAGCACATGACTTAGAGGAGAGGCTGAGGGAACTGGGTTTATTTAGTCTGCAGAAGAGAAGAATGAGGGGGGATTTAATAGCTGCTTTCAACTACCTGAAAGGGGGTTCCAAAGAGGATGGATTTAGACTGTTCTCAGTGGTACCAGATGACAGAACAAGTAGCAATGGTCCTAAGTTGCAGAGGGGGAGGTTTAGGTTGGATATTAGGAAAAACTTTTTCACTAGGAAGGTGGTGAAGCACTGCGATGGGTTACCTAGGGAGGTGGTGGAATCTCCTTCCTTGGAGGTTTTTAAGATCAGGCTAGACAAAGCCCTGGCTGGGATGATTTAGTTGCGGATTGGGCAGATGGTTGGACTAGATGGTCTCCTGAGGTCCCTTCCAACCCTGATATTCAATGATTCTATGACAAAGAGCACTAATACCACATGATGGAGCCTAGGCAGGGTTTGTATGAAATCTGAAACTTTTTATTCCTGTGCCCTGAGCTACTTTTGTTCTTTCAGTTTAGCATTTGTTTGTGAGAGAATTTTATGGTTTTGGATATCAATATCCTTCTCTACAAAGATAATTTCCATCAAGAGTAATAGATACATTATGAGTGAGGTGGAGTATGTCACTATGTCACTAGGCTCTGCTATTTCCTTTTCTTTCAAGCCCAGAATTTTCTCCTCCTCAGCAACCACATCTCCTGTTGTCAAAGTATTGTCCGTTCCTTTTCTTTTCATGAGAACATAAGAATGGACATACTGGTCAGACCAATGATCCGTCTACCCCAGTATCCTGTTTTCTGACAGTGGCCAATGCCAGGTGCTTCAGAGGGAATGAACAGAACAGGTCATCATCAAGTGATCCATCCACTGTCGCCCATTCCCAGCTTCTAGCAAACAGAGGCTAGGGACACTTCAAAGTATGATTTTGCATCCCTGCTCATCCTGGCTAATAGCCATTGATGGACCTATCTTCCATGAACTTATCTAGTTCTTTTTTGAACCCTGTTATAGTCTTTGCCTTCAAAAGATTCTCTGGCAAAGAGTTCCATGGGTTGCCTGTGCTTTGTGTGAAGAAATACTTCCTTTTGTTTGTTTTTTAAAACTCCTGCCTATTAATTTCATTCGGTGATCCCTAGTTCTTGGATTATGAGGAGTAAATAACAATTCCTTATTTACTTTCTCCACCCCAATCAAGACTTTTTAAATCTCTCTCATATCCCCTCTTAGCTGTCTCTGGCATCTAACCCCCTCGCATATCCTGCTGCTGAGCCTCCCCCCAGAAACCTCCCACCCTGCTGCACCTCACCCCCTGCACCCAGACCTTCCCACAGTTGAACTCCCACCCTGATGAACCCCACACCCCTGCACCTGAACCACCTCCAACCATGAGCTCCAACCAGCTGCAGCTGGACCCCCAAGCCCTACTCCTCCAGCACCTATACGCCTGCTGAGTTCCTCAGACCCCTCCAGAGCCCCAACCATCTTCACTTAGACCCCCACTCCCCGCAGTCCCATTACCTCTGCAACCAGAATACCACAACGAGCCCCTGTGCATCCAGATCCCCCCCCCATCACTGAGATCCCCCACTGATTTGCCCATACCCAGAGTTCCCCCACCCAGAACCCTCTCGTCTCACACCTGGATCCCCCCCACACTAACACCCCTCCACATTTGGGTTCTGCCTGCCCACACCTGGTGCACTCATCAGCTGTGTGTGAGTCTTCCATTTGAGGAGGCTTACACACAAATGCTGGAAGCTCCCTAAAAGTGTGTGTGTGGCGGGGAAGCACAGGCACCCAGACTATGGGCTGGCCGTCACTCCGTCTCCTCCCCAAGACCCCATCCTCACTACGCCTTTTCCCCAAGACCTCCCCACTCGCTCCTCTCTGCCTCTTCCCCCAAGGCCCTCCCTGTCCACACACTGCTTGCTTCTCTTCCCCTGAGACCACCCCCCTGCCTCTTCTCCAGATGCTCCCTCCCCACTTCTCTCTGCTGCTTTCCCCCCGCCCCCAGGCCTGGGTGGCTGCTCCTCTCTGTGGTGGGTGGGAGGTGCCTAGGGGGAAGACATGGGGTGAGCGCAGGTCCCTAGGCTAAGACCTAGAGCAGGGGTGGCGCCTAGCATGAAGTACAGTCAGGGCCACAGTCTGGGTGCCAGTTGCTCCCAGTTCTAGGGAGCTTTGCTTCTGGGGCTCCAAAGGTGGCAGGCCAGTACGTCTCCAAAAAGAGGTGACCTGCGCAGCATCTGTGGCATTTGCTCTCCTGCATGGCCAGTATTTTGGGGGGAAGCTTCCCCAAACCTTTCATATGTGTGACCCACAGATGCATTTGATGCAAAGAGGCAGGGCCCTGGGTTGTTTCTGGGGCAGGCCCGGTCCTTGCACTGTGTCAGTGTCAGGTGCAGCCTCTCCTCTGTGTCTGGGGCAGAGAGGGCAGCAGAGTGATGCTGTGCTCCTCACTACCACGTTGGCACCTCCAAATTGACAAATAAAATGTGCAGAATTTTGCAGAGCTTTAAAATGTTGTGTGCACAACATGTAATTTTTTGGTGCAAAATTCACTTACGAGTAGAGAGGGAAAGCAAGTTAAATTTGAATGCAACTGCAGGACAGAGCCATCATTGAAGACTACTGAGCCTGCATTTGATTTTAGACAGTTATGTATATGCACTGCTTCTCATTTCACATCAAGGATTATGGGACAAATTTTCGTAAGTGGCCACTGAAATAATTTGGATCTGATTTTCCTAGATGGTATGTGTAACCCACTAGTCATTGTGTTAGACATCCTCTTCTATGTCCAAGTCACAGATGCTGCAAGTCTGTTACAACTCTTTGCTATCTTTTTAATTTAAATGGCACAGACTCTCACTTTTAGGTCAGAGATTCTCCCCACCCCTTCAGTCCTTGATGTTGGCCAAAATGGTGGCCATCACTTTGCAGCTACTATTGACTTCCATGGGTGCTGTGGATACTTAGGAATATCTGACAAATCCAGGCCAGGGTATCTCACATTGGCATATGAGTAAGGCTACATTTTAATCACGGGTGTTTTTAGGAAAAGTTATGGACACGTCACGGGCAATAAACAAAAATTCATGCCCCCTGACCTATCCATGACTTGTACTATAAATACCCTGACTAAATCTTAGATGCCCTGTGGATCTCCAGGGTGCCACTGCTGCTCCAGGAGGCAGCCCCCAGAGTGCTGCGGCTGGTCTGAGACCGCTGCTCTAGGCCTTCACTCAGGTCCCCTCCTGCTCTGGTGTCCCCCCCCAATATCACAGGAACTGCAACCTCTGGGGCAGCCTGGCCAATGAGAAATGGAAGATCCAGAATCGTGGTTAATTGTCTTCTATAAGGTACCTTCATCCTCTGAGGATCCACAGTCACATCCACCACCACAGGGGTCCCCAGGTGTACTCATTACTCCCACCCACAGATCCGGGGCCCTGGATCCAAGAGGCTGCCCGAGGGAAGCTTTCTGCCAAGGTTTTTGTAATCCCCCCTCCCCATCCCAGCCATGGGGCAGCGGCTGCCATTTCCCTGTGGGTTTTGGCCCAAGAAGAGGGCAGGTTGTCAGAGTCACAGGCTCGACCGGGCGAGAGGTCAGGACTGAAACTCTGGCCGCGTTTTGGACCCCAAGAAGCTGGGCAGCAGGAGGCCAGGCCCGGGGGCTTGTAAATACCCAGCCCGGGGGAGGCTGCAGGGCCGGCTCAGGGGGAAGCAGAGCGGAGCTCGGGTCTCCTTCCCTCCGGCTGCTCTGCCAGGAGGGTGCCCAGCAGCTCCCTGCCCCTGCGGCCCGGGCACGGCCCCACTGCCCTTCTCCTCCCGCCCTCGGGGCTGCGGGCAGCGGTGGGGCGGTGCTGCCCGGCCTCCGCCGCCCTGGCCCGCAGCCCGGCTCTGCTCCCCGGCCAGGCAGCGCCGCGGGGCGGTCCCGGGGGCGGGTCCCCGCCGCTCCGCTCTCCCCGCCCCGCCGCTCCGAGCCTCTTTGTGCCGCGCTCGCCCGGAGCCGCTCCCTGCTGCGGCTGCTCCCGCGGCCCCGAGCCAGGCTCCCCGCACGGGACTGTCCCCGGCCGCCGCTGGCCGGGAAGGTGCAGGGCAGCCTGGCTGCGGACTGACCGGCTCTGATCGGCTCCCCCAGTCTCTCCTTGTCGTCCCCCAGCCAGGGGATCCCTCTGTGTGTGCGCTGATCCTCCTTCTCCCGAGCCCCGGGGGGGGGGGCTGTGCCACCTACCGCCCCCCACAAGCCAGGCATCGCCCCCGGGTGTCACCCCCACCATGCTCACCCCCTGATCCTCTTCTCACGCCCCCCACCCTCCCAGTGACCGCGATGGGGCTCGCTGTGCTGGCAGCTTTCATGTACGTCTGAGAAAATAAGGATACAGGAAGAAGAGGCGAAATGAACCATTTCCAGCAGTGGGTCATAGTCCTGCTCTCTTTGTTTCTGGAGGTAAGACTGAAGATATAAATATATCTATTTTTAATATATTAAATATTCTTCTCTTGTTTGCAAATAGATTTTCTGGCGATATATATTGAAAATCTTATTAAGAATGGCATTTATGTATTCAGAGATTGGTATGATGACTTTTAAAATGATGGCAAATCACTTATTGCAGAAAGTGGATCTCTGTGGTGATGTCTCCCCCAAATCTGGCCTTGTTCCTTCCGCCACCCCCAACCAGAGGATTCCCCTTATGTGTGTATAATACATCTCCTCCCTTTTCCCCGCTAAAGATCAAAACTATAATGTATTTGTGCTGTCAGCCTTGGAGACCTTGAATACATTTTCATTTTTGATTCTTGAGTGGGTAGTTTGAGATTCCGGATTTATCTTTCTCACTCTGGGTCACCCGTCCCACACCTTTCTTTCCTTCTTTTCTTGTGTATTTTCCCCCCCAGTAGAGGAGAACAATAACCTTTTGAAAGAGAAATCTGTCTGTAGTCAAATATTAATGATGATCACAAGCTATAACTGTACAGATTGGGAAAGAAAAAGCTTTTAGTCCCCTAGGAGCCATGGAAAACTCCCACGGGCATCTGAAAAACTTAAAAAGCAGCATTGTAGTGGGGCTGTTGTAAAATTATTTTCTGTCCTGAAAGATGTATCCAGCTTTTGGACTGGTGCCCTTTTGTTGATGAAATGTATTCTATAAAACGGACAGTTGTCAATATTGCATCAGAATGAACAGAGAGTGAAAAACACTCTATTTTAGACTTCCTGGATGACTTTGGTAGCTTCATATTTAGCTTTAGTGTTTACAACAAAAAGGGAAAAAAGTGCAGCTTATGTTAATTTTAAAAAGTTGTTTTAGGCCTTGTGCTTGAGCCTTCATAGAGCTGGAAGGGTGGTTTTGTAGGAGGGAGATCCACATGCGTTTGTTAAAGAGATCAGCTGTACTCTCATGTCTTGTTTTGACGTTTGGGGTTGAATTCAGTGCACCTAAAAACATGACAGTACACTGATGTGGACCAGTCTTAGTGCAGGCATGTTGCCATGTGTAAGCTGCCCTTTCATAGCTTTGCCAATACTCTTCAGTCTCTTCCTTATGAAATACTTCCCAGTAGAGTGTATTTCATTAATTTTCAGAAGACCCATGTGGTTTACTTAAATGTGCTTTTTGGACATTTGACCCTTTGATTGCTGTCTGGTAGTTTAAAGCTTTGGAAATGTAGAAATGATGTAGTTCTCTATGCTGGATAGTTTAGAGAAGGAGTATGTTTGTTGCAAAAAGAAAAAACTGAGAAAACTGATTGATTGGAAAACTACTAGTGTCTACATAATGATGCAATGTTCGAGGAAATGGATATTTTTAGAATCTGTGTTCTTTCTTTTTAGGTTTATGCCACCTACTTAGATGAACTATTCCTGGTATATTGGCCATTATGCCATCCATAATTGTCACACTTAAGGGAAAAAACGGGACGGGGATGGACAAAATCACATTGGTAATAATGGATTTAATTCTATTCAAATTAATTGGGTTGTGCCTTTTTCACCACCTGTGAATCTGATTTAGTGCTTTCCATGATAACTCTTGGGCTCTGCAAAAACTCACCATAAGGTACAAGAGGCAAAATGTGAATAAGAGGAACAGACTTATAAATAAAATAAACCAGAAAGGGAGTTGTTCATCAGAAAATGTGGATGGTTTACACGTGCAAGATCTATGTGACTAGATGTGTTTGGTCCATAATACATGTTACATTGCGGGGAGGGATAGCTCAGTGGTTTGAGCATTGCCCTCCTAAACCCAGGATTATGAGCTCAATCCTTGAGGGGGCCATTTAGGGATATGGGGCAAAAATCTGTTGGATGATTTAATTGGGGATTGGTCCTGCTTTGAGCAGGGAGTTGGACTAGATGATCTCCTGAGGTCCCTTCCAACACTATGATTCTATGATAGATTTGGTGTGCTTGGAAAAGTAATTTGCATAAATCCTCTTTGGATATACCTCCATGTTGATTTTATTTAAGGTTTTATACTGATTTTAATTGTTCTTTGAATCTGGTATGTTTATTTTGCCATCTGGATTTGTTGTTTTGTAAAGCTTTGGATACTTTTATAGATTAGGTGCTGTATAAATAAAATGTATTGCAAATTGTTTTCAGTAGTAGCGTGTAGAAAAAAAGGCTCAAGCTTAAGAACTGTTGAACATAAACTGCCAGATCAAAGAAATGTAACTGTTTTATTGAGTGAAACTTTTGGAATCTATGGTAAGGTGCACTGACTGCCTTATGACTGGTGCATGAGATTGATTTGCTACGTGATTATTTTACTCAGGTTGCAGCTTCCACATGAACTCATTTCATATTTAAAGCAGTGTGAGCTGTGTCATGCTTTTTCTCATTCAGCCTTTTTGGGGATTCCCAGACCATTACCGCAATAGAAATAACTGTAATAATAATAAATACTTAGAACTGATTACTGTCAAAGCAATTTACACCCATTAACTTATAAAGTATTTTTATTTGATTGAATAGCACAAAATACACCCTATAAAACATTTCTATATATAAATAATAAAACAATATATTTATATTTAGGCAATCCAAAAAACACAATGTGATTACAAACGAATATATGTCAAATTCCACCTCAGATACTAGTTCCATATCATCTTAAATGTCTCTAGATGTTCCCCAAAGTTAATGTTAGCTAATTCATTAACTTCAAAACATTCCAGTTAGACAGATGTTAATGTTGTTATTTCCATTTTAGAGGGAAAAATTTAGAGAGGTTAAATGACTTGCCCAAGGCCAGTAATGTGGGTCAGTGTCAGAGCAGAGATTAGAACACAGGAAATTCCTGGCTGTCTATTGTTGCAGGACCATGCTTCTCTGTATAGCAAGTCTTGAAATTTATTGCAGCAGAAATGGCGGAGATGGACAATTAATTCAGAGGTTTTCCTATTTGATGAAGGGTTCCCATCATAACTAGAGAGACATTTACAACATCAATCACTGACTCTTTTCTCCTGAAAAACATAAAAAATAAAACAAACAAGCAACTCTGTCCCAAGCAGAGATTTCTAGAACCCCAAGTGGGAGAAGAGCCAGAGATTTCAAGAAGTCTTTTGGGCCCAGATCCACAAAGGTATTTAGGCTTCTAACTTCCATTGAAATCAGTGGGTCTGGGTTTGAATGACTCCCTTATTGTCTGTCTGTTTAACAGGGAAGGCACTCAAATACTACAGTGGTTGACGAAAGTGCAAAATCATAAGGGCGATAGCTACACAGGTAATTTAGGATCCCACAAGAAGTAAATGAACATTGCTAAATGTATGTTTTTCTTTCTTTTAAAAATGAACCCAGTTAGTCAAAAGTCAGTTTTGTGCCACAATGTCCGTGTGTGCTATGCAGAGGTCCTTGTGTCTCAAAAAGCTGATTTTTCCAAAGTGCCCAGATGCACTCTTGAAATCCGTGAGCTGTTGAGGCATTTATAAAGCCAATCATATTATCTATTGCTACAGCTGTGGCCCCTGTAGCAGTCCTGTGCTTTGTTTGGTTTAGTTTTATGTAGGTTATCTTTATAGAGAGATGGAAAGTGAGTCTAATGAGAATATTTGTTTGCCGGTTCTGGAATGTATTGTGTTACCCTGCCTTTATTTCTTTAGACTCCCAGTGGCTTTTGGGCAAGGGTACTCTATATATTTAAAATATTATTTTAATAATGAGTCACTGCCTTTAGGATACTGTTGAAAACCCCCTTGATTAAATTAGGCCTTCTGCTAGCAAGAGCAAGGGTACAACATCTACTTGTGGGTTATTTCTCAGGACAGGTGTTCATGCCAACTTCTGCAGCAGGCCCGGGCCCTTGTATTTATGAAGCTTGAAATCATTGGTGAGGAAGACTGAATTGAATGTTTTAGGATCTACTTTTGCTAAAGGGTATTATGTTAGTTACAAAGCTATGTAGAGGAGCTGTTCTATAGGGCGCCCACAGGATCTAGGTATACTATTCCCAAGTCTGCTGTATAGTCTACATTTTCAAAAGTGTCCTCTAATTTTAGATCCTTCAGTTGGATGGTCAACATGAGATTCCCTACAGCCTTATTTTCAGAGTGGCTGAGCACCCGCAGGTCCCACTGTGGACAGTTAAAAGTGTGAGTGGAAAACAAGCTGTAACTCTCAAGTTGGCCATCCAGGAATGGAGGCAGTCAGAATGCATGAGCTCTTCTGAAAATGTAAGCGCTGACATCTGTGTACATTAGGTTCTCCTTCTGTAAACTATGTATAATGAATGATACATGCTATGTCTACTTGATAGATGTATGGTAAGGTTAAATTAATCAATCTTTGTTCTTCTTTTACTCCAATTTTCATCTATCTCTACGTATTTGACAAAGTATTTTTTTGAGTACAAGGGAACAGACATCATTTGTTGATCAAATTGTTTTAACTGCAAATAAAATCCTAAATAAAAAAGCACAAATTGCAAGCGTTCCATTTGTGTAATTGCTCTCTCATTTTTTGCATAGACTAAAATGGGATTCCAGGTTGCAAGGTAAACTTAATAGTTCAGGCTGTTCAAAGAACTTCTTTACCTCTCTTCATGTGAACAAAAATGTTAGCAAAGGCAGACAAACCAGTCTTATAAGCCCTTTGGTCCATGTAGATACAGGCAGAATTCTTAAGGCTGGGGGTCTTTTAAACCACAAAGTTCTCATTGTTTGTACTCATTAAATGGGGTGTGTGTGATCTCCATGACAAGTGATTGTCAATAAAAGACCACTGATGTTGACCATGCTCTATTAAAATCCCATGGATAAGAAGCTTTACCTCTGGCTGGAAGCGTATGCGAGGCGGAGGGGAGGGGGGAAAAAGAAATGCTTCACATGCACAATCCACTAAAGAGGACCGCCAAGACTATTTTTCTGTCCATTTGTCCTGCTTTACATGATAACACCTTTACCATGTGATGGAGAATGTTACTGCAGATGTGTCCGCTGACCCTTTCCCATCTGTTCGGTTCGAGATGCTCGGGGCCCAGCAGCATGAAAATGATTTTCTTTGTCTCTTTTCTCTCTCACTGTTGGTTGGAAAGTAGCTGTTGCATCACAGAGTGAAGGAAGAGAGATGCTTAATATGACTTATTGTTTTGTGATACATCCAGTGCTGGCAGGAACCAAGTCTCTCCTGTCTCTGGAGAGCAGCAAGATCTGCAGTGACTTACAGGCAGGCAGCTTCAAGCTGCACACTGAGCCGCTTTATTATTGTCAGTGAGAACATTTCCATGTTAATTGCAATAGTGGTACCTTAGAAACAGCAAGAGAGAGGTTCTTGAGACCCATTTGCCTGCTGTACGGAGAGGTGGGGGAATTAGTCCCAGGGTGGATATGCCTGCTGCGAGTTTTCTTTACTGGTGTTTTTTTGACTGGTTATATCACTGAGTTGGTTTTTTATAGAGCGCTGTCATAAATGCTTAGCACTTGTCGTTGTGCTTTCTATAAAGGGAAGTCGCACTTTCTCTCTCTGACCCCCCTTTGCTCTCCGTACTTCCCACTTAGCTGATGGAGATTCCCACAGTTTGCATGCACTCATCAGTTTAATATTGTGTTTTATGTCTATGGGCAAGACAGCCTGTCTCCTCCATTCTTCCAGCATGCAGAAGCCTTTTTGTGTGACGTCGTTTATTATGGTGACTTCAAAGCTCTTTAGCAAATTTTTCAAAACCACAGGATATTTTTTTTTATAAAGAACATACCTCTGTGTTTCAAAATTGTCTTTTTTGGGGGACACGTTTTTTGATTGGTTTTAAAAACTGGTACTCCAAGGCCAGGGTTTTCCGGGCCCTGAGCTTTGAAAGGTGTCCCGCAAAAAAGGGGCAAGGGAAGATAATGAAGGTCTGAATAATGAGGAGTTTAATATTTGTTTCCTGTCTGCGTTATCTTGGGACTATCAGGAATGTCACATTTGGGCTGCTCTAGTTTTGTTGAATCTGTTTTTGGATGACTCGATACACACAGATGGCTTTTTCACATCTTAACTGAAGGGGCAGAGATGTATTAAACATTGTGTATTAAACATTGACATCGACAGCTGTAAACAGTCTGATTAATAGTAGCTTCCTCTTAATGGCTCAGCTTTCAATCTCTTTAGGTTTCATAATTTCCCTACTTCCCAAGTCACCTACCTAGTTATAAAACAGAGAAGACCTATGATTGTAATGGAAAAAAATCCTATTTTTTTGCAGTAGGTGGGGAGAGGGCAGAGGGAATCATTGAAGCCTTCTTCATCTGCCATAAAGGAATGAAAAGGGGCACAAATCCAATTCTTGTTTTCCACTTCAAATCACCTTTCAATAAGATTAACTTTTCTAGAGTGAACACAATGAGGAGTCTCTGTGGCACCTTCGAGACTAACAAATTTATTTGGGCATAAGCTTTTGTAGGCTAGAACCCCCTAGATGCAACAGATGCATGCAGTATAAAATACAGTAGAGAAGTATAAATACACAGCATATGAAAAGATGGGAGTTGCCTTAGCAAGTGGGGTGGAGGGTGGGGGGTCAGTACTAATGAGCCAGTTCAATTAAGGTGGAAGTGTATGCTGTATATGCTGTGTATTTATACCGCTTTACTGTATTTTCCACTCCATGCATCTGATGAAGCGGGTTTTAGCCCATGAAAGCTTATGCCCAAATAAATTTTTGTCTCTAATTTGCCACAAGGACATCTTGTTGTTTTTGCTGATACAGACTAACATGGCAACCACTCTAAAACCTTTTCCAGAGTGGTGTTTATTTTTCCCACATCGCTTACCCCATGCCTCTCAGTACTTAAAGCAGAGGTTCTAGTGACCCCTCTGGCCTTCCCTTTCTGTATAATGAGAGAGGGGTCCTGGCTAGACTCCAGCTAGACAGGAAGGGGCTCTGATAGTGATTGCAGGAGGGAAAGGATTTAGAATCACAATTCTAGACTACAACTAGGGCCTGATTCTGGTCCCAGCATTCCTGTGGCGTAGCTCTTCATTAGTCCCATGGGCTTCTTTTTGAATCTCAGTAAGAACATGACGTTTGAATGAGGGGAAACTTGCATTGATTCTTTTTCTTAAGCAACCTTGTAAGGCTGCATAAGAAACCAAACGCCTGGCTCTAGTGGTGTGGCATTGTGGAGAGGTCAGGATTAGTAGCCTATGAGGCTTCAGGGCAGCATGAGGCATAGGTGCTAACACAATACTGAGACACTGATGACTTCTACTAATAAAATAACCTTATGACAGTGCTGAAGGTGGTCTAGACTCTGATTGGTGTTTGAGATCTGCAACGTTTCATTTGATGATTCTTACAATTTTGCTGATCACTTTGGTTAATAATGAGAACGCTTTTCCATCTAGAGATCTCAAAGGCTGGGTAAGAGTTATCCTCTCCATTTTACAGCAGAGGAAACCGAGGCACAGACTGGCTAAATGGTTTGCCTACCTTCACCCACTAAGTCAGTGACAGAGTCAGGAATAAAACCCAAGTCTCTTGACCCATAATGCAGGGCCCTGTCCACTGAGCCACACTTCGCTGTTTTATAGCTCGGGAGACTGATTACAGGGAAGAAACTGACAGGCACTCAATTCCAAGGCTTTCTGACAATGAAAGCAGACATTGTTCATCAATGCTGAAAAGCAGCAACAAAACCATATATTTACCAATGCACATTCTGACCACCATCCTCCCCTGTACTGTAGCTCTCCCTAAGCATCTCTTTTCTCCATTTAGAAAAAATAATGGATGTTATGAATCTCTGTAGAAAATATACTTACTTAATTTGACAGCTTAAGTGTTCTTGGGAACAATCCCAGTTCATAACATTTCAGTTTTTTAATTATTTCCAGAAAGGAAAAACATCTCTGAATCCATTGGAGTGAATTTTCAAAGTGCTGGGCGATGATTTGCCAGCCTCCCGTTTCTGGTGCTAATGGACATCTTGCAGCTAAGTTGCTGCCCATCCCTTTGAAAATGGCTCCCTCTCTCTCAGGTTCCACATAGGAAGAAACAAAGGTAGAAGCACTGGCTCTGAGCCTACATTTCTTGTCCACCCCAAATTCCCACTGAAACAGAATAATTTTACCTGCCTTAAAGTAACATATTTTGGGCCTCTGTGGATGTATTCATTCCCAGCCTATTACAGTTTTGGGATGATGAGCAGAACCCTCCAGAACAAGGGCGGGCCTGCTCTCTCAGGGGAGGGCAAAGCTGCA
Source organism: Dermatemys mawii (assembly GCA_007922305.1). NCBI lineage: Eukaryota > Metazoa > Chordata > Testudines > Dermatemydidae > Dermatemys > Dermatemys mawii. The sequence continues at coordinate 18,369,010 of ML677371.1, read as the reverse complement.
GAACTCAGTATTTAAGTGATTGGGAGACAAAAAATGAACAAACAGGAATGGGTGTGGAGATCATAATGAGAGGTTCGGCTCTGGAGCCTGAAGACTATCCCCAGCAAAACTGTGGCATGGTTATCTACGTCACAAGCTTCTCTGTGTTGAACCTGCCAACATGCTTCCACTCTGACCTACAGGAACCACCTCTAGGAAGGGAGGGTATTTTATTACATGTGGCTCTTTTTCATCTTAGACTGTCTCTCTGTGGGAATTGCCAATAGGTAGGTGTCAACTATGTTTGGGGTTTCTATGAGCTGCGCATTGTCTATCGGTGGCTGGACTGAAACTGCCAAACTCATTTCACATACAGAAAGTAATATCATTGAAAGTCTTTTTCTTGATAAATTTCCTTTCCTTCTTTCCCCAAAGCCTTCCTACAATGGTAGAAAGTCAGTTCAGACTCCTGTTTCATTGCAGTTTCGTTGTGGCTGGTGGCTGTAAGAAAGCATTAGTTGTTTATGCAAGATCAGTGCAGGATGACTCAAGCAAAAGTTTTCTTTCATGCCCCTGGGGGAATCTGACTTTCCCATCACTAAAGATAATTAACCCCACCCCAGTGGCATGAAATCCAGAAACTCACTGTTGGCCATCCTTGAGCTTGAGTTTCCAGCAAGGGGCTGTACTGCACTCAGGACAGCATGGAGCCTGAGGACCAAAACGTTGAAAGAGATGGAATATTAGGTTTCAGATTCTGCTTGTGGGTGCACCTGTATAACACCACTGACTTTAACTGGGTTATATGGAAGTTACTGAGAGTAGGTTCTGACCATTAGCATGCTACTTTGATATTTTTTATTAGTAAATCTGGGGTTTAAAATCTACTTTTTAAAAGTCTAACACAGCCTCTAGCTATACTGAATGCTCAATTAACTATCGATCCCCAAAAGGGTATCTGTCAGGGATCAAAAATTGCAACAGGTTGGGTGATAAAGTGCAGGGGTACCTGTTACTGTTAGTCCCAGGCTTTCAATAGTTGCATTATGATTCATACTCATAGGCAAGTAGCATGATCCAGTGAATAGGGCACTGGAGTCTAGGCTTGGCTCTGCCACTGGTCTGCTCAATGACTCGGGCAAGTCACATCATCATTTGCTTCAGTTTCCCCATCTGTTAATGTGGATGAAGTGATATTTTTCTTTGTACAGTGCTTTGAGATCTGTACGTGAAAAGCACTAAGCATTATTACATACCATGATCCCACAGACCTTCAAGCACCCAAAGCTCTTATTGACTACAGTGATTCTGATCCACTGCAGACAGCATCTTTCATGCCAAGATCTCAATGTGTTGGACAAATGTTAATTCATTAAGCCTAGCAATACTGAGTGAGCAGGCAGTTGTTATTATGCAGATTGTTTACAGATGCATACATTTTCCACCGAAGACTGTGGAGGAGATTTTAAAATCTCAATAAGGACATATTATGATGTGTACAATATGAGGCCTATTGTAAAATGCGCTAAGCCTTCTGACAGATGAAATTTACTAATCAAATATGATGCATAAATTTTGCCCCCTATTCTGAGCTTTTAACTTTGAACAAAGGTGACCTATTTCCTTTACAGTTTTATATGGTGATTCCTGAACATAAACTCCACAAGGGTGCCTACAGTATCAAGGGCATTTGGATTAAGTTTAATTCCGCAGTAATCTTGACCTCCTGATTTTATTGGTGCGCTAATCCTGGGTCTCATACAAACTACAACTAGATCAGTGGAGACACTCCCATTGACTATGCTGATCTTGGAACAAGCCACCTGAGAGGTGCTGAGCACTTGCAAAACCTATTGACTTTGCTAAGAATTGTGACTGCTCAGCAGGACCTCAGCACCTCTCGGGATTTGACCTGTTGCAAAGGGAACTGTGCACTGTTGGTATTGTACAGAATCATGACTGTTTTTCAGTGTGCTGGTGTTTGCCCCCAAATCAAACAAACTGCTTTCATTTATGTATTGCTAGAACGCGGAGGCGTTTGTGAATCAGAGCTTCTTTTCTGCACCTAATGTTGCCTGCCCAAATCTGGAGAACAGTTCAAACAGTTTGCTTGAGTGAGAGAGGGTTATTTTAAACAGTTATGTGCTCCCTGGTTGTGATTAACATTACGTAAGGAGAATTACATTGTAGTGATTATGGAAAAGAGATTATGTAACAAAGTGATTTTTGTAAGCAAGTCCCTGGTAAATGCTAAGAATAATTTGTGAATGTGCATTTATTTCTTTTATATACACAGTGCTTAATTTCTGTAAACTTTTGGGTGGTAGGCCAAAGCAGAGGACAAAATTCATAGCGTTGGATTATTAGGGCATATTTACTCCAGTGCATTGTAGTGTGGGTAGCATTCTAACAGGACAAGTGTGTTGTTCAGTTATTGTATCTTAGTCTGGTAGGGTCCTCTCTGGCTCAAATCTTTATTGTATAAGTTTAAAATCATATGGCTCATTTAGTTTCTACTGGTTTTCTCAATTAACTCTTAGAATCTTGTCATTTCCCAGGTTGCCAGCCGCATGAAAGTTTAGGAGGTTGTGCAGTTTAAATCCCTGGAAGGACAAGAAAACCTGCTTTTCCTCACAGAGTTGGGGAGCTTTCCTCTTTCTCTTGCAAATTTGCCCAGGTATCAGTTCTGTTTTACAAGGTGTGGTACAGGGACTCTCTGGCAAAGAGGGCCCCCTGTTTCTGCAAGCAACTCTCATCTCAGACTTGTCCAAGTCACTACACCAGGCACAGGTCTTGCAGGGGTATTTATCCATGAGGGGTAACATGTCAGGTATCTACATAAAACTCAGAACTTACCATGGCTCATAATCGTTGCAAGATGTATGTATGGGTAATATTTAAGGAATAAGTGACTATATTGAAAGTGTGTTTTAGGAGCTTGATATAAAAGTTAGTCACCAGGGGATAATGTGTCTCATGATGGCCCACGCATGCAAGAGGGAGTTGTCATCTCTTCCCAGGTGAGCTGGTGAGGTAATGCAAGGCTTAATTGTCTAGTCTTGCTCCATCCCCAGACTATCGGTTGGAAACCATCAGAGACAACTGCAAACAATCCAAACCATTTGCAGTAAAAAAGAAATATTACAGCAGACTGGTTTGCCCTGTCTGTGAATAGAGACAAAAGACTATATCAGTATAACAGAGGAGGGGGAAAAGACCCCCTGCATCCTTTTACTGAGGAGACCTCTTGGGGAGCAGGGACATTCCCATGAAAGTTTGTATGAAATTCCTATGAAGCCAGCCATCTCTGCAACAGACTGAACTTTGTGTGTATGTGGTGGTTGTGGGGTATTTTATTAGATAGGAATGGTAACGGCAAGTACAGCCTCAGGTTCACATTTCGTGATTTTGTTTTGTATTGTAACCATTTGTTTCCACCGCTGTCTCGTTTCGAGTGGAATCTCTATTCTCCCTCTGAAATAAACCTGCTTTTGGTTTATTGTAAGTATTCACAAGTGCTGTGCATTATACAGGAGTTGTGATTTAAGGTCACACTAGTAAACTGGAGTGCACTGGTCCTTTGGGGGCACCAGATCTGGGATTTCTGTGAGTGGTCAGGGGCTGGATATCACGGGGGGCACTCAAGAATTGGGGTGCACCTCTTGTTAACCTGCAAGGCAAAGTCAGGTTTGGCATAGCTTGGAGGGGGAGTGCTTGAGTGGCTGACAGGCTGGTGGTGTGAGGGAGCTGGCAAACCGCCCTCACAGGAAAGACTCCCTCTTACTGGAAGCAGAGAATAACAAGGTGACTTACAGTCCTGGCTGCCCTGAGCACCGTTACAGTGGCGTAGTTGGCAGGATCTGTTATCTTGTTTGCTAGCTAACCACAGACCACACACTTATAAAGCGGTTAGTGAGAGATCAAAGAGAGGGAAAGTTAGAAATGGAAAGTAAGGTTACAGTTTGTTTTATTTTGGGAAAGGAAACAGAGCAGCAGAAAAGGCAGGATGAGCAGATAACGATATACTGAGCCCACCAAGAAGCAGCTGGAACAGTTGTGTGCAGAGGGCTGCTTATTTTCTGCAGGAAGATGTATGCAAGGGTTGAAAACCCTCCTCATGGAATATGACAAGCATCACAAAGGGCAGCCAAACTCCCTGAATGTGCTTAAAGACTTGGGGAATCTGCCTAATACCACCACCAGTGTGACACCCGTGGAGCTGAACAAGGCCAGGATAGAGCTTCGCAAGCTGGAACTAGCAGAAACAGAGAGAGAGAGAGCGTGAGCACCAGTAGAGGATTGAAGCAGAAATTGAAGCCCAAGAAAAAGAGAGGCACCATGCCCTTAGCATACTGGCCTTACAAAAACTGAGCCCTCAGCCCCTGGGTAATACTCCCCAAGGGTCAGCCAACTGGGAAAACTCTGCCCAGCATACAGAGAGATTGTATTGAGAAGTATCTCATCCCTTCTGAAAGAATATGTGAGTTGCAGAAGGTTCCGGAGGAAAAGAGAGTCCCCAAGCCAATCTCCACGTTGTCTGGTAAAGCGCTGCAGGAGTGTAATGAGATGGATGTGGGGGAGGCATTGAAATGTGACAAGCTTAAAACAGCTGGGTTGCAAAGATCACCCCCAAAGTGTACCGCTTCAGATTTAGAAACCTCAAAAAAGCGCATGAGAAGTTGAGTCATGGAGAATGTGTGATTTTAATGAAAAAGTAGACAGGAGAAAAGGGATAGAGAATTCTGGCCAGTTGTTCGATCTCTTTGCACAGGAATGTTTCCTGAGTATATGTACTGAAGAAGTCAGTGGCAGTCAGGGATAAAATCCCTGCAACTATACAGGAAATATCTGATTTTGCTGACTCCTATATCCAGGTCAGACCATTCAGTGAGCACAAACCCCAGAGAGAGAAGCAGAAGCCTGGTGTAAAGAGAGCCACCCTTTTATGCCTGGGAAAAGGGGAAGGCAGTGTGATTCCAAGCATGCCTCACCCCAGAACCAATCCCTTCCTGGGAATCATCATTACAGGGCCCTCGCGCAAGCATGTGCCCAATAAGGAAAGCAGTGGTGTGTCCTTTGCACAGGAGAATGAGACCAGGCTCATTGGGGAGATCTACAGGCAGCTTGTGGTGCCCAAAAGGCACAGAGCTATTAAGTTTGGCACATGATTATCCGTTTGCTGGTCACCAGGGGAGGGAAAGAACTTTTGAGAGGCTTAAGAAAAATGTTTGTTGGTCCCATATTCAGGATTTGGTGAAAGACTGTCGTAAGGCATGTGGTTTATGTCAGAAGCGGAAGAAACCTACCAGTATCAGCAAGGCTCTGTCGCAGCCTTTGTGTGATTAAAGAAGCATTCCACAGGGTCAGAAGAAATCCTTTTGGATAGAGAGTCTGATACTGAGAGAGTTGTGGAAGAAGTGTGGGGTAAAATAGTTAAAATCTGCCCCTGTCTACTCAGAGACAAATGGTCAAGTTCATGCTAAGAACGTACGTGAACAGAAAAGTGGGAGATTGGAATGTGTCATTGCTGTATCTATTATTTGCTTGCAAGTGAGTACCCTAAGAATCCACAGGGTTTGCTTCGTTTGACTCCTGTAAGGGAAAAAGATCAGAGGGCCCCTATATCTTGTTAGGGACTCCTGGGAGGTGGGCCCTGAATGAAAGAGGGAGCCCATAACTGAATACGTAACCAGGTTTAGAGAGGATTTAAAATGCAGGATGGATTCAGTGCAACAAAGTCTCTTAAAGTGCCAGGCTATGCTACAAGAGTGTTTGAACAGGAATAACTGTAAAAGGACATTTTTTAGGGGAGAACACATTTGTCCCGAGCTCCTAAGGGTGGAGTCTGTTATTGACTGGCCTGTACCTCAAAAAAACGGCTGGATCCAGGCCTTCATAGGCTTGGCAGGTTGTTGTCGCAGGTTTGTGGAAGGCTTCAAATAGTGTTGTACCCAATCTCGCCTCTCACCTGCCTCTCTCCACTGCCAGGTTTGTCCATTTCAGTCCTAGGGCTTGTCTACATTTGAAACACTACAGTGGCACAACTGCAGTGCTTCAATGTAGACCCTACCTATACCTACAGGAGGTGCTCTCCTGTTGGTGTAGATAATCCATCTGCCTGAGAGACAGTAGCATTTTTTCTGTCAACCTAGCGCTGTCTACACTGGGGGTTACGTCAGCATAGCTACGTCTCTCAGGGGTGTGGATTTTTCACACCCCCGATAGATGTTGTTATGCCGATGTAAGTTCCCAGTGTAGATAGCTTTGAGAAGTAGCTGCGGGGAGATGACACATGGGAATAGAAGCTGTGGTCATGGGCTGGGAAGAGCTGGCACATTGCAGGCAGAATTTCTGAGCAGAGAAATCAAGGATTGTAGACGGATGATGGCACTTGATGTTTTCTTCAGCCCACTGGGATATGAGAGGGTGCTGGGAAAATTAGGGATGTACAAAGGGCTTCAGGAATGGGAGAGGAAGGCCCCAGCAGGGAGAGGAAGTAAGTGAAAGGAGCTCTGTTTCCTTAGCTCCTGACTCTCATCTTAGAACCTGAGTTCTAAATGCTGCAATCCTTGTTACAATTCTTGCCTTGACTATTGGAATCTGCTCTTTTCTGACCTCCCCTCTTCTGACCTTCCCTCTCCCTTTTTAAACTATCTTAAACACTGCTGCTAATGGTATAATTTTCTCCATCACTTCAGCCATGTCCCCCTCACTTCCTTTAATCCTTTATTGGCTCCTCATCCTACTGCTTCAAATTCAAGTTATCTTCACCTTCAAACTACAACATAATCCTACCTCCGCCTACAGCTCTGATCTCATTTCTTCCTACTCCCCTACTTACTCCTGATGCTCCTTCCAGTCCTCTTGTCTTACAGCTGTTTTCTTCTCTCTCTGTGTTCATGACTTCACATATTAAGTGAACGTGACTTGGAATAATCTCCTGTTTCCTGGCCATCAGGTCCTTTCTGTCCTACTTCAAATTTCTCTCTTGAAATGTCTTCCAGGGATCTTTTCTTCTGCCTGCCTCCACTGATTCACTTTAGTATTTCCATGCACCCTTCGCCACCACACACCAAGGCCACTACCAGAGCAGACCTTGACACATCCTCTTTTCCCACAGACCCCTCTGTGCTTCCTCCCCGCTTCATAGAATGCTCTCTCTCAGCTGATCCCCAAGACCATACTCTTTTTGCATTCAAATCCCTCCTGAAGACCCACTTCTACCCTGACACCTGTAATAAACTAGATGACTGATACAAGGGAGGTTGATAGATAAATGAACATAGTTTGCATATGCAACAGAAATATATATATATATATATATATATATATATATATATATATATATATATAATATAATAATACTTTATTGTATATATTATTATATATTAAAACCTACATCCTATCATTGTATGATCTTGTCCCTCTCCATGTGACCTCTTTACTTCTGTGTTCTATTTCTCCTGTTCTCTTTCTTTGTTTCATTTCTTATGTATTAGGGAAAAGAGTGTGCCTTTTTTGTTTCAAAGTGCCAATTTACACGGGTTCTCAAACTTTTTCATAATGTGGATTACGTGTTACTAGGAAGAGACTGTCTTGTAGGCCAACACTGCTTCCTTTTGTGATTACCCTTCCTATTTGTGGTAGCAATTGCTACCATGGGAAAGGAATATTATAAAAGTATTTCAATGTACAGTTAGCTGTCTGTTAATACAGTTTAGCAGCTGGAAATAAGGAGGAGGAGCCAGCACCATGTGGCCAGCTTTCTGTGAACCACTACCAAGTACACCATGAACCGTCAGCCTCTTGCATTGTGGCTATCACTGATAACAAATAATACAATTGCAATTTGTTCTATTTACCTATATGGTCTCCATCATCATAGTAAATAAATGTCTCACAAATATTAGTGGATTTATCTCCATAGTGCCCTTTGCAAGGTAGAGGGTGACCAGATGTCCCAATTTTATAGGGACAGTCCCGATTTTGGGGTCTTTTTCTTGCATAGGCTCCTTTTGCCCCCTAACCCCTGTCCCGATTTTTCACATTTGCTGTTTTGTCATCCTAGCAAGGTAGGGAAGTGTTGCTATTCCCTTTTCACCTATGGGGAATTGAGACACAGAGAGAAGTGACTTGTCCAAGGTAAGGCAGGAGATCTGTGGCAGAGGAAGGAACTAAACTTTGATGTCTAGTGTCCCAACTGAGTATCTTAAGAACAGCATATTCTTACATGACTGTCAAATTACACAGATGATATAGCTATACATCTAAACAAAATTCGCTCCTCGGAAGCATTTGCTCAGAAGGGGTTTAAGATGAGCAAGGGGAAAGGGCAGTGATACCTGTGTAAATGTGAGATCCCTTCTACTCTTTGTGGACACTCAAAGTTCTTGTTAACATCAACGGGAGTTATGTGCATATATACAGAAGAGAACAGAGGCAAAGAATCAAATTCATCCATGGTGTAAATCCATGAAAATCAATAGTTTTATACCAGGCATTTGTTTGATTCCCATTGTTGTTAATGTGAGTTATGCCTGTGTATTGAGATGAGAATTATAGTCCTAAATTACTTTTGTCTTCTTGTGGGACTGTCTGACATCAAAGCAAAAGAGAGAGAATGATTTACTCTTTGTATTACCTGTTATTCTCTGGTTACATAAGGACCTGAAAGCTATATGAATGTACGTATTAGTGCAATGTAAAGACTGAAAATTTAACCTCACATCACAAATGTCAGGAAATTCAGGGAAGCCTGCCCTTCTTGCACATATGTAGTACAATACAAACTTGAACTGTATATCACATAGTCCTTGGTGATGGTAAATATAATATGTACAATTTATAATAAATTATACTAGAACTGCACATTTTTCTACGTTGGATGTACATATGTAACCTTTTATAATGCAAATGCGAAATAATTAGAGCCTTGTATTCAAACATAAGGCTGATCCTGCTACCACTATAGTCAGTGGCAGCACTCGTATGGACTCCCCAGGAGCATAACAAACTTCAGAATATGGATGTAAACCCAAGTCCTGATCTGTGATTTACTTTCTTTCAAGAAAATGGGGCCCCTTGAAGGATATAAAACTTCTTAAGGGAATATAGTTCAGATGAATAGCTCTCTAAAGGTTAATCAAGAGGAGTGGCATCTCTGCAAGCCCTATATATGAGAAAATTACACGCTTTTACAAAAATCCCGCCATCTGCAGGTGCCTTTTGGAGACAAATTAATAACTTGGAAAAAGTTTCCTTTTGAAATTTTCCCACAGTGAGTTTTAAAAATAACGTCTTGAAAAGATGTTATTGAAAAGAGTGGGGGCCCTTTGTAACTGTGCTTTCCTTCAAATTCTAATGTTTACGTACGATGAGGTATTGAAGATGCAATTAATACTGGGTTTCATAATGTTGCTTAGTCAATGCTTACAAGCCTAGTTCAAAGCAGTAAGAATGGCCATTATAATTATGTTGTCAGCATTTTCAGTTCCTATAGCAATAGTAATGAAACTGAGGGCATGTCTTCACTACCCGCTGGATCGGCGGGTAGTGATCGATTTTTTTGGCGGTCGATTTATCGCGTCTCATCAAGACGTGATAAATTGATCTCTAAAGGTGCTCCCATCGACTCCGGAACTCCAGCTCGCGGAGAGGCACAAGCTGGAGTCGCTGGGAGAACCCGCTGTTGACTGCTGCTGCCGTGAGAATAGCAGGTAAGTCGGCCGAAGATGCAGCGACTTCAGCTACGTTATTCACGTAGCTGAAGTTGCATATCTTTGGTCAACTCCCCCCCCTAGTGTAGACCAGCCCTGAGACAAAAGAGCTGGAACCTATTTTGTTTGACCCAATGACTGGCGTCCCGATCCTGCCTTGAGGACTGTGTGGATGTAAGGATGTATCTACCTAGTCCTTGAAGCAGGAATGTGACCTAGATGTATAAATTCTCCATAAACATGAATGACTTTTCTAAGTTCTTTGATCTCCCCAGACACATCCCTAGTTACCTGTTTCCAAGTTGCAGACCCACAAAATGTCCTATTGATTCCAGAGTTAATTTCCAGATGACTCTCGCAAGGCTCATATATGCTTTTCCTCAGGACCATGTCTTCTTAAATAATGTTTTAGGTTCAGGTGCCTGCCTTATTCCCAGCTGCCATTTCTCCTCTGAATCAATTTTCTTAAGTATGAGAAACCAGCTTGTAGATCTAGTGTATCTCTTCATGGTGTATTCAAACCTAGCACTGAAGCAAAGAGTGGATCAGGTCGTTATGCTGTAGAGTTCTGTGACAGCTAGCAGTTAGATTTTTAGGTGACATGGAATTTTTAAATTAATAATTATACTTCAATAGTATATTTCATACCAGGATCTCGTGGCACTTTTAAAACATGACTTCAGCCTCATTGCATGCCAGCCATATAAGTGAGCAGAATTGTTGTTCTCCGTGGGCAGATGGAGACACTGCGTCCCAGAGCAGTGAAGTGACTTGCACAGTCTATCCGTGGCAGAACTAGGGATAGGACTCTTAGGATTCTTCACTGTAGTCTTTTGTTCTAATGATCAGGAATGATTCTGTCTTCTAAGGGTCAATCCTACAAGGTGCATTACTTTACTGGTCAGGTGCCAGTGTGCTCAGCACTCTGGAGGATGGAGACTGATGAGAGAGACCTCTCCATGTAATTCTGGAGGTGGATATTGAAAGTCCCTAGCCAAAGTTCTCAGGGGTAGATGGCATCCATCCAAAGAACCTTGAGTGTAGTTCCAAGTTTCTCAGAGTGGGGCTCCTTTCTTTGTCTAATTGTCAAAGTGGCACTGCCATAGAGTTGCAAAATGTTTATGTGGTGAATATTGTCAGTGAGTAATTTGATATCAATAGAAAGAGTAAATAAGAGGAGGAAGACTTTGTAGCACCTTAGAGACTAACCAGTTTATTTCAGCATAAGCTTTCGTGGACTATAGCTCACTTCATCTGATGAATAGAATGAAACAGAAGTAAGATGTATTTATATACACATAAAGCAAAAAAAAAAAAGTTGTACATTACCATACCAATTCTAAGAGGCTGTTTAATTTGGATGAGTCATTATCAGCGGGAGAAAAAAATTCCTTTTGAGTTGGATCTCTTTGTCTGACAGGAGATAACAACAATTGAAGGTAAATTAACTAGGGAAATGCAATCAATTAGTGTAATGAGAAAACCATTCACAAGTTCTATTTAGCCCTTGGTTTAGTGTGTCCAATTTGAAAATTAATTCCAGTTCCTCAGTTTCTCATTGGAGTCTGTTTTGGAAGTTTTTTCTGTTTTAAAACTGACAAGTTCAAGTCTTTAAAAGAATGGCCAGGGAGATAGGAGAACACTTCAACTGGTTTTTGAATGTTACGATTCCTGCTGTCAGATTTATGTCCATTTATTCTTTTACGTAGAGACTGTCCGATTTGGCCAGTGTACATAGCAGAAGGGTATTGCTGGCACATGATGGCATATATCACATTGATAGATGTGCAGGTGAATAAGCCTCTGATGATGTGGCTGATATGATTAGGTCCTATGATGGTGTCAGTTGAATGGATATGAGGACGGAGTTGGCATTGGGCTTTGTTACAAGGATAGGTGCCTGGGTTCGTGTTTTTGTTGTGTGGTGTGCAGTTGCTGGTGAGTATTTGTTTCAGGTTGGAGGGCTGTCTGTAGGCGAGGACTGGTCTGTCTCCCAAGATCTGTGAGGGTGAGGGATCATCTTTCAGGACAGGTTGTAGAGAGAGTGTGATTGTTACACTGTCTACTTACCCAAATCTTTTAGTTTACTAGCCCTTTCAAATACTTACCCCACTGAATATCACTATAGTTCCACAGGGACTGTAGGACTAATATTGTTTGAGCTAACCTAGTCTCTTATTATTAGGGATGGAAAAATGAGTTAGAGTAGACTAAGAACTCACTTAAACCTTCACCTCAAACCTGCCTTATTGGATTTCTGAATAAATGTGATGAACTGTTGCCTCAGCATATCTGCCTTGTATCCAGTGCTGGAACTAGGGGCCACCAAATGAAATTAATGGGCAGTAGGATTAAGACAAATAAAAGGAAGTTCTTCTTCACACAGTGCACAGTCAACCTGTGGAACTCCTTGCCTGAGGAGGTTGTGAAAGCTAGGACTATAACAGGGCTTAAAAGAGAACTGGATAAATTCATGGAGATTAAGTCCATTAATGGCTATTAGCCAGGATGGGTAAGAAATGGTGTCCCTAGCTTCTGATTGTCAGAAGGGGGTGATGGGTGGCAGGAGAGAGATCAGTTGATCATTACCTGTTAGATTCACTCACTCTGAGGCACCTGGCATTGGCCACTGTCGGTAGACAGGATTCTGGACTGGATGGACCTTTGGTCTGACCCAGTACGGCCTTTCTCATGTTCTTACGTCCTGAAATACTGCAAGAACAGCTTCTCCTTTGAGACTTTGTGATAACCTCTTGAACGTTTGGGTGCTTAGCCAAAGCAGTACCATCTGGAATTCATTATTAACTATGTTGTCACTTCATAGAGTCACTGAAATACATATTTAATAATTTATAGCTCATAGAAAACATTGGTTTAAAAAACCCCAAAGTGACAAGGTTACATAGTATTGAATGCTGCGTGGTGCCGTCCACTCAATCAGCGAGAAGGGGTAGCTTGGAGCAACTTATTTCAGTAATTTCTGCTCCTCCTAATTTACGTGCGTGTATGTGTGTGTGTGCAATGAAAACTGCAGAGAGTACTATGACACTTCCTGGGGGTACGCAGGGTTGTGTGAGGCACCTCATTACCACCTCCCCTTAGTGTGAGGAATTCTAGTCTCTGCCTGCTGTGGCTCAGCTCCACCAGCCCCAGGCAACACAAACACTCACCTCTGGGCCTGCCCAGAGGCCCTGCTGGCACTCTATAGTTTAGTGATTGGCGCACTCCAACCTCGAGCCCTCTGCGTGTCTCCCTGGAATGTCCAGCCCCTGTGCCACTGGACACTCGCTGTATTCACAGGTTCACTGCTTCCAAAGAAACAGCACACCTCAGCTTACCAATTTCACCTCAGATCTCCACTCCACTTAGCTCATAACACTTGGATTTGTTTCTAGGAAAATCAAGAATGAGTTTATTTAACAGTGCATGCAGATTCAAGAAGTAGCAAGTAGAAATACTGGAAACAAATGGTTACATATAAAATAAAATCATAACAGTTATTGTAGAGCCTAGACGTAGTCAGCAAGATATCCAAAATCCATGAAGCACTTTACTGCTGTGACCTTCCTTTCATGAGACATGCAGGCTGTCAGTTTGCTGCTTTGGTGAAGGACTAGATCTGTCTCCTTGCACTCCAAGATATACCAGAACAAGCCTTTGTATTTGTCCATGAACAGAACATTCCCTGCTGCTTGTTTCTGCCTGTGGATTTTCTCCTTTGTAGATTTCACAATCTCTTAATTTGCACCTGGCTCTGTATATACGTAGGCATACAGTACATAATACACAGGCACAGGGAAATAGGTGTCTGCCTGAAAGGCACATCTCTGCTGTATGTTTCCTCTTTAGTCTGCCTTAAGTCCAAAATGTTCAGAACATAATTTTCAGTGTAGATACTTAACTACTTAAATATTATCTGTATATACATTTTGCAATGATTATCCTGACTAGTGGGCTACCACCTCATGTTAGTCTCTGGTTGCTCTTCTCAGTCTCTGGTTACACAACTAATGAGAATCGTACTTCACTTAAGCCAGAAACTGTGGATGATTTCATGATTTTACACAGTAATATTTCAAAGAAAATCAGCTGTCCCAAGGAAGACATCTAAGACAAAATCCCACAGTTCAGTGCTATAAAAGTCACAAGCCTAAATAGGCAGTTGGCTTTTTCATTTTATAATTGTTCGTGATTTTGAACATGTCTTGAGATGTTTGTTGTTGTTTTTATGTAAAAGGCTATTTGTACTCTGTTGTATAGAAAGATTGATGTTTGTAATAATAATAATAGTATGTGCATTTATTAAGCAATATGGCATTCTTATACAGTACATATGCACACACACATAGAGATGCTCTTCCTGAGAGGCAGAGTGTGATAGAGTGTAGATGCAGATACATATAAAGGTGGAGTGTGGATTGCGGGTTGGATACGAGTTAATTATCACAGATTCAGATCCAAATTTTTGTATCCATGTAGGGCTCTATATTTATTAGAATCACAAGTTGCAAAGTTCTGTCCAGGGGGAAAAATGACGAATTTCTTCTAGCTGTTGTGAATAAACAAAAGTGATGAGTATAAGTTTCTAAATAAGTCTCCATGTATGCTATTACCATGCCCCAGTAAGTCACAGTTGAGAATGTCAGCTAAGGGACAAACCCCTGTGAAATGCGGGAGACTCACCCCAAACTGGTGATTATTTTACCATCAAAAATACCAAGTCAGTAACAAAAGTAAACTTCTGTCTCACCACATTGATTAGCAAGAAGTTAAAAATGCAGTCTCCTTACTGTTCCAAACAAAGCTCATATCCCAGGATGTGGAAAGATACTTGCACAAGATGAAATCCAGGGTCACATGAGCATATCCTTACATGTCTTGCTGACTCACAGGGGGTAGCTGTTGCTTATATCTCTGCTAAGGCATCTTCAGGAAGACTTACTGGGTGAGATGAATTTTTTCTATGGCCCATTGTGAGAGGTAAGTGTTTTTAATGGGTCATCCACACATAGTTATCTGGCTTCAGTGTAGATTTTATCTGGTGGGTGTTACCCCAGGACCGAATACATGTGGGATACAGATATATAGCTAATATTCATAACTTCAGATACAGTGATTTTGCATGCATTTACCGGCTGGGACCCCAGGCGTGGGACCAGCGGCAAAGCCTAGCGTAAAACGTGGGGCTTTGCCGCATCTCTAGTTCCCCAGTTAAATGTTTAACCATTTAACCAATAGAATTTTAATAGGTTACACAGTTGCTGTTTTACGTGTTATTTACATCCCTAGTCTTGGTGCCCATTCAGTGCTCTGCCCCTCTGCTGAGACTGCCAGCAAGGCTGCTAGCTAATGCCAGTAGTGCCGATTGTTTTTGTGATGTGGATAAGATCCCAGTGTGGGATTATCACAGCCTTTTCTATTTGGATCCCAATTCGTGAGAGACAGAAAATCTGTCAGAGGCAATAATGAGCTGCTTCATAGGGTTTAAATGTTGATTTTTAAGATATTTATTTTCCACCTGTTCTTCATCTGCTACTTATTGTGTTTGTGAAGCATGTGGCCCAGTGGCCAGGGCACTTGACTAGGACTTAGGAGACTTGGATTCTGTTCTTGGGTCTATCACTGGCCTGTGGAGTGAAATTGGGCAAGTCTTGTGCCTCTGTTTCCCCACCTATAACATTACAGTGATACTTATCTCCCTTGTAAATTGCTTTGAGAGTCCTATGTAAGAGCTAGCTAATAGTGTTATTTATTATTAATAAATTGTTTTAAATGAAACTTTCCCATCAATGGACTATGTATCATTAACTACACAGATTTCCGCCATTACCAGAAACCAAACAAAATGATTTTACTCCATCTTGTAGTTAATGCTAATGCCTTATAGGGTAAAGGTGATGTCACCCTTGTGCAGTACTGGCTCTGATTAAGCTGTAATGATCTAACTTGTTCGGAGGGTACCTTTCCCTTATGTGGTCTGTTTCAGAAATAGTTTTGTTAATGCATGTAAGGAGCTTTTATATTTAATCAGATTTGTCTATTTAAAACTCTAGGTATAAATTAGCATGATTTTTTTGTCACCATTTGAGGGTTCATTATAATCCCTTTTATATCCCTGAGAATCCTTCAGTTTCCCTCTGCTTTAACCTTCTTCACGGCTTCAGGTCACAACCATCTTCTCAGCCAGAAATGACCCAGATAGAGATTGGCTTTGATCCTGTCAATGCTGTGCTTTAATGAGTGAAAGGCATCACGTCTGAGCAATCTAGAGTAATCTTCCCCCGCAATCACAACTGAGTATGCTGCCTCTCTGTCGCTCCTGACCCTAGATTTTGATATTTCAATTTGCAGAATTTTCATGGACCTTTTTCCTCTCCAGATTCATGTAGTTTTGCTTTAAGGTTTAGATTCAAGTGAATCTAGGAGTTCAAAGCAACATTCAGCCTAAATTACAACTCAAAATCATGGCATCCCAGGTATGACAGTCACTCACCCAAGCTTGTCAAAAGATTTGTGAACCAGAGCACACCTGGCCAAGGGTTCTGATTTGTAATGCGTCCTAAAGTCAAGTGAGTGTCATTTGGCTTTGGGTTTTGTTGTGAAAGTTTCATGAAAAGCATTGTCACTGAGCCACCAAACTGGCCCAAATGTAAGTCATTGTCTCATCATCTTTGGGAGTCTTTAAATCCAGATTGAATGTCTTTTTAAAAGTTAGGAATTAGAGGGGTAGCTGTGTTAGTCTGGAATTGCAGAAGTGACAAAGAGTCCTGTGGCACCTTAAAGAATAAATAAAGTATTAGAGCACACGCTTTCGTGGGCTAATGCCACTTTGTCGACAAAAGCTTATGCTCTAATACTTTAGTTAGTCTTTAAGGTGCCACAGGACTCTTTGCCACTTTTTAAAAGTTATGCTCTAGTTGATCCACAAGTTATTAGGCTTGATAACATTCATCTAAGAAGTAGAGAAGAACAAGTCCCTCCATTACAGGACTGACTGGGTGACATTTTATGGCCTGTGTTTTGCAGGAGGTCAGACCAACCTTGGAATCAGTGAAATGATGTGTTGTGGGTTTTTTTTATACTCTTCTTTCACCAAACCTAGGTGGCGAAACCCTGAATATCTAACACTGTAATATACTCTGCATATCTTTTCAATTTAAAGGCTCAACTCAATTAAAAATACATCTCTGCAGGGTCAGAGATTAGACCAGTATGGAATACCTTTTGTAATTGATGTATAAAGAATTATTTAATGAGTCATTCCTGCCATTAAGATACATGGCAGAGAAAAATTTCATTTAAACAATAATTATTCAGTGATTATACTGAATAATTAATATTTCATTTACTCAGTGCAAAATAGGAAATGTAGCATTTTACTGTCAAATTGGTTGTTTTCAGTTATTTACTCATGGCAGGGTCAGCAAACTGAAAATAAGACCTGGTTTTTTTTATTTTTCTTAAATCTGTTAGAAAAGTGCAATTTTTTAAAAGTTGTTTAGAACAAGTGTTTCAGTGCTCCTTTCCCCCCTTAAACCAAGCCAAATTCTCCCTCCCTTATTACCGTATTCATGAATGCGACACTTGGTAATCTTACAACAATCCAGTGAACATGTTCTTGCAAAATCCTATCTGCCAACATTCAAAAGCTATAAATAGGGATCTTTGGGGAGAAAAAATAAGTCTTTTGGCTGAGAGTGCATTAAGAGGGACACATGGGTCAGTATTTTGCTGAAAATAGGGTTTGTCCCTTTTATATAGGGAGAGCTGGAACATATTGCAGAATGGAGACATAAAAATAATCTTTAAAAGAAAACTGATTTACTTTCAAACTCCCAAGTAGCTGTAATAAACAATGATAAGAAAGTAATTGCTTTGGGCCATTTTTTAACAGCCTCACTCATGGCTTGTCTGCTCCAGGAAAAAGTGCAGAATAGCTAGTGTGGAAAAGCTATTGCTACTGGAAGTGAATTCATCTAACCTGCACAAAGGCACTCAGGCCTGGACTACACTAGCGGGGGGGTTCGAACTAAGGTATGCAACTTCAGCTATGCTATTTGCGTAGCTCAAATTGAAGTACCTCAGTTGGACTCACCTGACCGTCCCCACGGCAGCAGGTCAACCGCGGCAGCTCCGCCATTGACTCCGCTTACTCCTCTTGGCTAGCTGGAGTTCTGGAGTTGACAGGAGCGCTTTCGGGGATTGATTTATCGCGTCTGGGCTACATCCGCACTACCGCGGGTAGCGGTTGATGTTTCAGCGATCGATTTCTCGCATCTTGTGAAGACGCGAGAAATGGATCGCTAGCGCTTCCCCCGTCGACGCCGGAACTCCAGCTCCTCGCGAGGAGTAAGCCGGAGTCGATGTGGGAGCATGCCGCCGACTGCTGTCGCCGTGAGGACGAGAGGTAAGTCGGCTGCAGATACACAGATTCAGCTACGTGATTCACGTAGCTGAAGTTGCGTATCTGCAGTCGATGCCCCCCTCTAGTGAAGACCAGCCCCATGTGAAACGTGATAAATTGATCCCTGAAAGATGAACACTACTGGCCAATCCGGCGGGTAGTGTAGCCGTATCCTTAGTGCAGAATGTGCCCGCGTGGGGAGTTAGTTTGAGATAACTATTATTTTTTAAATTCATATCCTAGCTATTTTTCACTAACTTCCCTGTGAATTTCCCATGTAGACTGGCCTTTATTCTTAGCAGCATCTTATTCTATGTGTGATCCCATTGACGTTAGTAGAGATACTCATGGAGTAATGTGTTATTCAATGGGAGTAAAGGCTGAAAATTATGAAAGCTGTCTTGACAAGTATGCTTATTTACACCTCAGGTAGTTTCATGGATTTTCAAGAGGTTGCACAAAATGTAGGTGAATGTAGAATTCTTATCTTTTTAAACTAGTGGGGACAGTGATATGAGAGAGAGCCAGTACACCTGTTATCAAGGATTTCCTTGAGTATTCTTCAGGGAAGAGGTAGGTAAATCATTAGACTAAAGCACTCATTCATGACAGCACCACCACTGGCAAATGGTGGTGCTGTCGTGTGGTATGAATACAGTACTGGTACCACAAAGCAGATTGTGACGTTTAGACATGACAGTAATTTGTCACAAAAATCTCATCGCATGACAAATTAGGTGTTTTATTGTGTGACTTTTAGTCATAATGAACTATTGTCTTTGAGCATATTCTGTTCTATATAGCTTCTTATATTGTGCTTATCGCTGTCGTATCTGAGCTCCTTGCAATAGTGCATTGAGCAGTGTTCTAATATCTGTCATGCATTGTTTGTTTTCTTACACTTCTCTCCCCAGCAGAGAGGATATGCTGTGTTTGTTAGAGAAGAAAAGATCAAAGATATGTGCCTTGCACTTGGAGTTGAAGTTTGTAATTGGCCTTACTTCCTGGTGTCCATTCCATGGTCTTGAACTGCCTCCCAGAGAAGTTTCTGTTTCCTTGTTTGTGAGGTGTGGTCATATGTTATGAAGAATAGGTAGAGCTATGGGTCATCTGCATGTTGCTGGCACTGAAGGCCTGTTCACCTAGTGGCTGCTTTATAGGTGTTGAAAATGACCAGAAGGAGAATTGATCCTTATGAATATAAGATATTCTGACATAAGTCAAACACAAGTTCTTGGGCTCAATACTTAACTAGATGAAATTCTATGGCATGTGTTATACAGAAGGTCAGACTAGATCATAATGGTCTATGTTAGCCTTAAAATCAAATCTGCCTAGCATTAAATATTATAAATTAGGGTTCTAACTGGTGGGGCCAAAATGTCAACCACAAAATATCCCGTAATGATATGTCTGGGGCCAAATATGATGTAACAGAATTGTGTGTAATAACAGTACATTAGGCATGTCAACTGCAGTGAGATCTGTCAGAACCATATGTCCAGGTCTTAAAAGCCTTTGTGAAGACTTGGATCTGGGAGTAACTTGGTCACTGAGATGCCTACTTTTCCTGTTTCCTCAAAAGGAATCCAATACATACACTCTAGGTCACCTAGCCCTTTTGGACTTCAATTTCCACAGCATTCTGGTGATGAATTCATGACCATGCTCATTGATATGCTTTCATTTATGCACCACATAACACATCAGAGGTTTTTGTGGTCATTTATGCAACTGAGATAACACCAACCACAAAATTAAGCTATTACAACCTTCCTTAAATCACTTTAAACTTGAGAACATCTACATGAATTGATAGGTCTTACAACATGTCCTCAAAATCAATCAATTTATCCATTGGCTCAACACAGACAAAAGTGAATTCTAGCCTCTTGGGTCTTCTGTTGAAAATTCTATACAGCCAGACCACAGATGTGTAATTCTGCCACCAGTTAATGGAGTGTGAAGAAATAGTCTCTTAAAAACACAGGAACAAAACCATAAAGGGCTTATAATAGGGCTGGGGGGAGAGGGAATATGGGAGCATGACCATAAAACTGGCTTATGTTTGTATCTCTCTAGACAGATTAACAGATTTTTTTTTAACCTATTGTTCACCAGAATGAAAACCCAGAAATTTGACCAGCTATTTTTATTCACAGTTACAGGCCAACACACATTGAATTTGGCCTCGGGGCTATCTCCTTAGTAACTAGGGTGACCAAACGTCTGATATTATTGGGACAGGCCTGATTTTAGGGGACTTGTCCCATATTCTGACCTTACATCGGTCAGGACGCCCTTTATCCTGATATTGGGGACCGTCTGGACCGCAGCTGCCCGCTGGCAGGAGCGCCGCGAGCTGCAGGTGTGGGGCTTGCAGGCAACAGGAGCAGGCAGAGAGCCCTCTGCCCACCCCAGCCGACCCAACCCCTGACCCTAGCAGCCAGAGGGACCTGCCTGCAAGATGCTTCCTGGGACGGGAGCCGCCCAAGGTAAGCACCACCAGGACTCCCCACCTCGCCCCCGGCAAGTCCCTCTGGCTCTTAGGTGGAGGGGGCGGAGGTTCCGGTGCTGTAAGCCCTGCCCCACAGCTCCGGCAGCTCCCACTGGCGCTTTTCCTGGCCAATGGGAGCCACGGAGCTCACGCTTGTGGCAGCACAACACGTGGAGAATCTGGAGACTCCCGTCTCCGCTCTGACCCTAGGAGCCAGAGACCTCCCAGCAGGGCTGGTGAGTGCAGCCAGGGAAGGGGGAAGGGTGTGATGGTGAGTGTCTGGAAGGTATGTGTGAGGGGATGCTGGGCAGTGAGGAAGATTTGTGTGTTTTGTGTTGCTAGGCAGTAGAGGGCCTGTTGGGGGACTAGGCGGTGGGGGAGATCTGTGTGTGTCAGGGCACTGGGCAATGGGGGTCTGTGTAGGACATTGTGTAGTTGTGATGTTGGGTCTGTGGGGAAGGGCACTGGGAGGGAGAAAAGGAGTGAGGGGAAATCTGTGTGTTTTGGGAAACTAGCGAGTGGGGGGTTCTGTGGGGGATAGCTGTGGTGGGGCTGTGGGTAGGGGGGCGCTGGTCGGGGGTGTGTGCACAGCACTGGGCAGGGGATCTGTGTGG
The DNA here is from genome assembly GCA_007922305.1 of Dermatemys mawii. Taxonomy (NCBI): domain Eukaryota; kingdom Metazoa; phylum Chordata; order Testudines; family Dermatemydidae; genus Dermatemys; species Dermatemys mawii. The sequence goes on along the minus strand of ML677371.1, from coordinate 18,347,800 downwards.
TGCAGCATGGGACCACCCCCAACAGGAGATCCCCTCTCATGTCTCCAGTAGGGGCTTTACACCTGTGTCTGTCTCCCTCCCTCCAGCTCACCCAATGTGTCCTGATATTTCACTCTTTCAATCTGGTCACCCTATTAGTAACACCAGGCTGGAGCCTAATTTATGGTCCTAGAGTCCCCCCTCCCTTTCCATTTTGGAAACAGTAAAATTAAGAAAGTACCAGCTTTTAAATTTTGCATGTGAAATTAAAAGATATTACGGGTCACTCTCTTCCAGAAAAAGCTTTTAGCCAGTAAAATATTCCTGAAACACTCTCATTGTATGAGCGTACCGAAAAATGGCTAGCGACATGTAGTAATGTAAAAATTCAGTAGTATTTGGAGGAAGATGGATAGTAAGAGAAAGGACGTAAGTGGTCTTCGGAAAAAATCCAGCTCAGAACAGAGCTTACACTCTCCCACAGAATTACTTCTGTAGTAAACCCTTAATCTATGCCTGAGATATGGAAGTCCTCAAATTGTGGTTTAAAGTGACTGTGTCTGGTGTCGGTTCTTACTGCTAGAGGGGGAAAACAGAGTTGGTTCCTGAGTTCCATAGTGTATGTGGCGCTGCAGTGCTCTTAACTTTGCAGAGCCTCAAGAAGCTGCTTGCTTTGTTTGTCAGCTTCAAGTCAGCCTGAAATCTTATTTATGCATAATCTAAAAATTTTTTCCCTGCGTTTAGAGCTTCCATTCTTCTTAGTTACGATGGTTTCCCTCATTTTAGTTAGGTCTGCAGTTCAATTATCATCTGCAGCACTTGCCTGATGACCCCTTGACAGGTATTTAAATAATTAATATTTGAAATATTAAAGAAGAAAGGGTTAGAGGTGCACAGTTAACAAGAGTAATTGATTCTTACTTCTTTTAATTTATCATCGTGTCACTGTATCTTCCTGTTAGAAAAAGCATTGCCAGTTATGCTCCCTCGTAGAGAGGAAAGTTTTAGGGCCGAAGCCAAAACCCAGTGAAGTTAGTGGAAAGACTCTGGTAGATTTGAGTGGGTTTGGGATCAGGCTGTTTCTGTACTGAGATGTTGTCCGCGATGGCAGTTTGAAAACATTCTTATTTCTCCCCATGTTGCTTTTTCATTTTCTTACGCTGCTTTGAAACTTTCCAATTGCATTAGTAAAAATGTGCAGAGCCCTGCAAATCCATGGATTTGCGCAGACTGCGGATAGGATGAGGATACAAATTTTGTAGCCCTGCAGGGCTCTAAAAATGTGTCCTGTGCCAGGGGGTGAGGTGAGGGGGAGAGGGTATGAGGAAGATTGTCTCACCTAAAGCCCTGCCCACCATCTAAGATGAAGCCATGTTTGAAATCATTTTCACACATGGCTGCACCCCATCTAGTACAGTCACAAATCATGTTACAACCTTGTTCAAAACCCATGCTACAGACTGTCCCAGGGAGAGTATGGTAGCATTTCAGCTAGTTCTGTTGTTGAGGAAAATAAACAAGCACCAAACTGATCCTGTCCCTGCTGAACAAGAAAGCAGTTTTGTCGCATCTGTCACAGTTCAAGCTGTAGTTTAAACAGAGCCTAACCTGTGTCAACACAAGAAGTGGTGCTGTGTATGACAACATGTGTTACATATGATTATCCTGCTGAATCCCCACGGCCTTCAACTGTAGTTAAATGTAATTTAGCTATTGGTATAGGCAGAGCCAAACCCCATTCAACACTCGACAGAGAATGCTTGATTGCCCCCTCTTGCACTGGGTAATGAATGTGTCTATAAATCGGTGGCCCATTTGCTTGCAGAGACTGGGCCTAGGTCTGAGAGTAACTTAGGGTCTTGTCTGTGCAGCACAATGTACCATGCTGTAACACTGTGTTCAAATGTGGTAGTGCCCTGTCTTTGCTATAATGCTGTTTTCATCTTGACAGTGGGGATGGAATCAAATTGTGATTAGAAACATAATGTAGATGGGCCCTTAGAAAGAAGAGGATGGATTTTTTTTTGTACTAAATATCATGTACAGTGTAGTTTGGATCCTGCGAACCTATACTCAGGTGAGTAGTATTTACTCATGTAAGTAGTACCATTGAAGTCAATTGAAGTCCAGTCCTAAATTAAGGTTTGCAGAGTGGGCCTTATAGCTCCTTATTAAAGTTATTTATTTCTTGACTTCTGTTTCATTTCTGCATCATTGAATTTTCCATGCATACATGAAGCTATAATTTTTCACTTAGTTGCTGCCTTTGGATTTTTTCTCTCTCTCTCTCTCTCTCTCTCTCTCAATCTAAGCATTGGCTGTCCAGTATTCATTCTACATTGCCTAATCTGTAATCAGTTAAGTATAAGGCAGTTCCTGGCGGTTGGTGATAGTGCTGGAAATGTCACAAGTACAGGCCCACAACTAAAGGGGATGGAGTGAAATGTGTACACTTTAACAGGGCCCACCCATTGCCATGGGGCCCAGCCAGAGGGCCATAAGCCCATCACCATGCGGGGAAAAAAAATCAGGCTAAATTGTGGATGTTTGAGTTTGACTACATGTTTTTTGTATAATCTCAGTATGTTTGTACCTATGCAACTATGCAGCGTCCAGATCTCTCAGGATTTACCTGAGCCAATCAGAAACAGTTTTAGAACTGAAGCAACATCAAGAATCCCTCTTGGTTCAGAGTCCACTCTCATTGCTGATATTATATGGACATAGTTTGTATATGCAACAGAAATATATATATATAATATAATAATACTTTACTGTAAAAAATCTAAAACGTTGTAGACCAGTGTTATTAAAGCAACTTTGACATCTTTGGGCCAAGATTCTATTCACAGCTTGCCTTGTGGCAGAAGGCGTGGGAATTTTGCCACAATTATTGCAGAAGAGAAGTAGAACATAGAAAAGATTTAGTGGTGAGACACTGAGGATTCATATTCTGTCACCTCTGAAGATGAAAGAGAGTATTCAGAAGGAATGTATTCTATGCAAATTTGGACAGTGTTCTCTGAGAATTGGAGTGCTGATTCAGAGTACCAATGACGTTTGTTTTATGTTCCATTTAGTCCTAAAATATGTCACACTAGAGACTGAGGAACTGAAGGAAGCATTCATATATCTGGTTCTCATGTATCTTCAGGCTCTTTCAAAAAACTTTCCATGTGAAACGCTGCATCAGAAAAAAATCTTCAAGACTACTTTTGGAAAAGAACTTGAACTGCCACAACCAGTTAATGAGATTTACAACAAAAAATGCAACTAATTTTCAGTGAAGCGTGCATAGCCTTATGAATTTTTTTTCACATTGCCAGTGACTGTAGCAGAAGCCGAATGAAATTTCAGCATGCTGGCACTCATGAAAAACTGCAGATGATCTCCTCTGGCACAAGAATTCTGAAGTTATCTTGCTGTTTTGTCTATTGAGTGTGAACTCACAAGAAACATTGACTTTAGTGAGGTCATGCATGCATTTTCAATGACAAAGGCCAGAAACGTAAAGTGATAAGGCCTATCTGAGCCATTTCAGAAAAAAATGTTTCCTTTCATTAAGTACGTAGGGGAATTGGGATGGGTGCCCATATTATGGACCTGTCCTGGGTCCAGTAAAATGTTGCTTGGGGCCTGCACAGGCAAGTACTTTTGGTGTCACATCCTTCTTAGCTAATCCTAAAGCATTTTGCCTCTTTGGCTATTGTTTACAAAGCTTGGCTGGGACACTTTTTTTGTTCATTAGACATAACTTCTGGAATTTACAGTTACCTTGTTCTGTATTCAGCTAGGAGAACAAAATACACACCAATGAATGACAAATTTGAAACTGAACTTTATTTAGGGGGAAAAAATTGTGTTACTCATTTCAGCACTTAAAATAGAAAGAAAAATCTGCTCTTCAGCTGCAAAAATGTTTTCCAGTTTGTGAGCTCTCATTAAACACATTTTTCTGCTTTTCTTACTAAGAAGTCTGTGAGCCTGATATAATCAACTGGTGTTTGACTGTTTAAATGGGAGTGAAAAGGCTGGGAGAAAAGTTTAAGTGGGCATTCAGTGGTCTTGATCATGCCAATCTGTCCTCTTGTCCTTCTCCTTGAAACTCAGATTCATTGCTTGCCTTTGGCATTCACTCTGGCTGAAGTATCTGCCTCCTGGAAGTACAATCACTTGCCAGGCCTGAAATTGAATCATATTGTTCTGTCATTAAATGGACAAGGTTGAGTACTTTGGAAATTAACAACAGCTGTAGGTTCTCTAGCTATTTTTATTTGTACCGTAGCTATAATTTTTTTGGTGTGTGCGCCAAGGTTACAGGAGGAAAATAAAATAAGTCCCCTGGGGACATTTTTTCCTTTGGGAAAAAATCTTTCTTCCACAACAAAAATCCATGAAAGACATAGCAGACAGAGCACTGTCACAATTCGTTCAGCATGACATGTGCCCCTTGAGCCGGTTGTTAAAGTGATTTTCTAGAATGTTTGCCATATAAGTACTCCATTCAGGCCTGGTACCTCATTACCTTGGTATCTGAGCTGTAACATAACTAGCGGAATCCACAGACATTTCTAGTGACACCTGTGTCAGCCTTTTGTAATGTACCAGATCTAGTGACCTCTAGATTAGTGGCAGCGGAACAATTTTCTTTTCATTTGGCTGTTTTATTTAGGTTTAATGTTCCCAGCTATGGATCTGAGCCAAAATTCATAGCAGCGAATGGAAGCTAGTGACTTCAGCAACTTTGGATCAGGTCCTAAACTCCAACAAAGAATGCACAAGAAAATTAAAAATCAAATGCCCTTTGAGAGTCCAACCACAGGGATTTTCTCTTAAGAAAGTATGAAAACAGAATACTCTTTCACCGAGAATGCCAATTCAGAGCCAACATTTTAAAGTTGAAGGTCAGTCCAAAGATATGAATTATGTTATTACATTAGCTGAAGTGATTAAGTTTTTCCATATTCACTTCTGTCATCCCACCTAATGATAGGCCTGTGTATTGTGGAGGCAGAGCTTCTTGTCTATAGCTGATGAGAGATGTTGTTGCTGAGGGGCTGGAACACGGGGATGGTTAGGATTTCCTGGAGTTTAGTGGAAGAACTTGTTGGAGGATGAGGAATTCCCACCTCTTATGAAGAATGAAGATATTGTCCTGAGGTCTGGAGAATAAGCAAGAAGCAGCAGTTGGAAGGTGCAAAGTGAGAAGAAAACTTTTTTTTCTAAACTGTAGCTTTATACAGATATGTTTACATTACAAAAAAGGTACCCCATGGCAGCGAGTCTCTCAGAGCCTGGTTCAGCTAACTCAGGCTTTTGGGCTTGAGGCTGAAAATACCAGTGTAGACATTCCTGCTTGGGCTGGAGCCCTGGTTCTGAAACCTAGTGAGAGGGGAGGGTCTTGGAGCCTAAGTTCCCACTCGAACAGAAAAATCTGTACTTCTGTTTTTAGCCCCACAAGCCAAGTCAGTTGACCCAGATTCTGAGACTCACTGCTGTGAGTTTTTTTGTTTTTGTTTTTGCAGCTTAGATGTTAGTGAATTTCATTTCCTAATGAAATAACTCAGCAAATGCAGACATGGGTGGCCAGAAATTGACCTGTTGTGTAACAGAAGTGGGAATCCTTGCTGAAGAGGTTGCATTGCAGGTATCTGTCCCCAGGGAGCCATGAAAATGCCTCTTTGAAGTCAGTTGGAATTTTGCCATTGAGTTCAGTGGGAACTATATAGGGTCTTAGTGTGTACTGTATGCGGGTGTACTGTGTTTAATTAGTTGGAAGGAATTTATTTTAGGAGAAATATTACTTTCATTTCATTTATTTTAAGTTGGTTGCTGGGGTGTGTGTTTGTGGAAATCAGGTCCAATCCTACAGCTTTTAGCCAGAACACCCAACATCTTGAATGGACCTTTTGTAAGGAATTTGTGTGAATTATTACAAATTATTTTACAAATCTTGGAATGCATTGGTATAGATGTTTTACTTTTATGGAAGGTGAAGAAGGAGGGAGCAAGACATTAGTTGTTCTTACTCAATAACCTAAAACTTCAAGACCAAACCTATTACAGGTTTAAGCACTGAATCTGGCAACATTTATGCACATGCTTAATTTTACTACTTTGTGTAGCCCCATTGAGTTCACTGTAATTTTATATGTATATATTTTTTAAATAATAGCAAGTTAAGTGACTTAGGGAGTCAGTGAACTGAGGGGTGAGTTCTCTGATGCTATAAAATGGCATAGCTCCATTGACTTCAATGCAGCTGGATCATCTTACACTACTAGAAAATTTGGCCTTTTGTCTGAAAAGAACGATTTCCTAGTAGTGTGAACGATTAACTTGAGAACTGAAGAGGAGGATGCGCAATGGCAGCTTGGAATTGGTGAAGTCCATTTCAGAGCCATCCATAGTCAAAAGGTGGGGATGGACTCTTCTCTCCTGCTAATGATCTTAATTCTGTGGGGGGAAGAAACCTGACTGGGACCTGAAGGGGACATTTAAAGGCAATTGGTTTTTGTGTTCTACATTCTTAAATAAATCCCCAAAGTTCTGGGGCTGTTGGAGATTTTGGGGCATGATTTTATTCTGATTTACACTAGTTATACAGCTCTACAGCTCCACTGACTTTAATGGATTTACATCAGAGGGAGAGCAGAATCTGCCCCAAATGTACTGGGTAATTTTTTTCTTGCTGTTTTATGTGTTCTTTTTTATCATTTATTATTTATATTACACTCAGGATTGGGGCCCCATTGGGTTAAACATAGTGCAAAGACACAATCCCTATCCCAAGACTTGGAAACTGTTCTCTCTTTTTTCTTCTGCTGTTTCCTACCCATTTATAAATATTCCCCCCACTTTTCTTATTCCCTTAACCTCCTTTGTCATCTTCCTCTTCTACCCACTTCCCTGCCATTCTCCCCTTTGCCACTTTCATCCCACCTCATTCTTCTCTCCCATAAGTGTTACTACCATCCCCAACTTCAGCAGTTCCAGTGTGCTATGTTATCTGCCTGCAAGATGTATCTTTCAGTGGTGTAACAGTGGTTTAACTTCCTTTAAAACATGGCAGAACGCATGTACAGCTTAATAGTCTTTCTTTTTACATTTGATGTGAATGATTTAACTAAATTATAATACATTTAGGCCTTACTTAAATAGTCAAATTTAATTTTAAATAGTTACATTGTGGGGACATGGAGGGCACTGTACTAATGACAGTTAATGCCATTCTCCCTCCAGGGGCCAGATAATTAGAATGCAGCTGGGCTTACTATTCAGTATAAGGCTGGCAGAGTCTGACCATTAAAAAAATTCCACCCTTGGATACCTTATATAGGCAAGTAGAATAAATATCAGGCTCATAGTGCTAAAGTATCTAAACTCTTCATGAACTGACTTTCACACATCAAAGTAGCTTCCATGAACTCTGTTTGACCTCTCTTCTGTATTCATACGTTCACTTTCTTAATACACATGGGACTCACGTAATTTGATTTACAGTGAACAGACAGTCATAACCATGCATAATGGGATTCAAAAATAAACTTCTTGCGTGTTCAGAAGTGGGATGGCGCACATACTACTTAGTGAACCATATTAGGTTGTCTGTCTATTCTATCAATATTAATTGACTTAAAATAGTTTGCATGCTCTATTCCTTGTACTGGGTGTATGTGATTGATGATCCAATCTTTATTTTGTACTGTGAGATTTTGCAGCCCATAGGGTTTTGATCCCATAACTGAAATTTTGGAATATTTCAGAAACAGTAGAAAAAATAACTTCACTGGGATAAAAGAAATATTTTGATTTTTGTTGATTATTCATGAAGAAAGACATGGAGAAAGTGTACATCATCAGATGAAATGTCAGGAATGATGTTAGTAGGAAGAGGACAGAGAAGAGCTGTGATTATGTAGAAACACACAAACATGTCACTGTCCTCTCTCCTGAGTAAATGAGAGAGAAAGAGCACATAACATGAACAGAACAAAGCCTCTTAGTTCAAGGGACCATCAGAGAAATTCTCCTTCCTTTAGTCTTTGATGGACTGTCATAGTTTAACTAACTGATGTCTGGCACTTTGTCATTGGCTTGCTCTCTTCCTCTGTGAGTGCATGAGATAGAAAATCAGGCATTGAATCCATCTAGTTGTACTTGACCTTTCCTGAGCTTTGGTTTAATTATTATGGAAGCTGGAAAGCCACTCCTGCAGATTTAAATGCTTAGTGGCAAAAAGGGAAAAAGGTGGGGCCATTTTTATTCTCAGGGTGGGAAAATCTAGGTGCAGAATCTGCCTAGGAAACATGTAGCCAAACATTCCAGTTTAAACCTTTTTAACAAAGGAACTGAATGTTAGTTATTCAGATAAGAATGGGAAGAACTTGAATTTAAACTCTGATCTGAATGATGCAATTTTCAATATGTGAGTACCTTACACCTCAGGGCCAGTGCAGGAGGTGGAACAAGTCTCAGGCAAATATATTCAGTGCAGTTCCTGGAGGACAGCGAGCAAAGTTTGTACTCTCTGTACTTGAAAGTGACACTGGCCACAGTAGACCATGTTAATTATTTTCCTTTTCATCACAATGGTGATGGCAGTGATGTAGACAATGCTGCCTCACTACATTACCTGTGGGAGGGAAAATTAGTTCAACATCATACAAAGCAAGGAATCTTGTTCCTTAAGGGGATACTATACATTTTAAAGAGACTGTGGAAGGGATTCGTGAATAGTCTACATTTTGGTATGTTTTTACTTCTTTCTTTACATTGCTTATGAATGATTCTCCCACCTTGATCCTCCCTTTTTTTGGGTTGTTTTATAAGGTGGGCTTTGAATAACTGAATTACTTCTAAAGATCCTATTGCATTTTCTCAACTAGTTCATTCAATGTCCTCGTATCCTGACCAGCTTCTAAATAGGCTGATTACATTTCACATCCTTCAACTTTTCCCTATAGTTTCAATGAGATAGAGTATTATCATCCTGGCTTCAAACAGATCAAACACTATTATTCTCTTCCTGTCCTAAAGTGGTTTGTGGTATTGCTATGCCCTGGTAAACCGCTTCCATGTGCTCTCTCAGAAGTGGCTGATTTTGAAAAACGATTGAAGCAGTTGTTATAAATATGTGGTTTATAAAATGCTTTGAGACCCTTCAAAAAGTTGTTTGTAAATATAACTTTCCTGCCTGGATGAAACATATGCAATACTAAGCCAGTTTCACCAACATTAGAATGGCGAAAGACAGCGTTCTTTGTCAAATTCTAACACACAAATATTATCTACATTTTATTTTTCTGTTTTCTGTTTTAACCAATGGTTTTGTTGATACTTACAGAATGTTCATACTTCCTGAAGCTTGTCCAAATTCAGGTAATACCTGTTTGTTTGTCTCTGAGGTGCTAGGTTTCTATAAATAAAAAAATCAGTCATTATCTCTAGGACTATTGATTTAATTTTCAAGAACAGATAACAGATAAATGGCCTTTTCCATTCATTGTTGAACATACAGAATCCTTAACGCATTTCTCTGTCAACCCATTCATAATACCAGCTTATTGGCAGAAGAGGCTTTTTGCGTCCTTTTGCCACTGTCCGTGGTCCTGAGAGCACAATTCGCCTCTATCTGGAGGGTCTCTTGGTTTCAGTTGAATGAAAGGTACTGCATTTAATTGGGTTGAAACTGAAAATTGACCAAGATCACATTGCAACATGTGTCAGGTTCTGCTTTTGGCAGATATGAAGGCAACAGCCTAGCACAACAGGGTGCTGCTCATCCCTCTGAGAAATAGCAGAGGCACTCACTGGTCTCTCTCAAGCCTTCTATCCACTTGCAGGCTCATGGTGGATTGTGTCTTCCAGACATGCTTGATGTAAACCAAAGCTGCAGTAAGAAAAGCAATCTAAGCCTCTCCAGTACTCTGACTTCCTCTCCAGTACTCCTACTATCAGAGTCTCTTTGTTTAGGTTTGGTGATCCCTGTGTGAGACAGCTGTACTCTTGCTCATTCATATATTTTGGAAAATGTGGATCTCTTTTTCTGGAACAATGAAGAAGAGATTATATTCAATTAAAATTGTATTGCTCTAGGTTTGAAATGCAGTCACAATTAGTGCATAGTGGCAAAGAAATCAGTGATGCATCCTCTTAAAATGAAATTCCTTTTAAAGGCTGTTGTATTCTTTATACAGGAGAAGCTGGTAGATTTAAATGTAATGTAATGCTTTCTGATGCAATCTAATGCTAATTCATAGTAATTCCAAATACAAATATGGTGATTAATGTCAGTTCTGTGAGCACCAAAGGAATTACTAAGTACTAGCTGCTTGTGGTAAAATTGTATTGTTGCCGAACATGGATTAATGAAGGTAAGGTAAGGAATCTGCTTTGTTGTGAATCTTGCGTGACAAAATTGCAGCAAACCCATGAAGGTGACTTATGTGAAAGGTCTCCTTATCGGATCATGTATAACGGCGGCAGGAAGAGTTGATCTTTGGATCAACTGTGGAACCACCTGGTTGGTATACAGCACGTGGAAAAGCAACACATCTTCTCTGATGTGCCTTCTGTCCCCACCTCCTTTGCCTCCAGCAAACACGCACACTAAGCAATAGCCAGGCATAGCCTGACTGCATGGATGTCCTTGTGCTGAACATATATTGGACTGAGTATTCCTTCCCTAAGCCACATTGGGCATTGCTCAATTATTCAGACCTTTAATGTGAAGATTCTGTTCCAGGCTTCTGATGTGCTTTTATTGCCCACTTCACATTCAGCTGTGGAAGTTTTAATCTTCAGCAGAGACTGAGGTGGCCATGAGAGTGGGCTTTGGAACAGCCCAGATTCTGTTGCAGTTTAGTGTATGCCCAGCTGAAGGGGAGGTGGTGGGCCTTGACTGATACGTGCTAGGGACCATTTCTGTAATTGTTCAAGTGGCAGGTCACATGGCTAAATTCCCACTTGCGCTCCTCAGTATTCACTTTTCTAAGTCCTCGTGATTCTGTGCGTAGAGAAAAATTGTATTGCTGCTGCCTGCACTTTGTCTGGCTAAAAAGAGCCAGATCCTCTGTTGATGAAAATCAAAGTAGGTCCACTGATTTAGCAATCAGTAGAGCTTTGCCAGATTACACTAGACGAGGATCTGGATTGGAACAGACTTCACAAACTCAAAGACTTAATGTACCTTCAAATAAAGAAACAATCCCTTGCTTCCACCCATAAAAGATTTCTTCGTTCACCATTTTCCTCAAAAAATGTAATTGTATCTTTATTTGAAAGTGTTTAATACTGATGGAGAACTTCTTAGCAGTCTTCTTTTTCCCTCCTGTCCCAGTAAAATGAGTGAATGTGTTGCATTATTCTTTGTGCCTAACAGATCATCGTTCAGACTGACCTGATATCTTTGAATTCACTGGTGAATCTGAAGATAATAATGTATGGCGAGGAGGAGGATCCTGCTGTAGTATTTCTGTAAATCTTGCATACTGTAACTAATGATCTGCAGAACAGCTTCAGACATTTAACAAGCAGACTGCTTGCTCTCTGGTGGCATTAAAAAGAGTTAGTACTTTAGCAACTTATTGTTTTCCCTATTGTTCTTAATCATAGAGTCATTTGAAGAAATCTGCTTCGGTCTGGGATAGAAAGCACTTCTCCTTTCTTAGGGGAAACCTAAATGGTTACAATGATTTTAGGAAAGCACAGTTTGCAGTTCGTGTCATTACCCCCTGTTAAAGAAAACAGTCAGTAACAATATGTCAGAGAAGCAGATATATGATTTTTCATTTTTTTTTCTAAATACCACAGTGTTGAGAAATGGTTCATGCAATCTGGCTAATATACAGGCCATGAATTCTTTGGAATTGACCTATACTCACCAATTAAGCCTGCATCATTCATTAAAAAATGAACACACTTCTATATTCATTTACATTTCATGATAGTGTGGCCAAATTGAGACAGGACAGAGGATAAACTATTTTACAGCCAAAATGGAGAGAAATCTTCCATCATAAAAGTTAAAACACCAGTAGGGTCATAAACAAGATTGGTTTTACATCCTAAGTCTCATTGTCTGTCTTGCCATTGGGGAGTGGGCACATAGCTTTTTCAAGACCTAAACGAAACACAAGATCTTTGGGATAAGGACTTTGTCAGTGCCTAGCACAATGGAGCACCAGTCCTGTTTTTGGTATCTCTTGTCCTGTGGCAATATCCATATTCAGTCACAGTTACTTTCCCTTGACTGAATTTATCCTGAGGATAGGGGTGCTGTTTTCTAGCAGCTGCTGAGGGCTGTTTTTTTTTATCGGGTTATTTGGTATTTGTAATACCATACTGCCTAAGAGCCGTAATCAGGGACAAAGAGACAGTTCCTGCCCAAAAGAGCTTGTGTGTGCATCCCATACACCATTGTTCTTCCCCTTCTTCCCTGTTGCAGCCTAGCAGTAGTGACAACATGCAGCAGGGAGACATTGAGTGGTTAAAAGGTAGCAGTTGTCAAGTTCTTTCCCTCCACGCTTTAAACTTTAGAGAAACGTCCTGTCCAGCAGGGAATAACCTACTTCTCCAGCTCCCTTGAACCACCTGGCTACCTCGCTGCCAAGTTTTGTGCCATACAGCTTGTGACATTTTATTTGTTTAACGAAACAATTTACAGAGCAGGTTTATGGTCAACAGGCCCTGTCCTGAGCAATGGTGGGAGCTGAACAGAATTTGACAACTGTGGCTGGAGTGTGTGGGTCTATGGGTGTTCAAGGGTTTCGGCGGCCATACTTGGATGGGGTGGAGTGCATAGAAAGCTGGAGGTAGCTGTGGAGAAGGCTGTTGGGATTTTTAGCACTGAAAGGCACATGGGCATTGGGGCTCCAGGAAATGACAATGGCTTCCCAGGGTTTTTAGGTGTAAAGGGTGCTGCGTGACAAGGGCCTTCTAAGTAGCAGAGGCTTGGTGTGCTCCAGGGGGCTACAGGGCTGAGGGGAGCAGGGCATTAGGGGTGAGGCTGGGGATCTGTGCTTGTGAAGCCTGGAGCAGGTGGCTGCCCGGAGAAGAGGCATGGGCATTTGAGGCCAGACTGAGCCCCTGCCCCACCTTTTATTGCTGCCCCTGCCATCTTCTCCTTCCAGTTCCCCGTCCCTGGCCCTGATCCAGCAGGGCCAGCAAGGAGAGGGGGTGTTTGGTGCCACAGCAGCCTCAAGTGGCCAGGAAAGGAGAAACTGGAATTAAAGACCTGCTGTCTTCCTGCTACTGACCCAGGTGTGTGAGATTCAGGCTGGGCTGCAGGAACGCATGGTGGGGCTGCTGCAGTATAGCTATTGCTCACAAATTGATCACAGGATTTTGGAGCCTGCAGGGATAGCTCTGGCGACTGATAGAAGAAGCTCCTTTTTGCAATTTTTTTTCAAGCATGGGGGCTAAGAACACCAGACTGGCTCAGGCACTGAGCCCTGCCCGCCTCTATGTATTGACCTTAGCAGAGGAAAGGTTGGGGTAGTAGGAGGCAGGAGTAGGGGGAATGGGGAAGTCGTTGCTGCTGGGCCTGTGTTCGGGCCTGCTGCCTCGTGTTCTCTCAGAGCTTCTCCTGTGCCTGGTACCAGCAGCACCACTTCCCCCACGCTGCTGGCAGTGGAGAAGCCCCTGGGCAACAGGCAGGAAGAAGAATTCAAATACAAAATAATGTATTTTGGCTGTTTTAATTTGGACAATTAACTATGAGATTTATTTTATTTAAATAATGTCTTGTAATCCCTGGATAACTGATACATTTATGTCATTATCGAAATGATAGGAAGTAAGGAGAGTGATTTAAAATTATTTTTGATTTGCTTTGAATGTGAGTGACTTGCTGATTTTTTAAATAACCATATTTAAGGGTTATAAATATCATTGCAACCATGAGCTATCGCATGCTGTGCTAGGGCTGGGGGGTTTCAGCAATGAGCCAGGTGGTGGATGCTGCAAAGACAGCCTTGCAGGCCTTTGCAGCTCACATACATTGTTACTGTAAAATAATGGGGGAAAGTGAATGCTTAGGGGAGGGTGTTTTGTGTTTCTTGGACATTCATTGTTCATTTTATAGCCCCCTATGCAGAATATTTTAAAATAGTATCACGATTCTTTGTCTGATATATGGCAATGCAGCTGTGAAGAAGGTCAGAGAGAATGCAGGGTGGCTGGGATCAGGGAGGAAGGATGAGGAGGAGAAGTTGGGGAAACTAGGAGAGGAGAGAGTCCAGACAGTCACAGGAAATGGATGACTGTTCCCCGCTCTCAGGGATGAGAACAGGATCAGTGGACGCTGACCTGGAAAGGGTTAGTTGGAGGATTTTTTGAGAGCACCCCACACTTAACTGACTCATTTTACACAGTGTATGTGTATGAGGGCAGGTGGATCTTTAGCTCTCCTGCTGCAGGAATGGGGCCCAGCTGCATGTTGTTCTCAATCTTAGCATCAGTCTGAGGAGGAAAATGGGGTCAGTTTCAGAAGGAAAAGAGGCTTCATTTGTTCTTAAGTTGAAAGCCGTGGTCCTCCTTACAAGGCCCAAAGCCTGTCTCTGTTAATAGGTGGCTGGCATGAGCCCTACCACTATATCGGAGATTGTGTGAGCGAAGGGTCTTTTCTTCCACTCTTGACTGCATAGCAAATGGCCTTCTTGGGCAATAATTGCTCTGTTTGAATTCACGCATGAAGTGTTTAATAAAGGGTTTACAGTCTCTCTCATTCATGAGTAGCGAGAGTCAGGAATCTAAAAGCACTTTCTCTCTCTCTCTTGCCCAGATGTATTCTGTGTACTTGGAATTCGAAGAGGCTGATAATCTTAGATGAGCTCTTATTTAAAGATGAGCTGCAGAGTTAAAACAAAGGATGAGTTAAGCCCTACGGACATGATAAATGCCCTCAAAATGAGGCTGTGATGGGCTTTCCATAGAGAGACATTTGAACTAACTTTTAAAAAACCCCAACTAAACATTCCCTAGATAAAATCCTCTTTGTGTGTGAAAGATATCAAAGAATGTATTATTTGTGTGACATCAGAAATCATAGTTTGCAATGAAATTTCTGGAAATGTATCTATAATAATTCATTCTCTGACGGAATGGATTCCAGTGAAGTATATAGAAATATTTTGTACCTTATGTATGCAACCTTGTACTTGACATCTCTGTGTTTCCTTTCCAAGCATCATCATCATCATCATCATCGTTGTTATCACTGTTATTAGTTAGTTTGTTTGTATTCTGGGAATATCCACAATGATAGGCATTGCCTCACACACACCAAAAAAATCCTACTCCCATCCTCTAAGAGGGATCTACTAAATGCACATGAAAGAGAATAATGTTGCTAGATTGCAGAGACCGGTCTCCTTTCCTAGATACTTTACCATGCACCTTGAAACATTTAGAGTTTATTTTTGTTGTAGAAAAATAAGCAAACGTCCCAACTCTATTTGTTGCTTTTATTCCTTTCCTAGCTCTATTCCATCTGCATTGGGTTTACATAAAGATTATCACTTCACTGCTATGAACTAATGACTAATTAAATGTGTGGTCATATGAATGGGGTAGCCAATTTCAATTGAGGATGCTTCAGAATTGTTTCAGAAATGACCTGTGATACTTACTGGCTTGTAACTTCCCTGTATTTTGGGGTTTTTGTAAAGCCCTAGAATTCTGCACAGAGATGAGATCAGACAGACAGATCCCTGTGTCTGTCTGGAGCTCCACTGACCTCCGTGGGCTTCTCCATGCAGAGCCCAAAGCCTAAAGGTGCATATTACAGTTCAAGATGTCTGATTTCACAATAGTAGTATTTATAAAGATTGTGAAACCTTTGGGATCAGAGACCTTTTTTGTCTGAATATATAATTATTTGATGCCTGTATTTAAAATAAATTGTGATTGCCCTACATAAATAATAGCACTAAGATGTTGTTGTTTTTCTTTCTTTCCAGTGCACAGAGGCCAAAAAGCATTGCTGGTACTTTGAAGGGTTGTATCCTACATATTATATGTAAGTAGTCATCATTTTCTTCTATATGCGCAGATTTCACTCTTGGTTTTTGTGATGGCATCATTTCACTAGTTCTCCAGTTATCCTAGAGTCTTCCAGAGCAGAGAAGAAAGTTCTCAAGTAAAAGAGCAAGCTGGGGGATGAGGTTGGGGGGAGGAATAATTAAAGCAAAACAAATTTAAACTTCCACATCTTTTGTATAGCATACATAAGCAAATAAATAAATAAAAGAGCACAAGTACATTTCCTCCACTTTTCAGGCCACCTTTAAGCTGAGAGAAGAATGAAGAAGCTTATAACAGGTCTGCCATCAGAGTATTACAAGGAAAGGTGGCCAGTGCTTTATGAGGCAATGATCATATCTTTTTGTTTTGAACAAGGAGCAAGTAACTGGGCAGGATACCAAGCAGCCTTTGAAAATAAATTTGCCTCTGTGGTATTACTGTTTGTTTAGTCAAGGGAGCTGAGGTTATTTGTTACCAAGAGTGTAGCTGTGTTGTTAGTGGGTGGCATCCAAGTTTACATCAAGTTCAGCCGTAAACTAGTCCTGAGAAGCTCACTGTTTTCTAGACTGGAAAGTGCCTGTGAAGATGGTCACCTGTATTACCAACCAGTTCGTTTCAGGAGAGATTTGTTTTTAGGATTGAATGTGTCATGCTTTTGTGTAGGGTTTTTGCTATCCATGTACCAGGTGAAATTATCAGAAAGACGAATGGGTACTTGCATCCTGGATATGGTGTATATAATAACCTAGGGAGCCAGGATGTAAGTACCCAGATTATTATTGTTATTATTTGTATTACAGCAATGAGTACTGTGACAAAGTTCTGAGTCTATATTTGTGGGTCCTGCATTTCCTGGCAGATTCGGGGGCCTCAGAAACTCATCTAGGCCCAGAGTGACCTCCCTTTCTCAGTAACTAATTAAGGGAGGCAGAAAAGTGGGGAGCCCGGGCCCTCCCTCTACTCTGGACTCCAGCCCAGGGACCCTAATAATACCAGCTAAGATGGCTGACCTTTTATCCACAAAACACAATACAATTCCCTGGGCTACTTCCCCACAGCAGTCCCCACTTCTTCAAACTCCACTTCACCCTTACCTCAGGGCCTCCTTCCTTCTGTATGGTATGTTGTCCACCACTCAGTCTCACCAACAGCATAACTTCATCCCACAGCTCCTGACACCCACAGCCCACCTGACTAACTGGGAGGTTTTTATCTAGTTTCAGCCAGTCCCTGATTGGCTTCAGGTGTCCCAATCAGGCTAGCTGTTTCTACTCCTTTCTAGAAGGTTCTTAATTGGCCCCAGGTGTCTTGATTGGCCTGGAGTAGCCTTTGTTTGGCTATCCAGGGAACAGGGACCTGCACATCCTGAGACTAATATACCTGCCTTCCAGCATTCTCCTATATCCTTCTGGTCTGACTCCATCACAGTACAGATCCAGCTGAGATCAGGGCCCATTGTACTAGGCACTGCAGAGATACACAGTAAGAGACAGTCCTAACCCTGGATGATGATGGTAATGACACCTAGCTCTTAGCTAGCGCTTTTCATCCAGAGATCTCGAAGCACTTTACACTGGGGGTCCCTATCATTATCCCTATTTTACATATATGGGGAAATTGAAGGAAGTGAAGTGACTTGCCCAAAGTCACACAGCAGCTCAGTGGCAGAGCTGGGAACAGAATCTAGGTCTTCTGAGTCTTAGGCTAGGGTCCTACCCACTGAATCACTCTGCATCTTCAGAACCTTCCTCTTCATAAGTTTAAAATTTGAAGATTAAAGCTTCCACAGCTGAATGGGAAGTGGGCAATAAAAGCACATCAGAAGCCCGGAATCTTCTTATTAAAGGCCTGAATAATTGAGCAATGCCCAATGTGGCTTAGGGAAGGAATACTCAGTCCAACATATGTTCAGGATAATGACACCCATGCAGTCAGGCCATGCCTGGCTATTACTGAGTGTGCGTGTTTGCTGGAGGCGAAGGAGGTGGGGACAGAAGGCACATCAGAGAAGATGTGTTGCTTTTCCACGTGCTGTATACCAACCAGGTGGTTCCACAGTTGATCCAAAGATCAACTCCTCCCAGCCCCGTTATACATGATCCCATAAGGAGACCTTTCACAGATGTCATTTTCATGGGTGTGCTGCAGTTTTATCTGTTAGGGCAGCAGAGAAACATAATTTCTTCTGCACTGGGGACCTGCACTCTAGAATGTGGCCCAAATGGTCAAAGCCAATCACTATAGGCTAAAGAACCAATACTGGTAGACATGCCAGTAGCTGGGAATCACTGTGCTGCAGGAATCAACTTTGTTCAGCCTGCATCCACCCCACAAGTGGGTGGTTTGCCTGTTTTGCCTCTGTCATTCTGTGCCTGTAGGTAGGTGAACACGGGCTGCTAGCAGCAGTGGAGAAGAGGATGAGAGTGCAACAGCAAACTATAGCATCCCTGAACTGAAAGGGAGCTTATACACATGCTTATCGTTAAGGACACTTTGAAGTCAATGGAATGTTGGCACATGCTTAAGCACTTTCTTGAAATGCAGCCTATACTTGTAAAACTCAGTTCTTTGACTTAGCACCACGTAGGGGGGGAAGGATGGGTGGATGCGGGGAACATTCCTAAAGATTTGGGGGCAGGAAGGAGATGATCTGCTGGATTCCATCATTTGGATTTTATAACTTTGTTGGACACATGCATCCTACCATAATGAATGTGGGATAGATGGATAGGTGGAATTGATAGGTGAAATGTTCCCTAAGCAAACACGTCATTATGTTGCATAAGAACAAGTCTTCCTTCTATTCTCCACCCCCACTTCATCTGCCCGAAAGAGAAGAAAAACGCTACAGACGAACAGCCAGGAAGAGAGGCAAGAAGCAAAGCTCTCTGAAGTGGCACGTAATATTTTGCATACATGTTAATCATCTGTGATCTAAAATACTAACCAGTAGATGATGTTTGTCGGGATCCGACTGTCTTTTTAGGTGACAAAATGTTCAGATTTACTCATAAGCTGTTGGCCAGAATAGATGGGTTGATTTAACTAATTTAGTTTTCTTTACATCCTCATAACAGGAGGTTAGTTCCACCTACATTTTAATTTTTTTGCAGCAATACGTGAAATAATCTGAGATGTTATAATAATTCCACTGTACCTTAACATTCAAGAGCACATTATTCAGCAGCACAGCAGGGTTCCACTTGGGCATCTGCTCACACGCCATCCTAGCTGACTGTTTTCCTTGTTAACATGAGGTTCTATCTGCTCTTATGTTTGGTGCTGGCTCAGCTGTTTATACTCCAGGTAAATTCAACGTGAACTGGTGAAGACCTCGGTTACATATACAGACCAAACAAGTGACTATTTGCAATAACGAAATGGACGGATCTCCCAAGTACAAGGATGCTTCCTAATGATTTTTCTTGAGGCAATCAGCTTACCACCACCTTTGTGTGCTAAGATTGATTATTCTGTGGAGAGACAATGTATTTATTTTCTAATCCATCAGTGACGTTGTTGTAGACACTTCACCACCCCCAACACTGAAATGGAGATACTCAGACATTATGCTGAGAATTGTAAGAGAGACTGTTCCAATTGTAGGTTGTTGTTTTTTTAGGTTATTTAGGTATGTTAACAGACCTACTCAGTTGTTGGGATTCTTCACATGTCCCTGTGGTGGGAAACTGGTGGACACTGTGTCATTTAACCAGATGATGATGGATCCTATTGATCATGGTAGTGCCCAAGGGCCAGCCAAGAGTGGGCTCCTCATTGTGCAAAGCACTGTACAAAAACAGTGTAGTAGACAGTCCCTGCTCTGAAGAATTTATAATCTGAATAGACAAGAGAGATACAGTGTAAGGCCAAGGGATAAAACACACCAGCAGAACGAACAATATGATGGCAGCAAGCATCATCTTAGTCCCACAGATCCATAATGAATTTAATTGCATTTTATTCCAAATGATCTAACAGGACTGGCTTTTCCCGCTGAAATAACTACCACCTCTTGCGGAGGCAAGAGTTATTAAGCCGACGGGAGAGCTCTCTCCTGTCAGCTTAGCGCGTCTCCACCACAGGTCCTGTAGTACAGATGTAGCCTTAGGAACTGGCATGAAGTCATCATTTTATTTGAGAAGAGCCAGCAAGCACTTGTGAGACAGGAACAATTTTCAGTGCCTAATGAACGGTGTGGATTGCCCGAAGGTGAAATGTGCTGCAGGCTAGTAGGACTGAAGGACCTTGCCATTGAGAAAATGGCAGGGAAGAGATTTCACACAAGACCCAGTAGTTGTTTGGCAAGATAGATAAAAGCCTTGTAATGCATATCCATTATGTGGAGGAAGATTTTCAGATTACACTACAGAAAGGAAGATGCTCAGATTGCTGTTTCCATATGGGTGTTCTTTGCCATTGCCAGCTGGGATTATAAAGAGGTTTCCTTCCTTAGTGAGAATTCATATTGTTACAGCTTGCAGAAAAGTTAATGGTAAAGTGCAGCTAACAATATAGAAAGCTTCAACCGCTGTAGGGGAATCTGGATTATGTTTTGATTATGGTCATTGAAAGGGAAAACAAGGATTTGGCTTGTGGTGAATTTTCAAGAAACTGAGAAAGAACAGCTGGTCGTTAAGCAGACATTATTTGCCATAACAGGAGGTGCAAAGAAGCAAGTTAACAATGACCTGGAAACAAAAAGAATTGGATTTGTTCCCTATTTTGTTGCTTTATGATGTCTAGAAATGGCCTTTCTTTGTTAAAATTGTTAAATTATCTGCTGATTTCTTTCATTAGAAATTCATCTTTTGTCTATTGTTTCAAAACTATTGGTGGCTGGTGACCTGGCAGAATGATGATATGCAAGGATGAAAACCTGATGAATTGAGAGAGGAAGTGATTTTTATTCAGATTAAATGCTTTTTATCTATCTCAGATGCCTGAGAAATACTTGGGGGGGGGAAAAAATGTTGTTAAAGATTTGTTAAAGAGATGAGAAGAGTCGCAGCCAAACATCTCTGAGACCTCCAACAAGTTATTCAGCCAAATCAGGGAAGAGCAGATATATTTTTATTGTGAAATAAGCAGGAAACAAAAATCCTCCCTTCCCCACCCCAAAAAGAAATTCCCAGTTAAAGAAACTCCAAAGCAATAAATCTTTTCTTTTAAAGACTCCAATCAAAACTTAAAAAACAAAAACCAATTTTCAGGCTTTCTTTGTACACCATGGCTGTCCTACTGCTGACCTAAAAAAAACAACAAAAAAACCTTCAGCATTTTAGCCCTCCATTCAAACCATTAGTCTCGCTGCTGCTTATCTTCCTAAGTCATATGCCAGGAAGGCCAATCTATTATTTTGCTCCCATTTGAGTAAGGTCTTTGTGTGGCTCATTGGTAATTGAAAATGCACAGACCTTTGGATTTCAGTTCTGCCCCTCTGGAGATATGCATAAGTATCCCTGACTCTGTTTAAGAGCTAGATTATGAATGTGTCCATAGGAATGCATGGAGGGGATGTTGGGGAAGGACGACTGTACAAGGAGCCTTAGCCCAGCCTTAACCAGACAGACCTACAGCCTAGACAGAGATGAGTTATCCTGAACATTTCTCTTATCTGAACAGAAAGTGAGATCTGGACACAGAATATTTTTATAATATGCCAGTTAATATTTTAGATCACAAAAGACTGACACGTCAAATGGTGCTTTTATCAGTGCTGTTTTTTCTCCTGTTGCTGACAAATGCAGTGGGGGTGGAGGGTCAGCAGAAGGCTGTTTGCTTTTTATTTACTTGGAACAGCGTGATGGTGATGATCCCAGGTCTGTCTTTCATTACAGTCAAGAGTATGTTGTAGGTAGGTCAGACACATATCTTATCTTTCTTTCCTGCAATCACTGCCATCATGTCAGAGCAGCTAGTAAAATGATCTAATCCCAGTGGCCGAATCCAGCAGATCCTTTCTTCTCCAGAGTTGATAGTATGTTCTATAGATCAGCACAACTTTTTCGCGGAGGAAGTGGCATAGGGTGTGATCCTACACTTGTTGAAGTAAATTAATGGACGGCCACTGATGTCAGTAGCCATTGGATCAGGCCCATGGTTGGGGGAATGTTTAGATAAGAGTGAGGAAAGAAGCAAAGTGCAGTGGAACATCAAATCTATCCTCTATCTTGCAGTGGAATCCGATAGTACCTATTTCTGTGCCTTTGTAGAATCCCAGTGTGGTAAAAATTAGTGCTTTCTTTTTACCAGTGGCTTGCTAAATTTCCACAAAGTTACACAGTAAAACTGAAGATAGCATATGAAATATTATACTAATCCTATACAAATTATAAAGAAGTACTACAAAGACTGACCCTGATCCTACACTCTGATCTGCTTGTGCTGACCTCTGCTTCCATCTGTAGTCTATGAACTCAGTGGGCCTCTGCTCAAGTGCAGGAGTTGTCTAGCC
The DNA here is from genome assembly GCA_007922305.1 of Dermatemys mawii. Classification (NCBI taxonomy): domain Eukaryota; kingdom Metazoa; phylum Chordata; order Testudines; family Dermatemydidae; genus Dermatemys; species Dermatemys mawii. The sequence continues at coordinate 18,325,338 of ML677371.1, read as the reverse complement.
CATCCAAGTGCAGGATTGGGACCAAGGTTTGTTTGTTAGAAGCCCACTGATTTGCCCCTTATTGTAATCAATAAATTGCTTATGTAAAAAAGGCAAATCGGGAGGCAAAAGTTGCAAAATCTTCAGTGATTTAAGGTGTGTGCAGTTTTCTAGCTTTGGTGATATCCAAATTTGCTTAATCAGACACTGTTTCAGATCAGCCTGTGTGGTTACAGCTTATTGATCTTGAACTAATCAGAAGCTAGAATGGGTGGTAGTGTGAGAGATGTGTATAAACTTGATTGGTAATGTTGCAAAAACTGCTTATTTCCTTTGGAGTTCAGTCCAATATACCTCAAAGGACAGGCATAACTCAGTAGACTTCTGGAAAAACAAGATTTATTGCAAGCAATAAGGAGTCAGAGGGGGTTATCACCCAAACAACTGGCTCACCTCAATACATGTGTGAAGATATTTTATACCCCTGTGTTGATAAGGGAGGGGGACGTTCAATCCACTTACACAGGTGGGAACACTTAATGGCTATTACATCCATTGTTGGTATTAATCTATTTCATTTACCTGTCTGGTAAGCAGGAGGTTCAAAACACTTAGGGGTACTTAGACACTACAATGCCTGCACATCTGTGACAGGGTGAATGCAAGTTTAAAATAAATGTTAAACTAGGGGTCAATAGTACATTTACAGGGAGTGAGATTATAAGTCTAAGGTTATTTTAAAATCATACTACAACATTCTAAGTTACATTTTCCTAACAATCATTTTTCTTAACAGTAATAACCTGTTTAGTAGCCAATCTGGTCCTGTGTGGAAGACCCACTCATAAAAACCAGAAAATTGCTTATATAGTAAAATCAAAACTGACTGAAGTGTTGTCCAGTCTGCAAAGAAAATAAAAATAGAAAAATATTTTTTCTTGAATTTCTTTCAGTTATAGTAATCTTAGGAGTTATTTGTATCATTAGTAGATAAAACACTTTCCTACAGAAAGAAGTGTATTTATTTTAGAATTGGGTGCCCCTTTAATATTTGTTTCTCCCACATAGATCTAAACATAGATTAGTTTAGCGCATATGTAAAATAAATTATTGCATATGTACATAGATCATTTTTCAGATTGTACATGTCAACTTAATTTCCCATTTTTTACCTATTTAGATTCTAAGGTTTTGTCTACACTGGCAAGTGAAAGATACAACTTTTGTCATTTAGAGGTGTTAAAAAAAATGCACACACCTCCAAAAGACAAAAGTTTTGTCCCCGATAAATGCCGGTGTCAATAGTGCTCACTAATGCTGCTCGTTGGGGGTGGAAGTTTTTGTCGGCAGGAGAGCTTTCTTTCTTTCTTCTTTCAGCTGTGTCACAAAAGCTGCATAGCGTAGACATAGTCTAAGCATCAGATTCCTTCCATAAATAAAAAAGCAGTGTTGTGAACAACATGAAAAAATAAACAAAACTATGTTCCTGCAATATGTAAACAATAATCCATGTATTGAAGTTTTTTCTTTGTTTTGAAGTACATTACTACTGATTGCATTTATTTTTGTGCATACAGTATTTAATTGCATAATCAATTTCACATTTTTACACAGATTTTCTCCTTTTTGACTGCAAAGGTGTCTAATTACTGATTACACAGGAGTGTAATTTTGTTCTATTACATTGTGATTCACTTGGTTGCTACGTTTGCTTAGCTCTGGAATGTAAGCCTGTAATCAGGTATTCTGCAGGTGGATTCAATCAAGAATGGTATTTATTTCCCACTACCAAGCGCCGGAAAACAAATGCCAAAAACAATATAAAATCAATTATTTTCTATCTCTAATCTCTTACTGTTTTTTCTATAGCACTTTAGAAAGTAGATACATTCTCAAAGATACATACAATACCACTGTGTCAGATTCAGAGTAAGTCACAATCTAAACATCAAGCCTGTTGCATTATGGGAATTACTTAATATGCTCTGCATCCTGTTAATGTTTACTGCTTTTAATTAAGTTGGGTTCTCTGATTTTACACTTAGCTTTTCAATGACAATTACAGCTGCATGAAATATCAGCAGGTGTGTGTTTTAGCGAATTGATCTAGCTGCAGATTTCTCCTTCATTTGAATTAAAACAGTCGGGGGTGGGGGGTAAAGAGGTGCTGTGCAACAGCCAGCATAATTCCAGATATTTTGAATGGTTGGCACACTGCACAAACATAGACCTGGATTTGGGCCAAAGTTGCTGATTTAGCCATAAATGATTACATGAAGGTCTCAGATGCATTTTCAGTTCAATTGAAAAGCATAAGGAGAGAGCTTTTTCTTGAAGGAGGAAAGCGAAAGTTATCAGGCAATCTTTATTTAGAAGAAACCCCAACCTCCTACGCTCTTTCACAGTAATGATCCAAGACACTGTGATGATTCTACTGTAAAATTTAGTGTTCTGGACCATTAAAGCTAAATATTGTCTTTTTTTTTTAAAGGGACCAGGTAACTAGGTGCAGAGTGAATGTCTGTGCATTCATGTCTTAAACCAGGGGAGTAGATCACAATTTGAAATGTGTACTCCCATTACTCCTCCCTCCCACAACCCCCAGCAGTATGTTCATAATCTCTGAAGGCAGACATACCGTTAGACTCAATATGATTGCTAACCCAGCGGGTGCAGTTTAAGACAGAGAGAGCTAGTGATGTCTTAATGGGAGACCTGATGATTAACAAAAAGTCCCTATTCCAGTCGTCATTAAAAATTTACATTCCCACGTCTTGGAAATTAAAAACTTGTCATGGAATAGAGAACGTATGCCTGCCCAAACCCAAACCTTAAATTAGCTAGCTTCTCTCCTTTCTTCTACTAAATACAGGCCTGCAACTGATGCGAAGAGATGACTGTAAATATGTTTAATGGGCCAAATGTTGCATCCCTCTCCAAGGATGGGCAAGGTCCAAAACACTACAGACCTTGCTCAGGCCTGTTGCAGTGGGGTACCACGTGTATGTGTGCAGGCCACAGAAAAGCCACATGGTGGTATTCCACACCTTTTACAGACAAGGAGAAGCACTCTATCATGGCTGTCTTCACAGGCAGAGGAAGAGGTAGTTGGGGCCAGGGTATGTAACCATGAATTCGTAGACCCACTGGTTTATAGTAGCAACCATGGAAGAAGATGTGCAAATCCCACCCCCCCAAAAAAATTATGTAAGCCCACTCTGGAAGGCAGTTAATTTGGGCTGTTCATGAAAAACAATCAGCTGTTGCCTACCTTCATTATTCATGCTTGCATGAAGGGCAAGAGACAAATCTTTTCTCATTTGAGGGATTTTAGTCATGTCAGAAGCAGGGAGAGGACTAAAATGAACAATACTGTTCGTCTATCAATCTCTGTTTTAGCCACACCATAGGCTAATTCACTGAAAATTCCCCTCCTTCCTTTTATGTCCTTGTTATTACCCAGTGAAGTACCATCTGTCTTACCAAGTAGGTGGACAAAATGTAGCTCCCTTGCTGTCACGTGTACTGTACCTAGTATTTTACCTTTGAAGTACTGCTTTTCCACAGAAGTTATGTATATATTCAGCTGGGAAGCAATTATATTTGTTATGTATATTACAGCAGCTGAGATCAGGGCCCCATTGTGCCAGTGAGTGACAGACCCTGCCCCAACTAACTTGAAAATAAAATATACAAGATAAACCAGGGGTTGAGAGGAGAAATGGAGGCATGAAGAACTGAAAAGAGTTGCCCGTAGTTGCACAGAAGACCTGTGGCAGAGGTGGGAATAGAATCCAGGTCTTCTGATGCCCAGCTCACTGACTTATCTAGACCATTCAAAGGTGTCTGGTTTGGGGTGTCTCTATTCTTGGGTACCCAACTTGGACACCTAAGACTTGATTTTCAAAGGGGCTGAGCAACCGTTCCTCCCATTAACTCCATTGGAATTGTGAATGTTCAGCCCCTCTGAAAACCAGGTCGTGTTTACATACACGACCACTGAAATGCAGCCAACAGTAGTGCTGAGAGCAGCAATTAACTGGTGCCCAGCATGCAGCACAACTGTCTAGAGAACGTACGCTTTGCCTGTGACACCAGGGTCTATGGGCTTCGAAGTGTGCCATAGGGGCAGACAGAGCCTTGATGTTAAAGACTCATCCCAAAAGATATAAAACAATTTTGGGCCCAGTCTTGAAGTCCATTCTCAGGCAGAATTCCCAGTGACATCAAGATTGGGCTTTTTGTTTCCATTTTATGAACCAGCCCCATAATGTACCTTTTCAGCAGAGTGCTCCAGCAGCATGGAGTTGTTGGGATAACCTCTCCTCCGTGTTTGTATAACTTTTCCTTTCACTTGATTTAGTTCCTTCCCTATGTCTTTGATACACTGGGACTGTACATTCTTATCCATTCAATCAATGCTTTGCTTCAAGGAACACTTTTTACTGTAAGCCCAAACAAAACACAGAATAATATACAGAGACATCCGATAGTGGAATAAATTTGGTAAAATACTCTCTCCTTTACATATTTCAGCTATTCACCAGTCTGCCTATGGGAAAAAAATATTTTATTAGCTCCTGACCCTTCATATCCTTAGGGCCTGATTCTGGTTTGATGACAGCTTTACATGGGACTTTCTTCTAATTTACAGAAGTCCAGTCAGAACCAGGCCACTAATCTCTGTCACCGTTGTCTTTGCTTGTCAGTCACGTTTGTTATTTTGCAATCTGTAACATTCATCATTTTCTCATTTCATTGACTCATTTGTTTTTTTCCACTCTATATGGCTACTGCCTAGTAGGGCTGAGTTCTAGACAGGCTAGATCCTCCCTGGATTTATTTAAGTAAATGCATTTTCTGACCTTTTTTCATTGCACAAACATACATGTTTTTGCTACCCATCTCCATCTCTCAGCAGCAGATCAGAGCCTTCCATCTGAGCTGCAGTAAGTGTGATCATTGAATCACCCAGTGTAGAGATGGACAAGCCCTCATGGCTTGTCCAGTCCGTCTCCCTGCCAATACTAGTGTCTTGTCTAGTCTACTTTTAAATTTCTTCAGTGATGAGATTTTCTTTACTTCACTTGGGAGACTGTTCTGCAGCCTCATCAATGCCACTTCCCAAAAATCTTTCCCTGACTTTTCCCTTTCTTAGTTTTATCCCATTACTCCTAGTTAAATTCCCTTTCCTATCCTAAATAATTTGTCTCTCTTGATGTTTTTCACCCATCAGTGGCCTGTTATCATGATCCCTTGTATCAAAAAGAATCCCAGTGAGCTTTACAGACCTTACCCATGATAGGCACAGAAATCATTTACATGTACTGGTGGAGTGCAGCCATCTCTGGGGTGAACCTTGGGGCTTGTCTACTCTAGAAAATGTTTGCCAGTGTCATGGAGACACAGCTTTTGCAGGGGTCACTAATACCAGTACCCTCAATGGACTAAACAAAATAAATAAAAGGACTTTTTTGCCACTATAACTTCGTCTACGCTAGGGTTTTTGCTGGCATAGCTATGTCAGTTAGGGGTGGGATTTTCTTCACACTCCTAACCAACATTGCTGTGCCAAGCAAACTTTTTAAGTGTAGACTTCTGCGCTTAGATGTAGACCAGGCCTCGAAACCTGTTTAGCAACATAGTTTACCCAATAACTTGTCTTAGAGAGAAGTGAAGGAGAATGTTATCCTCATTTGAAAGCAGTATTGAAATTCCAGAGGGTCACAGTGAGAAATATTGGTGAGGGGGAGGAGCTCTCTTATAACCTTTGATCTAGTGACTAGAGTACTCACCCTGGATTTGAGACCCTTGGATCAAGTCTTCCCTTCTCTTGAAGGGGAGAAGGGATTTAAACCGGGTCAGCCACTTCTCACCTGAGTGCCCTAACTACCAGACTGTGGGTTATTCTGATGTGCGTCTCCCTCAGGCTCTCCTATTGAAGTTATTCCTCTGTAATTCAATAACTAAATATTAATTGGGACAGTGAAAGTGTTAGAATGATTCTATAGCTGCACCAAACACTAATAGCAAAGGATTAGCCAGCCTTCTGCAGGACCATAAGAGCAAATAAGACATTGATTTTCCAATGTTTTGGCACTGCTGTCAAGTGGTGGGAAATGCGAACAACTGCATGTACACTACCCTGTTGATTTAAGAACATTCTGTATATATATTTGGTCTTTTTTAAAAAAAAAAATCAAAATTAAATGAATCCTTGTTTTTTATGAGGAAAAAATGAACGCTTTTGTGGTGCCAGGTGTTTTAGAGAATCTTTCCTGAATCAATATATTAGTTCATATTCAGAGAACTGAGCAGAAAGTACAATATTTGTCTTCAGAGGAGCTGCCTTGGAAAGCTTAATGGCTATTTTGTGATGGAGACTTGCCGTAAGAGCCTGAGTCACAGGGGCTCTCAACCTGGCCTCCTTTTGTGCACATGCAACTTTGTGCAATAAGCATGCATGCGTTTTTAAAATATTATCACCTTACACACACTAACAACTGGGCATGCAGGGGACAGAATGGATCTGTGCAGACCCGTGGAACATTCCATCTAAAGATCTCAACTGCTTTATAAATATTCATAAATTAAGCCTCACTTCCTCCTCCTTTTTATCCCTGTTTTACAGGGGTAGGGGATCTGAGGCACAAAGAAAAGAGATGCTGCCAACTTGAAACCCTGTCAGTTTAAAAAGAAAAGAATTAAAAGTTGTTTCGGGCATTACACCTGGCCTAGAGACCCCCTGTCAATTTTTGTGGTTTTAATAACCATAGTTTCCTGTTTTAAAAAAATGTGTGTCTGTCTCCATTTGCTGTGTGGAACAACCCATTCAAACAAAAAGGGATAATGATTAGCTTATGACTATACCAGGGGAACAATGCTACTGACTATACACAAAAGATTATCTAATGCTAAAGGTAAGCCAGCTGAAAAAATATTTTTTTCTATCCTTGATAGGTTCTTTACATCTTAGTGGCAGCACCTAGTAGGATTTTCCAAAACAGCCTAGTTGCCAAACTCTCATTGGACTTGGCATCTTGAGATGTTTGAAAATCCCATTTAAGCACTCAGTTCCAATGGGAGTTTGGCATCTAGGCTCTTTTAAAAATCCTACTAGGTACTATCAGCTCATTGATGTTTCAGACTCCCTGGCTTGCCTGAGAAACTTCGATAGTCATTGGAAAACTGTTCTAGCACCTCCCTTTGTATAACAGCTGCTCTTCGTGTATTTTAAATTCTCTGACATCAAATAGCATCCTCCTCTTCTCCTTTGCCATAGCATTTCATCTACTCAAAAATAATCCCCAAGGACAAGGGAGCCGGTTTTCAAACAGCAGAGCCTGAAGTCTATGTGCATTCACCTGCATTTGGGAATGCAGATTTGTTAATTAAGCGTGTAAATGGGTAATTGTGCATGCAGTTAACCAGTTGATTTTTTACATGCAAATGTGGGGTGCACAAGCACAAGCCCAGCTTCTACTTTTTGGAAATGTTCTCAAATTAAATTCATACATCGGGTATATTAAAGCAGTTCAATGCAGTTTTTGATTACTCTCCTCTTGTCTTATCTGGATATGACAATCTGACTGATATTCCTATACAAGAGCAAATTTTGTCAGCTAACCCCTTAGGCTGTCCATGTATCACAGCTTCCATGTTATCTCTGTCCTTTTTTCCGTCTCAGCATCTGGCTACTTTTCTTGCTGCTGCTGGAAGTGGTAGCTGCAACAAAAGCAGCTGTGAGTTCACCCATGAACACGTGTGCTGGCTTCAGCATTAGTGACATTTTCCTTACCCTTTCAATGGACAGTGCTAAAATGTTTTCAAAACTGGTTTTTTCCATCTAAAATGTTAGATTGACCTGTGTTTATGGGAGAAAGTCTGCTAGTTAAATGCATGGCATGAGACTCTGGGCTTTTTGAAATCCACTAATGAAAAATCTTGGCTGGGAGTTCAAGAGTATCCCTTTTTCTTTTTTTTTTTCATTTAATAAAAACTGTATTAACTAAATGATTATTTTTCCTGAGTCTTTAATGGGTTTTTCTTCCAAGTTTCATTGGCGAGAAAGCTGCATGGAATGAACTCTGTGGGCTTGGAGATTTCACCCCCACGCTATTTTTCTCCTAACAGCTTTGCACTCTGTGTAGCCAAAATAATGTTACAAGATTTTTTTAAATTTGCAAATATGGAAATAATAAAAGGAGGTTTACTCTGCCGGGCTGCAAAGGATCAGCGATCTCACTGCTGTGATCTTGGACTTGGGGTCTGTTGGCAGTGAACAAAATCCAAACTGCTTGACATTCAGTGTCTGCATTGTTCACGTGCTGGAATGAAATGCAGCAATGTTGCTTTCCTCTACAACAGTGGTTTACAATCTTTTTTTCATTTGCTGACCCCTACAGAATTTCGAATGCAGGTGCTGACCCCTTTGGAAAGCTTAGACACAGTCTGCAGGCCACAGGTTGAAAACTGCTGTTCTATGGTAATGACAATCTTTGGTAGACTCCTTAGGTGTAGTCTCCAGACCCACAGGGTTCTGAAGACCACAACTTGAACACCGCTACTCTTCAGCAAGCTCCACTGTATAAAATTAAGTGCTCCAACCAACAATCTTAGGAGGCTTAAAAGGGGGCATAGAAGAAGGCAGTTTGAATAATGTGCAGCAATATTATGAATGGCAAAAAAACAAAAAACAAAAAAAACCAAAACAACCCTGTGCAACAGGTCTGAACATATGAACCAGGAACTGAATACTGCAATCCTTAGCAAGTGCTTACTCAAGTCAATTGAACTGTTGCCTAGGCAGGGCTATAGGAGTCAGATACAGATTACTATTCACAGAATGTGTGTGTGTAACTTTGTATTAAAGTGACAGTGATGCCAGGGGTCTGATTTTTACACTGGTATAAGTAAGTCAGGAGCAACTCCAGGGATGTTGGTGATGTAAGCCCAGTATCAGAGGAGAGGACAATCAGGCCCTCTGTTACTGTCAGTGGTGATATTAATGCTCGTTCTTTTCAGCCCCAAATTAGCAGTGTTTCCACTCTCTTGAGCAGTGATTCTCAGCCTGTGGGCTGCTTGCAGTCCAATCAGCACATAGCTGCAGCCAGTGTGACATCCTTAGGGCCATACAGGCAGTATATGTATTGTGTGGATGCAGCCCACGTAACACACAGAGAGATGCAGCCCACAATGATAAATAGGTTAAGAGCCACTCACTGCTTTGAAAGAACTGGAGCTGTGCTTTGTGCCACCATGGCAACAATGTAACATTTTTCCTTCCAGATTTGTGAGGTCATAAATGATGTCCCTGGCTGTGAATCTAAATACATCCAAGTCATTGACTCTTCTGTCTCTCTGTTTAGATGCAGTACTGTCAGTTTACAATAATTGGATTTGAGAGATTTTACTGTTGAGTTTATATTCCCCCCTTGGTGCCAGACTTTGATGCAATGTGTTTTTACTTTAAGTGACAAACACTCCCTAAATGTCCTTTTCTCTTTATTCCCCTGTAGATGTCGCTCCTATGAAGATTGTTGTGGGTCAAGATGCTGTGTAAGAGCTCTCTCCATCCAGCGACTCTGGTATTTTTGGTAGGTTAGGACTTCTTTTTATCCTGAACATGGATCCTACACTTGTCTCATTTCAAGAAAGCCCTATAAACCACCGCATTTCCTGCCTGGGTATTTCTTATAGTTAACATTTTATATATATCTATATCTATATAAAAATGTTAACTATATAAAATATGTTTATCCTGAACATAATGGCTGAGACTTGCAAAGCTACCTTGGGGATTCAGATGCAGACATCACGTTCATTTAAATGCAAATAGGGC
>ML677371.1:18295158-18315118 GCA_007922305.1 Dermatemys mawii | reverse complement strand
AGAATTTGGCCCATCTCATCCACTGGTCTATGCTGCCAGGCAACTTTTGTACCGTCGTCGGCCCTTTTCTCCATCAGCCAGAAGGGAGCCCTGCGGAGCAAACCTACTTAGTGGGCTGAGAGAGGAACCTTTGTGTTGTTCAACAGTGACCCCTCTAGTCAGTTTAAGGAATGGCATGGCTTTGGTCCAAAGAAATCCCCTCTCGTACACCTTGTTCCAAAGAAGGCTCATGTGGAGCTAAGTCATTTATTTCCATCAAAATTATTTGGAATTCTGATCTAAGCAAATCTTAGGTGAAGTAAAGAAGTGGCAGAAGGAGACAGGTGAGCCCATAACCCCAGAGTTAGGGGAAGAAGACCGTAGTCTCCCAGCTCTGCTGGCATAATCACTATTGTTCCTGTAAGCCAGGGTCTCCAAACTAAGGCCCGGGGGCTGGATCCGGCCCGCAGCTTCGATTTGTCCAGCCCTCCAGTTGAGCAGGCATGCCAAGCAGACACGTGCAGAAGCCGCCGCTGACACCCCTCCTCACGAGCTGCTGCCGACAGCCCCATGTGCGGAGGGGCGAGTGCCCCCGCGGCAGTGGCCAGAGAATCAAAGGGGCAGGTGTTGCAGCAGCGGCCGGAGGAGCAAAGGGGGGGAATGTTGCATATATTTGCATATATTAATTCTTTTCAGTTGCTTTGGCCCGCAAAGCCCCTTCAAAAATCTAATATGGCCCTCGTCTCATAAAGTTTGGAGACCCCTGCTGTAAGCTAATAAGAGACAATACACTGGAAAACCACTATATGAATAAAAACACGCCTAAGAACAAAATCTCCTCAGTCACTATGGAAATATCAACTACGTGCTACCATAACAGGTATCTCAGCATGTGCAGTCCTGTTTTCAGGGAATAATAATTTCAGAAAATCCTGATAACAGTATATGGGAGCTGGTGGTTAGAGGTTGGTTTCTCTTATCTATGAATCTCTGAATAATCCCAGCTCCCTGGGGCCTTGCACTTTAGATGGATGCCATCTCCAAATTTGACTTTTCCTCCTTTTGTTCAGGTTCCTTCTGATGATGGGCGTTCTATTCTGCTGCGGAGCTGGTTTCTTCATCCGAAGGCGGATGTACCCTCCACCGCTCGTAGAAGAACCTACTTTTAATGTATCCTACACCAGACAACCCTCCAACACTGCAGCAGGTCAGAGACTACTTATATGCTAGCCTAATTTCTTATATGTGCACAGGAAATGTTTAAAAATGGTGTGATTTTTAGCTAGGAGTAGCTGTTGCACTAGTTTAATTCACCGCAGGTGATGTGGGTTCAAATTCTGCTTCAAGTATGTTTCACCATTTGTGGATGTGCACGCAGTACTACTGAGATCCAGTAGGAGCTAAGAATGGGTCAGACCAATTGTCTATCTAACCCAGGCCTGCACAACATGAGGCCTGGGGACCACATGCGGCTCGCACGGGCTCACTGTGTGGCCCGCGGGGGGGTAAGTAGTGGTGGGGTGGGGAGAAGCAGATGAGGGCAGGGCTTTTTGGCCTGCAGCTGGTTTTTTTGTGGTAACATGGCCCTCACTGCTTTCCGAGTTGTGCAGGCCTGATCTAACCCAATATCCTGTCTTCCGACAGTGGCCAGGTGCTTCGGGGGAATGAACAGAAAGAAAGGCAATCACAGTGCTCACAATTCTCTTTCAAAAGAGATTTTGCATTTCTTTTACTAATCCCTCCTAGCGAGTTCTTCCCCCACTGGTTTTATAACTTATCTCCATGAGGCATGTGAACTCACTACTGCAGAGCCATGTGGACACACCGGCAGGTGTCCAGACAGGTTTCCAATAGGACTTTGGGGAAATCGAACCAGTTCTGCAAAGCCATTTGATTTTACTGAATCTGCACATTTCAATGGGAAAAAAATGTGTATTTGGAATTTTTCCGCCCAGTTCTAATTACTGCAATGGAGAGGAGTTGTGAGTGGGGCACTGGACTGGGATGTGGACATCCTAGATTCTGTTCCTGGCTCTGCCACTGGCTTGCTGTGTGAGCTCAGACAGATCACTTCACATCTCTGTGCCTATGGCCTCCCACCTCCAAGGCATCATCTGTTTAGACTGAAACACTTTGAGGCACGGACTGTGCAGGGGGGCTATAACAATTTGTATAGTGGGGGTGCTGAGAACCATTGAACCAAACTGTAAACCTTGCATATGATGGAAACCACTTCTAGGCACTGCAGCACCCCTGCGCCCTTAGTTCCAGCATCTGTGGGACTGTGTGTTACCAAGTCTTTGTACAGCACCTAGCACTGTGGGCCCCTCATCTCAGCTGGCACCCCTAGGTACTACTATAATATAATACTAATATAATACTAATCATCATACTTTCGAGGCGGTAGCTTGGTGTTTGATTAATGATTCTTTTTCATCATATTCAAAACGCTGCTTTTAGTGACTTACTCTCCTTTGTCATTAGATGTAGTGATTTATTAATATGTTCTTTGATATGACTTTGGTTCTGTGTTTACATTGTTTCCCTTTGAGCTGGTAAAAGTTTTGTGCCTCAGTGAACTGACAGAATGTCAATGGAATCAACGTTTCCTTGGTGCCTAGAGCAACCATGTTTGTTCTCTGTTCTCTCCGGCCTACGATAACAGCTAACGTCAAAGATGTTGCCTTTAGGTTAGTGAAGAACCACAGAACAGCCTTATTGGCAAGCACATTGGTATTAATTGGGCCTTAATGTTTGCTGATCTGAATGTTGTTTCTTGGCTGACCTAGCTAAGTACAGTGATACGTGTTCTAGGGTTTCCATCTCATTTTTTGGGGATTTATCTTTGGGGATATGTCCTTACTGTATTCAAATAGTATCCACAGGCAACTGAATATAGAGTGCATGCATGTCAGTTAAAGGCTCTGACTGTGGATTGAGACCCTATGGTGAATTTTCTCTACAAAGTGAATTTAGTGCTCCTAACTGGTGCAGGTTCAACAGCCCCAGAAACTGAACTCTTCTAGCCACAGAAGAAGCAGTGACAGAGCAGCATTCCCAGTGCTCGTGATCTGGAGAAAGCGTGATCTTAGGGGGTGAAAGGTAGTTTTATCTCTGGGTCCATTCAGTCCTTCGGTTGTCTTCTGAGACTCCCAGCCAGGATGCTAGTAAGTGTGATGGTGATTTGTTTTGATGTCAACAGCTGTCCACTGGAGACCACCAACCTTATGTGACTGGCCAGCCATCAGACGGAAACAACCTTTGTGCATTGTCTTGATCATGTGTCACACACTCCAGTGAAAACCTACTAAGTATCATTTGCCTTTAGAGAAATGTGCTTTCCCCAGCAATGGAGCAGCATGATACTAGCTGGTCTTTTTGTTATAAATTTACTGTTGCATTGTAAATGAAAGTATTTTCTCTCCATTTTCTTTTAGGATCACAGCAACCAGGGATGCCATACTACACAGATCCAGGAGGACCTGTGATGAACCCCATGGCTATGGCTTTCCATGTCCAGCCCAACTCTCCACAAGGGAATCCTGTGTACCCACCTCCACCCTCTTACTGCAACGCACCACCACCCCCATATGAGCAGGTGGTGAAATCCTCCACGTAACCACACTGCAGCTCTGTTACCTGACTCTGTGAGAAGCAGATGCCATTGCAAAGTGACTGGGGTAGAGGGCCTCTGCTCTTCTGAACATTGCTAGTCTCTAACTCTCCCTACACACATTCCCCATTAACATTACTTGCAAAGGATGATTTTTTTTGTAGTGGGGGTGAATTTTCATGTTGATGTATTCAAAACTAAAGCAAGGTCTTTTAAATGCTTTTAATGGAAACCTATATTTAAATCCAGTACGTTTTCCCTTTATTTATTGTTTCAAAGGTGTATATTAACGCATTGTGGCAAAATACGGTAGTAGCTTTATGCAACTGCAAAGTGATGCACGCTCTCCTAAAGCCCGATAGACGAATGTGGTGTTCTACTGGAGTAGACAGGAGAGAAGGAGTGAGTTGGAGGAAAGAGTCAAGGCAAGATATTTATGAGACATGTGACCACCAACTTCATGGCCTGTGGTTTTCTAGGAAAGCTCTGTTATGAGACAAAGAAAGGGGACAGGATGTTATGGAAGCCATCGAGAGAGTGAGGAAGTCGAGTCATGGCAGTGGGTTCTGTTTGGAACGAGTCCCACTTGAGAGCTTCACTTCTATAAAAGGTGTGGGTCCAAAAAATCGTGAATGAGCAGGTCTGCGATGTCTCCACCTGCACCTGGACTCTGAACTTGCCACCTTAAGCCTGCCTCCTCTTCTCCTTCTGACACTTTCTGGAGGGTTTTGTTGTTGTTGCCAAGGATAAGATTGTAAAATATAGTTGATGATCTAAATGTTAGACTGACCTCATGTGACAGGGAAAATGTTATCAGCTCACAGCTACACATCTACACTTGTAGAGAAACTGCTTAGAAATATTTCAGTACACAGAAGAGTTTTATGCCTTATAGTTAAAATGGAAATAATGGGAACTTAGGCCCAGATCCTCAAGGTATTTACATACTGAACTTCCATCTGGGCCTTGGGTCCCAATCTTGCTCCTTTTGAAGTCACTGGGAGTTTTGTCATTGACTTCACTGGGTGATGACTGGGTCCATACAGCACGTTAGTTCACTGGGTTTGGTTATGGTCTTATAGCCACAGAGAGAGCACAGAAGGGTGTTGTCTTCTCCAGTCAAAAGATTTGAAAATCTTCTCTTAACAGTGCTTTAAGCACAGTAACTTACTGGGACGTATGTTTAAGGATGGCTTCTGAGCCTAATGCGTGGACACTTTGGCCACGCAACTACCACTTGCAGACAAGTCCCTATGCATCATGGTGAAAATGTCCCCATTTGTATTTGTCTCATACTTCTGGGAGGGTCTTTGAGTGGCAGTGGCCACTACCCAATATCTTCAAACAAACGAAACCTTTTCTCCTCAGGGGTTTATGAATGGTGGTTTTTGCAGACATTTTTCCACTTACTTTGATTGGTTCCAGTTAATGTGGTGCTTTTTATTGCTGTTAGAACTGAAGAACCATCCCAACTAAGAGCTTCTGGCATAAGACCTATAGAAGTGTTTATTAACTTCTAATTAGTTACACTGGTGCCATCCCATTGGATGCCTGATGGTGCCCAGTGTAACTGAGCGCATACTCCCAAAACATCTGCATTGCACAGATGTAGTTGAGGAACTTATTTAGCCTGCAGAGCCTTTGTCACTGGTGGTGATTTTGTGAGAATTTGGTTCTCAGAGTGCAGGTTGGGTTTGCAGAGCTAACAATCCGAGACCAACAGCTTTTTGCTTGTAAACTGCCCATCTTCAGTCCAGAAAATACTGCGCACCAATGAACCTGGGAATCCCCCGTCCTCTTTTTAGTCCCTTTTCCAAGTGGAACTACCCTTCAAAGGATCAAATCCAGAGGGCTTAACTCAGGTGGAATTCCTGTTGAGAATAACCACTTGTGTGTTGTCTAGAAGAAAACACTTTCTGGGCCCACTCAGGTACAACCCTCATGCACTCTGGGAGGAATTGGAATTGGCCTGCTATAAATGCACTGAAATGGCATCCATTTGAATTGTGTTACGTTCACCAGACCTCAGTCTGGGACTTGAGCTAAAATCCTTAGAGTCACAGAAACACATTTCATAGACTCCAGTGGAAGATTTGCAGGCAGTCATAAGGGGCCAAATCCCAGTTCCACTAGAGTCAATGGGAGATTTGCCATTGATTTGAACTGGATCAAGATTTGGCCCAAAGGAAAGGATTAAACTTGTTTAGCCAATAAAATATAAGCAGAGGATTTTTGCCAGGAGCAGCAGGAGCATTTCTGTTAGCCTTTGCACTGGATTTCATCTCGGCATATAACTATTAGTCTTGATTTCAAGAAGAAATTAATGAAGGGATAACGATAACATCAGATTGAAAATGCTAACCTGTAAGACTCGGCTGTTTTTGCATTTTCTAAATACAGTCTTTAAAAGAGCTTGTTGTCATGAACTAAATGTTTGTGTAGACAAGCGGAGATGTGAATCTACCCCACATTAGCTTGCTGCATTATAACTGTCCACATGGACCCTGCTGATGCGCAGTAACAGTTCCTTAGTACACTTTGATTTACCTGGTTTTGAAACAGGAGAAGGTCAAAGGCCAATAAGGAGTTGTTAGTGTGCATCAGTGTGGGATAGTCACACCCCCAGTTTGCTGTGAATTAAATGATCAAATAGGCAAATCCAAAGACCATGGGCATGTTTCTAAGCTTTCTTACACTGGTGTAAACCAAGAGGAACTCCAGTAAAAATCAATTCAGTTCCACTGGTATGAGATTAGAACCTGGTCCTGTGTTTGCACTTCAACTTATAGTAAAGTTCATAGGAAGTTAAAGCAAATCATCTCCAACCACAATGGCTCACGTACAACATGTGTTTTAGAAGTATTGAATGTGATGTTCATATCCATTTATCTTTTTAGGGTAAAAAAAGATTCTACTACTTATTAAGATGGTAAGAGGGGTTTGGCAACCTATGGCACGTGTGCCGAAGGTGGCACGTGAGCTGATTTTCAGTGGCACTCACACTACTTGGGTCGTGGCCACCAGTCGGGGATGAGGGGGCCTCTGCATTTTAATTTAATTTTAAGTGAAGCTTCTTAAACATTTAAAAACCTTATTTACTTTACATACAGTGTTAGTTTAGTTCTATATTAAAGATTTATAGAAAGAGACTTTCTAAAAATGTTAACATGTATTACTGGTACGTGAAACCTTAAATTAGAGTAAATAAATGAAGACTCGGCACACCATGTCTGAAAGATTGCCGATCCCTGCGGTAAGATTTCACAATACATGGCAAAGCTCATTCCTTTCTGTAGAGCTGTGTTTAGTGCTATATTCCAACATGAAGTTTGACCTGGTCTCGTACTTGTCCCTATTTTACAGATTAAAAACTAGCTAATCAAATTCTAATATTTTCAATTGTTCTTTTTCACGAACTTACAAGGGTGTTGGCTGTAAATAACAGACCAAACCTCCTCAAACCTTGTGTGTGATATTTTTCATTGTCCTACTGTGTCATACTGGGGTGATAATATAGACATGAAAGGCAAAATTCCTCTCAGCAGCACCCACTGATCTTGACTAAGCTAACCTACCTGAATCTAAATTTACCATAACTGCTTTAGCATTATACATCTCTTGCTAGCACATATCACTATGGTATCCAAGGTGCCAGGTCCTACAAACACACATATGCTTAACTTTAAGCAAGGAAGCTTTAGGGTGAGTATTCAGGGGCTGAAAATTAAGATTGCCCATAAATGTTTGCAGGACTGAGGCCTAACCACCAACTACTGAGATTCCCTTGTTGCCCATACAGTTTTTCCACACAGGGTTATGTGCCTACATGAAATAATGGAGGGGAAACCTGCAGTGCAGACCTGAGGGGAGACTCTTGCACTTAGTGAATGCTCCTATTGCAGTGCTACTCATGGGCTTAATAGATCTAAAGCAGGGGTAGGCAACCTATGGCACACGTGCCGAAGGCAGCATGCGAGCTGACTTTCAGTGGCACTCACGCTGCCTGGGCTCTGGCCGCCAGTGCAGGGGGCTCTGCATTTTAATTTAATTTTAAATGAAGCTTCTTAAACATTTTAAAAACCTTCTTTACTTTACATACAACAATAGTTTAATTATATATTATAGAATTAGAGACCTACAAATGTTAAAATGTATTACTGGCACGCAAAACCTTAAATGAGAGTGAATAAAGATTCGGCACAACACTTCTGAAAGGTTGCTGATCTAAAGCTAGAAAGTCTCATTAGATAAGCTAGTCTGACGTGTATAACATGGGTCAGAGACGTTCACCCAGTTACCCCTGCATTGATACCAACATTGAGAAACGCTGAAGGAAAAAAAATATAAAGTATTGCAGCAATCTTATGATGTTCTGAGGATATTACTGTTAAAATATTCGTCTGTGGTAAGGATACAGCAGTTACGGCAGTGACCAGACTGCAAATATGAAAAATTGGGACAGAGGATTCGTGGGTAATAGGAGCCTATATAAGAAAAAGACCCCAACAAATTGGGATATCTGGTCACCTTATAGCTACTTATGGGTTTGTGACGCAGGCCCTAGGACCATTTCAGATATATGTATTACAAGGCTCAATTACCTGCATAGCACAATTGTATTTTATAAACTAGTGTGCACACTAACTGTAACGCTGCCTACAATCACATAACATGGCTCTGTATACACTGTATTATTTTTTTTAACCAAATCAAGGGGGTCTTTTTCCTTTAAGGGACTAAGCCCTATGATGTGAGCAGATAGGTGTCGTTCAACCCTTTTATATTATTTAATGTGTCTAAGAGAACTGATGTTTTACACATTGAGTAGAACCCTTTTCCAGTGGACTCTTATGCTGTATATTGAAATTCAACTTCTGGTGAAGTTTTTCTGTGATCCAATTGTTTCCTTTATTAATACTGGTGGATTATTACCACCTCTTACAATGAAGTCAAATGCCTGTTCTCGTGAAGTTGTTTGGTACTTAATTGACAACACAGAAGCACTGTGTGTCAGTCTGGGTCTTATTTGCAGATTGCTTGCATGCTTTTCCTCTGCTATTCCTCTTCCTTTGGTTTTTATTTTGTTTCCCTTTATTTTAGGTTTTTTTAAAAAAGAAAAAAGGGAAAAAAGAAACCTTGTAACTTTTGATAGGGTCATGTTTCATATGTATTCCAAATAAAACTGATCTGGGTATGTCTATTGCTTCTTTTGCCCAAAGTGGGCAGAGGAGACGTTAGTCTTTCTACGGCTTGCGGCTTCTGCTGTTATCCAATAGAAAGCTGAAGTTGTGGCTTCTGCTGTTATCTAATAGAAAGTTCAATTTATGTTGCATTCCAGTAAAGCAAAACTAATCAACACAGCACAGAAAAACACCAAAAATGTAATTAGGTAGTGAGAGGGAGGGATGCACTTAAAGGATATATTTATTACTAATGGAGAGTAACCCATGCTCAGTTCTGTATAAAACGAGAACATAGAGGGCCAGCAACGCCAACCTACTTAAGCAGCTTTGTGAGTCTATCTCTAACCTCTTCCCTCTGCATAAGACTCTTCATATTGGTTAAATGGCAAGAAAGGGCTGCAAGCCTCATTCTCCTTTGCCTTGAATGCTCTGAAGGTGTTTATTCCCCATTAAGGGACAGAGCTTTTTACTTTCATTTTGCATCAACATAAATGACAGTGAGAAACAGTGAGGAATCAGGGCCTCCCGGGAGTTACATGATAAAAGCCAAAGCGGCCGCATGGCTGCTCTGCTACATGAATGCTCTGCTTCTTTAATTCCATGGTAGTCAGCAAAGTGTAGCCCGTCAGCCCTTACAGCTTTGTGAAAGGGTGTAAAGAAGTGACGACGGTTGCTCCAAGGAGTGAATGCTCTCTGCTAGTGAGTGGCTGTAAACTAGTTTCCTATGTGAAGCAGTGAATACTCGGTCTGTGCCTAGAACCTTCAACACACTCCTGGAGAAAGCACGGGCTCGTCCCATCTGAGAAATGATCGTACATTTGCCTGGAAGACCTTTTCCATGTCTGATGGCTGTGAGTCACTGAAATGATCACAGTTCCATACAGGTGTGAAAGCAAAAGCTTACTGCTAACCAATAATGTGTATGCTCTGGTTTTGGGGCCTCTCGCTGAAAAATGAGCAGGAGAAGGGCTATGCTTTGATGCTGGGAGCAGCAGCACCTCCTGCATGACAGGAACAGAAATGCTATGAGTAGAAACTTAGCGCTAGAGTCACAAGGGGGATTTGGGCATAGCACTGCTCAATTTAGGCATGAGATGTGGGCCCAGTGTCTGGACTTTAAACATCTTGGTTCACGCCCACGAAGAAAAATGGAGGAGCCAGAGGCTATTTATGGATAGGGTAAGGCAGCAATTGAGGGGAAGAAGAGGCCTGTTCCTGAAGTGGCAGTTAGGTACTGAAATCCTGTTGACTGTACCTGTAGTGGGATTTACAAAAATTGCTTAATTTGGGGGGGGGGTGTTATTGAAATCAATGGGACTTGACTTAAGCACCAAACTGGTTTAGCAGTTCTGAAACAATCCCACCAGATTGTTGGCGTCTTTAGGAGCCTAAGTACCTTTGAAAAATGTGCTCTCCTCTCCCCCCCCTGCATATGTGTAGCTTGGCAAAGCTGTGACCACACATAGGAAATGGGCAGGGGACACCAAATAAGTGCTTATAGTCAAACAAGCAGCTGGAGTGTAAATAGAGGCCAAGGGCTGGGGGAGGGGAGGCAGGGCCAAGGTAAGTGCAGGACATGGGTGACAAGACTGAACAGGGATGTGTGGCAGAGGGTGGGACTGGGGCACAGTCAGATCTGGGACCCTTGGTGGGGCGAGCAGGGATTTGGCAGGTGGGCTTGGGGGAATCCACCACCACTTATGAAGCAGCAAGCGCTAGAAGCTGAGGCTGCCCAGGATTGGACAGACTGTGTCCACGGGGAGGATGGGCGTGGCAGGGGATTGGGGGACCCTGCCAGGGGTTGTGTTCTGTTCATCCCACCCAACCCTGTCTTGGTGGCCATTCCCCCCTGCCCCCGCCCCCTCCACCTTCCCCTGCCCCCAAAGCAGGCCATGTCCCTCTGGTCTGCCTCTGCTGCTGTGTCCATCCTGGACCGAGTGTTGTTGCACAGGGCTTTGCGGGTAGGGGGCAGGCAGGGTGAGCCTGGGGCTGTAGGAGGGCCAGATGCTTAGGCACATACTTGGGCTGGGAAATGGCATCTCTCTCTCCTCCCCCCCCTCCCCCCCGGCTCAGTGTTGACTGGTTCTAGATATTATGCCAGTGCTGCCCAGCTTGGGTGGACTGAGCTAGCATGCAAACGTAGCCATGTGTGCACAAAGGCCCGGCTACCAGCCAGGGTGAGCTGTCCCAGAGAGGCAGATGGGTCTGTAGTACGGCATATAGCCTGTGCAATCACAACCACACTGCCGTTTTCGGCAGGTGGGGCGCAGTCACATCACCTGTAGGGCTACCCAAGCTGAGTGGCCCATCAGTTGTGCCGTATGGTGCTACACAACAATCCAGCTCACTTAATGCACCAAGCTCCACGGGAAGCAATAGTGGCTCGGGGGTGAGTGGGAGGGTGGTCCCAAGAGTTTAGCACGTTCTGATAATACTACTGGCTGGTTGGGCACAAAAGCATCTTTAAGCATGGCAGCTGAGTGGTGTTGTTACAGTGGGATCACAATTGGCTCCAGCTCAGGTGACGGAGAGGTTTTGTGTGTGTATGTGTAGCTATGAGCGTGTGTGAGCACATGAAAGGTCTTGCCAGGAGGCGGGAAGGGGCACCGACGCCAGGAACAAGTTCTTTAAAGCTCTTTCCTATCTCCTGCGAGCCCTTGTCAGGGTTTCTTTAACCAAAGGACACCTAAGGCATCTCTGTCCAGCCTCCCTGCCCTTTGTATAACATGCTTATTTAGTAGATTAGAATGTCTTCATTGTTGGACACAAGGAAGCTTCTGCTCAGAATACAAATCTCCAGGGTCACCCAGGGAGGTCACCCCACTGAGGTGGAAATAGCCCCCTTGGGGTTTAACAGCTTCACCCTTGCAGCCCACTCTGTCAGGTTTTATTTTTCTTAGCTGTGTGACTTTTCTCCTGCCATGACTAGACAACTGAGCCACGATCTGTCTTCATGTTCCAGCCAGCACAAACCTGTCCTGTTGCAGCTAACAAACCCAGGTGGCCAATGACTTATCTTCAGCAAACCAGTAAGGAACAGCTTGTCAAAGGCACTGTAAGCTTGGAATTGCATAAACACACACACTGGACAGAAAATCTATTTCAACCCCTTAGCCCTGCCCTCTCCTACTTCCCCACATTCTATGACTGGAAGGAATGTAGCTTTGGGGTCACTGTAGATGATGCACAAAAGCAATCACACTAAAGCATGTTCATTGTTAATGGTCCTGACTTCTCCTTGGAACATCTGATGCAGTGGCTTCATTTCTTCTCGAGGTCTCAGAATTTGGCAGTCGAATTGGAGTGGGTGGGTGTGAAGGGGGAAGATGACCTAACTGCAGTTCACTACCATGAATGACCTTGATTTTAGCACCAAAGGAATAAAATTGTGTAACCCTAATGATCTCCACTGTGATCAGAGACAGTAGGCAAAGCTCTATGGGTGCCATGAAGTGTAAAGGGTTCTAGTCTACTGTGACCTACAGGCACTGTTTGCCAAACAGGATTGGTATGTAATCTGTAAAGCCAGGTCACCCCCCACGCTGGAGAAGAGAAAGTTCTTTAATCACAACCACCATCTAGGACAAACTTTTTGGGCTTGTGTTGGATTCCTACTCCACCTTTGTCCCCAGCTGGGCTCTGTGGCTCTCTGCCTCCCCTATCTGTTGCTCTTGGGCCCACAGCCACCTTTCACAACCTGGAGCAGGACCACTAACCGTCCCGCTGAAGCACACACCCTACCTTAATGTCCCCACATACTGCTGCCAGGCCTTATGCAGCAGAGGAGGTGAGTAGGCTTTGGAGTACCTTGTGCAAGCCCACCCCATACACTGCTTGCACACTAGCTCCACTCTCTTCAGGACACCATAATAGGAAAAATACTTTTAGTCCTTGTTGCAGAGTGTGAGTGTGTATGTGTGTGTGTACACACCTACACACACAGTTGAAAGGAGGGGGAAATGGGTGCAAAAGCCTGGGCCAATTTTTCTATTTAAATGCCTGTTAGCTATAGCGGCATGGAGCCCAAACCTGAGATGGTGAAGGGGAGCTTCTGGCGAGGCCTGCTCTGGTAGGTGGAGTGGAAACCCCATCCGCGCTGTTGTTGGTGAGGGGGGAAGAGGACTGGCATATCTGCTGTGGAGGTTCCTCCTTAGTGTTGCTAAAAGTTATGATAGCAAGTTATCTTTGGTCCAATAGGCCCTCCCTCCCCGCTTACTCACCAGAGCTCAAAGCTGTCAACCACACGGGACTTTACATTTTACTCCCTAATTCAGTCTTTTATATATGCAGACACAAGTAGTGAGACAGTACTAAAAAATAACAAAGACTCTCTTTCTTTTAACCTCTGCTAATCTGACTGAACTTTCTCTCACTGCTAATCCTTAAGCATCTCCCCTCCCACAGCCACGGGGCACTAACACGCCCCTAGAACCAATTGCTATTTGAAATAAACCTGAAGTGTACATAAATTATATGTCCTCTTCCAGTTCTAAGCAAAAATAAAAATGGTGCTTCTGTCACACCTTCCATCCGAAGTTCTCAAAGCACCTTGCACGTTAATCACTGAAGGGCTAAAGAGAGGACAGTCAAATTCATCAGACATGGGAGCTTCATGATGTTTTACTTCGTCTTCTGCTGGTGCTGACCAGCATCTTCGCCCTTGAATGAGCAGTTAACCTTTGCCAAGGAAGAAAAGCGGAAAGCCCTTTGGGGCCCTGATGCTAATGG
Organism: Dermatemys mawii; assembly: GCA_007922305.1. NCBI lineage: Eukaryota > Metazoa > Chordata > Testudines > Dermatemydidae > Dermatemys > Dermatemys mawii. Next base: position 18,301,615 of record ML677371.1, on the reverse strand, counting down.
GATTGTGAGTGCCAGCTGGCAGGAATGCTCCTATGACTACTAATGAGACTTGTCTGAGCTCAGCCTTCCCTCGCCCCCTCACTTGCCTTCCTCTGAACTATGATCTCCAACTTTTATCTCGATTTTTTTCTCATTTACATCAGTGCAAGTGAAAGGAGAATCAGAACAGGTGTTAAGCTGCCCCCTGTTTTAGGAAGCGGGGGGTGGGTGGGCAGGAGTTCCTTAACATAAGTTCTTGCCCTTGTCAAAGGCAAAGAACCTCATCTGCTTTGTAAAGTCCATTTACCATCTACCAGAGGGACATTTCTCTCTCTCACCCTCTCTTCTCCCCCCACCCTCAACTGACTTGCACAGTACCCTCAGCTCTGGAAGACATTATCTCCTTACCTAGCTGGATGATACTGATTTTACACCACACTTGGCCTTTTCACTCTCCCACCTGCTCTACCCCAACGTCTAGAACAGTCATGACCGAATTTAACCACAATGCACCTCCACTGACTTCATTAATTAGGGTTCCATTTGTCCTGTTAAGTAGTAGATCTAACATTAGTTATTCTTCTAATTAAAATTCCTATTTAAGTCCATGCCAGGGGGAAAAGACAGTGACAGCCCTGTTCTCTTTGGAATTCCATCAGTAGCAGCAGCTGTCTAACCAACTCTACCATTTCATTATCACTTGAGGAACAGACAATGCATTGACAGGTGACTTTTCAAGCCCCAGAGCTTGTTATGCTATTGTGGAAAACAAACTCTGGAAGAAGCAAATAAAAAAATATGAAACACGTAAGAACTGGTGGTGCTGTTTTAACTAGACTCTCCATTGACTGCTGGGGTGGAGGCTGGCAAAAATATTTTACAATTGTTTGCTAATCTCATTCTTGCAAACAAACAGCCTACTAAGGGCTGGTATTCACTGCGAACTTACACTGGCATAGCTACTGCTCTCAGGGATGTGAGAAATCCACACCCCAGAAGACATAACTATGGTGTAGACAGTGCTGGCTTAGCTCTTGCCTCTTGGGAAGGTTGATTTCTTACACTGACAGGAGAACCCCTCCTGCTGTAGCATTTCAAATGCAGATACGCCCAAATGGTTACATTTTCAAAACACTATATATGGATTTAACTGTGTCACTCCAATTATAAACAGTGGAATTTGTGCAGCTGAAATTCCACATAATACACGGAAAAACTATCAGTAGGCCTAGTAGTTATTTCTAGTCAGGGCTTCAGCTACAGTGGAGAAAAAGATAATGCATAGTCAACCTGTGGCTCTTCACACAACATACAGTCAACCTGTGGAACTCTTGCAGATGATCTTGTGAAGGCCAAAATTATAAAATAATTAAGGGTTCAAAAAAGAACTAGATAAACTCATGGAGGATAGGTCCATCAATGGCTATTAGCTAGGACAGGCAGGAATAGCGTCCCGAGTCTCTGTTTAACGCAGGCAAATGGAGGCTGTGCACATTGGGATTTGGTTGAATGCTTTAGCTGCAGAAATCTTAATAAAACAATGGAACTTCACTTCCAATCAGCCCCTTTTTGCAGATGAAGGCACTTACATATTAAACAACATTTTAAAACACTAAAGTGTAGAACATCAGGTTTAGTTCTGTTCCTCGGGAATCCTGATGCAATGCTACTTCCCTCTGAATGAAACAGAAAAATATTATTAGGTAACAGATCCTCGATGGTACATGCAGCTGCACTGTCTTCAGTGGGGCTATGCTGATTTACATCTGCTGAAGAGCTGGTCCTACAAGACTGTCCTTTTATTGAAACTACTGGAGAGGGAGGTTGCTCAACACAAATCTGCATTTTATTTTATTTTATTTTTTGCATGTATTTTATTTTTTGCATAACAAGTTTCAACCACAGGTCACTGTGATAGTTTACGTTTTGTTTATTAATGCTTTTGTACCTCCTCAACTGGCTAACATTTACAGTGCCTATCATACCGGATGGGCTATTAGGCTCGTTGAAATTCAGAAAAATGAGAGAAAATGAGTTACTCTCCTCTCTTTTCAGAAGTGGCATGCCTTCCTGAACTGCCAATAACTAGACATTGCTATTCTTCCAGCCCTTGTCTCCCCACAGCTTTACTTATATATTGTAAACTGTATGCTGTACAGATTCCCTCAGAAGATTTGCTTGTTATAGCCAGGGAGCACCACCAGGAAAAGTGTAACTGCGGTCACAGTTTCACACTTTGCTATTGCATGAAACTTTGAGAAATGCTGGTTCAAGTAACACACTGGTGTCTACTGGTATGTGTTTAAGGAACTAAGAAATACTTTGATTTGTTACTGCTGTAGGGAAGGAACTCCAAGCAGCTCTGTCGGGTAGGAAGACCTATAGTCTCAAAAATGATTAATGATTTTGAATGTCTCAATTTTCAGGGCCCAGCTGAAGACATCTTAAAGTGCTGAGCCCCTACGTCTGACAAATCAGATCCCTTCACGCCTTCTCAAACTGAAAACTGAGTCACCACAAATCACTTCTGAAAATTTAGGCCAGTTTCTTGAAACATAACTTCTAAAGAGGTGGTGGGCAACCTGCGGCCCACGGGCTGCCGCCGGCCCATCAAGGTAAGCTCACTGGGGGTTGCGATACATTTTGCCGCAGGCACGGGCCCCTGAAGCTCCCAGTGGCTGCGGCTTGCCATTCTTGGTCAATGGAAGCCGCGGGAAGCAGCAGGCTGTAGAGACGTGCTGGCTGCTGCTTCCCACAGCTCCCATTGGCTGGGAACAGTGAACCGCGGCCACTGGGAGCTCCGGGGGCCCGAGCCTGCAGATGGTGAAATGTCAGCAAAGTGTCTTGCGGCTTGCAATCAGATTATCCTGATGGGCTGCATGCGGGCTGCAGGTTGCCCACCACTGTTCTAGAGGCTGGGGAGAAAAATGTTTTTTTTATGAAGAAACAGAGAAGTACAGCACAGAAAAGTTTTATGTTTTGTTTGAAAATTATCAGCTCATTTAAGATATAACTATGTATTAACCTGGTCACTACACTACATCGGACTCTCTCATTGGTCAGGTCAAGTGGAATTTTATCCATAGTCACACTGCAGAAATAGCGATGCTGCTGCTGTTATTCATGCACAAAAGGGACAAGACTGGGATTCACACAAGAGAACAGCTTTTGGCTTACAACAAAAGACTCACATCGATGGACAACACCAAGAAACATGCAAACCCTTGAAAGACCTGAAGAGAACAATTGCAAAAAAGAGAGTTCAAAACTTAATCTCTCTTTTCTCACCACCAAAGGCAACACTTAAATAAAACCTGGGCATGGCTTCGGATTCATGCTTTAATGACTTATGATCCTTTGGAGAAAGAGGTGCGAAGAGGCATTTCCTTGTCCCTTGTTTAGGCTTTAAAGTTGGGTCAGTATCAGAGGCACTAGACAGTCTTGTCACTCTTGACACTGAGTTTCCATTGCAACAGATCTCTTAGCTGTCCTGTTCCACTTTGTTTTCTCTCCTTTGAGGTCCAAGTTCAAATGCTGGAAACTGGGAAGTCTCTGGAACCAATACGTCCGATAGGAAATGAATAGCTCCCGCCATGCCTGAAACATACAAACTGATTCCTTATTACGATAGCTTAAGAATTTAAAAAATAATTAGTCAGAGTTCAAACCAGATAGATCAGAACCCATTTTAAAACCTCCATCCAGCAGTCTCCTCTGAGCGGGGGGGAGGAGGGGAAATCATGATCCTTATGTCCACATGGAGCCCCAAAGCCACTGGGATTTTGCAAGGCTGCAAGTTTTCACATGTATGGATCCAGCTGCAGGACCGAGGACTTAAACTGTGCACACTATAGGACACTCTGGATCTGCAAAGAGTCTGGCACATTTTGGACACTACCTCAACCTATATCAATAATCAGAGGGCCTATTATCCTAATTTAGATTGCGTCTGTGATACTGCACCTCATATTGTTCATGGTGCTATTATATGATTATATCACAATGTATTTTATGCAAGAGGGGTCATGTAAGGTATTGGAAAAGTTACGATTTGCTGAATATGATTATCCTATTTGTATGCATGTATAATTTTTGTATTTGAAGTTATAAATACTGACTATGTATCTGTGCTTCAAATGTAATTACACCTGGGTGATTCCCATTAGACAAGAAGCTTTCAGTCTAGATAGCTGGTTGGGAGCCTATTCAGGGAAATGAGCTGTTAAGGAAAACAACAGGCCTTAAGAGAAGCTTATCTCCTAGCCTTCCTGAGAACACTCCAGACAGCCTGAAAGTAATGACTGCTATGACTCTGCAAGAACATGTGACTAGGCCACGTGATTCTGGACTCCATCTTGGGATGTCAGTATTTCTCCACAAATCGGTCTGGGAACCAAGTTTTAAAACAAAGGGTTCCTGCCATATGTAAAAGCTATATAAGGCAGAGAGTGACCTCACCTGTGGTTTGCCCCTCCCCACACGAGAAGATTCCTGGAAACACCCAAGGAAAAAGACTGAACTTGGGGAAGTGCTGGACGCAGGCTAAAGGGATTTCTAGCCTGTGTATGAAGACCCGAGAAACCCAAGCTAGAAAGCTAATGCAGTCTATTCCTTAAGAATCTACAAGTCTGCCTGTACCATCAGTTCATAAGGTGAGAATCTGCAATTCATATCCAATATATTTAGTATATTAAGCTTAAGTTGCATTTTTGTTTATTTGCTAGGTAATCTGCTTTGATTTAATTGCGGTCCCTTTCAATCACTTAAAACCTCTCTTTTGTAGTTAATAACTTTATTTTATGTTTTAATCCAGCGGTTCTCAAACTTCTTGAGGCGGCAACCCGTTTTTGCTGTGCAGCAATGTGCTGTGGCCTGGGGGTATGTCCACCGAAATGCTGCTGAATTGAACACTTCAGCTTTTGGTGGCATTTTGGCGGTCACGCAGCGTTTGCGTCTGTGTCCGCCAAATTGCCGCCAAAAGCGGAAGCTTTCACTTTGGCGGCTTTTCAGCAGACAGAGCCCTGCATTTGGGACACAGCTCGCAACCCCCCGGGAATCGCCCCACGACCCCCAGGGGGGGGGTCACAAACCCCAGTTTGAGAACCACTGTTTTAATCTAAACAGTGAATTTGGAGTGAAGTGGGTGGAAATCTTAGCTCAGAGGGGCTGTTGCATAGCACTCTCCACACTGTGTGTGTGTGTAGAACACTAGGAGCTCACGCTGTTAGCGTAGGAGTTCCCTGTGCAGCACAAGAAGGTATAATTTTGGGTTTATGCTCCAGAGGGGATGCATGCCTGAGGAGCTGAGAGTTACCTTGGCTTTAGCCTTTCTACTACTGGCACATGCAGCAGCTAATCAAAGAGCCTGCATGTAACTGCAGCTGAGTGCATTCCTACCCATGTGTATGCTGGTGGAAGTGTAAGGCCAGAAGCGTGTCTGCAGCTTGACACAAAAGCACAGTGTGACAGGGAGACCAGGCTGGTGGGTCAGAGGGCTCAGCAGTACCCCAGTTCCAGGTGGCACCCTGGGAGGAACCTATCACAGTGCCTCCATAGGGGCAGCTCTTGAATAAATTTTTTTTTCTACTCTTCTTTTCTAAACCCTGTTTATCATAATAAATGTTACCGATTCTGTGCCACTGGATAAGCCAGGTATTAATATATTTATTATTATCAGGAAGGTAGTGCCCAGAGGCCCGAATAAACCTGCCCAACTGTGCAGGGTGCATACAAATACATGGAATTAATGTAAGTAAAATTTGGATTCCAGGAATGATGAAAGAATCTTAGCATTTTACTGTGATTACTGCTATTCTACAAAGACATCTGTAATGTTTTCTAGATGGAGTTCTGCCAGTATTATGTATAGGATGTAATTTTATTAATGCTGAGGCTTAACCACTTAAAACTATTTTTTAATGACCACCTTAAGAACAAACCAAAATATTCCAACTTCAAACCTGTTGCATTTAGATTTTTAAAAACTTGAAACTATTTCTTTAGCTTTTCCAGAAAAGAATTATATGGGAGAGGCTGCTGCAGAGTTTTAACAGGAAGGAGCTCAAAGAATGTAAGAGATAAGTTGTTCAAAATGTCCTCCAATGGATCAGAAAGCCTCTGGCTGTCAGAGGAGTTTATACATATGGAGTGTATGCTTATTTATTGTCATAGCATCAGACTATATCATCTTCAGTTACTCTAGGGTAGTTCTTGACAACACTTAAGTATGTGCTTTAAGTAATTTTAAGTAATGGAGTTTTAGCATATGCTTAAAGACATGCTTAAATGTTCCCCCGAATAGGAAAGTTTTCCTGATTCAGTCTCAGACGCTCAATAAAAATAAATATATTAAAAACTCTTTTCTTCCTACTAGGCCCAATTATCATCCTACAACGTGCACATACAGCTCCTAGTGACTGTAGCAGAAATTTTGTGTGTGTGTGTGTGTGTGTGTGTGTGTGTGTGTGTGTGTGTGTGT
>ML677371.1:18281660-18295148 GCA_007922305.1 Dermatemys mawii | reverse complement strand
TGTGTGTGTGTGTGTGTGTGTGTGTGTGTGTGTGTGTGTGTGTGTGTGAGCGCGCACGTGCACAGGAGACGGGCAATTTGACTCAGACTTGAAAAATTTTGGCTAGAGAGAAAGAAAAGTTGGCAAAATCCCTCCAAATTGTAACTTCCATTTTTTGATTAACCCCTAGACAGCTCTGAGTGGTGGCTTTCTTTCTGCATCACGTTCTCAATACGTTTCTAAGCTCCTATTTTACAAATAACTCCAAGGGTGACTTTGCTTCCACCACATATAAAGACACAGTCACGATTGCTGCAGAAAGCAGCAGTTAATTCAGGGCACCTTCTCAGAAATACGAACGCTATAATCATATTCTTTACCCCAACTGCATTTAGAAGAGGTGCATATAACTTCTGCTCACACAAAAGCCTTTAGATTGCATTACTATTCTAAAAAACACCCCTATTAAATCCTCTGTAATTCCCCATACTTGTGATAGGTGGTGCATTAGATTCACTTTCAAAGAACAGCAAAACTATTTTAAAGCCTTTTAAAAGGTGAAGATTATTGTTCTGAGTTTACAAAAGATAAGAATTTACAAGAGAGCCTTAGAAAAATATAATCTCTACTTTTCTACTTGCTCACTGTAGATATATTTAAGTAACAGGAAGAGCTTTAATCAAAACACGGCATTTCTTTTCTTTAGCCATGCGGATGAATTTGGTTAATACTGGTGCTCAGGAAAGGACTAATAGGACTAAGTCTGGCCCTGGGCAGGCCTAATATATCTATTAGTTTCGTTAAAGGCCTCTGTCAAAGAAACAAACTACTAATCTGCAACTCTGTTACGATTCTGGTCTGCTGCTCACTCAGTAATTATGATTTGTAGGATAGTTCAGTGATGAACAACAACTATCCAATTGCCCAGACTCATGCTCGCTTATGACCCAAGAGGGTTCCAAACACTGGAGAGGTTAATGAATAAACCAGTGCCCCATCAAATATCCAGTGGCACCAGCTTTATATTGAAAATTTGTAGAATGCAGCTTTTAAAAAGGTTTTCTCCACTAAAGAAAAATGTCACAGTTTTTCTAACTTCCCGTTATGTGCCTTTACCACAAGGCTGTCCTTCTTCCTAATACAACCCAGCCTGCAGAAACAATACTTTACCTTCAAACAGAGAGTAGGGTCGGTCAGGAATACGACATCCATGTGCACCATACTCTAAACACCACTCTGCAAACTGTGGGAGAGAGAGAAAAAGAAAAACAGAGTGGCTTAAATGTGTACGTATACAGACGTAGGGGTGGACGGCAGCACATAAAGACACCTTTTAATATAGAGAAATGCAATGAGGCTCAAGCAGAGAAACAAACTGCAATCATTATCCAAGATTAAATTGTCCTGCCTCAAGCAGGATAAAACTTAAATTAGTTTTCAGGGCACTGGAAATGCAGATTAATTGAAATCCACTACATGGTGATAGAGTTTAATTAGTTTAATTAATGGGCAGAATTTATTTACCATTTTCTCTGAACATCTTGGGTGGAGGGAGCAAGGAAGGAGGAAAGAAAAATGCTGCAAGAATATATTTGAACTTCAACTTCAAGGGCAAGCAGAGGATGCGCCATAATGTCACCAATTTCTCCCTCTCCCTGCTAATGTATCCTTGCGGTCATGAGTAATGCCCATTAACCACATTTCTGTGTCCTTACATTGCTCACACTTCAATTTAGAGTATTTAATATTCAACTGCCATTACATTACTAACCTCATTTTGTCCACCCTGAGCATTATGGTAAATCGTTATAAAGACAGTTGTATCATTAAGGTTGTTAATCTTTTGTTTTCAAGAACCTTCCATTTTCTGCCTCAACTGGGCAGAGGGCACCAATGAAGATTGTATTGTTTTCCCATATGCTTGATTAACTGTAGTTGGTATACTTTGTACAGGGAATGCTACAAATACTGGGCTAACATTAATTACTTGCAAATGACATTTGAAAAGATTTTAACAGCAACGTCAGTTTAAAAGCTATTTTACGGGCCTCTAAGAAGCAACATAAGCAGATCCACCTATTCCCTTGGTCTCTCATAGAATATCAGGGTTGGAAGGGACCTCAGGAGGTCATCTAGTCCAACCCCCTGCTTAAAGCAGGACCAATCCCCAGCTAAATCATGCCAGCCAGGGCTTTGTCTAGCCTGACCTTAAAAATCTTTAAGGAAGGAGATTGCACCACCTCCATAGGTAACCCATTCCAGTGCTTCACCATCCTCCATGAGCTTTGCTTTTCTAAAATATTTTGTCTCTGAGTGAACAGTCCTCTAAAGCACCTATCTATTTAAACAGATTTCCCCTGTAATTTCAACAGGCTTGTAGAGAATAGCTTTTCCTTCTCAGCAGAGGTCACCATTGCTCCATTTGTACTAGAGTCTAGCTATAGGATTTTTTTTTTTTTTTTGTCATTTGGTTCTACTCCACCCAATGACAAACAGCCACAAAACCAGACCAAGAATCAATTAATCAGAAGCAAAAGGAAAAAGTCTCACCCCTCTTCCTTCAACATATTCCTGAAGAATAACTCCTTCATTTAGTGAGAGGACGGTGATGCTTTTGGAAAAGACAAAGTATTCATACTTATTTCAAATAATTTTTAGGCCCACTTCTGCCCTCAGTTATGCAGGTCTGACTCCTACAGAAGTCTACAAATTACTCTCTATGTAATGGACAGCAGAACTGGAATTTTGCCTGCAAAGTGTTTCTAACCTTAATGACTTCTCATGGCATCCATGAAAGGTAAAGTAGCATTATTATTCCAGGAATGGAAGCAGAGGTTAAGTGACTTCCTGAAAGCCTCTGAGGGGATTTGGTATCCGAGCTGGATTATAATTCAAAACTTCCTAGCTCCAAGTCAGGGGAGAAAGAGGGTAGAAAAAAAGAGAAAGCCAGGTAGGCATGTTCATCAAGAAAGCAGCTTAGACTGGCATCTAGTTTCCATCCAGATGGACTGTTCTAAAGAAATTCCTTTCTGACTTCAAAAGTTCCATTTGTGTTAAAAATGCTTTTGCCGTCACTGAGATTTTGTTTCACGCTGTCAATTAGGAGACTGAAGGGGCGGAGGCACCATCTACTTCTGATCACTACTTAGTCTTCCCATTGTATATTGTTACAATGTTATTAAGCAGAAAAAAATTTCCACAATTCCAGATACACAAGGCCCAGAAGATCAGAGGTAACTACAGCCATTATCAGACAAGTTTATTCAACTAATGGGACAGTCTGTTGCAAGCCCAACAAAACACACATTAAATAACAGTTATTTGAAAGATTGAAGCATTCAGGCAAGTGATCTCTCTCTAATGCAATAACCCCCTCCTTCTCTGCTGCCTTCCAAGTCCCTCTTATCAGTGCACGAAATAGCCAACAAGCAGCTGTGCAGTTATCAAAGATTTTTTGGTGGATTCTCCATCTTCAGCCTCATGCTTTCAGCATAATCAGATATTGTGGTGACAGGAGCCATACAATTATCTAGATAGATGGCTGTAGATAGTGTGACCGGACATCTTGTTGCATACTGCTGCATACGGGAGAGATTTTACAAACTGCCTCAGTGCATTTGAAAGTCTCTCCCTTAAATATTAAAGACTGCTTCAGAGCCTTGAAGACTCCAGGACACAAACAAATCAGACTCCTGAAAGGGGTACAGTAGTAATACTCTGGAAAGGTTGAGGGCCACTGGTGTAAGTGGAAAGTGAATAAGGAAGTGTTATTTACCCCTTTACATAAACACAAGTACCAGCGGTCACCCAATGAAATCAACACAAGGAAGTTTTTTCAACAATGCACAATCAACCTGTGGAATTCATTGCCAGGGAATGTTATGAAGGCCAAAAAAAAAAAAAAAAAAAGAATTAGATAAGTTCATGGAGGATAGAGTCCACCAATGGCTATTAGCCTAGATGGTCAGGTATCTAAGCCAGTGTCCCTAAGCCAGTGACTGCCAGAAACTGGGACTGGATGACAGGGGAATGGATCACGCGATAATTGCCCTGTTCTGTTCATTCCCTCTGAAGCATCCGGCTCTGGCCGCTGCTGGAAATCAGGATACTGGGCTAGATGGACCATTGATCTGATACAATATGGCCATTGTTATGTTCTTAAAAACACTGAAGGATCGTGAGGCACTCACACATTATGGTGATGGAGGCCATTTAAAGTACCTAAAATAGATTGTGTTAGACCTGGTCGAGACAGACAGATATTACACATTCTATGTGACTGCTGATGATTTATAAAATTGTTTAGATCTACATGTCTAACGCCACTGTCCTCCAAACCATGCTGCCTCTCTGGATGAATCCAGAACTGGAAGACAGGAAATCTTGAGGTCTTAAGCCAGCTAGGCCTTCAGCTTGCTGGGCGCTACAGTAAACATCAGAGGATACAAGCAGAGCTCCAACTAGGGCGACCAGATGCCCCAATTTTATAGGAACAGTGCCGATATTTGGGTCTTTTTCTTACATAGGCTCCTATTACCCTCCCTCTGCCTCCCCACCTCATCCCGATTTTTCACTCTGGTTGTCTGGTCACCCTAGCTTCAAAAGTTTTAAAACTTCTGACTGTTCCAAAATGAAATTATCAGAATCTACACACAATTTGTACAGATGGCTACTTCTGATCTGAAGATAGCTGGGAGACTATTTTTCAAGTTTCCTGTTGAAGTATTTTAAACAGTCTCAGACTATAGAGAAAGGTCTAAGATCGTCTGACTTCAGCGAGTTAAGGCTCATAACACCCTTGCGAGATAAGAAAACAAAAGGCACAGAGCTCAGATGATTTTCCCAAAATCATAAGGGGAAGCAATACGTCAGAGCAAGGATTAACCCTCAGAGCAGTATTCAGACCACGGGGCTCTCAAGCCCAGCAAAAAATAATCAACTCCTTTTAGATAAATGAAAATCTAAGCCATGTGATTCAGAGTTCTAGAGCCCCAAGGTAACAACTAGTGTGAAAGTCAATGAACCAAAGTACAATCATTACAGACCACTGAACAGACACTGCTAGATCAGATGTATCCCATAGTGGATATCACAAGGGAATACTTAGAGTATTTTTAATAGTCAGAATAGAGCAGTGGTTTGCTACGTTTAGAGCAGATATCATCTTTTCTGGCCACTCCTATTTCTGATTCTAAACACTCCCTACATTTTGAGAATTAAATAAAAGTTACAGATAGCATAGAAATATTATTCTTTTTTATTCTATTAAGGTATGTGGCGTTTGCAATTAATCACACAGAAATTCATACATGACTGTAGCCAGCAAAGCAGCAATGAAGTAAATCCCACCTTGCAAGCCCGGTAGAGATACTTTTTGTCCTCAGTTAGGTGATAGAGAGATAAGAAGGAGTATCCATTGCCAGCGGTCCCATGGCAGATTCCATACCCTTTCCTCAGCAAACCTCTCTGCCAGATGACATCACTGCAGTCCATGGCATCCTTCAAATATTTATCCTCTTTAAAGGTCTATAGAATAAGAAAACACCCAAATTCAACCAACCTATCCACCAAGAGAGAAAGGGAATGGAGAATGGGGCGCATTTCATCCACTTTCTAGTTATTTATAATCCACCTATCATGGCAATAATTTTCCTCTCTCTTACCAGACTGCTTCCCCTCCTGTGCAGGATAAAAGAAAGTTAAGAGGACTTCATGAACCTGAAAGCATGGCGAAAAGAAAACACAAGATCGGTGTCTTCAAAAGAAGCTGATCATGTGACTTGAACATCTTAAAAGGCAAGGTGGGGCCAAAGAAGAGTCTGCCAATCAAAAATGTTCCTGATCCTCTCAAGTCCTCCAGAAATACAGCATTTTGTGCTGAAAAAGCATCACGTCAGGAAGGGAAAAATAGATTTCTGCAGTGTCCAATTGCCCTTCCTCTCACACCCTATGGCACATGCTCCTGTGGCTTCTGCTGCATTCAGCAAGACTTTAGGAAGTTTACGGTTCAAATTTCAGGTAGCAGTGCATGTAATTATTCAGATAACCACGAATGCTTTTCATCAGCCCACTCAGAGACCAAACGGAGAACCTGCCAAGGTGGCTCGTCAAAACAGGAATCAATTTGCATAAATTTAATTAAACTGCTTGCTTACTAATGTTCTGTGATGCGGAGCTCCGGAACCTGAAAACAACAGCAGAACCAGTGAGGATACATAGGAATAAAGACAAGGCTAGTGCTAAATTACTGAGATAGGATACACATTATATTGGTCAGGCATCTGGGATTTTTATAATCTGACATAAGTAGTAAATGCTACATCTTAATAGTACGACAATCCTTAAAGTAGAAGGTGGTTTAAAGAGACTGATTTTTAAAGTCAAAGTTACTTTTAACATTCTGAATAAAGACTTAAAGATTACAGACCAAGATTTCAAAACTAGGAGCCTAGAGATCAAAAGTCATCTCTGTAGCCATACGGACGCACACATGTATAAGAGAAAGACTTACCTTATGAGCTTGCATTAGCATATGGATGACTCCCGGGGCACCATGGCACCAGTGGACTAGTCTATCCGTTTCATTGCTTAATGATGATGGATAGTTCCCAGATCTGAATTTTTTATGACGTACATAGTCAATGCTCGGTTTCACCAGCTCCACCAGGGTCTCCTGATCCACATTTGAAACTGGCTAAGAACAAAATAATCACACATTAAAATGCAGTTCTTTACTCTGTCCATTTGATTTTGCATATACAAACACTTCCATGTACACGTATCTAAGCTCTTTATAAGCATTTCATTAATTTACCCTCATGAGAAGCAGTATTATCCCCTTTCTACAGATGGATAAATCGAGGCACATTGGGTGACTTACATAAGGGGACCCAGGATGACAGTGGATAGAACTGGAATAGAACACACATTTCCAGACTTCTTGACCTCTGTCAATGCCAAAAGAGAACACTTAAGGAGAAAGGCGGTTGGTTTATTTATAACACATACTTGGAGATAAAAGATACATAAGCTCAGTGTGGTTTTAACACAATGGCCTAACTGCATGCAATACAAACCTGGCATACTTCCCCGAGGTGTCCCTCATAAGGCAGCTATCAGAGTACTGCTGTGGCCAATGACCCATCTTTCTAAATGGGTATGAAAGTAAGGTATTTTCATCAGAAATAAAGCTTCCTAAACGTATGGACAGCTGAAGAAAGTAAACGAAGTAAGAGGCAGGATCTAATAGTCAGCCCAACATTCGGGTGGGAAGAATCACATCCAGAACACAGACATCAAGGACCAGATTTTCAGTATTTATTTAGGTGCCTAGTGATGCAGATAAGTGCTTTTGGAAATCCTAGTAAGTACATTTGTGAATCTTTAGGCACCTAAATCTCTTGGATAAATCTGGCTGGAAGAGAACGCTATTATTTCCTTAGATACTCCCCAGGACTTTACATGAATGTTAATAGGATTTACATTCTTGTCTTAGAGAACGTATCTACAGAGTCGCATGCCCACCTCTAGGTGAAGTGCTGATACCAGTACCTTTAGACTTACTAATTAAGTACATTGGGGGGTTTGCAGGTGTTCCTAATTAAGATTCATCTCCCCTCCCATCTACTTCATGGGATTTTTCACAATAAGGCTCTATTCTTTTCCAAGCCCATGGGATCTCTGAAATTCCTGAAAGCCTTGGGAGTAGCTGGGACCCAGTAATTGAGTCAGTAACAGAGACTTCATCATTTTTTTTTTAAATTATTGCCCACAGTCCCTAATTTTATTATAGTGCTACTGCAGATCTGCATTTAAAGAAGACTTTAAACATCTACAGCTTTCAAATATGTTCACCTTGAACCTATCAATATCAAAACATTCTTTGTCTGACATGAGAAAAAACACAAAGTAAATGGATATTGGAATTGCAGAAGGTGTAACAGAAATCCAGGGAGACCAACAATCAATCTGGGGCTGAGCAGCAGACCTGCTACATTTACAAAGAGCTGCCTGGTCATTCTAAGCAGAGATCCCACCTTCTGAGTGTGCGAGCAGTGTGTAGACCTTGTGCCACCTGAGTGCAATTGTATTCAGTCCTCATGCAGGAATACACGTGCAGAGTGAGACTTTTTACTACCTTTCTTTCCTTGCTCGTGCTCCCATTTAGGTCTGTGCAAAAATCAATTGTTATATGCAACTTCCCAGCAGACCATGCCAACTACACGCACCAGATGCACACCTGGCTGGAATAGAAGAGGAAATGCTGGATCTCCTGGGCCTGTGGGGAGAGGAGGCTGTGCAGGTACAGCTCCAAACCAGACGTCAACATCTATGAGCAGATTGCTTGGGGGATGCAGGAGAAGAGATCCGACAGGGACCAGCAAAGAAAGAGGAAAGGGTTGGAAAGAGACAGTGATTTTTCTAAGGGAGGGGATGTTGTCAGGAGGGCCAATGGGGGACAGGGGAAGAAAAGATGAGGAAATTTGTTGGGGAAAAAAGTGTTTTCTCGAGGAGGAAAAGCGAGAGGTCAAGGAGAGGGCACAGTAAATTATGGCGCTCGGACTGAAAGGCAGCAAATTTCTTGCACTTGGTGGGGAAAAGGGTGCTCTGCATGAACAGATAAGAAACTAGATATTACATAAGGCAGAACAAAGACTGCCAGCACCTCTGGAAAGTAGAGCAAGGGGGATACATTAGACTTTGCAACCCAACAGCCACAATGTTGTACAATGACATTTGCTGAAATTATTTCCATATCTCTTCACTAATACGAGGATGAGGCATGTGCTGCTTGTCTTCAAATGTCAGCTTTGCCTTTGAGAGTCACTGTGGGACCTGGGAAGGATGGCATTTGAAGTGCAGGAAAGAGGGAAAATACAGAGGACAGCAAGTTGGTTAAGGGCAACAGGCAGGGCAGAGTTGTGGGCAACAACCAGACTGGGGAACTTCTAAATAAACCGGGCTAGAGATCAACAGGATGAAGGTGTTTGAGACAATGTAGTTTTTTGGAGTTGGGAGATAGTGGGAAATACACTTAAAGTGGTGGTTGGTGTAGGCAAGATCAGGGAAAGGGGAACGGAGGCATTTCTGACGGCAAGATCAATGCTGTGAACAGAAAAACAGGCGAGAGAAATGATAACTGAAGATTAAGAGCCAAGAGCCAAGTTGGAAGAGTGATGGTCATTTAACATGCACAATGAAACTCTCAATAAGGTTCAGACTTAACTAAGTTTTAGGGACCTATATGTTAAGTGAATGAAACCAACTACTTTTTTCATACAAAAGAACTTTACCTTGGAACACTAGTTTACCTACCTGCATTAGCATGTAATAGATCCCAGCCACGCCGTGGGCTGCTCCAATGTACTGTTTCCTGTGCCATTGGTACAACAGAGGGCAGCGTTCAGTCTTACGTTCCTCCTTTGAAAAGTTTTTACCCGACTCAATAATGGCATCTACCACCTAATGTTGAAATAGAACACACACTTGCCATGAATATCGCTTTCTTTTATTCAGAGAGGACTATTTTACAAAGAATTGTAAGACAACACTAGAGAAATGTGTTAAAGAATACGAGAATATATGCAAGTCTATCTCTGCACTACAAAATATCCTATTTCCTTATCCCATCAAGACTTAAGTGTCAGAAAAACTACAATTTTTCTGTACAATACAAAGCTCTAATCTTAATTTGCCCTCCCTCTCTTGTGCATGTGTATTATAACACAGTCTTTAATTACACAATCACATGCTATTTTTTCCAAATGAACCCAGCCTCATTTGGTGCACAGGACAAACCTGCGCTAAGATCAACATAGTTGTGTAACGAAGGAGGCTGTTATGTGTAGGTCACCTGCCTCATGTGTTGCAGAAGTTGGAAGGTGTGTAGTGAATGAGGCAGGGGATGCAGGAACAGAAAAGATGAGCTCAAAGACAAGACAGTTCAATGCAGTCTTGAAGAATTGTCTTCTAACCCTTCACTAAGACAACCTTAATTTTGGCATTTCCTAACTTTTGAGTGCCTGAATTTGAAACCCTGATGATGTTCTTTTAACATAGCTTTTGTGTGTATAATTTCCTAGGCTTGTTTTGTTTTGTTTTAAATAAACCCGGGTGCGGGGAGGGAATTCCATCATGTAGTATCCTACTGATACCCACATGGTTCATCAACAGGACTGAAATCTTTAGAGCACAGGTAGGCAAACTACGGCCCGCGGGCCACATCCGGCCCATGGGACTGTCCCGCCTGGCCCTGAGCTCCCAGCCGGGGAGGCTATCCTTGGCCCCTCCCCTGCTGTTCTCCCTTCCCCACAGCATCAGTGCGCTGCACAGGCAGAGCTCTGGGCGGCGGGACTGCACGCTTCGGCTGGGCAGCGCGTCTGGCTCCAGCCGAGCAACACAGCTGCCAGACATGCTGCTTCAAGCATCACAGTAAGGGGGACAGGGGATTGGATAAGGGGCAGAGGTCCCCAGAGGCAGTCAGTGGACAGAGAGCAGGGGGCAGTTGGATGGGGTGGAGGTTCTGTGAGGGGAGTCAGGGGACAGGGAACAGGGGCAGTTGAATGGGTTTAGGGTCCTGGGGGAAAGTTAGGGTGGGGGGTCTCAGGAGGGGGCAGTCAGGGGACAAGGAGCGGGGGGGGAGGGTTGGATGGGTCAGAGGTTCTGAGGGGGGCAGTTAGAGGGCGGGAATTTGGAGGAGGTTGATGGGGGTGTGGCCCAGGCTGTTTGGGGAGAGGCAAAGCCTTCCCTACTCGGCCCTCTATACGGTTTTGCAATCCTGATGTGGCCCTCGGGCCAAAAAGTTTGCTCACCCCTGCTTTAAAGTCAACACACAGACCTCTGCCACTTGAGCTAAGGGAGTAACTGATAGCAGCAGTAGGTATGAGGGATAAGACTCTTTGCCAGTGGATTTCAGACAACAAAGGAATGGTGAAACTCAAGAATACTCAGTTCCATTCCAAACTTTGGAGGGGTATGTTCTGTAGTAGGCACAAACTTTTCTGGTAATTCCCCACCCTGACCCTAGCATGTCTCCTCCTGCTCAGTTCCCTCCAACCAGTCCTACCCTGGCTCCTTATTCAGTCCCAGATTCCTCACCAGTGAGTCCCAGTTCCCCGCTCCTGTTTCGTTAACTGATCAGTCTCTCTCCCTCACTGTGGCTCTAGTCCCCCCTGCCTGCTCTCACTGGTCTCTTCACCCAGTCTCAGTGTCTCACCATCTTCACCCAAGTCAACGCCAGTAGTCCTGGTTCTCCCCAAACACACCAGTTCCTCAGCCGATATCTTCCCTCCATCCGCCCCTTCTTCCCCACTGATTCTCAGTCCCAGCTTCTCCCACAATCTCAGTCTCTCCCCCACACATACTGGCCCCAAATTTTTACAGGGACTACATAAGGCATATCCCTGAAACAAAGGCCACTCCACCTGCCAAATTTCAAATCCCTGATCCAAAGCATGGAAGCACTAGAGCTTTTTAAAGAAAAGATCAGATTTTTTTTTAAAAAAAACATTGACAGAACATGTTTCTCCCTCGCCTTGTACTCAGAAAAGGCTGAGCTGAAAATTCAAGCTCAGGCAGATACCTAGCATGTAAAGTTTCAGCCCAAATGGTTAACGTCTGGCAGAGTATAAGCAACTGAAAACAGTCTTACAATGGGAAGGGTCAAGCAATCTTAATAAGCAATGCTTCCAGCCCCACCTTATACTTTTAAACAAAACCTTATAATTAAGGTTTTGTTTAAAAGTATAAAATGTTAAAAGTTGAGTTGTATACTTAAGTATTGCTTTTGCTATAGAAGAATTTGCAAATTCTATATCCTCTTTCCTTTCACTGCGTCTAGTTTTCTACTATTTATATGGATTACTACAGAAACAAGTGAAGTCCTTCATGGGTAAGAGCGAAACAGAGAGAACCTGTTTTTGACCTCACGTTACAATTTAGGAGTAACTCCACTGAAGTTATAAGAGGGTCAATAAAAGAATCAGTTCCCAAGTGTTTCTCCTCACTAAAACTACCCCATGAACTCTATTTTGCAGGTTAGGTGGAAGTTTACTTCATGTTTTTTTTCCTATATTTGAAGTGAAGAAACAGACATGATTCCACCTCAAAGACACCGCAGTACCTGGCAATATGAAGTCTCCTACCTCTTTGATAACAGACTGAGGTACAGTGTCTGGACCAATTTCTGTATTCAAATAGAGCAAAGCATATAGGTAACCTGCTCTGCCATAAAGAAGCTCATCTGGAAGTTCAGAGTCTGTGCTTATAACCGTTCTCTGGAGCTGCAAAAGCCTGGGTCAAAAAACAAAAAGAAAAGAAAAACTGTACCTTCTCATTAGGACATCCTAGAGTTCTCCTTCTGTGTACTGTATGGTACCCAATCCAATCAAGAGGTAATGAGAGCTTGCTAAAAATGCCTCACACATTTTGTTTTTGGTTCAGGGAATCTAATCAGAACTGCCTCTCTCCTGTGGCAGTTTTTGATTACTTAATAATAATGCTTTGTGCAATCATAGCATTTTTCATCTGCAGATCCCAAACTGAAAGTGGGGAAGTATTATACCCCCATTTTAGCTGGAGAAACGGAAGATCAGAATCATTAAGTGACTTGCCCAAAGACACAACACAAGACAGTGGCAGGTTCATAAACAGAACCCAAAATCTCCAGACTTTCAGCTTTGTGCTCAATCCACTAGCCTTCAGCTGCCCCTAAAATCATCTGCAGTTTACGAAGCTGCTGCACTTCTAAAAGTTTTATACTACGAAAACTGCGTTCTGACAACCTTTTCAGCAATGGATCTTGAATTCTTCTTTGTCAAGAGTTTCATCTTACAGCACCCTTGGGAGGGAGGCAAGTATTCCATGGCAAGCTGAGGCATAGAGCACAACTTGCCAGAGGTCACATGGCAAATGAGTGGCAGAGGTTGGAATACAACCCAGGAGATTGTACTGGCTCTGATTTGGGAATAAAATTTGCAGTTACCAGACAACTAGAACATCTTGGGCCTCTGACACTCTAAAATCTCAGCTTCAATGTTACTGATGACTAAAATAATTTACAAAAGGATTGCTTAAAATTTCAAATAGCCGCCAACTGATGGGCCAAACTGTAAATTTCTAATAAAAAAAGTCTGTGGGAATTTTGCCTGAATAAGAATCTCAGGATTTGGCCCATCATTTGATGGCCCATCATCATCATAAAAAAAATGTAGCATCAAATGCTTGACAAGGACTTGCTATTTTACAAAAATGCTGTGTTTGCTTTTAGGGATTTTTTATGGGGCCAGACTGACAGCTCCAGGGAGTGAAACCCTCAAACCACCCACAAAAAGGTACAGCATGGGGAGGCAGCAACGGCACAACATGCCTCAATCCTGAAATGGGAGAGGGACAATCAGTTTCCATGCCAGCTCAATCCCGTCTTCTCTGTAGAATTACCCAGAAGGTGCCAGTTCATTGAAAGTATGTGTGTGTGTGTGTGTGTGTGTGTGTGTGTGTGTGTGTGTGTGT
>ML677371.1:18150297-18280297 GCA_007922305.1 Dermatemys mawii | reverse complement strand
TATAGTTGTAGGTATAAAAGTGCTATGCCTAAAACAACCATCGACAAACAAAAACAGAACAAGAAGATATTTCCTTTTCATTCCACTTTGCAATCAGTTGTTTCTCCTTCCCTCTGAATCTGTGCCCCAGAATGTTAGCAGACACCTGTGCTGTTAACAAGATATAAAATCAAGGCTCTGATAACTAGTATCTGTTGCAGATCCCAGGGAGAGTGCAAAAGGCATCAAGCCCAGTGTCCTGATTATGTTTTAATTGGGATAACTAAAGTGGCCTAATTTTATTTTTTTTTAAAGACTAGAACTCAACTAGAGTCACCCCATTTCCAGAGCATGAGTGATCCTCACTTTTGAAGAATTCCGGCTCGATATGCCGGTGTTTATACAAACACAGTACATCCACTATAAGATCAAATGAATCCTTCACTGCATGTGTAATTTGTTTTAAAGAGGGCCCTCTGATGCACTCTTTGGCTGTTTTGAAATGTCAAGTATTCAGCTGTCAACGCTGTATGAGACTTACATATATTCCACAGTCAGACAACTGAAAAGAACTATCATTAAGGTGCTTTAAACGTAACTGCAGATTTTTTCATCCTGCTCTGAAGTCGTCTTCTATTGGAAAAGTAACATAAAAGGTGTCAGGCTGCACTGCTATTTGACCTTAGAAAAAACCATTTAGATGAGCTAAAAATAGGACCACAGGTGAAATTCAGTGCTAGGCCCATTTAAACCCCATATAGAGGCTACAGTGGGGGCAGACTGGTGGAATGGCTGAGAGAGGGTGCCTGCACATCCCCTATCCAGCATGGAAAGGTTCTCTGGGACATCCCTGAATAAGCTGGCACAGAAGACCACAATGAGGGTGGGCTTCAGAGATATATTTACACTGATCCAGTGGCCCCAGTACCTCCCATAGGGTGACCAGATGTCCCAATTTTATAGGGACAGTCCCGATTTTTGGGTCTTTTTCTTCAATAGGCTCCTATTACCTCCACCCCATCCCAATTTATTACACTTGCTGTCTGGTCACCCTAACCTCCAAGCAGTTGGTGCAGAGGGCCTGTGGTTGCTATCCCACCCCGGGGGGTTGAATAGTAGCACTGGTGAAGCAGGGACACTGCACTGCATTCCTGCACTGTGGCCCAGTGTCGTAGGGATTGATTAGATTTCTATCACCACTCTTCTCTTCACACACAACAGCCCAAATACTTGGGCTTTATGAAGAGGGAGTGGATTTTAAATCACAGAGCCCAGTTCTGCAAACCCTTATTTGTTTATTAGCCCTTGCAATGGATTCACTGAATACAGTAACTCCTCACTTAAAGTCGTCGAGGTTAACGTTGTTTCAAGCTGATCAATTAATGAACATGCTTGTTTAAAGTTGTGCAATGCTCCCTTATAAGGTTGTTTGGTAGCCGCTGGCTTTGTCTTCTGCTTGCAGGAAGAGTAGCCCGGTGGAGCTAGCTGGTGGGGGCTTGGAACCAGGGTGGACAGGCAGCTCCCCACTCCCCTAAATTCCCTGTGCCCCAGCCACCCAGCAGGCTATCACTTGCCATTATCTGGCTATCAATTGCCATTATCCTCTGTCCCTCCCCCCACTGCCATGTGCTGCTCCTGCCCTCCGCCTTGGAGCTGCTCCCAGGATCCTCCTGCTTGCTGGAAGTGGGAGCATAGCAGCTAATGTCAGGTGTCCCCCTCACCCCTGCACACCGCTTACCCCTTCCCCATACAGAGCAGGGTGGGGACATGAAGGAAGAGATCTTGGGGCAGCAGCTGCTGTCAACTTCCTGATCCACTTAAAAAGACAATGTACTTAAAGAGTTGGATCAGCATACTTAAAGGGGCAGTGCTCATCTCTCTCTCTCTCCCCCACACACGGGGTGTCTCTGTCTGCCATGTAATCTCCCCTCCCTCCATTTGTGCTGCCTGTAGAGTGTGAGGCTACATTAACAATGTGTTAACCCTTGAGGGCTCAGCCAAAAGTCTGTTCATCATTTAGCAGTAAGGCATTCCCTAGGAAGTATCCCACCCTCTAACTTCACCACTTCAACCAAGCGTCACAATCGTCATTGCTATGTACAGTATTAAACTGTTTGTTTAAAACATATACTGTGTGTGTATATATATGTTGTTGTTTTTTGTCTGGTGAAAAAAATTTCCCTGGAACCTAACCCTCCTCCCCATTTACATTAATTCTTATGGGGAAATTGGATTCACTTCAACATCGTTTCACTTAAAGTCACACTTTTCAGGAACATAACTACAGCATTAAGCGAGGAATTACTGTAATTAAGTACAACTCACAGAAACAATGGTGTACAGGACCTGGCCCTAATAAGTTGACAACTCTTACGCGAGTTTCATGTTGCTTGCACCTCTTTGTTATTACGCACCAACATCACCTCCTGTACATCACAAGATTTTAAACAAGCTGTTATGAAGTATATTCCAAGGTGCATTACTGTTCACCATTTATGCTATTTGTTTACTACCGGCACTTCTCTCAGCTTGGGCAGAGAAACCAGAATGGTCATTTTCAGTGTTGGTGTCACTTTCTGATTTTCATATACTAGCACAGTGCTGAAAATGGTTAAGTTTGGAAAAAATCCTTTTCGCAGGAGCAATTTAAAAACAAAGTCATGGGAAACGTTCCTTCTCAGATTAGACTTTTTTTTTTGTTGTTTTTTTTTTTTAAACTTTTACAAAATCTACATTTTGGGTTCCCCCAGTTGACAGGCCCTTTCAGAATGGCAAAAATACCTTCCATTACATCACATTACCCAACTATCTTGTCACTCAAGCTAATGAGCGGTTTGTTTCTTTTATTCTAGGACTCATTTTATTACACTTGAGTTGTTTAGTCACAACACCTCTCTCATCAATCACTGAATGTCAGAACACTGTTCTGCTAAATTTCTTTTAAAACATCAGTTTGGAAATTGTCTGCTTTCACTCAAGCGACACAAAATTACTCTCATTTTTAGACTTCAAAATAAGTTCATATGAGCCGCTGGTTGTCTACAACTTCTCCACACAGGCACCCACAGCACCATCTGTTCAGAACATTCAGCTTCCCTCCTACGACCATTGGGAAGAAACAAAAGGAAAGTGCTGCACCTCCACGTCCAGAATTAAACCTGAATGTGGGCAAATCCTCTCAAATTTACCATTGGGGAGGTTTTCCCAATCCAACCTTTCATGTACCCACAAGACACGAAGGTAGCAGAATGAATCCACACAGGAAAAACTGCAAACAAGCTGTACTAAAAGCATTACTGTCCGCAGATCGATCTGGGCAGGGCACAAAGAGTGATCTCACTGTAGGAAGAACATGGCCCTTATGGGTATGTCTACACAGCATTTTTGAAGGAACCTCCCAACTGGGATTGAAAGACTCAGGATAGCAAGGCTTGCATTAGCGCTCTAAAGCTAGCTGTGCAAACAGCATTTTGTAGTTGCAGATCAGGCTGGAGCTGGGGCTCTGAAGCCTGGGGTGGAATGCGAATTCAAAGCCTAAGCTCCAGCTTGAGCCGCGACTGCAAAACTGTCTACATGGCAATTTTTAGAGCAATAGCGCAAGCCCTGCTCCCACTCACTCCAAAACACCATGCCGACATACCCAAAGAGGCCAAGATGGAGATGGCTTCTGGCAACTAGAAGAGCTACATCCAGGTCCATTAGATCAATCAACTCTGATGACTGCATTCTTTGCCATGAGGATCGGGCTGGCTAATTTACATTTGGTCCTTGCTCTTGCATAGAGCTTTTCATTTTCAAAGCACTTCACAGTCCCCATGACATTCATTCAGGGATATGTCCAGCTCCACACAGAAAAGTGTGGAAGTCAGAGCAAGAACTCCAAAGTCCTGGGTGCAAGAACATGCCGCTCTCTCACCCTCCTGGTTTTAGAGTTGTTTTGCCATCAGCCAAGTCATGAAACACAATTCAACGTAGTGGACGAAAGTGAAAACATTCTGACAGTAAAACTTTTTTAAAGCAAAAAAAAAAAGAACTCCTCTTCGACGATGCATCCTTTGCAGTCAGACTCTTCAAGTACAGAAACCAACTGTGCCTCTTAGAGCCAGATCCAATGTCTATTAAATTCAATGGGCATCCTTCCGTTAACACTGAACACAGAAGAGACCCAGAAACTTGTAGAATATGGATTGCACAGACCTACCATAAGATTATGATGCAACTGGCATTTCTGTCAGAACACAAAACCCCCACACGGGAATGGAGACCATCAGGGGCCCCAATAAGTCAGTTAATTGAAAGTGTTCCATTCAGATCCTAGACTTCTCACCTGTCCAGCCAGTATATGCTGAGCAGTCATGTGGGTCTGCTGTCTTTAGCCCCTCTTCCATTTGCTGCAGCAGGTCTTTGATTTTACTCTGGATCCGTCTTTTGAGCTGAGAACTGATCTGAAACCAGAACAGAGAAATTTAAGGAGAGGGGGGTGTGAAAAACATTCAAACTGACTTGGAAAAACCAAGCCCGATGCTGCAGAAATTTTTCTAATGCTTTAGCCAGTTAGACTGTACACAGCACATAAGCAGTGAGTAGCTGGCCCATACCTGCCTAAGAGGAAAAACATTTTTACCTAGGCATGCTTGCATATGATTATTAAAATCAAAGTTATTTTAGCAGCCCTTCATGTACATTTAAAGAATTATATGGACCCCATGGTATTAATAGCATTTGTTTTTAATAATTACCCTACGAATTTATATACTGCCTTTCATCTAAAGCCAGGCCTATAAATGGATATCAGTATAACTACATCTCTCCAGGGTGTGAAAAAGCCACACTCTTGAGCAACGCAGTTATAGCAACCTAACCGCTGGTGTAGACAGCACTATGTCGACAGGAAGGCTCTTCCTCTCAGTATAGATAATGCCACTCCCAGAAGTGGATTAACTATGCCAAAAGCAGCAGCTCTGTCATTGGCGTAGTAGCATCTTCACTGAAGAGGTGCAGCTGTGCCGCTACAGTGTTTTAAGTGAAGACCCTGCCCTGAGGATCTCAAAGCACTTAATAAACCTAACATTACTCCTGTGAGGTAGGTAAAAAGTATATTCAATTTAAAGGTGGGTAGATAAAAGCAAACAGAGGCGAAGAGAATTTGCCCCCAGCACCAAGAAGCCAGTACTCTACTCCAGGTCTAGCAGGTAATGGGCACAGTGTAGCAAAGTGAACTCAAACATGAACAAAACCCAGAAGCCCTGATCCCTGCTCTAATCATTAGGTAACACTACCTTCATGGATTGAACTAGTGTCCAGAAATTGTTGACTGGGAAAAATAAAGGTGCATAATGGAAGAGATGAGAGTGGAGGCTTCAGTTAAATGATCTATTTTTAACGAAATGCTCAAATAGCTCAGAAACTGTCCCCATTCCCATTCCTATTAATAACAAATTAATAAACAAACTAAAACCCCCTCCTCTCCTGGTTTAAAATCCTTATTATTCCATAAAAGATAAATCTGTAGGAAATGCAATTCATGTTTCTCTTTACTCCGACCCTCACAAAATGTGATTTTATATATAATGCATGTTGTTAAAGGCATGTTGGATGTTGTTAAAGGCAACTTCAATAAAATATGAAAAGGAAAACTAATAAAAAGCAAAGAGGTTGTGTGAAAACAGCCATGACAACTCAGCTTACGCTAGCATGGCTAAGTGCAAGATCAACAGATAGGATTTTCAGTTGCTGGAGTTTATCTTTAGGCAGATTGCAAATCATTAAATATAATACTTTTCAGGTAAGTAAGTACAGCTGCTCATGTGTTTGTAGGACCAAATCTCATGTGCACAAAGCATGCAGAGGGTAGTTTTCCTGTAAGGGGTATAGACTTCTGTAGGAATCACTGTGTAGTATGTTCATTACAATTGCTCTATTATAACATTCCAGGCACTTAGTCCACGTACAGTACTGGTTTTATTTTTGATTAGGGAAGCTACATGCAGATGTGATGCAGTATAATCTGGGATCCTGCATTATCACCACCACTTACTCTATCACTAATGATATACAAGAAGATACATTATGGAGAACTGCCAAAGTTCACAGTTACTGGAATAATCTATTATCTATAATGTACTGCCCTATTGACTTTCATGGGGACTGCTACTGTAAGTAAAATTATTCGTAGTTTCAACATTCAAAAGGTGAACCCTAAGCATCCTATAAAAATGTACTTTTATAATACAATTCTTTTGGCAATTTTCCCCCATTAAAACATTAATCCCTTCCCACAAATGTTAAAACAATACATAGGTTTGGATCTTTAAAGAATGTAAAGTACAATTATCCAGTTTGGAGAGGGGAAAAGAAATTGGTAATCCTTCCAATCTTTGATTATGGACAACTTATTCCACTGACAAATTTTTATTATGTTCTTACCAGACAATCTGGTAGATCACTTCTTCTTACCAGATAATCTGGTAGATCAGCAATGGTTCACACAATATGCCACTCAAAATGACTTGAGAAGGGGTTTTCATTTTAACTTCCCTACAAAGAACAAAATATCTACCATGGTATGGTAGGTTTGTTTCTTCACTCCAGACTATCCCAGCAAATTAGGAGAGAGCTCTAAGAACATGAGAACTAGTACAGCTTTCACAGCTGCTAAAACCAGCAGACACAAGTTAGTAGCTTCCAGTATCTAGAAGAGATAACTAGCTGAATTAGTTATGTGTTAGCTCAGATAGTTGTTTGTTAAAATGTTTAACCTTTTAAACAATTCTTGGTGTCCCTATTGTATAGTTTTTTTCATTGGCAACTGAAAACAAAACAGATGGTCGGAGGCTGTTAATATTAACATGTCCGTCCACCTGATGCCATTTGAGATTCTCCATTGCAACAGGAGATTAGTTCATTAAGACAACGGGGTTTTGCTCAACTATAATACATGAAAAATGAGGACTGGGGGTGGGCTTCAGTAAAATTAGTCAAAAAAAAAAAAAAAGAGAGGCCTGTATGCAATCACGAAGTGAAGTACTCCAAAAATACTGCACTTAGTATCGCTGTTCACAATGTATCTGTACATTCAGTAGATTTCAAACATTCATTTTACAGATATAGAACAGATGACCTATGTATGACAGTTTTAGTTTACACATTTTTTCTTTTCTAGATGACCCCATAATTTCTCATTAGACATTCAGATGTACATCTCCAGGGCGAGGGTTCAAATTCAGTAACCCAAGCTGGTAGAAGCTATTCGCAACTGACAACTGATCTAGTTTTGGTGGTCACAGCCAGTTTTGATTAGA
Organism: Dermatemys mawii; assembly: GCA_007922305.1. Classification (NCBI taxonomy): domain Eukaryota; kingdom Metazoa; phylum Chordata; order Testudines; family Dermatemydidae; genus Dermatemys; species Dermatemys mawii. Next base: position 18,273,017 of record ML677371.1, on the reverse strand, counting down.
CAACAGTAGTGCAGCCCCAACACAAAGAGTGGGCAAGGATTAAAACCAGCATTTTCACAATGGTATTTGGAGACTAAACTTTTCTCTCTCCCCTTATGGCGGTCACTCCAAGGACCAAGGCATAATGGGGGAAGAGCGAGGAAAGGTGGCACTGATGTAATGCTCTATACCTCTTCTGTGGAATAAACAGAGTGGAATGGAGAACTTCCGTCTCCTAGGCTATTAATCTACTGAATGCTAAATGGACATTAAATAAATAAAAATGAGAGAATTTAAATTACTGAGAACATTCCAGAGACAAGGTGGGTGAGGGAATATCTTTTATGGGTTCAACTTCTGTTGATGAAAAAGACAAGCTTTCAAGCCATACAGAGTTCCTTGTCTCTCTAATACCCTGGAACAAAACGACTTCAACAAAAATGAGAATATTCCAATCATATTACCAAATCATGCTGTCTTGCATGGCAGGTCCCTCCAACGGAGGTCAAATTGTTTAGAGGAGGGACTAGGAAGTCTCGACACTTGGGTACTGTTCTGGGCCCTCTTACCAGAGTAAACAGTTCAACCTCTTTATGCTTGAGTTTCCCTGTCTCTAAAATGAGGATAACACCGACCACATCCCTTGATAAAATGCTTTGGGAAGCGAAGATTAAAGGCACTATGGGCTGTACTCTGATTTAACTTAAACTGGGTTTACACCAGTGTAAACACCATTGACCCTCGTGGCACTACTCCAGATTTACACAAGCCTAAATGAGAACAGAATGAGTATCAATTGCTAGTACTATTTAAAGCCCTGCCCAAATACTTTCTACATTTTCCCCTTTTTTGGGGGGGTGGGGGGGAGGAGGGTTTGCTCTGAAGGTTTAACAACTGAGCAGGTACATTATTTGTTTGATAATATTTTATCCTAAGCTCATCCATGTGGTCTAGCCCTGTGGCTGCATTAAGCCCATTCACTTTTGCCTGATCTGGTTAATGAAAGATACTGGGTTAGGCATGTGTAGGGAAAGATTTTATATATATGTAACTTATAAAATGTGGGAAAAAAAAGATTCTCATGGCAGCTTTACAGCAGAGAATAACATTTATTATTTTCTATATAGCATGAGCAACATATTCATTTTTATGACCATTATTCCAGTTGGTTTTCATCCTTTCATGCTGGCTTCCTGTTATGCCTATTTCTGGCAACGGAATGCACAAGGGGGTAGTGGTGGGGAAATCTGACTTCTAACAGCAAGGTATTAACTTTATTCCTGGTTTCCACTGGAGTGTGCTGCACAAGGGGATGACAAATTGTCAGAGCAGAAATGGCTCTCTTCAGAAACACAGTTTCTGTATTATTCCTTCTTTGCTGCTGGTGAAATAAACCCATGCTATCTTCTGTTCTCTATATATAGAAAAAACAATTCAAATCCACCACGACCAGTGATCTTTACTTTCAATTATGTGGGAACTGAAAATGCCTTTTTCATCCTGAAACAACAGAAGGCCAGGAAACAAATATGTAATTTTGCAGCTTAAATGCTGCATAATGGATTCATAAACCTGATCAGTTTTCCATTGCCGGTGGTGAACTGTGTGTGCATGTGTATATATATATCTATAAATAATGAACAGTGTGTATGCACACAGGACCTAATCCAAACTCTCTGAAGTCAATGTGAGTCTCGGGTCCATAGACAGTACACAACACACAATTTAACTCAATTTTGGCATATACGATAACCATAACTTGTATGCCCCCCTTTCATGTCTACAAGTTCCACACCTACTTTTGTTAGCCCAAAGACTCCAAAGTCAATCTAAGGCAGGCCTGCACAACTCAGAAAGCAGCGAGGGACATATTACTGAAAAAAAACCAGCTGCGGGCTGAAAAGCCCCGACCTCCCCCCACCGCTTGGCTTGCATCACCCCTACTCACTCCCCACGGGCCACACAGTGAGCCCGTGTGGGCTGCATGTTGTGCAGGCCTGATCTAAGGTCAAGTTCAAGAACAAATGTTATTTAAAAAGTTAAGGTACCGTCAGTTAAAAAAAAAATAAAAAATGGTGAATGGGAGGTTACCACTCATACAATTATTTATTCAGTTTCTTATATTTATAGAGCTGGAGTCTGAAAATTTCACACAGCTTGGAAGACAAAGAGACCCCCTCTTGTTAAAAAAGAAAAGGAAAAAAAAAAAAAGAGCTTGATGTTATTTCATGGAATTCAAGCTAAACAGCAGGAAACTCTTTGAAGGACAGGTAGGACTGGCTCCCTCCTGTACTTTATTTACGATATTACTGGCAACTCATTAGTTCACTCCTTTGTATAGGATAAAATCCTGCTATTAATTTCAGCCTTTTTTATGTTTTAAAAAACCCTAAAACCATTGCAAATAATGTAGTACAACAATGCAAGAGTAAGAGGGCTAATCCATCACTGTGTCACTTATATGCCCAGCTATTCTGAGGTTGCAGTAACAGAGATGAATTCTTGATGAATTATCCTTATATTGCAACCGCAGCTGATTTTGCATTTGTGATTTTTATGTCAAGCCAGCCGCCTAACTGGATCACGCAATAATCAACGTCTCCTATCCCATTTTAGGTCATTAATACAGCAACTGGGAAGTCTTATGGTTTGAAGGATTACTGTCAATCTAAAATCCAGTAAATTTAAAAGAGCAAGTAAGTTAGTGTGGTATCTGAAGCCATCTATCGTAGGTGCTCATTTGGCCCCATCGCCACAGCATCTGAACACCACAATCTTTAGTAAACTTATCTTAACAATGTCCCTTTAAAAAAAACAGTACTTCATTTCCACAAATACTGTATATGCTACAGATGGCAAATGGCGGCAGAGAGAGACTGGGGGCAAGATTATTAAAATGTATTTAGGTGCACAAGTGTTTTTGAAAAATCCATTAGGCACCTATCTGCATTTTTAGGCACCTAACTCCCGCTGAGAAATCAAGTGCCTAGGTGCTTCTGAAAACCCCACTACGTGTCTACCTGCATCTTTAGACACCTAAATATCTCTGTTAACCTAAAGATATTTTGCCCTAAATGGACTTCCCCAAGGTTACACAGGCAGTCTGTGACAGAGCAGGGAAGTCAGCCCAGGTCTCCAGATCTGCCAGCTAGTTCTCTAAGCACTGGCCCACTCTTCCTTTGGATCAACAGCCCCTCAAGCTCTCTGCAAACTTTTGTGATTTTACAATCACATTTCATCTTTTACATTTTTCTCTCCCTTGATGATGTGTGACAAAAATAAAACCACACAAACAAAAGGAGAAACTTGCTTACTATACGGGGAAAACAATGAAACTGACTATACACAAAGTCTCCTGTCAAGTGAACAAACAGAAAAATGTATTTCCTTCTCATTTCACTCAGTCATTTTACCTAAAAAGATTTCAGTCAGAAGTATGATTTTTAAGTGGATGACTTCTCTTAAACACAAATGTTATATGACTAGTGCCAGCCTGTCCTGCAAAAGATCACTTTGGAAAACTGAACTTCCAATAAGCACCTGATCAGAGACAAACGGCAAACAAGGGTAGAAAAATAGAAGAGGGGATGGGAGAGGGCAATGCTAGCAAGGAAGGAGAGAGAACATACACACTCTAGGCGAAATTCTAGCCTCACTGATGTTAATGGGAGTTCTGCCACAGACTCCTATGGGGCCAGGATTTCACACTATGCACAGGACCCCATGTTATCTGAACAAGTGAGATCCCAGGTCCTCCTCAGCCCCATACAGCCTTCTTGGAGTCTCCTCTTCTCACCTCCACAGAGCTCCTTCAGGAGCAGAAGTAGAGTCTCAAAGGGTTCTGGAGGACTTAAGGGGGAGCACTGCTCACTGCAATACCAACACAGCAATCAGCACAGAAGGGGATAACTTTGCCCCAGTGGGCCCTCGTCTCACCTGGGAAGATTATTTTCATTTTTGAAACGTCAGCCAAGTTCAGTCTCAATGGGCTATGCTGCAACAGTTATGTTATAAGTCACTCATTCACAGAAGTCCTATACTCACGGACTCACCCAGCATCCCTATTGTACTGTATTCATGCAGCTAGATAACTGTTACGCTGTCGCTTTAAGATAGGCACCGGAAGTGACCCTGAGAAACAGGCTCTGTCTGTGTGTGCACCAAGCTGTGTTGCTGATAGTAGAATGTGTACAGGAAAATCCTCTTCAATAAAAGCTCTGCTTAGTTTACCCTGTCTGTGCAGATCTCCATTCTGGTGAGCAGTCTAAATTAAGACAATAGACAGGCTTGATTTTTTAAAATATAATTTTGACAGAGAATATCAATGCTGATTTTTAAATATTTTCTCCAATTTTTAATCACTTTATATGTTCACAGTTGCAGGAAGTTATGGGCATTTAGAGCAATACTTATTTAATGACAGTAGACATTGAAATTCAAAAAATTAAAGCTTTGTAACCGTTAAACACAATCTGTTAGCTACGTATGCTAAAAATATATAAAGTAAATATCCTTAGCAAACTGCACTTCTCAAACAGTATTTTTCCTACTTTGCCGATCTGTACATTTTGATTATTAATTGTGCAATATTTTTTTAAATCGGTTTGCATATCTACAGTGAAATTGATGTTTACCAACAAAAAAAAAAATATCTAATTTTTCCATGTCTAACAATACACTTGGGGAGCAGAGTGAGGGCTTGTCTACACACAGTATGAGCACCTTGAAATGTGTGTGTTTGGATAAGCCCTTGAATTCTGCTTCTGAGCATGGAGAAGTAGTGAGCTGGGAGTGAGGCAGTGTCCAGGCTAGACAAGGGAGATATGTTTGCTAATGTGCTCATTAGCATACAACCACTTAGCAATGTTGCTCACAGTCATAGTTGCCAAAAGGTTTTTAACTGGAGGAAAAGCCTCAGAAGCAGACCTACTTTGCCAAGGCAACCAATTTTGCCTGTTTTGGGTTAAAATTCTCTTAAGCCTTCGATGCAGGGGTAATGCAATGTCATCCTTTTTGCATGATTAAAAGACAGCAGAACTGTAGTTAATATGCTCTGGATTAGGGCATATTATATGTGACTGTAACCCTCACTCGCTAAGCACGAGCAAAATTCAAGTGATGGAGAGAGGATGGGCTTGGAGAGTAGGTGTTTCTATCTGGGGATGTTTAAAAGGTCCTGACATCTGACCCTCCCTGTCCAGTGTTTACAGACAGAGCTAATTAAAACTCAATTGAGAATCCTTGTTTCTTTGTAGCAATCACGAAGAGCTGAAAACACTAAGAGCTAGTCTACACTGGTAATGCTCAGGTGCTGCCACAGCAACACTTTAACATGCCTTGTATGGTCACCGTGTGGTCACCGTGCAGCGCGGGGGAAAGAGCTCTCCCGGAGCTCTAAAAAAACCCACCTCAAGGAGGGGTGTAGCTCTCAGCGCTGGGGCACTGTTTACACTGGCGCTTTACAGTGAGGCAACTTGCTGCACTCGGGGGAGGGGTGTTTTTCACACCCGACTGAGAAAGTTGCAGTGTTGTTAATTGCCAGCGTAGATAAGCCTTAAGTGGTGGCCCCTCAGAATGTGGAATTACAGTTAAATGCTGTGTGATAAGAGATACAACAGCGCCAAGTCACCCCCGAACTGTGATTACTTAGCTGAGCTAAGTGGTCACTGTGCTGTAGGATCAGACTAAGGACACAGTAGAGCAGTGGTGATGGTGGCGGCATCATTTCCCCCTTACCCAGTGAGCGGAGGTGAAGCCACATGAATGAACCTCTGGACCAGGGATGGGCAAATTACGGCCTGTGGGCCCTTCCTGACCAGTCCCTGAGCTCCCAGCAAGGGAGGCTGCTCCGGCTCCTCCCCTGCTGTCCCCCCGCAGTCCCAGCGCGCCGCGCCACCAGCGCTCTGGCCTGCAGCTACGGCCGGGCAGCGCTTGAGCTCCTGCTGCTCTGAGCGGCGTGGTAAGAGGGCGAGGCTGCAAGCTCCTGAGGGGCAGCTTGTCTTGCTCCTGTGGGCCTGCGTGGTGTGGTAAAGGGTTCGGGGCTGGGCCGGGGCCTTGGATAAGGGGCAGGGAGTCCCGGAGGTCCATCGAGGGCAGGGCAATCAGGGGACGGGGGGGCTTAAATGGGGTGTGTGGTCCCAGGGGGTGGTTAGGAGCACAGGAGGTCTCAGGAGGGGGTGGTCATGGGACAGAGAGCGGGGGGGCTGGCTAGTGGGTGGGAACCCCGAGGGTGGTTAGGGTGGGAGGTCCCAGAGGGGGCGGTCAGGAGACAAGAAACATAGGAGGTTGGATGAATTGAGGGTTCTGAGGGGAGTGGGAAGTGGATCGGATAGACAGCGGGGCCAGGCTTCCCTAACCTACCCGGCCCTCCATACAATTTTTAACCTCGATGTGGCCCTCGGGTCAAAAAGCTTGCCCACACCTGCTCTGGACACCCAGGCTTGACTGATCTCAGATAAGAAATTGTGAGTGGGGTGTGGTGGAGGGAAAGGAGGAGTTCAATGGACCTTTGTCCACTGAATTTTTATGCTGCAAGTTGGGAAACGGCAGCAAAGAAACTGCTCAAGATACTGTGGGGTGCTTTACTTATTGTTTGCATACTTCTGAGTCACTGTTGCTGTCTTTTTCCCAAATAAAGCTGACTCCCAACTCCCCACCAAAGTCTTCCTTCGTTATGCACACACTCAGTGCTTTGAATGGAGGCGTATTGCCTTACTGGAGGTGCTCCATGCTGCATTCAATTTTCCCAGGTTTCTGGGTGGGGTTCGATCCATTCTGTTTTGCAATGCTAAAAGTAACCCGCAGACACTGAACCTGTCCTCTGTTGCTGCCAACACCAGCTGGCAGAAGGGTTATGCTAGCTACCAGATTTGGTAAACACACCTCGTTTTTCCTCCTCTAGTCAGGGCCATACATGCCACATCGTTGCCTTAGAAGGCAGGGAGCCCTTCCTCTGAGCACAAGTAGGCCTCAGCACCTGCAGAATCCAGCTAGGTGATGCATCTCTGATGAGTCGCAAAGGTACTAGGACTCAGAATTTAGCAAAAGACTTTTTTTTGTTATTAACTTACTATTCATTTTTGTATCTTTGACGACCGCCACTTCTCTGAATAAAAAAAGACAGACATCTGGCATTGTCACCATACAGCAAATGAAGTTTAAGAGAGATCTAACAACCCTGCTGCAGCTCACTCCAATCCCTATGGAAACGAACGCCAGTTCTGCAAAAGCAGGTCCTTATGGAACGTTCTGAAACACTGACTGCAGAACACCTTATCCTGTTCTCATTGATCTAACGTTCATTTTCACGGAAGCAGCATAGTTAGAAGTCATGTAAACATCAAGGGCTGTAAGAAAAACAACTCCATATGCTATTTTTAGAACAAGTTCTTGCTTTATGAATGCATCTTACCTGGGAGGGTTGGGGGAGAGAGTTAAAAATAAAATCAAGGACTCACAAAAGGAGGGGTGGCTGCTTAGTAGTAATTTCAGTTTAAAAATAGATTTTTTTCTTATTTAAAAGTTGTAGGCCAAAATTTTCAAAAGTGTCTAGTTATTCTGGGGCACCAAGAAGCCACTATTCACTTAAATTCTCAAGATTTTCAGAAGTGAATAAAATATCAACAACTTTGAAGGGTTTGGCTACACTTGCGAGTTAGAGAACATTAAAGCAGGCCTGTGCACTCTAGCTCATGCCCTGTCCACACTGGCAAGGCACTTAGAGCGCCTGGATTCTGCAGCTGGAGTACTCCTGGTAATCCACCTCCATGAGAAGCATAAGGCTTGTTGTCTCTCGATGGAGCACCCCAGTGTTAGTGTGAACAAGGTGTTGCATTACTGCGCTCTGATTGACCTCTGGAAACATCCCATAATCCCCTTAAGTCAAGTGGCCACTCTTGTCTTTGTCTTGAAATCAGCTGTAGGAATGCGGATATGCCCTTTTCAAAGCTCTGTTTCTAACAGACAGCATGCTTATCTGCTCCAGGACAAAACAACTATTATCGAGGAATGCTGCTTGCTTTGAGTGAATGAGAGAGAGGCAGAGGGCGGGGAGGAGGGTCTGAACTTACTAGACAGCATGCTGACACTCTCAGCATCCCAAAAACCCACTGTCTCCCCCCCTCCCCCCCACATACACAAAACACATTCCCTGTCACACTCTACCCCACCCCTCACTTTTGAAAAGCATGTTGCAGCCTCTTGAACACTAGGATAGCTGCCCATAATGCACCACTCCCAACGCCGCTGTAAGCTCCGCAAATGTGGCTATGCCAGTGCGCTTGCAGCTGTCAGTGTGGACAGACTTTAGCTCTTTCCCTACTGCGCTCTCTGAAGACCGGTTTAACTCAAAGCGCTCTACGTCTGCAAGTTTACCCAGGTTCTAAGAAAGTGTTAGAGTATGAAGAATAAGTTTAGGTACTTGGGTATCCAAAAACGGCCTCTTGCCTCATAGTATATTTTGGTTGCCATGTATTTTTACAATAAAACCTAGATTATCCAAATACATTTATAATTCCCTTCATTATCTGTAAGCTTGAATAAATGTAACATAACTTGGGAACATAACCCTAAATTTTTGAAAACAGGGGTTGAGATAACTGGAGGTTACACGCTAATTATTTTGAAACACTGTGAACATATACATACATATGGTATGTATACACCCAAAAAGTTCTCTTACATCCCAAAATATGTTGCCTTTTGGAAGTCCATTTATTTTCACCACCAATAATTCACCTAATTGAACTTGTTTAATCAACCAGTCAGAACAAGATTTTTCTATCAGCTCTGTAAATTCAAACTGGGATCTGAAGAAGAATGGGTAGAAATCAAGCCATGCTCTGTCTCTAACATTTACTACCATTCTGAACTAGAAGCCTTAACTTGTGATGGACAAGGAAGAACAGAACACAAGTGTTTTTCTAAGCCTGAGTGGGCTTTCTAGTCACTTTTTTTGTTTTTAGTTAACATTATCTGGAAGAGCCATAGGGAGCAAATACATGTACTGTATTGCTTGACTATATGAAGCAGCACTGGGCTTGAATGTAGTATCACAGAACTATTTAACCAGGCCAGCCCAGGAAATGGTCTTTTGTCTCAATTAGGCAATATTATTACAATTCCATCACACCAATGGACCATCCCATACAGAGTTAGGAAGACGCACACTTGTACATTAGACAGAGGCTTGCGCCTGCCTCCAGTAAAGTCAGTGGTAAGATTTCATTCAGCTTCAATGGGAGTAGGATTGAGCCTTAGGAAAAGACCGAGCCTGCTGCCCTAAAAGACGGAGCTGTGAGATGCCCAACATGGTAGCCCAGCAAGTATAACTGACACTGAAGGAATAAACAGCCAGGCAGTGATGGTGATGCACTTCACAGACTTTTTGCATGTATGACAGTCAAGGAAGGATTGAAAAACTATTTAAAAGGAACAATTAGAACTAGCATGATACAGAGACGCAGCCAAAGAACTAAACGCCCCTAAAAAATCCCATGAAGATGTCCCCATTAAAACTGTGCATCCCCGTTAAGCAGCAATCTTTGCAGGTAAGTATCATTAATGTCCTAATTAAAAGTCATTCTAATTAAGTGTGGTGTCTAGTATATGGGTTGTCAGGTCACATGCAACATTTTATTATGATATTTTTAAATCTAATGACACAGATCAGCTAAATCCACTCTTCGTTATAGAGTGGTTTTTAAAAAGCAGCTACTGCATATGCTCACTGGTCACCTGTCACAACTTTTGTTTAGCACCGTCACAACATTATTTAAACTTCAGCATGGAATCATGAGGGGACTGAATCATGGTGATGACTTGAAATTAAAAACAGGCTACTCTTTATTGCAGGATGAAGCTGAGCACAAGAATTGATACCACCCAGCACTGGAACTCCATCCTTTGGGTAAATCTACACTTGTGGTGGCATGCAGACAGTGTATACCCAGCTAGCATGGGTATAAACAGCAGTGCAGAGAGCGAGGCAGGTCTTAGACAAGTAGAATAGAGTGCCCTACACACCTGAATCTCAGTGTATGAACCTACATGGCTCCCTACACACCCAAGCAGTTCCTCCCCAGTCTAACACTGCTGTTTTTTGCAGTGTAGTGTCCCATTACCTCCCCAGTGTGGCAGCTTTTCCACACTGCAATGAGTCTTTGATAGGGGAGCTGCCCAGAAACCTTTCCCAGTGTCAGAGAAAGGCTCATTCAGAAGGGAGGTAATAGAGAAAGGTTCCAGAAGTGGGGACAGACTCAGGCAGTGGGGAGCTGCTGGAACCATTCCCCTGCTGCCTCTTTCAGAGTCTTTCACTGCAGCACGTAGCTATGTTTACCCTATACACTGCTGCAAATGTAGGCAAGGTCTTAATGTGCTTCTTCAGAGACCTTATCACTAACATACAGGCAAAAATGTTAATAGGTGAATCTAAGAACATATACACTTATAGCTACAAAAATGTAGAAACTTCAAGTTTAAATTCTAATACTTTTGTTGCTAAAGAGACAGTTAAGTGAAATGAATGAAAATTAAATGAATGGAATATTGCATGTTGGTCCCAAGTTTAGACATTTCCCAGAACTGAAGAAGAGCCCTGTGTAAGCCTGAAAGTTTTTCTCACTCACCAAAAGAAGTTGGTCCAATAAAAGGTATTACCTCGCCCACCTTGTCTCTGAAATATTACAAGCAGATTATTCCTGGGGGAATTCTGCACCAAGAAATTAAGAATTCTGAGCACAATATTTTAAAATTCTGCAAGATTTGGCATATTTTATTTGTCAGAAAAAGCTGCTGACAGCCCTGGTGGCCAGGGCTCCTGCTGACAGTGGGAGCCCCAGCTGCCCAGGGCTGACAGCGGGTATGAATGCTGGGTGAAAGTCACAAATTCTGCAGGAAAAAAATAAAATTCTGCAGGGAATATTAGTTCTACGCAAATTCTGCACTGCACAGTGGCACAGAATTCCAGCAGGAGTAGCAGATGCATTTTGTATGAATTAGAGAAGACTCTTTGTTTGGACTCTATAGCCCAGGGATCAGCAACCTTTCAGAAGTGGTGTGTCGAGTCTTCATTTATTCACTTTAATTTAAGGTTTTGCGTGCCAGTAATTCATTTAAACATTTTTAGAAGATCTCTATAACTCTATACATTATGTAACTAAACTATTGTATGTAAAGTAAACAAGGTTTTCAAAAAGTTTAAGAAACTTAATTTAAAATTAAATTAAAATGCCAATCTTACACCGCTGGCCCGCTCAGTCCGCTGCCGACCTGGGGTTCCATTCACTTAGGCCGGAAGTGGGCTGAGTGGGGCCTGTGGTCTGGGGTCCTAGCCCTGCCCACATACAGTGGGTACCTCTACCTTCTCCCTGGTTCTAGCAAATTCTTTTTGTCTCTCTCTGTACTGAGGGTGGAGGTGCACTGAGCCCAGGGCTGGGGATGAAGGAGCAGGCTGGGGTGCAGGGTCTGGCCAGGAGCTAGAATGAGGGAGTGAGCTCAGGGTTGGGGCAGGAGATTTGGGTGTGGAGAGCTTACCTGGGGCAGCTCCCAGTTGATGCAGAGGGTGCAGGTGGATATGTGGGGGGTGCACTGAGCACAGGGCTGAGGGTGCAGGGTCTGGGAGGGAGTTAGGGTGCAGGAGCAGACTGGGGGTTGGGGTGCAGGGTCTGGCCAGGAGCTAAAATGAGAGCGGGGGCTCGGGTTTGGGGCAGGAGTTTTGTTTTCACATCCCAAATTCAGAACTCCAATGTGTAGATTTATAAAACAAAGTTTGTATACAGCAGTTAGCTCGATCTGTCTCACGTTTAACGTGACCATTTGAAGACCTTCTCCAAAGTGGATGAGTTTTATATGGCTAACTTGAATTCAAATGGATTGCTTGATAATACAGTGACTTCAATGGCAACTGAAGCCCCCATATATTTGCAGCTGTCATTATGTGAGTCACATGGTTCTTACTCACCATTCCACTTGTGTTGTAGCAGATGAGGATCATGCAAAACACTGAGGTTTTCTTCATATATTTTGATTTTTACTTAGACTGTAACCCAGAAGTCACTCTCAAGAAGCAGACCCCTGAACCTGTGTAAAGACTCACTGTCTTCAAAGTGGGGTCTGTCTCTGTTACAGGATAGAAGCCTATATCACTTCCACTACCTCCACCCTCAAAAACAATGACATGAGATCTCAGATATAATGCTGAGGCCAAATGATATTCCAGGAGGGCCCAATAAAGTCAGAGATAGTTTTAGGATTTGGGGATGGAAGAAATCACACTCACACACCAGCAAAATCTCATGAAGAAAAGTACATTCATACAATCTTCTGACAAAACCAATTTACTAATGAAAAACAGAAACAGTCAGAGTACGGGGATTGGGAGAGCAGAATAACTCCAGTGATTTTAAAGCATCTTACATTAATTTAATGGGACTACAGAATCTGACTTAGTTTTTTTCCAAAGGAGGAAAATAAGATATTTTCTACTTTTAATTCTTTAAAAATTGAACACCTGCTTTGTAGTACACAGTAGACGCAAAATACTTACATACGAAGCAGCACAGTTGGCTACCAACTGCCTCGCTTACCAACACTGAATGCCACGTGTGACAGGATGAAAATACACAGGCACTGCAATTTAGCATGCTCCATTATAGTGCGACTGGCAAAATGGAACAAATTCCTAATGTAAATCTAGAGCTAGGAATTCCTGAGGAATGAATCTGCAGTAGGATAATTTCACTGAGTTAAGAATTCATAGTATTTTCTTCCCACATGCATTTTATAAATGTAGTTACTTAAAACAAAAATCTTCCTTAATCATATTTTCCAAGTCCTGTTCTCACTTTTGTGATGCTCTCAGCCTGTCCAACTGAATAAGCAGTTATAAACGTACATTTTCTCTAAAACCTGGACAGAACGTGTAGAATCTAAAGTAGGGTTGGTGTGAAAAGATGCATCTCCTGTCCTGCCTATGATCCACTCACCACCTAACACAGAAACACTTGGAAAGTTTTCCCTAACACAATAAAGATATTTAAATAAACCAATTCCCTCTCCCCCATATTGAAAATATTTAGTATGTGGTCCTATTTGCAAAATTCATAAAATAAATTAGAATTTATAACCCTGGTTTAATGAAGATTTTTTAATCTATATTTACAAAAGTCTCTAGGGACATCCAGTTTTAATTCTAATCTCAATAACATTATATCCCCAAGACACATTTTCCTTCTCTTTTCAAAAGAGACACATATACACATACAAATCCCACTCCCAACAGAGACGGATCAGAATTTAGCCATTAACGTTAAGGCACTCATCCTGCAAATCACTCTGTGCACACAGCCCTACAGTGGTACTCCATGTGGATGCAGGGATACGGGAGCAGTTTGCAGAATCGGGAAGGAACTGATTTTGGTGTTAGCGATTTAAAAAAAAAAAAAAAAAAAAAGACAAGCTGAAGAATGGAGAGTTCTGTTTATCTACAAATTCTGCATGTGCAGTCACAGTGCAAGCTTTCTCTCAATAGGTCTGCAATGTATCTTAACTCTGGCCTGAAGGGACTATTACTAGAGATGAGAGAGTACTCCAATCTGAGAGTCCATTCTTATCGTTGACAAGATGCCCAACACAGATGCCAATTAGTATTTAATTGTTCTGGCAGGTGTTCTGATGCAAAGGTTTGGTTTTGGTTAAAGAAGGGGACTCCTAGCCATAAGAGCGCTACCACTATCCTATATTTAAAATAAAGCTACTTTAAAGTGTCGAGATGATTATTTAATATCACAGAAATTCAGAATAAGTCACCATGTTATCCTTTATTCACCCAAGCAGGTTTTGCATGGTTCTCAGAATGGCAAGCAGGTACTCTCACATCCTACTTGAGCTGCTACCAGTGTTACAATTCAGCAATTCACAGTAAGAGCAGAGGTAGAGCCATCCAGTGGTACTGAGAAGAAAGCATTCAGTGATTAGAGTGGGAGCCTGGGATTCAAAAACCTTGGACTCCCTCTAAAGCTTAATTCTATGCCCACTACAGACGCTCTGTGTGACCCTGGACACTCATTCAGCTTTTCTGTTTCTTCTGAAAAAATGAGACTAGTACTTCCCTATCTCACTGGGGGGCTGGAGGGATTTATACATAGTAGACTGTGAGGTGCTCAGATACTAATAGATCTTCTTCTGATTAAATAGTCTGGCAAATGTGCATCACTGGATGTAATTACAAGGCAAGAGACTCATAGAATCAATTAAACAATCACAAAAAGAAATTGTCCTTCTGGTGTACATGGAAGTAGCCATAGATTAAAAAGAGGAAAGAATGGCTCAGCAATATCTAAAGAGTGAGTGTGAACTCCATCACAGACCGAGAAATCCATCTTTTCTAAAAATAGCATAGACTGAGGGCTTGGCTACACTGTCAATGTGCGGCAGGACAGGGACACTGCCACAGCAGTGAGAGTCCCACTGCACCATAGCAATGCTCACAGAGGACATTCCTGCACGGCACGCTAGTGAGCTGCAGAGTCACACCGTGGCTTGCCGCATAGTAAGTCACTGTGTAAACAAGCCCAGAGAATACTGTGGTGAAAACTGGGTATTTGGAAGGGAAGTGACCCAACAGAGGCTCTCTCTCTTCCATTCTCTGTATAACTTTATTAATGAAAGTTTGATAATTCCTGAGCTGTCACATATACTGTAAAAGCTGTTTTCTCCGACATGTTGGGGGAATGGGTGGGTGCTGGTAAGTGAAAAATGCCAGTTGACCAAGAGGAAGGGAGTTTGGGGCCGGGAGTAGGCCTAGGGTAGCGGGTTGGGGCACTGGATCCAGAGGGCGCTCACTTTGCGCAGCTCCCTGCATGTGGTAACCTATCCCAGCTGCTCCTAGGCAGCTCTACACACTGCCTCCACCCACAAGCGCTGCCCCCGCAGCTCTCATTGGCTGCTTCCCAGCCAATAGGAGGTGCGGAGCTAGTGCTTGGGGTGGGGACAGCCCACAGAGCCACCTGCTGCACCTTCACCTAGGAGCAGTTGCAACAGGTCTCCACTTGCAGGGAGCTGCCCGAGTTGAGTACTCTCTGGATCCAGCACCCCACACCCTCTCCTGCACCCCAACCCACAACCTCAAGCCCCTTCCTGCACCCAAACTCCCTCCCAGAGCCCATGCTTTGCATCCCGTTCTGTGCCCCAATCCCCTACTGGCCCCACGCCAACCAGACTATAAACCGAATTTCAATGAAGATCAGAAATGCCGGTTTATAAAGCTTTCCAGATGGTGAAGTGCCAGGTAAAACAGCTTCTACTGTACATATATTGAGGGCTGCAGATAAGGCTAGTGTTTCCAGTCTTATTCTGAGGCCTTGCCTACACTACAAATAAATGCATGTTCCTACCTCGAGTAAAGAGCACACCTTTTTTCCTTCAGGGAAGACAAGAACTGAGTATTCTTATTTTTATGGGTTTAAACTAGAATCCAAGGCCTTGTCTACACTAGGGGTGGCGTGCACGGTACAGGAACCTACACGCCAGTGAAAAGCAGGCTGCATCCACAGTGCAGTGTATAGCTACACATAGCAGTGAACGGCTCTGATGTGGTGGAGGAAATGGGGAGAGGCTCTGGTAGTCTCTTTTCCTGAGGGGGAGAAAACTGGCAGCTCCCTGTGGCAAGGAAAGCATCCAGCAGTGGGAGAGGCAGCAGGACACTACACTGCTGAAAATCGCAGTGTAGATGGGGCAGATGCTGCTTAGCTGTGTAGAGCGCAGTGTAGGATTTACCCTAAGGCTCTGATGTATCTTTATTCACCCAAGCAGTGCTTCACTGTCCACACTGCTATGTATATCTGTGCTAGATGGGGGACAGTGCACGCACACTATGTGCCACTATAAGCATTGACAGCGTCTGCCTTCACAGCCCGTCCGGGCTAAGCGCTGTATAAGGCAAGCGATGAGAAACAAGCAGGTCCTTCATCCAGTTTGAAACCTGAAAGTCTTCTTTTTGGGTCGTTTGTGCCCCAGCCAGGACTGAGATAAAAGCAGAGGCGATTTTATCCAGCAATGAATGTGGAGAAGGTACCATTTTGAAAAATGCACCACTACGCCGCCCCAAGTCTGAGTCACACACAAGGTCACTTCATTGGGGGCAGGGACAGCAGTGGTGTGGCATTCTCTTAAAAATGGCATCCTCTGTGCGGTGAGATCTTGCATGGACATACGTGCGGGGTCATGCCAGCGGGATGGACTTACACCATTTCTGGAAGTACTGGAATGTCCGGTATTCTGGGGATGTGTGAATGGCCACCCTAGTGGAAAATGGGGTGTCCCTGGCTAATGTAGGTAGGGTGAGGGTATAAGGGCCAGAGAGATGACATTTGGGTTTGTAGGGATGGGCGATGAGGGGCTGTGGGCACCTGTTGTAAAACACAGATCAGTACCAGTGTCCAGGGCTCAGATGGGTGCAACGTGCTGGGTGGAGGCTGAGAGAGGAGTCGGTGCTACGTGAGTGTGGCAGAGCGGATGGGAGGCATGATGGGGTAGTGCGGGGCTGGAGGAAGGTGGCTGTGGGGAGCGCAGGGTACAGAGGGGAGCATAGGCAGCATGCAATGGAGCCACAGGGAGGGGAGCACCCAGTGCTGCGGGAGGAGGCCCTAGCAAGGAGGGCGGATGAAAACCTAGCGCTGTGGCTGGTGGGCGTGGGGTTTGAGCCTCACTAACCCGCGTCAGTACCCACCCTCTCCACCCACTGTGGCCCACGCGCGCCTTCCCTCCCTGCCAGCGCGGCCCGCTCCAGGCGCGGCCCCATCCCTGCCACCCAGTCTCCCCCCCTGAGCCCGGCCACCGGGGGCCACAGGCAGCTCCAGCAGAACCACCCCTCCCCCCCCCGGGACCTCCAGGCAGGGGGGCGGAAGGGTATGAACGTTCCAGAGCCCGGCGGGGTTCTAGAACGCTGGAAGGCAACCGGGGCGTTCTCGAATACTGGGAGGCAGCGCCCACCCCACCACGCCCGCCCGGGCCCAGCGCGCGCGCTCCCTCACCCACCTTCCCGTCCGGGCCGAAGGGGAGGGACTCGGTCTCTTCCCCGACCGGGGAGGGCGCGGCGTCCCGCTGGCTCTCCGCGGCCTCGCTCGGGCTGGAGGCGGCGGCGGCTCCGTGGAGCGGGTAGTCCGGGTAGGGGTTGCTGAACGCCCGCTCCTCCATCTCCGCCTCGCCCCCCAGCTGCAGCTTCAGGCGCTTGGACATGCTCTCTCCCATGGCAGCCGGCCCCCGGCCCGCCCCCTGCTGCACGGCGAGCCGCTGGGGACACGCGCTCGCCCCGGGAGCAGCAACGCGATCCCTGCTGCAGCGCCAAGCCGAAAGGCTGGGGCAAGAGCCCACCCTCGCGCCGGGGAAAACGCTCCCCGCCTCGATAATAACGCGGAGGGAGGCGACTTGCCTGGCCCTTGACACGGCTGCGGGCCCAGCTGGAAGGGATCAGGGTAGATCTGCCCTTGCCCCCAGCTCTGAGAGGCAGAAAATACCAACTTTAAAGATAAGGAAGCAGGCTGCCACCGCTGCCGCCTGGCATAGAACAGGGCTGGGAGAGGAGGCGCGCCCCGCCCCGCTGAACATTAAAACATGATGGGCACAGTTTCCTCCCCTTTTTGCACGAAACGGCGCGATCGAGAGGAATCAGGGGCAGGCACAGGAAAAATAAAACACCTCCCGCCCGTGAATCGCTGCCAGGAAAGCTGGGGACCTCTTCTGAGATCGAGCCACTTTAAATCCGCTGAGCCTTGATCGCACCTCCCAAAAACCCATCGGAGTTCTTCATCTGCTCCCCGACCCCTCCGAAAAACAAATCAGGCTGTTGCTGCGAACAACACCCGAGGCTGCAAAACTGAGCTTCTTCCTGCTGCCTCTGTCTGTCTGCAGCAGGGAGACCTTCTCTCCCAAATTATTTTACAGCGTAACCAGAACCACCGAGGGGAAAGAAAATCCGAAGTATAGGCAGTCAATGATCAGTTCCTTCACCAGTGTCATCCGACCCCTCCGGTTTGCTAATCCCTGACCCTGATAAACATGCACGTAAATGGTAAACGCTCTCTCCCTTTCCTTTGCTCAATGCATTGATATTCAGCCTTCATTCATAGCCCCTCCACCAACACGATGACAGCAGCAGCCTTTCTCCAATCCATAGTCACAAATCTACCCTTACCTAATCAATTTTATAAATATGACCAAGAACTCCTCCTGGACAGAGGGGGATGAGAAAAAGCAGTTTTTAATCTTCTCCCCCCTCAGTTTGTAATTTCCTTCTTGCTGCTTTGAAATTTGTGTCCCCCTTGCCCCGGGTGAAGAAGGAATACATTTTGCATGACAAGATCGGGGGGGAAAGCTGCCTGCACACTCAACTATTTCTAACGGTCAATTGAGCTGCCAGCTTTCACCATGCTATCACATACCCAAACCAAAAGAGAAAAAGCATCTATAGCATCTACACGTATACACACGTGGAAACAGTCACACGTGTATGAACAGATGGTGGTGCTGGCATTTTCCTAATTAATTGTATGCATCTTAATAGTCTTGGCCGAGCATTTTTGCCTACCCCAATCTCCATTTTTTGTTCCTCTTGGCTCACTGTTTAGTTTCACATATATGTTTCTTTTTTATAGACAGGCAACAGCAACCCATAACAGGTTCCAGATAATATATTCTGGTTTGTTTAGTTATTACATTCAAACTGTGTTACAGCTTTGTGTGGAAAAAGAGACTGCCTGCCAAATCCCAGTTGCTTAGTATTGGAAATGGAAAACAGATATCTTTGAGACAGTGTGTCAGCTTAACTGTATAAAATAGTGCAGATCAGCAAGATTTTACTTGTGTGTGAATATATTTATGCACATATATAGATTATATAACCTCAACAATTTTAATGACAGAGTTGCCTGTTATGAATAACTGATTGAATTTTGCAAATGAGCAATTAATGGCTTGATCCTGCAAGGTGAAGAGTGTCCTCAAATCTGTTGAAGTGCATGGAAGATTAGTACACTCAATGCTTCTGAGTTCACCATTTCGTAGGTTTGAGCCTAAAGTCCCTGATATATTTAAGCCTGTGACTAAATCAGTATCTATTCAGGCAAGCACTTAAATACATGCTTAAAATTAAGAGGTATAAATGAATAAACAATAAAAAAAATTGAGTGCATCACAAAATGTACTCTATATTTATTTTGACATTGTTGATTTTATAACACTCCATCAAATATGATTTTTTTTTTGTGATAGTCCCAAGGGATCCTAATCATGGATCAAGGGCCTCATTCCGGTGGGCACTGAACAAACACATTACAGAAAGACAATCCTTGCTCTACTGAGCTTACACACTAAGTAAAGTTACTATAGAATATCCTTAAAAATGTGGACATCTAGATCTCATTACAGAAGTCGCCTGTTAAATATTTACTAAGTAGTGGACAAACCCCCAGTTTTGGTAGTAATTATGAAGTCTGTAGTTTATCAGGGTTCTAGTCCGTGACCCCAATCCCGCATAGATTTACTCTCGTCAGTGGAAATATGCAGAGCACAGAAAATTAAGAATGAATACAAGTCTGTGCAGGTTAGGGGTGCTAGTTTGTAGGTATGTGTACACATGTAACACCAATAGACTCTGTTCATCTGCTGGCAGGATTGAACCTAGGACCTCCAAAGCTTAGTGTATGAGTCTCTACTGCATGAGCTGAAAAGCTAGCTAGTGCCTAAGTAAGCATACCTGCTGGAACTAGGGATGATGCTGTATCCCCTGGCTTGAAATAGTTTCCATCTTATACAGGCTTTCAGTGCCCCCACTATACAAATTGTTCCAGCACCCCTGTAGCTAAGGCTGTAGCAGATTCATCAATCTCCAACTAAGCTAGGTGCCACTAGAGGGGAACAGAACCACACCAAGGAGGCACAGGTTACACATGCACATACGTATGTATATATAGGTATGTTTGTGCACACAGCCATTATCTTGTGGTATAATATGGATTTTAGAAAACATTTTTCCCTTTATTTTTTAAAAGTGGAATTTTTGACAAAGTGGAATTCCAAATATATTGTGTATATCATAAAAAAAAATAGCTGTTACCACATGCAACCTCTGGAAAAGAAATTAGCCATCAAAATCTGTAAGTTATATAATTGAATATGCTGGTCTCTGAATGTAGACAAACACCTGGACCCAAGAACTAGTCTTTGTTTACCGAAAGACCTGCTTTTTCATTTATTTCGCAAGTGTTATATAAACAAAAGTCTAAAACTATTTCAAATCTTATAATAGCTTGAGTAGGTTAAAACATCTGTGCACGTGTACAGTGCCCTGGGAAATTTATTCAACACCCGCTAGTGTGGAAAACCCTTTTTAAAAATCCAAGTCTCCTTTTCATACAAAGTGATTTTTCTCACACACCTTCTCTTGCTGTTGTACCTGTGCATTCTGGGACTTCTGAAGCACTTTTCCCATAATCCTCACTGCTCCTGTTGGAAATAGGATTGGGAGGAATTCTTAAATCTGAGGCAGTACAATTATACAGCTTCCATGCTTGCAACTTCCTGTCCACACTGGGGAAGAAATCATTCTACAGTGTACCAGATCAGCCTCAGCTGAGCTAAAGACTTATTTTCTGCTATCAGCTGATACAACCAATGTTTGTAAAACACTTGGGACAACTGTTGGCCAGGTATTATAAACTCAAAAATGTTGCAAGCAGAAGGTTTTCTTGCATTCCAGTGGTTTCTTGCCGCATTTTTCATGTTATGTTGACCGGGTCTGTGAGGAAATAGCAACTCTCTCCTTCCTTTTGTACCCAGACAGCTGGAGATACTTTGAAGGTTTTTAAAACATTCTTCAGTTGACAATTTTTCTTTTTACACTAACAAGAAAAATAGACACAAAACATACTTGAGTATTCTCCCATTAATTGTGGATGTGAAGGTCCCTTCCTGTGGGTCGTTGTTACTGGGGTTGGGACCATTATCTGAATACATTGATGTTCCTTCCCCTGAGCCATTGCCTCCACCAAACCTGACCAATTCATGGATGTCTGTGTTGTTGTGTTTTCCACTTCTCCCTCTTGGAACCCCTCATCCTATTAGTTCCTAGAAGAACTTCCAGTTCACCCAGTTATCATGAGGTAAGTTACATTTGGAGTCACCCCATGTGACTAATATCTGTGCAGTTCTGGAGGGTTAATCAGACTTGCCTCATGGGACTTGCATCTCTATTGATATGTAAACAGACTTCTCAGAGTAGGGTTATTGTGTTATAATTTGAAAAGAATGTGAAGGTTACCCCATTCCAAAAATCACTGACCAAGATTTAGCAATGTCCATCACAGGGGTGGTATAATTTACTGGACAGGTAAGAGCTGAGAGAGTGAAGGGTGTTACGCCATGACTAAAGGTTATTTTAATGGTAGCCAAGATAATACAACTGGTTTTAAATACATGTAAAATGGAGATTTTATTTAAACTGAAACAAACTGAACTGGATTCTACCTACGTCATCATCAAATAGATAAGGCTGTACATAATAAAACAATTTATAATGACTCAAATGCGTATATCCATATAAACACACTATAGCTTATAACTTAATTACTAAATGTATTTAACAAAATATAATGCTCTGATCAAAGAAATATCTCTCTCTGTATGCACAGACTATTACGTTATAGATTAATTATTACAAAGTTCAAGTTTCCCCTTTCCCCAGATATCTCACTGGGTACTGCTAATGCCCACATCCATCTTTGAGACTCAGCACTTCTTTACCTTCTTTGAGTGATGCCTCAATATGTACATACTCATACTGACCATTGAATCAGAGGAGTAGCCGTGTTTGTCACTTCTGATCATTGGCATTGTAAGATTCAGGAGATTCCTGCTCCTGGCATACACACTTGCTTAGCCAACTCTTCAGAAGAAGACTTCACATATACAAATGTAGGACCTGCTTCAGACTTCTACAACTCCTTCCCAGTTCACATCATTCACAATTTGGATCCCCCAAGATTTAGTAGGTGCCGTATATTACCTTGAATAAAAATTCACATATTGAAAGCATTTTTGACTTTGTATCACACAATAGCTTGATCTCTAGTTCTGTACAAAAAGCAAACAGACAAAAAACACCTAGGAACATTTTGAAAGACAGTATTTGTTTTGTTTTTTTTAAAAAAAAGCCCTGAATTCAGCTACTAAACAAATCAGAGTTGCTACTGGATAATAGGGCGTGGAAAAAACACAGACCAGATCTTCATTTGGTGCAAGTCAGCACAGCTCTTTAATAGAGGGTTAGGACAATTTACAGCTAGGAATATGAGCCCATATATTTTTTCATTATGCAGAATACATAGTCTGCCAGGCAGACTTTCACTGTCTCAAATGAATTCCTGCTTGGCTAGCACTAATCTCTTCTCCATCCCTTCACACAATCTTGCCATCCTTTGTACAAAAGCCTACTCATTGGCACTACTTCTAGATAGAATACCTATCTAATATTTCTCTGCCTCTGACTCTCCACCTGTACTGATGTTTTCACATGAATTAAAGTATCTCCCTTTCTTTTCCCTGGTCTTTACTTCTACCTGATATCATCTAATATTTGAAAGAAGTTTAGGGATACAGTTTGTCTGAAAGCCATCATACCAAAAAAAGCAATGAAGACAATGGGACTACTCATGGTAGTAAGCATCTGCATGCTGTAGTAAGTATTTGCAGAATTAGGTCCTACATTTTCATTATATTGTACTTACAAAGGGCTGGATTTGGTCCAAAGTCAGTAAGTGCACTCAGCTTCAGCTGGTGTTGAGCCCACTTAAGAGTGAATCTGGCCCATATAATATACTGTGTTGCATTTTCATAAACAGCACACTTCTTTGGCTGCTATGAGTAATTGGTTTCTATTATTGTTCAATCTCACTACTTGAGAGCTTGTATGTCTCACTGTATGGCTTGTAAATCACTGTGATATTCAATCACTGTATAGATGCTTTTAACAATTCCATTTAACATGCTGTTGCTTGGAAACCCAGACTTTTTTTTTTTTTTTTGCACATCTTTGAACTTCTAAAAGAGAGCAGTATAATCAAATGCTGGTACTGGATTGCTTTGGTGAATGTACACTAATATGAAATAAGACTGAGCAGCAGTTGAACTTCAGTCTATTTTTAATAAATTTGTTATAGTCACTCATTTCATCTCCTTGTCATCTTACCCTTAACGTATCTTGATTCTTGGATATTCATCCAGAGGAATACAATAAATAATGCAGTCATCTGAAGATACCCTTAAATAGTCTCCTGCTGTCTTGTTAAGTTGTAGCTATTTTGAAAATGAAACAATTACTCGATGTTATTAAAAATGACAACTTGACAATCATTAGTTTAGCAATATATTTTTCAGGAGGGTTATTTCCAGCCACATCATGTTTTGTAAAGAAGTTGAAAGTACAAATCCACTATTAGAAAATAAATATCACACTCTCAGTGCCATGTAGCTGGTGGAAAGACAGTCTTCTATATATTTATGCACATCTATGTACTGCACAAAATAGGGGTTCTCAGACTTGATTGCCCCGCGATCCCCTTCTGACAACAAAAATTACTACATGATCCCAGGAGGGATGACTGAAACCTGAGCCTTCTCAAGCTTCATATCCCCAGCGGAGGGTGGGGGGGGGGGCCACAAAGCTGAAACCCAAGGGCTTCAATCCCAGGCAGGGGGGACTGTAACCTGAGCCCTGTTGCCCAGGGCTGAAGCTCTCAAATTTCAATTTTTGCCCTGGGCAGTGGGGTTCAGGCTTCAGCCCCAGACCCCAGTAAGTCTAAGCTAGTCCTGGCAACCACATTAAAACAGCCCACTTTGGGGTCCCACCCCACAGTTTGAGAACCACAGATCTAACACAAGCCCAGGATTACAGAGGCATTTTCTTTTTGTCAAGACTCTACCTGTGAGTAGGTGTAGGGCTCCCTCGGCCTCCCAAGCAGAGGGAGGCCCCTCGGGCTGGTCCGAACCGGCTGGCTCAGGCTTTGCCAGGTGACCCACGAGTCACTCAGTCCCGAGATGCAGCTGGGCTTGGGGCTCAGGCAGCCAGCAAACACAATCCTTTGGGGCTGTCTCTAGCCTGGGCGTGGCACAGGCAGCCTACAAACACAACAAGGTCTCTAAGGCTGGGGCCTGGTCTTCAGGCTCAGGCAGCCAGCAAATATACACACAGTTGTTAGAGGGCTGGTCCTAGCCTGGGCATGGCACAGGCAGCCAGCAAGGCAAACAGTCTACAGAAAGCAGGGGCCTGGGATTCAGGCTCCAGCTGCCAACAAACAGTCTCTACAGGTTCCCTTGTTCAGGGAAGGGGCAGCTAGCTCAAGGTGTGGGTACCTCTGCCATCCGGTTCCTCCGGGTACACAGTGGCAGGTACTCCAGGCCAGTTGTCCTCGGGGTTGGAGTGCAGCTCCAGCTCGGCTCGGCTCTCCTCCCAGCAGCAGACAGTCCTGTGAGGCATCCTTCTCCTCCCCTGCTTCCCTTCCTTCCTTCTGGGCTGTAGGGCTGGTCTTTTATAGTCCCCCCCTGGACTTCCAGCGAGAGGGGCAGGGCGGCCTTGGCTCTACCCTGCAAGGGGTTTCCCTTGCTCCCTCGTCCTCCCAAGTGGAGGGAGACCACTTGGGCTCACTACAGTAGGGCTTTCAAACTTCTGGTTACCTCATGGGTTTCATTTTCTTGTTTTCTCTTCCATCTCTTGAATCTTCCTAGCATCTGTGCAATGCTCCTCAGGTGCCACGTGACCAGGATTCATCACCAAATTTGGTCTGCTGGTTGGATCATCAGCTTCCTCGGGCTGGGTACTGACAGGGAATGTGACATGAACGCTGACCCATGCCTCCTAACCCTTGAATGAAATAATATTAATGGGGCTTAAGAAACAACCTGAACCACTGTCTTGAGCTGGGGCTAGGAATAATACCTGGGCCTGACAGTCATCAGAAATAATGGGCTTGATCTTGGGACACATAGAACATTCTTAGCTGCCATATACTTTGATGGGAGTTGAGTGTCCTCTGCATTTTGCAGAAGGTGCTCACCACCTTACAGAACTATGCCCAATGTTCAGTCACTTTTTCTCACACAGGAACAGAGTGTGGGATGAGACAGAAGAGTTTTTAATATGACAGACAAGCAAAATGTAAGCAGTCTTAAGCAAAGAAGTTTAACATGATTTGCAAGCGAAGCAAGCAGTAGGAGGAGAGAGAGAAGCAGAAAGAGCAGATTGTGAAGGAAAATGGGGAGGATCGGTACTGGGAACAGTTGAAGAAGGATTAAAAGATGGGGGCAGGGAGGAACCAGTGGGGATCAAAGGAGCACCCTGTTCCTAGTCAATATGGTGAGAAAACTCTCACTGATTTCATTGATGCAAAATCAAGAAAACCTATGCGAGAAATAGGTTTAAGATTAGCAGCCGTGTTAGTCTGTATCCGTAAATAAGACAAGGAAGACTTGTGGCACCTTAGAGACTAACCAGTTTATTTCAGCATAAGCTTACGTGGGCTATAGCCCACTTCATCCCAGGAAAGCTTATGTTGAAATAAACTGGTTAGTCTCTAAGGTGCCACAAGTCTTCCTTGTCTTATTTATGAAAGAAATGCTTACCTCCCTTGGTGAAGGTGAAACTGCAAAGCAGGGCACTGCAGATAACAGGTTTGGCACTGAGGATGAAATAGACTGATAGGTCACATTTAATTAGAAATCTGTATCAGGAATGGGACAACTTGCACGCTGCAAGTAGCTAAGATAAACCAAAAGCTAAACCTCCTTGTACATCTGAATCGATTACTGCTAATTGCATTGGGAGCCATGAGGATTGAGTGGTATTGTGACTGAAAACAATAAATACATTTTCTACCATATGTTGTGGACTCGTCTCAGCAACATGCTGAGTGCCTCTTTCAATGGGAATTGCAGTTTCATGACTCTTGATAAGAAATGAGGTTGCTGCATCTAGCTGAGAGACTTGGCAGGATCACACACAAAGGGCTTGGTTACACTGGCACTTTATAGCGCTATAAAGCCCCCACCAGCGTTATAACCTCCTCCCCGTCCACACTGGCAAGGCACGTAGAGCGCTAAAGCTGCTGAGTTATAGCGCTATTGTTAATCCACCTCCGCATGGGGAATAAGGGCTGTAGCGCAGCTGCTGTAGCGCTACAGCAAGAATGTGGACACCCACTGCGCTACAAGTGATCTCTGGAGATGCCTAGAGCCATTTAAGGCAATTGACGTCTCCTCCCTTTGTTTTGAACTCGGCTGGAGGAATGCAGAAGTACCTCTTTAGAGTTTCTCTCTTAACTTGTCAGATAAGCAATGCAAATGTTTAAGGAGGGAGCCTGTGTGAAAACAAAGCCTTCTGTGAACGGAGGCTCACTGACAGGCTTTCAGAAGATCGGAAAAATCGCTCTCTCTCTCCCTCTGCATACACACAACGCGTCCCCCCTCACCTCCCTCGTTTAAAAAGCACGTTGCACCCAGCTGAATGTTGGGATACCTGCCCTAATGCGCTGCTCTTAATGCCACATTAAGTGCCCCAAATGTGGCCATGCTATACCGCTGGCGCGTCTGAGCGTGGACATACAATAGCGCTATACATATTACTGTATAAGGGGACCGCTATAACCAATAGTGCTATGATCTTGTAAGTGTAACCATACCCAAAGTGTTTACACTGCTTTCCCCATTTTACCTGATATTCGTAACTCACAATAAAACCTCATTCATTCCCATGAATAGAAATGCATTACACAGGAGCTTATTCTGAGAATTAACACATGCGCATTTCATTCCTCACTAGTGGTCTGATGCTGCAGTCCTTATTCACATGAGAAGAGGCTGCATGATTAGGCATTTAAAGCCAAATCTTCACAGAAGCCAGCATGAGCAGCTGGTCTGGGCCCTGCAGAGAGGTACAGGGGGAAAGTGGTAAGAGAAAGGACATCTTCCCTCCCAATCCTGGCAGGAGCCACTCCACAGAATATTCTTCAGCCTTATGGATGAAGTATTCTTGCATGCCCCTAAGATGGCCCTGGTATGGGAGGACCACAGGATCCATAGACCAGTCTCCTGGCCTAATTATGCAAAGCCCCCTCCCGCCCTTGCGCTGTGGGAGCCATGCAGTGGGTGCATGCTCTACATCAGGGCTGGGCAACCTATGGCACGCATGCCGAAGGCAGCACTCGAGCTGATTTTCAGTGGCACTTGCGCTGCCCAGGTCCTGGCCACCAGGCTGGGGGGCGGGGGGGGGGGGGGGGGGGCTGTGCATTTTTATTTAATTTTAAATGAAGCTTTTTAAACATTTTAAAAACCTGATTTACTTTACATACAACATTAGTTTAGTTCTATATTACAGACTTATAGAAAGAGACCTTCTAACGATGTTAAAATGTATTACTGGCACGCGAAACCTTAAATTAGCATGAAGAAATGAAGGCTTGGCACCCCACTTTTGAAAGGTTGCCGACCCCTTCTCTAAATCATCACCCCAAATCAGCCCTTTCCCTTCTGCCTGGGTTCTGCTGCCTAAGGATGGGAAGATATTTATGACAGCTGAAGTCGAGGCAGGATTTTTCCTTTAGTGATTGCAATTTATAATGACATTCTTAATAGCATGAATGATTTTTTGGATCGTCCCAAATCTTGTTTTCTGATTGCTTCCTATAATCCTTCTTGTAATTACAACTACATGTGCGCATGGATACAGTCACCCCCACCCCTCCCACACACACTTTTACTTTTCCGGAAGAACAGTCATCCTGAATTAGGGAAGACAAATTGGCAACTTGGATGGTCTTAGTGTGGACTGATCTCCATGGTGACATCTCCCTATTGCATTTTTTTAAAAAAATCTAATCTTCATTAAGTGTTCTGTATGTGTGGTGTTTATTTAGGGCTGGAGAACAGACTTTAAAATGCACTTTAAATTTTGGCACTGGAACAACAATCCAAGCTATTGTTGTCGACAGCTAATGCAGTGTGAAGTAGAAAAAAGATGTATATAACAAAACTCTCATTTTATAACTGGGAGGGAGATTTCTGTTTGAAGTGAATTCCCTGGTCAGATAGCTTCCTGATTGGTGTTTTATTCCTCTACCTTTTCTCCTGGTATTTGGCTTGTACAACTGCTTCAATCATTCTGAATTGAGCTCCCAGGTCAAAACAATGAAGGAGAAAACATACAACAGAAATTTAAAAGCAGTGCTCTGCTGGAAGCCATTTAAATTATGCCCGTTTGACATAAAATAAAATATTAATAACAGATTTGAAACAGTTTTCCTAAACCATATAGGGTTAGACTAATATCGGTACAAACAGGGTAGCTATGCATTATACACCTGGTGCTGCTGAAAGGCTAATATAGGCTCTGAGAACACATAATATAGTTCAAAAGTGCAGCCAATGAAAGTGCAGAGCCAGTGCTCGGGGCGAGGGCAGCATGCAGAGCCCTGTGGCCCCCCTGCCTAGGAGCAGGATCTGCTGGCCACTTCTGGGGCACAGTCAGGTGCAAGGACAGATAGGGACTAGCCTGCCTTAGACCCACAGCACTGCCGACCAGACTTTTAATGGCCCAGTCAGCGATGCTGACCAGAGCTGACAGAGTCCCTTTTCGATCAGGCATTCCGGCTGAAAACCGAATGTCTGGCAACCCTCATTACTGAGCACAGCTCAACCAGAATCATGAAATGGACCCTCAGTGCAGAACTGGATCCTGAGTGACAGGAGTGAGAAAACAACTATATCTGAGTATAACAACAACAGCTGCAACTTGTTTCCTGTTAATTCAGTAATAGCCATTTCCTGGCTAATAAACTTCTTAACCTTCAGTCTCAGAGTTTACTTGCTATAAATACCTTGGCCTTTTACTTCAGTGTTTATTCAGAACAGGATATAGTTTATAACTTCGTTGGATTTGTTGGATGAATATGACTCAGCATGCTCATTTTTGAGGAACACTAAAACTTTCAGCTTCCTGTAGCGACTTGATGTTAGTTCCATGCAGAATCTTAATGGTTGATGGCGAAGCCTTATAATAATTAAAGTCTCTTGGCTTCAGCAAAACTCCTTCTGTTACTGAATAAAGCTGGGGTTTAACACTTGTGAAGGGGGATCTACTCAAACGTCTTGAAACTATGTTTTCCATCCAGACATGGTTATTTTAAAGACTGTATTTCCTCTTGGATAACTTCAGAAGTAATTAGAATGATCTTTGAATTATTCTGATTTTCTTCCAAGTTAGTCTCCTAGCTACATCTGGAGACACTGTCCTGGGGCACCAAAGATTATAAGCATCGTTCTAGCTACGGTGAATGCTCGTTGTGCTCTCTCTCTCACACACACAAACACACACATACACGATTGCAGGGTTGTAGTGTGTTTTTTTTAAGCCTCACCAGATGGAAGCTTTTAATACTAGCTTTGTTCTATAACAAATCCTCTCTATTAATGATACTGATGCAAAAATGTCATGACCTCATGTACTCTCTTTTAGATCAACAAAGGAAAGCTTTCGGAAAGTGGATCATATGGATTTATGAAAAAGTCAGCCCGCCTGGCCCCACAGCAAATGATACTCTTAGCTTGCATTGCCGCTGCTACTATCATTTGATCTGCAGATAGAAAACTTCATTTTCAGGTGCTGTGAATTCTATGCCTATCACAAGCACAAAATTAGCTTTGAAATATGAACGTTGATATTTGAGCTCCCAATGAGCCATCTTTTTAGTGATATCAATAAAGTTTGAAATTAATTATAGGAGTTTTTGATCAAATATATTGCATTAAACTTAGAGAGATTATAATTTCTCAATAGCAGCCAAGAGATACTCATATCAACTAACCAGAGGTGGCTGATTGCTGCAGGTAGTTACAGTAAATGACACAGTACCTCTCTTTCCTTCAGGCTCAGAGTCCTCTTCATCCTATTCAGATTTTACTAACAAAAAGGAGCCTGTCAAAGAGGCAGTATTTCTGCATGTGATTTCCCAGTTTGTCAGTGTTGTTTTTCACTCTAGAGGGCATTAAGTTAGCATTGCTAAAATGACTTTGCTTTGTCCTTCGTTCTAGCTAAAAAAGAAATGTTTCTCCCTTTTCTGGTAGATCAAACCTTGAAAATCTGTTGCCTTGGGTATTTTGAAACTTTTTTTTTTTAACCTTGTTTGTCAGGATTTTTGCCAACAGCCTTGGGATGCAAAAGGATCACAAGCATGTGAGCTGGGAATAGATTTTAAGTTCAAAACCAACTGATCTGATTACGTAGATACAAGGGAGTTACACAAATTAGTACATTTCACTTCCAGCCAGGAGTTGACATCATTATAGGAACAATCCTGACAGCTTACACTTTAACAGAATTGCTAGATATATGCTGTTTGCCAGTTTTATAGACACAGAATTTGTGTGGATTCTGCCTAATGTTTTCTAATGTCAGCAAATGAATGCCAGTGTAGGTTACTCAATCTAATAGCAGGTACCTGATCAGAAAAAAACTAGTTTTTAGTTTAGCAGTGTGTCACATACAAACTGATCATTTCTTCACAGAGCGATGATCATATTTTAGATCAAGTCCCTGTTCACGCAGGGCTCAATTGTGTCATTCGGGCACAGCCCATAGTAAGGGGGTAAGGCTCCACACTATTCCCAGGGAGCATCAGGAAGCATTCTGCCTCCTGGAGGTTAAATGCCTTCTGTAATTAATGGGCATGCCGATGATGCATGCCTGCTACCCTGGCCTTTTGTGAAGTGAAGCTATACAGTTTTCCTTTTCTCCCTTCTACACCCATTTTCACATGCTCGAAGCCTGCCTGGCTATCTCACCCATCAATGTGGTATTTGAGCTCCCTAGCCGTAACACCAGAATACCTGATTTTCTTATCATAAATGCCACTATGTCACCACCCCTTGCATACCTTAAAAAGATAAACTGTGGGGGGGAGGGGAGGACATTGAGCAGGATGGAGGGTGGGCGGAACCAGGGAACTGGAACCTTGGGTCAGTTGTTCGTGAGAGTTGGTGCCTGAGGCAACTCAGAGAGCTGAGGCCTCAGTGATTTGGGGCCTGGGTAAAACATCCTCTGGGGATGTCCCTGAGGCATATGGCAGGAAAGTTTACAGAGTCAGGGCCTCAGGTGGGTAGTCTGGGGAGCTAGGGCCTGTCAGAGCATAAGGAAGTAGTTTCTGGGGGACCTGCACAACACATTTGGGATAACCTGATAATGCACTGACAGGCCAATAAAACCTTTATACTGTCACAATCAACCAAGGATGCTCCCCATGTGCCTGGTCCTTCAAAGCGGGGCACAGAGTCTGGAGACATGAAATGCTCCTGTCACCCTTTCTCCCCTCCCTGGGGCACTCATGCAACTATAGAAATACACTAAGTAAGGACCCTTACATTCTCCCAGAAGACCATCCTGCATCTACTTTAGGAAGCTTTCCCAATTTAAAATGTTCAATAGCTTCTAATAGTATTGTACCAGAAACATGCTGACCCACACTGGAACTTTGTATTCCAGGCAATTCTGAAAGCTGCCATCTGCCCTTGCATCACCTCAGGCCTATACTACTTTGCGAGTGTGTAACTCATTAGGGCTAGAGTACCCACGCTGCAAAGCACTTAAGCATGTGGTTAAGTGCTTAGCTGAATTGGGGCCTGCTAGTCCTATTTCTGCTCTTAATTCCCCCAGTGCCACCCCCACTCAAAAGTCATTCAAATTAATGCCTCTAGACTCCAACAAACAAAGTCATTTGTTCCTAGGGAGAAATTCGTCTCTGTGCAGAGAACCCACCTACAGCATCACTGCAGCCTTATTTTGGGCTTTTCATTTGCAATGTACACTGGGGCCTTCCCTAAACCTCTGCACACCTTATCAAACACCAGGAGCCCTTCCTCAGCTTTTATGGTGTGGAGTCCTTTCTCCAGCCTGAGTGTCTCTATTTTATAAACTGTTCAGCTAGGCTTTGCTATCCAGCTAACTCTGTATCCCATATTGGCGCAGTGATTTCTTCCTTAGGTGCACAGTTTATTAGCTCAGTAAAAGTATCTACCATAATTGCTCAGTATATGATTTTCAAAGGCTTAAAATTAGACTCAAAACCAATTTCCTTTGGAACAAAGGAAGACACTGCTCCTCAGAGACATCTACTTCCTGAATTTTGCTGAATTAACAACCTTAGTTTCAGGGCTGTTTACAAAAAGGTATGAGACTTTCTTTTATAACCAGAAGAGCGCATCCCATGCTTTATAGCTCCATTCTTCACCGG
The DNA here is from genome assembly GCA_007922305.1 of Dermatemys mawii. NCBI lineage: Eukaryota > Metazoa > Chordata > Testudines > Dermatemydidae > Dermatemys > Dermatemys mawii. The sequence continues at coordinate 18,240,714 of ML677371.1, read as the reverse complement.
AAATCTTCGTGGTCCAAATGGATGAATTGTTTTGGCTCAGACTTTCCAACGTAATGCATTTTTGGCAGAGACCTAGATTGGAAAATTTAATCCAGAAAGGGGACAGTTTAGAAATGTATGAACAACAACTGGACACAGAAGGTAATTACCATGTAACCGTAACTATAACAGTCACTGCAGCTCTTGCTCTAATTAGTGTTACTCGTCGAGAAATCGCTATTTCAGACAAGAGTAACCAGTGCAGAATTAAACTATTTGGGAAACAGAATAAATCACAGCCTTCAGGCTCCAGACTGCCTCATTAAGGAAATAAGACTAGCTGATTTCAATAAATAAACTACAAAATCTAGTGGTGAGAACATAATTGTCAGAGTTACCAACAATTGCTGGAAGAAAGTGAAGGGTTTAGTTATATTACCCTTCCTGTCACCAACCCTCCCGATCACAGTGACTGCCTCTTTCCTTGTGAGATACAGCCACAGTAGAAATCAGTGGAAATGTTTGAACTAGAGCCCTACTGGTAGAAAAGAGCTATCTCCATTAAAGTTTTTTGCCTTTGAAATTGACTCTCCCCCCGCCCCCATGCCCGGACATCACTGGTCTGACATAGTCTGTTTGCTGACTTCCAGGGTTCACTACAAGTCCCATCTTTTCTCCCTAGCTTTTAAGGAGGGGGAGCTTTGTAAGGGTCAGGGTTCGGGAAGATTGAATTTGGTGCTCATGAAAGGTGTTGGATTGGCAGCTCTGGAGACTGAAATCCTTCATCTATAGTTACAGCTCAGGCAGCAGCAGTACAAGTTTCCCTGTGGTACACTGCCCTGGAAAAATCTCCTCAACCCTGGTGTAAAAGGACCACTTCCAAAGATGAAAGGCTAGATCAGTCTCCATCCCAAATAAATCCTTGGTCTCTCTGCTGAAACTGCCTGGGTCATCTCTGTCCACTAGGAAATGAAATGAAATGACTAACTAGTTTCGCACAGGTCAAACATCAGTCTTCAGCTGGTAACCACTTTTAGCAACTATTAATTTGAGGCACACTTATAAGTGAAATATTAAACTATCTTAACTACAACATACAATGGAATACATGTAGCCTGTGGTTGAATCTAGAAATACGTTTCAAAGGTAGCTTGCTTATGAATCAAAGCATATTAGAAAAAAACAACTCGTGCTAATTCTGAAAAATAAAGATTCACTTGTGGGCGACAAGGGTAGATAAGCCTCTTAAAAAGCTTAGTTTTGTAATTCATTAAGGTCAGTTTACCATGGTAACACAGTTACCAACAGCATACAGTCACGTGGTATTCCTTTTAATTCCCAGCTGTTTACATTCACAAATCAAAATAAGAGAAACATATTGATAGAGGGACTTTAAAATGCAACTGAAGGAGTCTGGGTGACTCATGGGATAGGTAGCAGGATATGAAGCCTTCTGAGAACTATTTACTTTTCGCAAAAATAAAGCACCAAAAGAGGAAAGGTTCAAAAATCCAGGAGTGATTTACAAAACGGATAAAGTTCAGTCCTGATTGTATGCATGACACAGGCAATGCAGGAAATATATATTTCTTGTGTTCACATATGGCTGACAAGAAAATGCTTGGCAATAAAAATCATCTCTTTAGAGAGCTGTACCTGAACTTTGCATTATTGAAATGTGGATCCAAATTTGGCAGTTCAAGTCCATCTCTATGGATTTGTAATGGAAATTAGTAGGCCATAACTTTTACTTACCAACAAGGGGAACATACAGGCAAGAACTTGTCAAAAAAATTCTGTTGAAAGTGTTCATTGACAGAAAAGTAAATTTTCAAGCTATATAACAGCCAAGGACTCCCATGATGTTCCCCACAGCTCCATCAGAGGAGAGATAGTGATGCATTATGGGAGATGTAGTCCAATCAGGAAGTTTAACCAACTAGAGGCACCTGAACTGCAACTCCCATAAGGTGTATCAGAAAAGAAAATTTGGGGTTTTGGTGAACATTTTCGTGTTTGATTTTTTGCTGAAAAATTGAAATTTTTCCATGGTATTTTTTTCTGACTTGCTCTAATACAAAACTGTCAACTCAGAAATATCTGTAATAAAAATTGAGACACATGTATATGTCAGCTCACAATGTGGAAATGCAGATTAACTTGGCAGCAGTGGGTTTTCTTTCTTTCTTTTCTTGTTGTTGAAATCATACTTTCATTATGGCCACTTAATGCAAGTCTGCTTTAGACATTTTCCTCATGTTTTAATTTGGCTGGCAAAATGTGAAACGGCTAGCTGCCTAAAGTTTCAATTCCACCTAATCTAGAGGCATATTATAACAAATGAAGGGAGGGGGAGTAAACAGGGCACTGAGAAAGATTTTGGGAACATCATACTTCTAGGCAACATTTGTTGCAGACACTTTCTTTTTGTGATACAACATATGAGATGATCTATCTTAGTACCACATTCTGGGCGCTATGTTAAATTAGTGTCATGTGTGACGTTGGACTTAAAAAAACATTTTTATATTTCAGCTGAGAGTTGGATTTTTTAAATTGTAGATCTTTTGTAGTTTTCTACTCTATTGTATGTAGAAATCAATGTAATCTACTGTACTATATACACCGACTTTCTGCAATAATAGCTATGTAATTTTGAAAGGTCGGTTAAAAAAAAAATCAGTTGATCTACCGCTATGTGGACTGAATCTTTCAAGACTATGGTGTGAAGTATTTTTAGTATAGGAGTTAATATTCCCAGAACCCCATATGTAAACTGGTGATGCTCCATCTGTCTCACTCTATTTAATTATTAGCTCCTACACCGACCCTTCAAATTGTACAAAAGGTTCCCTCACTGTTATGGTAAACCTCTAACACAAGAAAGTTGAGACAGAGCATTTTGGATGGTCTAATGCAACCATGCTGATTTACACCAGCTGAGGATCTGGCCCCAAATGTCTGGTTCTAGAGCCTGGAAGAAACTGCCGCAGAAGGACGTCAGAAGGTGGGCGGGTGCTCTCATGTTCTGTTTAAACTTTCCAGTGTTAAAAGTTTCCCTTAAAGATGAGGAAACCTTTTGTATGATTCAGGAAAGTGATTGTTACACTCACAGAGACAAACGATATGAATGCAGCACTGCTTGAATTTGAGATGGAACACTCAGTGGATTCTGCTGGAGATCAACGATAATGAGGACTGAGGTTCCCTCCACGGGAACTTTCTCCTCTGCCAACACTCTCTTTCTTCTTGCAAGGGAAGGTCAGAGGTGAAAATTCCATTGATGATAACTGTCCTAGCGCTTTATTTTCTTATCTTGTCTTGCAACAGGCCTCATCTCTGTTTCTTTTTTGCGGCAAAATAAGAAAAAAAAAAGATCATGGTGCATAATGATAATACTGCTTTGGTTCCAGAAATATCAGCAGCCCATTATATTTGAATAGAAGTTGCTACCTATTTAAGGCTCCATCTATATTACAAATCTTACCGCAGCATAGCTGTACCGTTGAAGTTATGACGCTATAAGGTCTCCCATGTAGCCGCTCTATGCAATGAGAGAGAGTTTTCTATTAGCATAATTAAACCACCTCCAACAAGTGGCATTAGCTATGTTGGTGGGAGAGCATCTCCCTAACTGGCACTCCTGTTGTTGAAACTTATGTCGCTCAGGGGGGTGGGTTTTTTTCACATCCCTGTCCAACAAAAAGTTTTACTGATAAAAGTGCCAAGTCATCAAACAGGAAAGAAGCATTGATATATGTAAAAAGCTGGCTTCCTACTGGAGGTGTTCGGTCTTGTCTACCAAGAAGGCCTGTTGAAACCAAATGAGCCACTGTGGAACATCAAAGAATAAAGGCGCTGTTAATTGCATCAAAGAATAAAGGCGCTGTGATTCTTGGTGTAAGGGACCATCTGTCACAAAGGCAAGCTTGCCTAGGAGAAAAGATACATCAGAGTATCCAAGGGGACTGTCTGTGACTCCGGGGTTAGGCTGTTATAGTGCCTGAGGAGTTTACACTTGATACTTGATTGGTGAAATCTAAGGACAGAGCTCACAGCCACTTTGGGGTTTATGCTCTGCTCTTAACAATCTGCCCCAAGGTTGGTACTCATACTCTTGAGCCACTGAGGGGCAGCATGACACCAGGATCTATAGACTAACATGAGAATCAACTCCTATAAAAGAGGGGTGAGAGCCAGGAGGCTTTGGGTTCGGTCTGCAAAAACAATGGAGCATCGGTACGCGTGTGCGTCAGAGGCCCAGCTCCCACTCGTGTTCAGTCTAGTTGACCACTAGACTGACTCCAGCAACTATTAGGACTGGTAACTATAACACCAGCTGCAGAACCTTGTGTGTGTGTGTGTGAGTGTGAATATATACATATATACTTACTGATTTTAATACTTGTTTAGCATTTTAAATCAACATGGGGTATTGCCTTGTCCCCTGAAAAAGATTCCATGAGTTTCCATAAGCACGACAGGTGTACCACACATCCAAAATTATACAGAAAACTTCTTCCTTTGTATACATTTACACATTACATTGCATCACGTTTTTGGATTGGCTTGGTTCCTTTTACGAACCAATTCCTGTGTACCATGCTCTGTCCATGCTTGACCTACACTGTACCTCATCTCTACAGTCCTAACTTATATTGTTCTTAGTTAATGGTTCCCTGCGAGTTCTCCCTCTTATTTTAGCTGGCTCAGACATTGTCTGTTTAGCCTACTGTCCTGTTTACTTATTTAGCACAAACATTCTGTTTTCAGCCTAATGGTCTGCTAACCTAACCTCCTTAATTCTATCCTCCAAGAAATGAGACATCCCTCTATGTGGTAATTATGTCATGTCAGGCCAGACCTTAGCTACACTGAACCACATGGTAGACAACAACCTACTAGTGATATCAATTTGTCCTTTAGCTCAAACGACAGAGGTCTGGGCACTGGATCTGAAGGTTCCAACCCTGCTGATGAACCATGTGAGTGTCAGCATGCGACAATAGCCTTTTTCACTACACAGCCCTGATTCAACCCCAGAACAGGTCCATCTTGCACACTGTGAGCAAAATAATGTAATCAAGTAATTAAAGATGTTTCATAAGCATATGCATGAGGGGGCTGAATTGACGTTGCTCAGGCAGCCTTAATTCTGGCATTTCTAACGTATGAGTGCTTATGTCTGAAGCCTTCATAGTCTTTTAATGTAACTGTTCTGTGAGTAATAATCTATAAAGGATAGAAGGAAGCTTTCTGAATGGCAAAGCTTGAGCTGACTGCGATGCCCATCTTGTAAATATCTGATATATTATTCTGATCATTCTTAATAGTCAATCAGAAGTTCAGTATGGCCTTGATCCTGCACACTGAAGTCAATGGGAGTTTAACCATTGAATACAATGAGTATAAGATCAAGCCCTTTAACAGTGGGCCAGGGCTTGATGGCATATGGAAACATATTAATAGTTTCTATGTTAATAGGTCAGGTTGTAAACTAGCTTCTTACTCAGCTGGTGAGCACTTACTTATATGAGAGGCACCCTTTAAATCAAGGGTCAGTTCATGTAATTGGACTACTTATGTGAGTAACTGCTCACTAATGTGAGTGAGTGGTTCACAATCTTGCCCAGTGTGTTTTTTGGTGGTGATGTTTGGTTGTGCGGTGGACCCAGAATCCTTCTGTATTGCTGTGTACTTGTGTCTGTGCAATTCCACTAGAGAGCACTTAGCCTACAAAACCACTTCACTGCACCACTGCATTGCACTGCGCTGCAGAGTGCAAAGAAACCGTCAGAAACTGTGCAAAGAAACTGTCAGAAATTCCACTTTCATAATAATAACAATACTAATGATACAGGATGGAACTTTCACCCTCAAGATCCTTTACAGACACTAATTCTCCTCTCGTGTTTGAACCTTCCTGCTATCGTTGGAAGAGCCTGAGGGAAGTCTGTAGTAAAGATTCTAACTCATCCCATTAAAATGTAGGGCAAAGCATAGAATGCAGTCACCTTTACTCACCGCTGAGTGTTAAAACATTGCTTTGAACACTTTAGAAAGACTTATTAACAAACAGGAGTGAAATTTACCTCTATGCAGATGGCCGGGACAAGTCCTTTGTATCATTTATGTCCTACTTAAGCCCCCAAAATAGGACTTACATGGTACATTGGCCTTTTACACAGGAGAGAATTTCACCCTAAGGCCCTGATCCTGCAAAGACTTACATATGCTTAACTTTATGCAGTGAGTCCAATAGGAGTACTCACTATTTGTAAAGTTAAGCCAAGGCATAAGTCTCTGCAGGATCAGCTCCTAAACAGATATATACTAACAAATGCTCCTCTTCTATTCACTTCACTGGGAGCAGCCAGAGACCATTGCTGAGCACTTTTGAAAAGCTCATCCCTAATTTTTTTTGGTAAATTTCTTCTTTAATTATTGTGATAAATGAAGCGTAGTAGCCCCCTTTTATGGACACCCAGCCAGCCAGTTAGCTGTAAAATACGTCATGGTATCTGTTCTCTGCTTGTTTTACCTGTAGAGGTTTAACAAGCCCACAGCGAACTGAAAAGAGTGGGCACCTGACCAAAAGAGCCAATGGGAAGGCTAGAACTTTTTAAAATTGGGAAAGAACCTTTCCCTTTGTGACTGTTGTGCAGCTCTGGGAAGGAGGGGAACAGAGGGTAGCAGGAATGCTGTGTAAAGCTTTAAGCCAGGTATGAGAAATCATCAGATTATACCTAGAATTACTTATCTGAAATCCACCCTAAATATGTAAGTAAATTAAGAATGTTTAGACAGACACGATCAGGTTTATTTCATTATTTTGGTTTGTGGTTGTCCTCTGTGCTAACCCCAGATGCTTTTGTTTGCTTGTAACCTTTAATCTGAACCCCCATGAAAGCTAGTTTGGGTGCTTACTTTTTGAAATTGTTCTTTTAAAATCTAACAAAAACCTAAGTTCCAGATGTATTTTTTCCTTCTTGTTTTTAATACAATTTACCTTTTTAAAGACTAGAATAGAATTTTTGGTGTCCTAAGAGGTTTGTGCATGTTGTTTGATTAGCTGGTAGCATCAGCTAATTTCTCTTGGTTTCTTTCTCAGCTCTTCTCCAGAGAGGGGGTGAAAAGTCTTAAGGGTAACACACAGGGAGGAATTCCCAAGTGCTCCTTACTGGGTCAAAGCAGTGTGGTTTTTTGTTGTTTTTTTTTGCATTTGGGTGGTGGCAGCATTTACCAAGCCACAGTCAGAAAAAAGCTGTAACTTTGGGAGTTTAATACAAGCCTGGAGTGGCAAGTATTCATTTTTAAAATCCTCGCAGGCCCACATGTTCTGCACTCGGAGTGCCAAAGTGAGGATTCAGCCTTGACAAATATATTTTGATTAGATGTGATTTTTTAAAAAAATTGATTGAATATACGAGATGTAACTAGCATAGCTATTCCTCTGAAGGATGGGCATAGTGAGTATGAAACACACATTTAAGTAGCTGAGTTTTACTGATTAAGTTTATCCTCCTCACTTAGCAAAATTGTAACACATCTAGTTTTTTAGATCACACAATTGCCTGTATAATAGACTTTGAGAGATCATAAACACCACAGGACATAAAGGTAATATGTGATAGCTTATTGCAACTCTAAATGAACTGGAAAGGATTTATGTGGCATTTAAAAGAGAAAGAACCATATAATGAACTGGATAAGAGGACTTGAACAAGGACTTTTCAGCAGTCACTTAGCATCGCCCTAGTGATCACCCTACTTACAGATTACAAGTGGGGCTTTTCAAAAGCACTCAATATTTGCCTCTCTCTGCTCCCACTGAATTCAAAGAGCATACACATATGCTCAGTTGTTATTAGTGGGAGCAGAGTTTAGACAATGTTGAGTCCTTTAGAAAATCCCACAAGATTATGGGATATGCCATATGTGGAATACGCCAAATTGTGTCCACATGTGTTGTTTTATTATTGATGGATGTACCTCTAAAGTTCTGGAATTTTAGTTCAGCTCAAGTGCTGGGTTTTTGTTTTTTGGTTTTTTTTTTTCTTTTAAACTAATTGGTGCCGGTCAGAGAACTTTCATTTCCTTGCATCAGTCACCAGAGGTCAGAAGTGCATTTTTATGCCTTCAGGAACCAACTGTAATATATTATCCCCCACATCAAAGACCCTTACAGTTCTTTTTTCATACAGTTCCTAAGACCCAAGCATTTGTTTCTGTCCCTAAAGATCTCGTTCACATGATATCCTGTTATGGAAGAGGGAAGATATGCTGTAGGGAATTATCATACGAGATGACTGGATGACCTTGTAAAGTGAAGTAATGGAAATAGGATAAAATTGAATAGTGCAGAGTGCAAGGTCATGCATTTAGGGACTAACAACAAGATTTTTTGCTCTAAGTTGGGATGTATCATCTGGAGTGACAGAAGAAGAGACAGACCTGGTTGAATTGTTGATCACAGGATGACTATGAGTCATCAATGTGACATGGCTGCGAAAAAAGCGAATGAGGTCCTAGGATGCATCAGGCGAGGTATTTCCAGTAAAGACAGGGAAGTGTTGGTACCATAATACAAAGCACTGGTGAGACCTCATCTGGAATACTGGTTGCAGTCCTGGTCTCCCATGTTTAAGAAGGATGAATTCAAACTGGAACAGGTGCAGAGGCGGGCTACTAGTCTGAGCCGAGGAATGTAAAACCTACCTTATGAGAGGAGACTCAAAGAGCTTGACTTATTTAGCCTAATCAAAAGACGAAGGGGAGATATGATTGTGCTCTAGAAATACATCAGAGGGATAAATACCAGGGAGAGGTGTTATTTTAGCTAAGCACCAATGAGGACACAAGAACAAATAGCTATTAACTGCCCATCAACAAGTTTTGGCTTGAAATTAGAGGAAGGTTTCTAAACCTCAGCGGAGAAAAGTTCTAAACAGAGCAGTGGGGGCAAAAAGCCCTAGCTGGCTTCAAGACTGAGCTTGATAAGTTTATGGAGGGGAAGGTATGATGGTACTGCCTACAATGGCATGTAGCCATCTGTGACTGCTAGTTACAAATATGTCCAGGGGCTGGTGATGGGACACTAGATGGGGAGGTCTCTGAGTTATTACAGAAAATTCTCTCTCAGGTGTCTGGTTGGTAGGTTTTGCTCACATGCTCAGGGTCTAACTGATTGCCGCTGGGAAGGAATTTCCCCTGGGTCAGTTTGGCAGAGACCCCGAAGGTTTTTTCACCTTCCTCTGAAGCATGGTGTATGAGTCACTTGCAGCTTTAAACTAATGTAAATGGTGGATTCTCTGTAACCTAAAGTCTTTAAATCATGCTTTGAGGACTTCAGTAACTTGGCCAGAGGGGTCTGTTATAGGAGTATGTGGGCAAGATTCCGTGGACTGCAAAGTACAGGAGGTCAGTCTAGATGACCATGATGGTCGCTTCTGATCTTAAAGTCTATGAGTCTATATCTCATCCCGACAACTATAATCTCCTCTTCTTTTGCCTCCCTGATACCCATTCACCCTCTCCCACCTCCAGTCCATACAGAATGTAATTAATATGCTCATCTTCCATGCTTGTCAATGAAGGAAGAATTTTTCAGTGGTTAGATCACTACTTTCTCTGTGCCTCACTTCTCCAGCTGTAAAATGTGGACAATATTGCCCTACCTTGGAGGGCTATGGTTGGGATAAATCCATTCAGGGTTATGGGATGTTCAGAGACATTAGTTATGGGGTCCATAGGAGTACCTAAGATATCAAATGTGTCCCCTCCACTTTTGAATACTTTCCCTGGGTCCCTGTTTCCCCTGTAACAAATTTAATTGAAATTCAAGGGGAAAGCCTAGGGCTGGGCACAATCAGCTAGCCCACTTTTAAGGTCTTAATACCCTCTACACTGGGTGCTACAAGGTGTTTTAAAACCTGTACGTTAAAACTTTTAAACTCCCATCACCACCTTTTCCCTAGTAATATATAGGAATTAGGATAATAGGTCTAATCTAGCCTCCAAATGAATGGGAGTCTTTCCATTGATTCCAGTGGGCATTAGATCAAACCCTAATATACCAGACACAGAGGATTCTAATACAGTTAGCATTCTGACAAAGATATTGTAAATCTGTAATTGGGATAATTGTTGCCTACAATGCCTATTATATAGTCAAGTATTGTTCAATTATGTGTGGATCCTGGTATCTCTGAGTAAACTGGCTGGTTTCTGCTTTCTTCTCCTTTCTCATGCTAATTTCTAATGCTCCTTTGAACTTAACTGGTAATAACTGTGAAGATGTAAGTTCTCTTTGCTTGCATCTTGAAGAGAATAATGTTCCTTTGCACAGTAAAGACCCTTTTCTTGGGGGTTTCTCAGCTGTCTTTCCCCTTGCAGAGTTAAAACAAAACTCACTCTCCTCTTTTCATCAGTCTTAAATAAATGCTGACCACATTTTCACCATGATTCCAATATAGCAATCTGCCAGTGAAAACATAATCCCAACTATACATATAAAACAAGGGGGTCTAAATTAGCTGTTATCACTCAAGAAAGAGATCTCGGAGTCATTGTGGATAGTTCTCTGAAAATATCCACTCAATGTGCAGCAGCAGTCAAAAAAGTGAACAGGGTGTTGGGAATCACTAAAAAGGGAATAGGAAATAGGACAGAAAATGTCATATTGCCTTTAAATAAATAGATAGTTTGCTCACATCTTCAGTACTGCATGCAGACGTGGATGCCCCAAATCAGAAAAAATATATTGGAATTGGAAAGTATTCAGAAAAGGGCAACAAAAATGATTAAGGGTATGGAATGGCTTTCATATAAGGGGAGATTAATAAGACTGGGACTTTTCAGCTTGGAAAAGAGACAACTAAGGAGGGATATGATAGAGGTCTATAAAATAATTGTTGTGTTGAGAAAATAAATAAGGAAGTGTCATTTACTCCTCTTCATTACGCAAGAAGTAGGGGTCACCAAATGAAATTAATAGGCAGCAAGTTTAAAACAAACAAAAGGAAGTATTTTTTCACACAATGCACAGCCAACCTGTGGAACTCCTTGCCAGAGGATATTGTGAAGGCAAAGACTATAACAGGATTCAAAAAAAACACTAGATAGGTTCATGAAGGATAGGTTCATCATTGGCTATTAGCCAGGATGGGCAGGGATAGTGTCCCTAGCTTCTGTTTGCCAGAAGCTGGGAATGGGTGACGGGTCACTTGATGATTACATGTTCTGCTCATTCCCTCTGGGGCACCTGGCATTGGCCACTGTTGGAAGACAGGATACTAGGCTAGATGGGCCTTTGGTCTGATCCAGTATGGCCGCTCTTATATTCTTATAGAAAATTTGTTTTCTGGAGTGATGGTATACCTTTGTCACCCCAATAGCTTTCCATTTCAGTGTGTGCACAAATTATGAGTTAGGATTAAATCTATGTTCTAGCTCATAGTGAAAAGACCTTGAACCACATTTCAAAGGATATTTCATGCTGTAACTAGGCCCAGTGAGGATGGCCAGCACAAGACCTGTGAGCTGCTTACATTCTCACTTGATGGAGCAGCAGTCAATGGGTAACTAATCTGTCATTATTTTTATGTTGTTATCTGATAATGGAGCACTACAACAGTCCTTCCGTATATCTGAATAAAAATGTGTGTCTTTCTCAAAGAATCTCTGTACATAAAGAGGTAGATGAATAAAAATTTCCAGGCCCCTATTCAACTAAGCACATGTCTAATTTAAAGCATAGGTGAGTAGTCACATTGAAATCAAGGGAAAAATGTCCATAGTGCTTAAGTGACTTTCAGTTGAACATAGGCTACTCAGTCACTTATTATAGTATTATTATTTATACTATGGTGGTATCCAGGAGCCTCAGTCATGCACTGAGACCCTATTGTGCTAGGTGCTGTACAAATGCAGAACAAAAAGACAGTCCCCAAAGAACTTACAATCTAAGTCTTTGGACATTTTTCAAAATTTTGCCCAATGGAACTACTCACATGTCCTTAAAGTTAGGCATGTGCTTAAGTACCTTTCTGCATTAAGGCACCCACAGTGAACACCAATTGACTTTTGTGTTGTTAACAAAACATGCAACACTCAAAATCTTAGCACACGTGTATCATAATAATTGCCAAAGAGTTTTGAGGGGGAAAAAACAATGTTTTATAGGCAAACAGTGGGGAAAACAAACTAACATGCATTGTTTGCAATAGGAGAATGTGTTTTTTATACAAGCTGTCATTAACAAAAAATAACTTCGGTTTTTGGTGGTACTGTGATCATGAGATGGATCTTTCTTCTGTGACACAAGAAAAGATAGACCGGTTATTTGCTAAAAAACAAAACAAAAACACCCCAAAACATCCAGCAGGTTAAAAATATAAAACAAAATATATGTGTAAGTCAGTGCAAACACTTTGAGGCTATTAAACTTTCATGACATTTAACTGTGTTTGGGAGACATAGTGGAGATCTATTGAATTTGTTTGGTTAGCTTTAGCATTTTGCAACATAATCAGACGTAGTGTATATATTGTTATATTTTTAACATTTTTTGTTATAACACTCACAACTATATTTTAACATTTAATAAAGACAGTAATAAGTTAATCCAAATCCCCAAAAATTAATTATGACATTTTGTGAATATTACCTTTGCATTTTCCCCTTTGAGTTTTTTTCTTTGAACAAAAAGCCTTCAAGTATTAAAAGAAAACCCTTTTTTTTGCAACTGCATTATTTGTTGAGGCAGAACTATATGTTCAACTATTTGTAACTGGGGCCTTTTAGAGCTTTGCAACATATTAATTGGTATTATGATGGCTATAACCTAACTATAATATTAAAATAGTGTGATATCAAAAACTATTTTATATAGTTATGAATATCAAATTGGCTTTTGTGGCAACAAAATAAAAAATTAGTCACATATACAATATAAGACAATATACATAAACTTATAGCTGAAACCAAATGGTACTAGAATTGTACATTAGTGTACAAGATAAGGCAATAAAGCCATGCATTTTGGAAAATGAAAAGGTAAAGCACAGGGTTAAACATTTAGCTAAGCAAGATATTACTTTTTTGTTTAAAACTTTTAATAAGACTTGATTAAAAATTCCTGTAAGGTTATTTGCCCACTTTGTTGTATTAATTTAGTCAACTTAATGCTGTTTCCATTATTTGATATTACCTTTACATTTAAGGATACTACTGAAAGGGAACAAGGAAAACCCATGTTTCACATATTGCTGGCTAGGATTAGAAGCAGAGTTAACATTTCTGTTGATTGGCAACCGTATCTTCAAGAAAGTTATTAGCTATTGCATTCCTGAAGGGTTAAAATAATTAATTTACCAGCTTTATTTAATGTAAAGTTACCACCTCAAGCATTTGGATGATTTTCTATGTTTTTTTCGCCGTTTCTTCCTGTGACAGGGGTTTCTGTAACAACTGTAACATCTAACTTTCAAAACAAAGAGAGGGCAGAAGTGGGGAGAAAGCAATGGCGGATGGGAGAGAGCTATGAGCCAAGAGAAATTAATTAACTCTGAGTTCATTTTAAATTCTGAGGAGCAGCAGTGAGTTTAGCAAACTGACAGACGACATAAAGGAAAAACTGGACTTGTAAGGAAAATATTTATAAGAGAAGGTTATATTATTAGCTCTGAGAATGGGAACAGAATTTTCTCCTTTGTATCTACATTAGCGTAGTCAAAGGTTCTATTTTGAAGATACTAATTATATATATATTTTCCTCCAAGAGAGGGCACTATTAGCCTTCCTATTAACATTCTCTAAAACCTCTCCTACAGACACAGAAATCTAAAATATTTTTAAAGCTATCTTATCACTAAGTACTGTAATATATGTATTACACACATATTAGACAATATATCGAATTCTATAGTTTGCCCAGCTCTATGAATCACTTAGCTGGATCTTACTAATTGCTACTCCTCTTTCATTCACGTACTGCCTGCAGCAGGTCCGTTTGTCTGAAAGATGTCAATCACACTGGTAAGAATTGTTTCCTGGTTACATCCTCTGGATTCAACTTGCTCATTCCACTGGGTATTTGTGGTCTCCAAGATCAATGTGGAATGTCACATACCACAGTACTTGCTATGCTATCATCCACAGGGGCATGAGACAATGCTGAATTCCATGGCATTTGACAATTACATGATTAAGACCCATAGGGCTAAATCTCTACCTGGTGTAGCTCCAAAGAAGTGAATGGGACCAGGTGAATTTGCAGCAAAAGAGCTGGCCCTTATTCAATACTTTAAGTGCAGTTTATGTGGTTACATGGCGGTATTTTAGTTCAAGCATCATTTTTAAAAAAACGTTAGCTGTGAAATTAATCGTCAGCACCCATCTAAGTGTGCCAGAGACAAATGAATCCATTCTTACTGTTGTGAAACTTTAATGCACATATCACTGTCAAAATTACAGTATAAAAATAATGTTATATGGTCTGCTTACTATATTAAGCAAATGTAGGAGGACTGCAACTTGACACTGATTGATCACTGCGTTGAGCCTGCTTCACATTGGTGTAATTCCATCAAAGTTAAAAGTCAATGGAGTTACACTTATTACTAGGCGTGCTAGTCATAGACATTTACATGAATTATGTAAGTACATCAGTATTAAAGTAGAGTAACACAGTGGGGAATCAGGGCCTAAAGGCTGTCAGGAATTACGGATTACTGTGTATACAGAAACTGGTTTTAAAGCCTTTATTTCACCTGTTATGCATAACATGAGCAAAGATCCTGCTCTGCATTATGGCCATCAGTATGCAACATTTTCTATATTTTTTGAAAACATACCATGTTAAGGGGCGCTAAAACCCTTCAAGCTGCTTTCATTTTTTAAACTAGCTAAACTGCTTTGAGCAAGCAATACTACGTTCTGCTCCCATTTCAAAATTACTTTTAAAACACAGGCCTTTCTGCACTGAGAGCGGGTGTGCTAAGTGTCATGGAGGGTGAATCTTCAAGGCTGGATTCTAGTCCCCTGAAAACTGGTCTGAATCAAAACCCAAGAGCCAACCCTCTCCCCTGCACAGACATTGGGAAAGTTCGGCTCCATAACTGGGGCCTACGGCATCAGTCCTGCATATGCCTTTTGGTGGCTTGATATCAGTGGACTCTCTTCATGGAGCCCCACTGAAGCCCACCCTCAGCTTCAGGAGTGGGGGAGAGGAGCCTTATTTCGTAACTCAGCTCAGTCATTAGGGCCATAGCCTACAGCTGCAGGACTGGGTCTTTGATTTGTACTAGAGCAGTGTAACAGATCCATTTCATACCGCAGACATTTGAACACCACTGAAAAATCAAACCAAACACACCCTTGCTTGTTAAGGAATGTTATGTACACCAGCAGTTTTAGGGGCTTAAACTTGTTTTGTGACCAGGTCGACGTATTTGGCAACTGTTGGCTGATATGGGCTGAATCCCACAGGGTGCTGCGGACTTTGGTCCTGATCCAGAAAAGCGTTCAAGTCTATAGTTAAGCCTGTGCATAAGTGCTGATACTCAGCCCCCTTGCAGGATTGAATCCTCAATAAGCAGAATGCCCTGCCATGTAATCTCAGCAAGTCGAGAACCCTGCCCTCCAACAAATGCTTCCCCCTGCCCCGGTTGATGCCATTATAAAAACCACAAACAAACTAGCTCCAATTCAGCTGCCTCAGCTGGAGCTAACACCACACTAGAATCTTAATAGCCTGACCCATCTAGCTGACCCAGACATTTCATTCCAGCAGGGTTTTCAATGCCAAAAAAGCGTCACTGAAGGCTCTCCCTCTGGCATGCCATGCCATTACCCTCTTTCATTACTTTGCATTACGATTTCTGTTGGCCTGTGACACAACTGAGATGGCTGTTTTTGTACCAGTGCAAAGCACGTGGCATACAGGACCCACTGCACGCAGAGAGATTTCCTTTCATGAATTACAACAAGCAATGGTTGAACTATCTAGTGTGTAGTCGTGTATTCCTACACAAATACGTGGCCAAGTGGTCAGCTCATTACCAGTCTCATCTCACAATTTTGGAACCAGCTGAAAGCCATTCTGCATATGGAACTACATATGTATTTTCAATCAGACCCTTTGTGATGGGGGTGGTTTGGTTACTTCCTGAGTTGGCAAGAAAGGCTAGGAAGATTCGTAGTTGCTTGCCCTAATTGTGAGGTTGTAGAGAATCACCTGGGAGGAATTAATGACTTCCATAATACGCCAGGAAGTAGACAATGTAAAGGGAAGCAGAGGGAATATGTATTAAGCTCCAAATATTGAGACATAAAGCCCCTAAATTGTATGTACTTACATATATTTTGTGGGAAAGAGTTAAGTCTTTATCACAAGCATGTTCCTAACTGGTCTTACACTAATATAATAGGCCTTTAATCATAGCAAAGCCTAATAACCCAATTATAGGAATTGTCTACTTGCCCCCTTGTGTTTCAGCGTAAGCAGCACTATACACCTATCAGTATTATATGCCAGTGGTGTCATTCGACTTAAAGCAAGCTTAAAACAATACACAAGGCAAAGTCACAGCTCTACAACAGCTTGGGCACAAAGTTGGAACAGGCTATTGGGATCAGATACACTGACCTACTGCTGGATGGGCCTCTGTGCTCTCGGCCGGTATTTATCAGGTCTGCTTTGAACTCTGTAGTGTGTTCCCTCAGTGACCTCCCTTGGCAAATACATATTTTCTAACAGAATAATTAACTTTTAGAAATATTTTCCTATAAGCTAACTTCAATTTTCCCTTGCTTTGTTTCAGTCAGTACTCTGGGATGCTGGGCACATGCTCGGGGCAGCTAGCCCCTCCCTCCGCTCCCCCTCTCCCCTATGGTTATGCTTTATTTTTAGCATGCTAGCTTAATTAGAACTATTACAGGTATGACTTCTTGACCTGGGAATTTCACACCCACTCAAAGTGTAGACATACCCTTCTGTGGCCATAAACAAACCCTCTCCTTTTATATTTCTATTCTCAAGTATTTGTAACTTAGTCACATAGCCCTTTGCATTCTTTACATATTAACTTCCTTTGCTCTGTCTTCATAAATCAGAGCCTCTGATCCCTTTATCCCCTTTCAATAAAGGGAGTGCTAGTATCACTCCTTCGATTGTCATTGATGTTGCTATTACTGAGGTCAGTGGAAACCTATGGGTGCCAACACCTTTGAGTATCAGGCCTTTTACTTAATTGCACTATTACGGATTTAGAAGCCCAACTTTAGACTTCAGTTTTTGAAGATCTTGGCTGTGGGTTGTATTCCCAGCTTTCCTATGATTTTTCTGTTGGGTTTCAGGCAGATCATGAAACTTCTTTCTGGCTGGGATTTCCCTCTTGTCAGATAGGGATAATAATATTATTTTCTGCCTTATAGGGAAGTTGTGAGCCTACATTAATTTTTAGAGAGACAAGGTGAGTGAGATAATGACTTTTGTTGGACCAACTTCTGTTGGTGAAAGACAAGCTTTTGAGCTTAACCGGAGCTCTTCTTCAGAACTGATAAGTATCAATAAAGCGTTCTGTATAAGCTCACAAACTTGTCTCTTTCACCAAAAGCAGTTGGTCCAATAAAAGATATGACCTCACCCACTCTGTCTCTCTGATACCCCAGCCTAACCTGGCTATTGCAGTACTACAAATTAGTGTTTGTAAATTGTGTGGTGATCCTTGTATGAAAGGTGCTATAAAAGTGCAGCGCGTTGTTGCCTGGGAAGGAAATTGGAGTATATTAAGAAACCTCCCCCAAGCTGGACTTGCTCATCTCTAGAGCCCTGCATGGATACAAAATTTGTATCCGCAGCCAACCCGCAAACATGATTTGTGAATATCTGCAGTGCTCTCCTCATCTCGAGAAAGAACAAAACACTAGAAAAACAGCAAAGTCATATTTAATTACTTTTATTAAAATAAAAATATCATGCATTAATATACATTAGACATTTGAGAACCAGTTATATGAATTTTAAGACTACACAATTTTCTGCATAAAATAAATCAAGATGGTTCAGCATGCAGCTTATGTAATAGAAGGGGCTGGGCAAAAGGTGCTGAAGGGATTTTTCTCTATGTACAAAGTTCATCTATAAAGAAAAAAATTACCAATTTACAAATAAGTATAACAGGGACTTATCCAGACTGATCTTGTGCTTCGTGTATCCAGTGCCAACTCTTCTGACCTTTTACCATCTTAGTACACAATGTATTTTGCTTCTAGAGAAAGCCTAGGTTAACTTTTCTCTCCCTTCTACATACTCCATAGAAGTCTCCATTACATTTAGGACTATGTGCTTCCTTTGACCCTTGTATGCAACTCCCATTTAATTCAATGGGGAGTTCCACCATTTGGATTAATACCCTACATCTGGTATGACCCTCACTGGTATGGATTCCCCTTCTCTGCAACTGTACTTATTCATGCTTCCATGTTGTTCGTCTGAAAAACACTTTCCTATAATGTATTAAAAGAAGATTTCATTGTTTGCTTTTTTTCATATGACTATTTATTCTGTTGCCTGAAGTCAGGGGGTTGTAAGTTCTATTTATTTTTCCAGACATTTTTGTGGTGTCATTTCCCCCCCTTACATACGGAAGTCTTTCATGGGCTTTTAGTTTTATTTTATATAGTTATATCCCCTTACCATGTATTCTTGCTCTGTTAATGCTGGTGGAGAGAGAAGCTTAAGAAGGAACTTTTATTTTTATAGCATACAGTTTATAAATGGGCAACAGCATGGGCCTCAAAAGCAAAATATCCTGTGGATTTGAGCTTGAGGGTTTGCTTTGATTGCTGTATTTGTGGTAAAAATTAAGGAGACACATTGCTGTGCATTTCAAAAAGTGCATTTCACTAGTACCTGTGTAAACAGCAGCTGCAATGGCCAAAACTGTTAGCTGTATCATACTGCACTAGGAAACTCCAGTAGTGAACACTGGGCATGAGGGCAGCATAAATGTGCTAGAGAGAGGAAAGGTGCCTTGTTATTAAGATCAGTAAGCTCTGGTTAAATCCCCATAGTGACACCTTGTCAAAACCTCTCAATAAAAGTCTTTTAAAATTAGTTCTTCCGTGGTTATTAACCCTACAAACCAGCCAACCATGACTTATTCCCCCCACAATACAATACAGTATATTACAATAAATGTTCTCCAAAAATTAAAAATAATAATATACATCTTATTTTTATCACTCAATATACAAACAATCTTTGATCAATAGTATAAATCATTAAACTGTATAAAAGACAGCATTTCTTATTTGTACAAATAGCGCTTTCATAGTTGATTAACTTCACAATGCTAAAAGGTACTCTCTATACGGATATACTGCTTGATAGTTGCTATAACCAAGACATTACTCCCAGCTGATCGCATCATTACAAAGCAGCTTAAAATGGGCACCAGGTCTGCTGGATCCTGTGCATGGCGAGAGGGATTTTCAAAAGCACTCAACATTAGCCTCACTATGCTCCCACTGAAGTCAATGATGAAACTCCCAGTGCCCAGAGCAGGAGCAGAATTTAGCCAACAATGGCTTTTCAAAACTCCCATCCTTCAGATAGATTCTAAGATATTAGAAGGATGTTTTGGAAAAAGCTCCAGGACCACTGGGAGGGCGAAGAACATGTACCGTGTCACCTACATATGCACAAATCCCTCATAAAGCTATTGGTTGGGTTCAGGACTCCTTGTTCATAAGGAGGATGAATTACTCTGAGGTAACAGTGAGGTGAGGGCCACATTATATATATGGCAGAACATAAAGGATCGAAAACCTGCCTTCAGGCATTTTGCCACTGACTTTGTTCGGACTAGAGTTTAGCTCAATGCATCATGTGTTTTGACAGCCATATTCCAGTTTGTTCCATTCCTTCTTAAAGAATCCCTTTCCTTGACTTTGACCCTACTCAATGTTTGCTATGCGTTTACTCTTAACTGTGTTATTCCCCAAGAATATTACATCCTTCTCTCAAAGTCACCTTAATTCCCATTAACATTAATTGGAAATTATAACCATAATTCCTAGTCCATAAATTTAAGGAAGTACCGGTGCCCTGGAAACCTGTGCAGTGTCCGAAGCAGGCAGAATGCATGGCAGGGAGACAAAAGCATGTCATGAAAATTTCACGCTCTCTGTTTGCACCCCATATTGAAAGAAATAATGTAATCAGAAACGTGCTTGCAAAGTGGCAGTCTTATCTGCCTACAACCTTCCTCAGATGAAAAGCAGTAATCCAATCACTTCATTATTTGCCACTCAATTTTTTTTCCTGACACTGATCCAAAACCTGAAGTCCTTGTTCAGTTTTCAGTCAGTCCCTATTTGGCCCAAACTCCCCTTAATTTAACAAGAGTTTTGACTGAGCAGACGAGTCAAAATTGAATCAAGGCAACGTATTTGGCCCATGCGCTGCCCATGGCTCCAGTTGGATCTCTGTGGGCAGATCCTTGTTCTCATAAAGAGCCCCAGTGACTTCACTTCAGACCCTGTTGCAGGATTGGGAGGCGGTGATTCCCCTCCCCCTCCAAAATGAGAAGCTGTGGAAGTGGTGATCAATTGGCATTTTGATTTATTACTTTAAAGCAAGAACATGAGACGCACTCTCTTTGGTCCTAAGGCAACCCGTTTAAAAAGCTATGTAAAGAAAGATGTCTTGTTTTTCTTTTATATAAATCTTTTTTCCCCTTTTTAAATTTTTTTTTAAAAAAAGACTTTAAAAAGGCATGTCAGAGCCGAGAAGAAGCAAAACTCATTAAGAAAGCAAAGCTAAAAAAAATGGGATTTCAATATAAAAATCCGGTTTAGTGGTGATTTAACAACAAAATTACAAAAAACTCTGAAGTGTCCCACTTGGCAGTTTAACTATACAGAGATAAAAATTTCATTACTGTACATTTTCTTCAGGAAGGGGGATACAAATACATTTTCTCACTTTGTCCTGACTAAAGTACTTTCTCACAGAGAAATGTGTTAAAGAAAAAAAAAAAAAAAGGAAAGAAAAAACTAGGGCAATTTTACCAGTGGACAGTGAAGAGGTAGCAGCTTGTGTGCAATAGTAGATGTTAAACTTCTAACCTGAAAAATGAATGCTTGTCAGGAAATGCAAAGTGTCTCATCAACAGTCAGTTATTCATCACCAAATAAACTGAGGACACCACATGCACTTCTCAGTTTGAAGAGCTTGAATCATTTGAAGTCCTGTGGTCCTGTTAAACTGGATCTGGAATAGACACATTCTTGATCTTCTGTGCATAGGATAAAATTCACATTTGTAGCACAAAGCCTGAGTAAATGGGTTTTGCACCAAACAAAAAACCTCCCCCAAGCCTACATGGAAGTCGAGAGGATTTTCCTCCCAATCAGCAGGTAGGGCATTGGGCACCTGCTTAGCCACTCTCAATTGCTGCAATCATTCTGAGCTGAAGTAGTAGACAATGACTGCTGTGCCTTCCCCTCTAAGGAAATTTTGAGCCAGTGGATTTGTATTGTCTGTAGATTCCCTGGCTATGGTCCCTCTATATAAGTCTGCCTTCAGCCGCCCCATCCTATGCTGGCCTGTTTCCTTTCCAGAGGAAATGCAATGCTGTCCATCACTTCAGGGCCCTAAAAATCAGCTGAACGGGATAGGAAGCAGCAACAAATCAACCTTAAAGATTAAGAAAAAATTTGAGGTGCGCCATGTATTCCAAAGTGCTCTGACCAAAGAAATTAATCAGATTATTTTGCTTCCGTTGGAAGTGAGACAAGGGCATCGGACCCTGCAGAAAATTTACTTTATATGATATATTGAAACATTTTCAGACTTTCTCAAGCCAACTCCTTCCTGTGTAAAACAAAACAATTTACAGCCAAGTGCACTACAACACTGCACTGTACACAGAACACTGAAAAACATCAAACAAACTTGAAAATTCTGACTTAAGTCTTGAATTTCCTGTATTTTGCAGTTTACCTTTATGATGTTGAAATGTAATGTTTAAAAATAGCTGCTAAGCTAGTGATTGTGGTATGGTAAGTCCACACAATGCTGTTCAGTTTCATTCCTCTTTATGTGAAAAATTTGAGGCAGTATTTTAAATTCGTTCCCATGGGAGAATTTACGATCCTTTAAAACATGTTGTGGTCTGGTAAGTCTCTCTCTAATGAGGCATATTTTTA
Organism: Dermatemys mawii; assembly: GCA_007922305.1. Taxonomy (NCBI): domain Eukaryota; kingdom Metazoa; phylum Chordata; order Testudines; family Dermatemydidae; genus Dermatemys; species Dermatemys mawii. The sequence continues at coordinate 18,218,517 of ML677371.1, read as the reverse complement.
AAAAGACATTTTATGCACACAACTCCTGATAGACCACCCTTTAAAATGGTTTTGGTCCATCACACATTAGTATTTAAGGAAACTCTTAAAATGGACCTGAGGACAGACTCTTGATCATAATGGCATAATTAGTGCTACTTTATTATTAGTCAAATTGCAATTTTAATTTCCTTGCAAATTGCTCAAAATGAGAATGTGTGTTTTGCTCAGATATTGCAAGAACATTCTTCTTTAGCTACTCTCCTAGCTTTACATTGGAGGAGCTTTGATCACTTTATAATGGAGACCGTTCTGAATGCCCAGGAAAAATGCAAAAATAAAAAATAATATATATGTTGTCTATGTTAAAATTAGGTTCTACTCTAATGTTGCAATAATTTATATAGCAATACATCTGTAATGACATTTTAAATACAATAAAAAACCTTTTCTTGTTATACACACCTTCTCTATAATACAATAATAATGAAATCCTATTTCAACACAGCAACTAATACCTCATTTGACAAAAACAAGTGAGCAACTTGGATACCAGTGAAAGATTGCTCAATTATACCTACAGTCTGATGCATATCAGTTGGATCCTGGGGCTAAATTCATAAATCTTCTGGTCAACTGGTTATTGACAGATAAAGCTGTGTGGGCTTTGTGATACTTCACTGGCTACTTAGGTTTGTTTGATTGTTTTATTGTAGATCACTGAGTGGTGACACACAGCTGTTTCATAGTCATCATATGAAACAGTATGATTTACTCTGAAATCTAGCACCCTCTAGGGGAGGTGATCTGTAGGAGATCTTGAAGTGTAATTTTATCTTTGCCTTTATGCCTGTGTACAAGTGCATATGCTCACTGTTGCCCTCTAGTGACTTGCCCACAAAAAGGATAAGGGACTTTACTACCAGCTGAGATGGTTCACCTTTATCCCAGCTATAGAGAGGTCTGACTAAATGGCCTGAGATGCAGAAGGAGAAGGGTGATACTCTTGGATTCGGTATAACAGCAGCTTATCGGGATTCCACAACAAAGGAGAAAGTGCTGCATAACTCCCACTGATTCGTTCAGATCTCTACAATACAAACTGGAATCTTTGCTGCTGCACAATTCGTATGCTCCAGTAAAAAAATATCAGATCATTTAAACCACACATTTACTTATTTTAAATAGCATATGGTTTGATAAATTGAAGCTGAGCTGATATGCTAATATGCTCATTGCCGTTCATTTCTGGGTGTTTGAAAAACTTAGGGCTGCCTATTAGGAAATCATGACACATTTATCAGAATTATTTAAAAATATTGTTAGTTCATAAGCCTAGAGTTTGTACTACATAAATTAGGATAGTTAATAAATTACAGACAATCTTGCATCAGAAGCTGGCTCCTATATTCTTTCTGCTATATTTTCCATTAAATAATAAATAAAAAAAGAGAACTCAACCTTAGACTTCTTAAACACTCAAAGGACATAGCTGCATAACTCTCACTGGCTTTCATGGTGGCCATGTTACAAATCCTCCAGGAAACATTTAAAAAAATGTAGAGAGGGTAATCTGTATTAAATAGTTTCCATGCTACATAATGCTGGTAACTTAGAGTGCTACTTTTTTTAAAAAAATAACCATTTTAAAAGCTAAATCACTAAGTCACTGAATCATTTTGGGAATAGCATTTAAAGACTGTAGGAAAAGATGTAGTATTGTATTGTACTGTATTGCTTTGAGTAGTAAACTATCTTGTAAACTGTTAAAAAGTCATTTGACAGACATACAATCCCCTTGTGAGTTTGTTAGTGGGGGAAAAAAATAAAGAAACATTATTAAAAGCACTATGTGTGTCTATGTGAGTGTGTGTCTGGCACATTTTCAACATGGCACTGGGACACTTTGCTCTCAGGTACACCACTGAAGATCTGGGGTGAACTATACGTGAGAGCAGAATTTTTTTTTAATGTTTTAATTACAAGGAAATAATACAAGTTGTTACGTATTCTCTTTAAGGCTGTAGCTGGGGTCCAATCATTGTGAGTGAGATGTGTCCGAAGAGGATGACAATAAATGTGTTTTGATCAAATTTGCTCTCCAACTTCTGATTCTGTACTGTTAGAGACATTATTATACATGTACTGGTTTTCAATGACAGCCTGTATTGCATTGATCTAACATGAGATATTTTACACTGCCAGTCTTCATTACCCATCTCCCCTGAAAAAACCTGCCATAACATTTTAAGGGCTGGGGGTCTGATCCTGGACTCAAAATACAATACTTCAATTGGAATTTACATTGAGGTATTCCAAACACAGTGGAGGAGAAGTGAAATTTGACCATTCCCTGATGCTATAGGTTGCATTGATGTCTCAAGTATAAATGTAACATATTTTGTTACAGTTTTTATGTCATCTCAAGTAATTTTTCAATGATTAACTATTAATTATGGATCTTAGCATGCAAATCGCTTGATTCACATCTGGCTTCAGATCCAACTATTTGGCTAAAACATTCTTTCCAGCAAGGCAGTGAAGGGATGCCTCCATGTTACTATTACACTTTGAATCAATGCTTTACTTATTTTTTTCCAACTCCTTTCAAAGATGACAGCAAAAACGTTAACAAACGGTATTAAAAGAACTTCAGGAGTTTTAAAAACTACGTACAACTTACAGAGAACCAATCTCAGAAACTTTTTGTGCTACAATGGTTATAAATATACAATATATCTATTGTACATTTATTATTAAACCAAATATTGATTTGGACTATTCCACTGTGACAATTAGACAATCAGGCTTGGACTTCAAAGAAGCTAGCTCCCGATTTCAGAAGAGCAATTGCATTCAAACACTTCAGACTATTCTTTTTCCTCTTTGTTTCATTATCACTATATTTTCTTTATACCTAGCATAAAAGAAGATCATCCTAACACAGCAGCTGTAGTCATGTAAGAGACAACAGATTCTTGCACAGTGATACAGCAATTGGCAATATTCTGCCTCAAGTTTAACAGAGAATATTGGTGTATTTTCCCCCCTTTTCTTTGCAATTTTTGTACTGAATTTTTTTTGACTGAGCTACTTTAAAAAAATCAACAATCTCATTTTCTTGGGTTGCATTTTTTGCATTTTTGTCTTAACCAAGTTTAATTTTGTGCAGTTGCATTCTGATCACCAGCTCTCTCACAAAATAACCCAATTAACACCCTCTGCATTTCCGTACCCTTTAGGGAAAGTTTGTCCAAATGAGATTGAGACAAAGGGAACTGACACTTCATTTTTTAGTCATAGCAACATCTTTAAAAATTTTGTTAAAAATTTAATTTGACAAATCTAGAGCTAACTAATGGAATGGAAAAAAGAAAGGCTTGCATTCAATAAACAGAAAACAGACTTGTGAGTACTTTATAAACATTTACAGACAACTCTTTTGGGTGCTGAGTTCTCCCTGCTGGTCTCCAGGAGTAGTGGTCAGTAGAGTAATGTGTGCTGCCATCCAGTCCTTGTTCTAAATTCACCGTGGGATACAAAATTTCACCAACGTGTTCCATTTTAAAAACCACTTCATCAAGCAGAATCTCCACACTTCTCTCTGACTCAGTTTTTCCTGTTTGTACCAGTACAGTAAACGAAGTCAATATTTCAGATCAAATCATTTGGAACAGCTATTCAATTTTCAAGAGTTTTAGGGGGAAAAACTCTTCTTGGGGAATTTAATAACATATTGCTTTTCTTCCCTCTTGTGGTCCGAGAGTCACATAACAGTATAACAAGCAAGCATCTAGTCTTGTAAAAGATCCAAAAATTCCCTTCGAAATGTTTATAAAACTATGCATTATAGAAAGGAATTCTTACAGTCAATCCCAAAATGGCTTTTTATAATGCTACCACCTGAAAACAAAAAGGAATGCATCTGCAATTTCTTATCTGCAGGAAGTTCTTGCTCTAGTCCAACATGCATACATATGTATGGTATGTGCCTAAGTTATGTATGTGGATTGGCAAAGAAAACCTCAAAATATATAGTAAAATGAGCTTGGTGAATTCAACCCACCAGCTTGAAAGGAAAAGTGTGTCTGTCAGTGAATTGCGATTGCTCTTCTGTCAGTTCATAGCTTGATCCTGCAGCAGGCAGGTTGTTCATCTGGATTTTAGTTTGTATTATTGCAAGAAGAGATTTTTTGTGTGGTCATGCTGAGGCTTCAATGTATTCACTTTTTGGTGGTGCTACCCTTAAGTATTCAGAATTTTCTGCTGCAGGAACTTTAAAGATGCCATTAGGCTTTGTTTCCTTAGGAAAGTAGTCCTGTTGGTAGTCGGGATTGTCCAGATTTATTTGGTGATTGGCTGTTTGGTCCCAGTAGGGGGAGCTCTCAAAAATGGTTTTGACAAAAGGAGACTGGTTTGTGTTGACATACTCTGGGTTGTCCACTGCTGTGCTGTGGGAATTCTGATAGCTTGAAGCTGTAGAGGGCTTTGGGTTTTCTGGGAGGGAGACGTTGTTGTAGATTGGATTCTGTACTACAAACGGTGATGATTTTTTGGGGATTGACTGATTGACATATTCTGAGATATAAAAAAAAAAAAGAAAGAAAGAAATTAAGATATGTAACTAATAAAGTCCTTTAAATGATCTGACATGTATTTTTAATCATGTGAAACAATCTTTTCACACATCAGCCCACAAGTCTTTTGGATCTTCCTCAGGATTCCAAGACTTAGCCAAAGGCTGGAAGTTCCATTGAACAAAGGTTCAAGGTATCAGATTTTCAAAGCAGCCAAGGGAATTTAGCCACACATTTTCCATTACTTTTAGTGAAGTGTGTTTGCCTAAATCCCCATTGAGTGTTCTGAAATCTTAGCCAGGGAGTTTAACTGAGAGCAACCATATATCTGGAGAAATACTTAAAGATAATGGAAATGCCTACAAAAGACCGGTAGTAACTGAGACCCCATGTCCCACTAATATAATGCTCAATGCTGGGTCTTTTCCTTACTCAACTGCAGCACTATTTGAGGACAAAGCATTGTGAGTGTGTCATTTTATTAATACATCCTTGTAACACTCTTCCTGAGCTTTTAAGTCAACCATTTCTGGTTCCAGCGAACTACTATACAAGTACATGTCAGACTGCAGTTAGCAATACTGCATATTTCATTGTGCCATCCATTCTGCTTGAGTATACTTCTATTTGGAAAGCAGTAAAACAGCAACGACAAGAAGCAGAGTTTCTACAATAAAAACAATGACAAGGACTAAAGAGTTCTTAGAAGAAACTTTGTGAAATGTCTGATTAATAGAAAAAAATTTAAAAAAACCTTGATAAGGCACCCACAAGAAAAAGTAGAAATCGTGATGGTGGTAATATGTGGTCAAAAAGCTGTCAGAAAAGATCTAGGAAAAAATGAAAAGAAAAATTCTGCAGAATTTCCCACCCCATTTATTGACCAGTGATGAAAAATTGTGGGGATCTTTAGGGATGTGAAGGACCCCTCTTTTGCTGAGGGAGGGTAAGGAAAATGATTACCCAGAGGTCACCAAGAATCCTCAAAGATCTAAAAGAGAACCAGATGGCATTCCAAGTTGCTGATCAATGAATGAGCTTGAGGATCAGATGATACTTAACAGATGTACTCACCTGGAGCAGGCAGGAAGCCATCATCTATGCTGTCTTCCAAGAAGGCGGCAGTTGGATCTGAACTGTAGCGCTGGACAATGCTGTCATCCCTCATAGGGTATCCCTGCTATGTTAAAGGTACAGGTTAAGAAATCGAGTATAGAATAGAGGCTGGTGTGTACAGTTGTATGTGTGTATGGGAAAAAAGGGGTGGGGGAGGAAGAGAAAGCTACCATCTGGTGATGAAATTGAGGCATCATCTCTGCTAAATCAAGACTTGATTCTTTAATTCAGTTCACATCATTAACACAGTGATGAGATGATTTTAACACTAGCTGCTCACACTTACTTACCCCATTTCTATCAATGCAGGTTGTGGCTGAATTGCTGCTGGTAGCACTCTTCAAAAAGAAAGAGAGAGAGAGAAGATATTTTAAAATAAGAGAAAAATATTGTCTGACCTGGGAAATGACTAATTCCAAATGGTTAGGTCTGTGAACATGGATGAAATATCATACCAACGAACTCAAGAGGGGAGTCCGGGATGTGGAGGGGCTGTTGAAAAATCCTTGATGTGGAATGAGGTACTCATCTGCATCAACAATATCCTCCATGTCCTCCTCTTCCATCAAGCTACGATAAAACTTGGAGTCTGTAGGGCTTGGCAAGTGCATTCTTTCATCTCCCTGTCAAGCAAATCACGGTAAGGGTATGTCTTCACTACTCACTGGATCGGCGGGCAGCGATCCATCTATTGGGATCTATTTATCACGTCTATTGTAGATGCGATAAATCAATCCCCGAGCGTGTTCTCTGTTGACTCCGGAACTCCACCTCCACAAGAGACGGAAGTGGAGTTGACGGGGGAGCGGCAGCAGTCGACTCGCCGCTGTGTGATCGGCCAGGTTAGTCGCCCTAAGATATGCCGACTTCAGCTACACTATTCGCAAAGCTGAAGTTGCATATCTTAAATCAACACCACCCCGCCCACACACACACAGTGTAGCCCAGGTCTAAGAGGGGCTCGCTGGACACCCTCCTGCCTGCACTACAGCAAAACCATTTTCTCTCTAGAGAAAAATGAATGTTTTGGAAATGGGCCTACGCTGCAAAATTTATCCCTGGATGTAAATTCAGGGGAAATCTGGACCTGGCATTTCTGGTTAGGCCTATGTCTAGAGGCATAATCTGTTTTTTAAAGTGTTCAAAATCTAATCTCCTTTCTGGATTGACACAGGAAGGATGCTAATCCTGAACCAGGACACATGCATGAAAAAATTTACTGATCCTGAAAGCATCTGTATGGGCCCAACTATGTGTTTCTAGCCCTGGCAGGTTGCAGTATATCAGACTTTAAATGGGGGCATGATCTAAATTCAATAAAATACATTTTTCAATCTTGTTATGATGTTATTGAATGTTACCTTTGTGAAATCTCTCAATAATTCCACAAAACACACTAACAGCTTTCCTGTGCTTCCTTTTTCCACCATAAACCAAGAGGCTATTTAAGATTTCTGCTGATACTACTGTTGTTCTCCTAAGTAGCTCTTCTTTCCACATAAAACGTTAGAAAATATTCTGAAGAGCACAATCCTGCCTTGGCAGAGAAATGGACTCAGTGGTCTAACAGGTCTTTTCCATGTAAATTCTTTGCTTCTATGAAAGATGAAATAACCTGACATCCTTAGTTACATTTCTGTTCCTCATATCCATAGTTATTATTTATGTTCTTTATTTTTAAGCAAATGGTAATATGCTTAAGTATTTACTGCAACAACTTGGAAATGGACTAGAACAGTCAGTGTTAGTTTTCTTTAGCTGAAAGAAGCAGAATGAAACTATATTGCTGATGTTCATATGGTCCGGCTTCTTTAAAAACTTGGTCATGGAATTATTGAATTCCTTAGCTTGCTCATTTGTGAGCATACCATGTGTATTATTTTATATGCTGTTATGTCCCCTGGGCATCTTTCTGAGTAACCATTTGACATCTTGGTTTCCTGGTAAAATAAACTCTGATCAATACCTGTATAACAAGATAGCGCTGAGGGTCTCGAGCCATTTTGGAGAATTCTGATATCAGCTCACGAAACTTGGGGCGACTGCCTGCATCTATCATCCAACCTGAAGGGACAGTATGGAAAACAAAGCACAAATCAAATGATCTTAGCTATTAAACCTGAAGAGAATTTTAAAATAAGATGTAAAGGATAGGAACTGCATCATGCTTGGCACCTGTGAAGCTGTTACATCGGACCATAACAATGAGAAATCCATTCACATCAGCTTTTTGTTAGACTTTATTCTTTGTTCCTTTTTGGCATTTGAGAACACCCCCCTCTGTTCTTCTTGTAAGACCAAAAGTAAATGAAAAGACATGGTAGAAAGATTCCTGCTTAGCATCAACATGCAGGGAGTACCCTCCTTTAACTCCTTCTCTCATAGTCCTCCTAAAAGGTCGGGATCCTTGCTCCACAGAAGCTCACTACACAGCAGCCCATAGGATGGGGAAGGGAGTGCTGGACCAGGAGATAGGCAGAGGATCCAATGCTAGGCCTGCACTGACATAACCCCTCTACACCTGGCAGATCTGTGAAGGCTACTTCAGCTTCAGAGCCACTCCACAACCAGGTAGGGAGGATTCCTCTTCCCCATTTCCCTATATATCTGACCAGTACCTGGCCTGGTGATGGTATCTGATTTGCTGCTAGTGTGCCAATTTTGTTCTTATTTACATGGGTGCACCTCTCATGGAAATCACCTGGGTAACTGAGACCAGAACAGATCCCCATGCATAACTCTTAATTGGTAATCATCTCCTATGCACAGTACCCTATAGATAAGCTAACAGAACTGGGCAGACTTTCTGGGTCAAAAAAGTTGGTATGATGAAAAATGAAGTTTCGGCTGACCTGACACTATCTGTGTATTTGACACGATTAGTTTTGGCCAGGAACCAGCTTCAGAGGAGTGGATGAGTGTGTGTGGGAGAGGTGGGTGGAGGGGAGAGAGAGAGCACAAATGAGTATATGCAAGTCACTTTACAACTTTTAGCCTGGTGGTTAGGGCACTTGCTTGGGAGGTGAGACACCCAGGTTTGAATCCCCGTTCTGGAGTAGTGACAAACTCAGATCTTCCTCTCCTGGTGAGGATTCTAACCACTAGGCTATCGACTATTCTAAGGTGGGTTGCACTCAGTATCTCCTGTTGATGCTATTCCACTTTGTATAAATCCTTAAATATTCATTCGGGAAGGGAGTTAGAACGGACGTCTCTCTGTGGTTTATTGAATTCCTGTTGCTGCAATAATGGCTTCCACTTTGCTCAGACACTCCAGCCTATGTAAGACATTCATCTCACATTGGAGTAAATGGGGAATCTGAGACATGGTTTGCTGTTATAAAGTAATGTCAATTCATTTTTGAAACACGCTGGTTAATTGAGCTGAGGATTGAATATTGTCACGTACCTTTAAAACCAATAAACTTTGCTTCATAACAACTTCATAACAACTTTGAAAGAAAACCCAACTTACAGTTGGCTCCAGTGATGAGAAGTAACCTAACTTCTGTAGTGAGGGGCAGCATCATTCTTCATTGCTAATTATTCTAAATGAAGTCAACCTATCTATAGTGATTTACACTAGAGCAGAAACTGGCCCATTAGATTGAAAACTGGTTTTAATATACAATATTATGTTATTTTATACCTATTTTAATAGGTTTAGATTTGGATTTATAATTTGATGTACTGGTTATTTTGTACATTTCATTAGTTTTTTCTTTCTAAGTTAACGTGATTTTTTAAAAATATTTCAGCTAAGGTTTTTTTTAAGCGTTTGTACAGTCTTCATTTACTAAATTCAATATTGGTTCTGATCCCATTATAGTTGGCAAAACTCCCACAGGCTTCAACAGGAGAACAGGATCGGGCCCTTTGATAGAAACTCATGTTTATGTTTTTTCCAGATTAGAAGTGTCTCTATGTGGCTGATCTTTTACCAGTAAAATTGTATTTCAGATCTCATAGAATCATAGGACTGGTGGGACTATGAGAGGTCATCTGGTCCAGTCCCCTGCACTTATAGCAGGACTAGGTATTATCTATCTAGACTACACCTGACAGGTGTTTGACTAACCTGCTCTTAAAAATCTCCAATGATGGAGATTCCACAACCACCCTTGGAAATTTATTCCAGTGCTTAACCACTCTGACAGTTAGGAAGTTTTTCCTAATGTCTAGCCTAAACCTCCCTTGCTGCAATTTAAGCCCATTGCTTCTTGTCCTAGTCTCAAAGGTTAAGGAGAACAATTTTTCTCTCTCCTCCTTGTAATAACCTTTTATGTATTTGAAAACTTATGTCCCGCCTCAGTCTGCTCTTCTCCAGACTAAACAAACCGAATTTTTTAAATTTTCCTTCATTGGTCATGTTTTGTAGATCTTTAATCATTTTTGTTGTTTTTCTCCAATTTGTCCACATCTTTCCTGAAGTGTGGCGCCCAGAATTGGACACAATACTCCAGCTGAGGCCTAATCAGCGCGAAGTAGAGAGGGAGAATTATTTCTCGTGTCTTGCTCGCAATAGTCCCATTAATACATCCCAGAATGATGATCGCTTTTTTTGTAACAGCGTTACATTGCTGACTCATTTAACTTTTGATCCACTATGACCCCCAGATCGCTTTCCGCGGTTCTCCTTCTTAGGCAGTTATTTCCCATTTGTATGTGTGCAACTGATTGTTCCTTCCAAAATGGAATACTTTGCATTTATCCTTATTGAACTTCATTCTATTTACTTTAGACCATTTCTCCAGTTTGTCCAGATAATTTTGAACTTTCATCCTAACCACCATAGCATTTGCAACTCCTTCCAGCTTGGTATCATCCACAAATTTTATAGGTGTACTCTCTATGCCATTATCTAAATCACTGATGAACACATCTTCTTACTAATCATTATTTGCAGTGTTTTGGTAGACACGCTGGTCCCAGGATTTAGAAAGAGAGAAGCTGGGTGAGATAAAATATTTTATTGGACCAACTTATGTTGGTGGAAAGGACATGTTTTCAAGTTTACACAGAGCTCTCCTTCTAAATCATTGATGAAGATATTGAACAGAACCAGACCCAGAACTGATCCCTGTGGGATCCCACTCATTGTGGCATTCCAGCTTGCCTGTGAACCAGTGATAACTACTCTCTGGGAATGGTTTTCTAACCAGTTTTGCACTCACCTTATAGTAACTCCATCTAAATTCCATTTCCCTAATTTGTTTATGAGAAGGTCATGTGAGACCGTATCACAAGCTTTACTAAAGTCAAGATATACTACGTCTACTACTTCCCACCTGTCCACAAGGCTTGTTATCCTGCCAAAGAAAGCTATTAAGCTGGTTTGACATGATTTGCTCTTGACAAATCCATGCAGACTGTTACATATCACCTTATTATTTTCTAGATGTTTGCAAATTGATTGCTTAATTATTTGCTCCACTATCTTTCTGGGTACAGAAGTTAAGCTGACTGGCCTGTAATTCCCCAAGCTGTCTTTATTTCCTTTTTTATCAGTGGGCACTATATTTGCCCTTTTCCAGTCATCTGGAATCTCTCCCGTCTTCCATGACTTTTCAGACATAATCATTAATGGCTCAGATAGCTCCTCAGACAGCTCCTTGAGTATTCTATGATGCATTTCATGAGGTCCTGATGATTTGAAGACATCTAAATTGGCTAAGAAGTTTTTAAGTTGTTCTTTTCCTATTTTAGCCTCTGATCCTCCCTCATTCCTCCTATCTAACATTCACTGTGCTAGACGTCCAATCACCGCCAACCTTCTTGGTGAAAACCGAAACACAGAAGTCATTAACGACCTCTGCCATTTCCACATTTTCTGTTATTATCCCCCCACTGCCTCCTCGCACTGAGTAGAATCTTTATCAGTATTCAACCACAGACCTCTCAACTATCTGCTTAATATTTCTAGAACTACACTAAATCAGGAAATACTGTGAATTCCAGTGAAGTATCATGGTCAGCACATTGTGTATAAATGCTTCATTCCCATGCACTAAGGGAGGATGTAAAATCAGCTAACTATTTGTGAAATCAGCTAGTTTGTCCATTAGATCTGTCAAGATCTCATTTTAGCAGGCTAACCCTTTTTGGATGAGGAATTTATTGTTATTAGTAGTAAGAAGTATGTATTCAGAGCCTCCTAAAACCACAGCATTAGTAGAAGTAAATTCTTTGAGTCAAAGAAAACTTTAATCTCCTTGAGGACTTCGTACATTTTATCTAAGAAAGTGTTTAAACACCACCTAGTGGGCTGCTTGTCAATGTCTTCTAATGTACTTATAGTAATAAAGACATGGAATCAATGCCACAAAAACTTGCTTTACCAAATTTGCTAGCTCCTGTGATTTATTGTAATGACTGTGTCTGAGTATAAGTCATAAAAAACTGGGGGTCAGACCAGTTATAAAGCTCAGGATCCTGGCTCAAAATCTTAGGGTATGTCTTCACTACCTGCTGGATCAGCGGGTAGTGATTGATCTTTTGGTGATTGACTTATTGCGTCTCGTTAAGACGTGATAAATCAATCATGAAAGGCGCTCCCGTCAACTCCGGAACTCCAGCTCCCAAGAGGCACAAGCTGGAGTCAACGGGAGAGCCCGCTGCTGACTGCTGCCGCCGTGAGGACGGCAGGTAAGTCGGCCGAAGATGCGTTGACTTCAGCTATGTTATTTACGTAGCTGAAGTTGCGTATCTTCGATCGATCCCTCCCCCTACTGTAGACCAGCCCCATATGTGCAGCCACTAATATTGTGATTGTCTATGTTCTCAGACATTTTTTCCTATTGTGTGTGTTTGTTATTGTATTAAGTCAAATGAAAACACAGGAAGATTCAGTGTGCAAAATTGGAAACCTGGGGCTATATTCTGACCTCAGCAACACTGCAGTAATTCTGGAGTAACTCCATTGTTAGTCTGGATTTACACTGGTGTAATTTAGGTTTTTATACCATGCTCACCACCACAATGATGAGAAATGAGAATCTGGACTATGAGCTGTAGTTAAAGAAAAACCTGCTATCTTGTCAGAAGCATAAGATGTCTGAACATACCACACTGATGTTACTCTTCTCTTATAGCACATAGGCATGTTTTCCTTTGAATCTCAGGAATACAGCATAGCATGCAAATGTGCCATAACTAGAATAATTTTCCTTCTTACTAATATGACAGGTACAAGAACTGAACTCACATTTGACCATGATCATATAGACATCAATAGTACAGATAGGCGGCTGAGGCAAACGCTCGCCCTTCTCCAAGACAGATGAAATTTCACTGGCTGGAATGCCATCATATGGTTTTGATCCAAATGTCATTAATTCCCAAACTGTGACACCTGAAGAGTAGGAGAAAGGGACAATGTTACAGTTTCATCACGCCAGCAAGGATTCATGATGTTCCCAAAGCACAGCAAATCTGGTCTGTTTGGCCTAGGAGCAGCATGTATAAGAGATAGAATGGACGCATTAACCTTTGTTTTAGAGCTGCTAAGGCTCACTAAAGAGGCCATCATTGTTTATTCACTTGCCAACTCTTCATGGAGGAAGAAAATGTTCCAGCTTACACATGTAGTTATTTTAATGAGGTCCTAGTTAACAAAACAAATTCAAATAATCAGGCCTTTTTTGGGGTGGGGTTTACAGAAGGTAAAATCTCAATGTTCAACTCTACTTCATGATTTCACCTCACAACAGAAAGGTATTAGGTTGCTAATTACTGATTCCAACCCACAATGTGTTTTTTTTTAATTAAAGTTTTGTTATTGTTTTAAATAATCTCTTTGGGGGTAAAATATTATCTCCTCTCTTTGAAGGTTTTCTAAATTAACTGCAGCAAGATATTTTCTTTCAGCATATCACCTATTCCATGCTGTATCTGTTATATCATGCTGTCCATTTGCATTGGTCCTAACATAGGATTTTGGACATGAAGAAAATGTATTGGATTAATAGGAATTTCCATATTTGATCAGAGCCAAGGACTTTTTAGTCTATCTAGCTCCACGTATTTCATAGAAAGATGCAAGAAACAGTGCAAAAGCAGTTATCAAATTACCTGCTTCCAGGGAAAATTTCTTCCTAACTCTCCTAAATTAGAGGTTGTCTTACTCCAGGAAGCATGTATACAATGAATTCTCAGGTATGACCTCAGTAAAAAATAATTAGTATATATTCCTACATAAAGAAGATTGGTGTCCTAACAACCTGACTTTATGGAGTTTTAAATGACCATATTACACAATTTCATTTCCTTTCAAATGTTGATTGAAACACCTATGGGCCAATGTAGTGGGCATTCAAATGCAAAATTCAGCCTACCTTAAACTTGCTATTTTCCAGGAAATGAATCTTTTACCTATTCAACTGCAATTGTTCCTGTATGTTTTAGTTCAAAGGCTATGAGTCTATCTGCTTTTTAAATGTATTCTCTATGGAATACTGTGAACTCTACTTAGTCACTGTGTCATTTGTTTGCTCATGGACACAGGAAGGTAATTATTTCTAGCCATCGACAGTTAGTGTAAATCAGCATAGCTCCAGTGAAGACAACAGATGCGCTGATTTACATCTGCTGACCATCTGGCCCAATTTACACAATCTGTCAATCTGCCACGACGGTTTTAGTTTTTAGGTTAGCTATGCTGACCTCCCGTTATGCTACTTTTTATGGGGGTTGGTTACTTTTAACACTGTGCAGTTTGGGAAGTGTTCTCCAAAGAACATGCACTTCCCTATCCCACCAAAATGTGTGTGTGTGTACATGTGTATAAATCCCATTCCCTACTCAAGTCTATGGGAAGTTTGCTTCATTAAGAAACTCAAGATTTGGCCCATCATGAATATTTATTCTCCCCATCATTTTGGTATTAAGACTCTGTTACAAGCATCACAAAAGGATGACTGAATTTCTGGAGAAAAGTTGGCTGTGTAGAGTACCTAACAAATCTTACAATTGTTCTCACCCCTCTAAAATCATGACGATCATATTTTTAGACTCACCATAACTCCAGACATCACTTTGATGGGTGTAAATTCGGTGCAAAATGGACTCCAAAGCCATCCATTTGATCGGAACCTAGGAAGATTTAGTTGAGCAATAAGACACCTACCTCAAATCTAGGAGCAACACTGTTAGAACAGCAGCATTATTTATACCAATACTTTGACCATAGGCAGAAAATCTGAGATGTACAGCAAGCAACTTGAGATATGAAGGGATCAGCTATCATTGTTTTGATTTGTCACTCTGAGTCTGGGAACTTGGATAATATTTTGCTTTTTAGCATAAGTATTTCTGATAAGAATTTTTTAAAACTGAGTTAACAGTTGAACTTTTATAAGATTTTTTTGTTTAAATGTCCCATATCAGATCAGGGCACAAATCCAGTCCCAGGCTGTACAGTGAAGACTGATCAGAGATCAGATGGTTTCTATTTATGCTCTCTGCAATATTCACAAGCAGCTTCGCTTGAATTTCTCATTAGAGCCTAATCCCTCAAAAAGGAGCGTTGAATGAGATCTGACAGGCCCTTCTTCATATATAAATATATAGTATTTCCTTTCTGTTCATAAACTACCCATTATTTGGTGCTGTCTACATGACAGAATTCAGACCTGCCCTTTTTTTAAGTTCATCTTGGCTTCTCCCAGATATTACGCATGGAGATTTTCAAAAGGGCTCATCATCAGCCTACCTCTGTTCTCACTGAAGTTACACAGGGCTAACTCTGCTTGCATTTAAGTCAATGGAATCCCACTGGCAACAATGGGAACAGAATTAAGCCAATGCTGAGTACTTTTGAAAATCCCACCCTAGGTGTCTCCTTTTTAAAATGATGATTCATACACAAGTGCAAATATCTACATCCAATGAAACACAAAGATGGTTCTCTGATACTTCTTACTTTGCCTCCTTCTGCATGGTACTCTTTTTCCTCAGCACCAAGCAGTTTTGCCAGTCCAAAGTCAGTGATTTTCACATGTTGAGGAGTCTTCACAAGGACATTCCTGGCAGCCAGATCACGGTGCACCAAGCGACGTTCTTCCAAGTAGCTCATTCCCTGCAATATACGTAGGACATACAATTGGCATACTTCTCTCTCTCTACCACCCACACACACTCTCTAAAGGAAAGGGGAGGATAAAGGGTCAGATCTGCAGCTTGAGGAGGACTGGGATCAAGCCCAAGAAATCCAGATACAGGATGTTACTTTCTAACAGGGGTAAATGCTGCTCTCTGCAACCCAACTGTCTTCAGTGTGACTCAGGGTAGAATTTGGTCACCATATTAATACACATATGTCAATAAACCTACAGGTTAACTTCACATACACTATAAATACAATCATTAGACTCTTCTTCCAGTTCAATCAAAACCGAGTAACAATACCAAGCAGATGCTTCTCTGCCTCATTGAGGCAGGCACTGTTTTGTAACTGGTAATACTCAGGCATACTGTCACAGAGATGATGGAAAACAACTAAACAAAAAACCCCTATATTGCTATGGCTGAATTCAATGAGACAGCTCTTTTTCAGGTTCTCCTTGAAACAGTTTCAGTAACTCCCATGACTAGATAACACTTGACATACTATGTATACTCTTTTTATACAATTTCCTCTTAGGGAAGAATAGGACATCTTTCTCCACATTCATTGTAAAGCTCATTCAGGAAGATAAAAGGGTTAATTGTGCTGGTCTACTTTTGCTATCCCATAAACCTAAAATTTATTTCTGACTATGGAGCTTCCGCACCACCCCCACCCTTTAGTGTGTGAACTGCATTAAAAGAGAAAAAATCAGGTTGTTAAGCTTCTTTCAAGATCCTTTTTAGGAACTACAATAATTCCCTGTTGTTGTTTGAACAGTTATTACAGACACAACTTTCAGTCTCCACACACATCACAAAAAGGATCATACTAATGTGATGACAAAGCACCTGGGGAGTCATTCTCTCCCCAGATCCCACTCCCATTCTTGCCCCCACCCCCACATTAAGCTGGACCACCCTCAAATCTTACAGTGAAGTTTCTAAGCAAAACTTCCTCAGTGCACTAAGGGTAGTTAATGTTGCCAAAATAAACCACCCCAGCAAACTGGCATAATGCCACTATGTACGTTAATGTAATTGAATAAATTTCACTTTAATGAGCTGAGCTTTTGAAACAAAAAAATCTTGAGCTATCAATAAAAAACAGCTTACATTGGAAAAATCATTTGATCTAGTCTGGAAGAAGAGAATTATCCTGCTAAAGCAGTTTTGGTAAAGAGGTTCAAAGCAGCTCAGAGGCAAGGAATCAGTCAAACTAAATTACTTAAGACCCTGATCCTTCAAATACTTATGCACATGCTTAATGTTACACAGAAGGCAATGGGCTGCTCATACATACAGTTAAACACATTCTTAACTGTGTACAGGATCAGAATTTACACAGTTTATTATAAACCAGGGCAACAACTTTTCTTCATATAGAATCATAAAAATGTGGGGCAGGAAGGGACTTTGAGAGGTCATCTAGTCCAGCTCCCTACACTGAGGCAGGGCCAACTAAACCTAGAGACCATCCTTGACAGGTGTTGGTCCAGCCTGTTCTTAGAAAACATCCAATGATGAGGATTCCACCTCCTCTCTTGGAAGCCTATTCCAGTGCAGTGCTTAACTATCCTTATAGTTATAAGGTTTTTCTTAATATCTAATCTACATTTCCCTTGCTGCAGATTAAGCCCATTACTTCTTGTCCTGACTTCAGTGCACATGAAGAACTGATAACAGAACTCTTTGTAACAGTCCTTAATATATCTGAAGACTATCATCAGGTCCCCCCATCAGTCTTTCTTCTCAAGACTAAACATGCCCAGATTTCTTTTTAACCTTTTCCTCACAGGTCAGGTTTTGTAAACCTTTTATAATTTTTGTTGTTCTCCTCTGGACTCTTTCCAGTTTGTCCACATCTTTCCTAAAGTGTGGCATCCAGAATTGGGCACAGTACTCCAGCTGACACCTCACCAATGCCACGTAGAGCAGGACAATTACCTTCCGTATGACACTCCTATTAACACATCCCAGTATGATACTCACCTTTTTCACAGCTGCATCACATTGCTGACTAACATTCAATTTGTGAACCACTATAACTCCCAGATCCTTTTTCAGCATACTACCACCTAGCCAGTTATTCCTCATTTTGTATTTATCGAGTTTAAAAGCTGTCTTCAAAACCCTTTTATCTGAAAGCTAGTCATTCTGTACACTAATGAAATATATTAGCCATAACGTATATTAAAAAATTATTTCAAAGGCACAGGAAGAGAAAAAAATAAACTGTGAAAGGGTCCATAAAGGAGCTTGTTAGCTAAGAGAGATGAACAGATTTGCTATGATTTACAGAACAACAGTGTGGGCTTTTAAAGAAGCAGATCTTATCCAAAAATTGGACAAGATTTGTGGATGTAGTAACAAAGAAAATGTTGATAGGAGAAATTATTAATGTGAATTTTAAGAAGAGCATTTAGTAAAGAACCACAGAAAAGACTATGGTAGAGGGTCAGTTAGTAGTTGTGAAGATGGGAGTTGCTCTGAGTTGGAGGATGAACTGGCATGAAAATCAAACAGAAGCTAACAATTGTGAATGGTAACATTTTAGATGTGTATAAGAACGTAACTAATGATATGTAACAATTTTAGGACCAATTTTGTCCCCTGAGAAATTAATGATGGGGAAGATGAGGAGATAAAATCTCCAAAAGTGGCAAAATCTGGAAGGCGCTGTAATCAGTTTAAAATTAGACAGACTAGAAACAGGGGTGGTTTGCATGATACATTGAAAAAAGTTTATTTGCTGTATTGTGTACAGTACACTACAAAACTCTTAAAGGGAAAAAGAGCTGTGTAGTCTTCAGTATGCTTATCAAAAGCAAACCATAGCAAGCAAACTTGGAATGTGTACAAGGTCTCAAGGGATTAATAATAACTGTGCAATGTGTTCTGGTTAATTTAAAAATAGGTATTACAGAAATGAATATAATGCAACCAGAGGGTTACAGGGACCTTAGCATCTCATAGTTTGTTAGTGTCATTAAGACGGATAACAGAAACTGCATCTATTGCTCCCTACCCTTAGCTCCCCCCACTTCAACCTCTTCCTAATGACTCATGTTGCAATGAAATTTTAAAATGAAATAACTGGTTTTCTTCCTCCTTCACCTTAAAATGGCTAAAGGGATTTTGCTCTAACTTTCCAAAAAAGTCACCTTGGAATTGGCCCAAACATAGAAAGAGTCAGTCCACAAGGGGAATGCTTCACATAGTGACTGAAAATAGGATGTTATAACAGGAACTATTCTACCACCTTAATAACGGGTACACATAGTAACTGCTGTAATACAGGAATCTAGAAAAAGAAGTGGAGAGGTTATGTGCTTCACAGGCTCCCTATCTTTCTTCTCCCCTCTGCCCCACTCAACACATTCAACAACTATTTTCCTCCCAGGACAAATCCTTCTGTAAAGAAATGAAAATGTTAACTTTATTAGACTCCAACAGAATTACCCACAGCTACCCTCAAGGTAAGACCTGTTTTGCCCCTCATTTTCTTCTTTTGCGTGAGCTACAGTTGCTTAGTCTTATTTACTTTTTAGTTATTTAAATCAGGTCTGTAAATCTGCATTACAATGGACACAATAATTTATGAAGATAACTCTATTTAAAGAACATCGCAGGACTGACTGCAAGATCATGACTTAGCATATGCCATCAATAAATGATGACAATGAGCCAACAAATCTTGTTGGCTAATGATTTTCCTTGTAAACAACATTAGTTTAATTTCTAGTGATCCATTCTGTGCTCTGTGCAGTCTCAATTCATGTTTATACAACCCTAAAATGTTGAGTTGCTCTACTGTGCATTGATTTTACATAGTAATGCCAGCTATTTTCTCAACATTCTTTGGAATAATTGGATTAACAATATACAAATGCATGATAAATGGGTAGGTGAAAATACAGTTGGTGCTGTAAATGACCCACTATGAAATATTAACACAGCAGATGCAAGATTCTACTGGTTAGAGAGATATTATAGTAACTCCTCACTTAAGGTCGTCCTGGTTAACATGTCGTTGCTGATCAATTAGGGAACATGTTTGTTTAAAGTTGTGCAATGCTCCCTTATAACATCATTTGGCAGCCGCCTGCTTTGTCCTCTGCTTGCAGGAAGAGCAGCCTAGTGGAGCTAGCTGGTGGGGGCTTGGAACCCGGGTGGACGTCAGCCCCCCTATCAGCTCCCTGCTCCCTAAGTTCCCTGTGCAGGCTATCAGTTGCCAGCAGTTCAGCTGACCCTCCCCCACCGCCATGTGCTGCTCCTGCCCTCTGACTTGGAGCTGCTCCCGGGAGCCTCCTGCTTGCTGTGCGGGGGGGGGGGGGGGGGGGCAGCGCAGAAGGGGGGAGCTAATGTCAGGGTGTCCCCCTACCTCCTTCTCCTGCACCCTGCTTACCCCTTCTCCATACAAAACAGGATGGGGACATGGAGGGGGAGAGAGTGAGCTTGGGGCAGCAGCTGCTGTCTCAATTTCGTGACTGACTTAAAAAAACAATGCACTTAAGAGTGGGGTCAGCGTACTCAAAGGTGCAGTGCTCATCTCTCTCTCTCCCCCCACACACGTCTGCCATGCTGTCTCCCCTCTCTCCATTCCTGCTGCCTTGTAGCATATGAGGCTACATTAACAACGTGTTAACCCTTGAGGGCTCAGCCAAAAGTTAGTTCATCTTTTAGCAGTAAGGCATTACCTGGGAAATATCTCACCCTCTTCCACCCTCTAACTTCACCATCTAAACCAACCTTCACAATCATCATTGCTGTGTACAGTATTAAATTGTTTGTTTAAAACATATACTCTGTGTGTGTATATATACACACACATATTATACATACATATATATGCACATATATATATATATATATATATATATATACACACACACACACACACACAGTTTTTTGTCTGGTGAAAAAAGTTTCCCCAGACCCTAACCTCCCCTATTTATATTAATTCTTAAGCGAACCCAATTTCCCCATAACATCGTTTCACTTAAAGTCACATTTTTCAGGATCATAACTACAACGTTAAGCGGGTCGTTACTGTATTGGTACTGCTGGTATTCTCCTTTGTAAGCACAGGGAATCTACAAGTTATTGTTTTTCCTTCTGCTAATTTGGGAAGCCTTTCCTGGTGTTATCCACAGACATCTCTCTTGTCCCTCCCATGCTAATTATGTTTTTCCAAAGCAGGAGGCAGAATATTGACATCATAGAGTTTAAATGAAAATATCAGAGCACCAGGCTTTCCCCAAATTACACAAATGTCGATGTAAACAAAGTTTGAATAGTTGTTCAAATGTAACACCTTGAAAATGGCTATGAATATTGAACATAAGAAAATTTAAGCAACCTCATGCTTGTGAGTGGTGTAGGGAAACAGTCATGGACTGCGTAGGAAAAAGACCTTCTCTGTTTATAGAAAGAAAAGGGAGAGCCTACATATCTCCTAGATTGCTCTGCCATAGTGGCACAGCCCTAATATGGAGGATTACTTCTAAGGGCTAGACAGTACCATTTAGTCTCCATGCTGCATTTCCTCCTTTGTCTCTGTGCTGAGTCTGATGTGTCAATTTGTGCCAGACGTGATAGTGATTTTGTTATATGGATACACGTCCACTGGAACTGTGCTAAGTAGACCAACTTATTGCACACAAGCTACAGAAGAACCACCTAGTGGCACTGTCTTTCGGTCATAAACAACCAGCATCAGAATGCATTGGTGTTTTAGTAGTGAAAGGCTCTGCATTTGATCACCATTCCTCTGTAGTCAGCAAAATCAGGGCATTAATCCCCAACATAGAAGAGATTTTACCATCACATTTGCCCTGCGACATAGCATGGCAGAAATAGCATTTTGGAATGAACCATTTATGGATTATTGGAGGAGTGGTATGGTATCACACAGGACTGACAGTGAGTAACTGCCATGTTCCAATCCCTCCTGATTTACTGCATGCCTTCGGGCAAGTCATTCAATTGTAATCTGTGCAAGTTTCATCACTTGTCCAGTGGTGATAACCCTGCACTGCACAGGAATGTTCTCAGGATCAGTTAATATTTACACCTGGGATGGGCAAACCTTTTGGCCTGAGGGCCACGTTGGAATTCAAAATTGTGCAGAGGGCCAGGTAGGGAAGGTTGTGCCTCCCGAAACAGCCCGCCCCTGCCCCTTATCCGACCCCCACCCACTTCCCGCCTCCTGACTGCCCGCCTTAGAACCCTCCACCCATCCAGCCCCCCGTACCTTGTCCCCTGATCACCCCCTCCGGAGACCTCCCCACTCTAACTGCCCACCCCCAGGGCCCCACTCCCTATCTAGCCCCCCTGCTCTCTGTTCCCTTACTGCCCCCTCCCGAGATCTCCCACCCACCCTAACCACCATCCCCTGGGACCCCACCACCTAAAACCCATCCCCAACTTGCTTATCTGCTCAGCTGGGCGCACAACCCGGCCCCCGGCTCGGGAGCGTGGGACCCTGCAACTTGCCACGCTCAGTCCAGCACCCCGGGCTGGGAGCTCGGGGCTACTGGCACTGCATCCCCGGCCCGAGCTCAGGGGCCACATAAAAATGGCTGGCGGGCCACATGTGGCCTGCAGGCTGTAGTTTGCCCACCCTTGATTTACAAAGTAGTTTGAAAATCTAAATAGGGTGACCAGATGTCCCTATTTTATAGGGACAGTTGCGATATTTGAGGCATTTTCTTCTATAGGCTCCTATTACCCCCCATCCCCATCCCGATTTTTCACACTTGCTGTCTGTTCACGCTAAATCTAAAGCACTACACAAACAAAAAGTGCTGTTACCTTTAGTATCAAGTATAACAAGGCTTTCTATCCTCGGGTAAAATACAGAGAACTAGAGGATAGCTAGATTACATGCTTTCAGATCTCTTTGTTCTGGATACGACCAGAGTTTTGGATGGATTGTGCTGTCATTCATTTACCTTTGCAATCTGCACACACCAGTTGAGAAGGTACTGGGAGCCAATGTTGTCCTTGTGCTCTCGGACATAGTCAAGGAGGCAGCCAAAAGGCATAAACTGTGTGATAAGCTGTACGGTAGAAGTAAGGCAGATTCCCAGCAAACGGCACACATGGGGATTGTCAACACTAGCCATCACATAAGCTTCCTGATCAGAAAAAAAGAAAAGACATCCTGAAACAGCCCCTCAGATATGACAGAAATATTAGGATGCAAGAGACAGTAGTAAAAACAAACACAGAAATCTGGCATTTTCCTGATTTTATTGAACCTTTTTGTAAAATATTGGGTCTCTAATGCATCTCTCTCACTGCACTAAGAGGTCCTGAATCTGAACATTGACACATCATTTAAAATGGCACCATCGCAACCCATTTTTCTGGTTCTTGTATACCAAGCAATTTGTTCAGTGCGAACTTCCAGAGTCAAAACCAGGAAACCTCACAGGACTTGATAATTTCCAATTTAATGGGAGCTGCTAGGTGGCCGGCATTTTTGAAAATCAGGAAACACATGTAGCAGCCTAAATGAGGATTTAGGAGCTTAATTTTAGGCAATCATTAACATTCATTAACATGACCATGCCAAAAATAAATATCTATCAAGGTTTTGTGCCTGCAATGGGCAATTATGACATTCAATGATTAATGTCCAATATAGGTTTCCCCCCTTTCTTCACTCCCAACTTTAGAGCATCTTTGGGTCTGTTTTTTAAACAGAGACTCCCATTTTTTGCAGGCTAGTTTTCACACCCACTATGAACTGCAAGTACAAAGTTGTGCCCTCAAAATGGGAGGCCCTACGGAAAAATCACGTTTAATGTTTAGCGATCATATTTTTACTTGTTTTTGTTCCTGATCTACAAGATATTGCTTTTGGTTATTCTTTTTATGACAAAGTTAATACAGAACTAAGTGAGAAATTTTCCCCTAGTGAACTTTTAGGTCAGCATTTAAATCAGCATCTGGCATGACAACAGACACCAACTAATCATCCATTGACCAATAGCAGCCCAAAACAAGCAAGCAAGCAAAGTCAAGACACTTCTGTGGTGGAGGTAGAAAAAGTTTTGTTCTTTAGAAAGGCTCAAGAAATACAGCATGATAGCAGTTTAATCATCATCTAACAGACTATTAACAGATGTCACCTAGTTGTGAAGCTGGCAGGTGGCTATTGTTAAAAGCACAGTTAAGCAATGATGTTAAAAATATCTGAAATCCACGAGCAATATTTTCCTCTGCCACTGCACTGTTATTTCACATTGCCAACCTAAGGATGATATGTGTGACTCATACATGATATTTATTACATGATACTGGGGTAACACTGTTGAGAGGTCTGTTTTGAGGGATTTTGTTTGACAGAACCCATCTTAAGGGTTCCTGGACAGAAGGATCTCACAAGATTACTATAGAACTGGATAAAGAATGATCACCTTAGTACAAAATACTGAAACTAACCTATGGACTTCTAGATCATATATATAATGGCCAATTAAATTCTACCTGGTTTAAAAATTCTAGGAAAAGCATGTCATTCTCCACTAAATTATACAGGTTTTCAGATTAATTTATATAGAATCTCTTGGTTCAATGCCTCACACATTCTATAAGATGTTTCCATATGAATAGAGGCCCAATTATGTTAATCCCAATGGGCTTAAAAACCATGTAAGCAGAGCAGTAAAGAAAGTCTGTTTCTTGTACTGTTTCCTGTTTAGTCTCAGACCCCTTCTGAATTCATTTTAGCTGAATGAAAAATCTGCAAACTCAGAGCTCTTCTCACTGGCCATCTGCTTCACAGCCTACAAGGAACAAACCTCAAGGCTGGGAAACTGGGAATTGAATGTGTTGAGTGGGTGTATGGGCCACACGGAGTATGGAGTTCTTCCAGGATTTGACACTGCCTATTAAATCTGATACTGCAAAGTAAAATAGGCCATAGCCTCTTTGAAGAACCATTGAACTTATAATGGAACCATTGTGCAGTCACAGGCCTCTTTAAATATTTTACTAAATTAAAGCAAGTCTTTGTTTCAATTATTTATCTTGGAAATCTCTGAGGTACGCTCTGACCCACTCCAACTATGTGTGGTATTTGTTAACAAATCTCCTGAATTAGCCCTGCCCTAATAAAGCCAACGAAAGCTGTGACTGGAGAATAAACTGGATTATATGAAAAAATGCTGTTACATGCTGAATATCTAGCCATTCTTCTTACAGAAAGTGGCTAATTAGTTAGTCTCTATCTCCAAGGGATCAGTGACCTTGGCGAGTTGTTCAGTGAAATCTTTTTGAAGTTCTGTTTATTTCTCTCTTTCTCTGGCCCCATCGCTTTGTATCTTTTCTTTTCTTGTGAAATGTGGAACGAATTCCATGAACTAAGTCATCTGAAAAGTAAACAGTGCTAAAAATGGCAAGAGCCGCTTGCTAAAAGTCCTACTTCAATGAGAAAAAAGATCATATGGAGAAATCTGAACTTTCTTAAAAAGAAAAAAAGTACTTTGATATCTCAGAAGAGCACACGTGTTACAACTTACTGTCCTGCCATGGGAATAGCTTGATCTGCTGAACACAGAAGCAATAATTTTGGCTTATTAACTAATCCTTCCTTTTCTATACATGAATTTAGTACAATTAGGTCCAAGGCAGCTTTTGTCAAGTTTGTGTTATTTTCTCCACAACAGTTTACATCAGCTTTTTAACGTCCTTTTTATTTCTGTTATTAAATAAGGCTAAAATCATTCCATGAGGGGGAATATCAGTGAGTTTTACTTTTGCCATAGGTTTTCCTGCAGCAGAGGGTTGATATTATGGTTGCATCCTTTGTTTGTGTCTGCCTGTCAGAGTGCAAATACATGGACGGTGTTTGTAAATACATAGCCAGCTTTTAGTAAAACAACCTAAAGTCAGCAGGGATTATGTTTGACATATTGGTCCTGAAAGTAACCACCTTTTCTTTTGTATTTCAGCAGTACAGTGGAACCCTGCAATACTGCACCCCAAGATAGTGCAAATCCGCTTATAATGCGGGGTGCGCGGGGCTCCTGATGGCAGCAGCAGGCGCTGCTTTGATGTAGCAGAACTCTGCAATACTGCGACCCCATGTTTATCGCAATCGATATTTTTGGACCCCGATCATCGCGGTATTGCGAGGTTCCACTATATATGTATAAAATGATGTGCCATATCAATACTCTACAGAAAGTTTCTCTAGGATGAAATGAGGATGCAAAAGTGCTTTATTGTAAGTGGCCCATAGCTAAGGTTGTCCAATACCTCCCCATTGTGAGACCATGTTTTCATTTGCTTATCATTTTGCCAAACTTTAACCATTTAGGCTGAAATTTTCCAGGCCAGGTCTGAGTCTCAGGCTGATTTTTTGTTGTTGTTATTGTTGTTGAAAGTTTCAGTTAAAATAGTTCAGTCACTTCTGAGACTGAGAGTAGGGGGAAATATAGTGTTTTGCCCACGTAAAAAAAAATTGCAACCATTTCATTGAGAAGCTCTAGCACCTCTGTGCTTTTGGGGGAGAAACTTGAAATTTGGCAGGGGGATTGCCGTGGTGCCAGGGAAATGCCTTTTGCCATTCCCATGAATCTTGTCCCAAATTACAAACTTCTGGGAAATCACAGTTTGCACGTGCTCAGTAAAGACTTGTTAAGAGTCTTAGAAGCTAAAATCTCTGGAGTGTCCAGGTGTGGTGAGCAGGTTCAGCCTCTCACAGCTATGTATGTTCTGATCGGACTGTGCACACACCAGCCCCACTGAGCTATTGAGCGTGCTCCAGCCCAGGGCTGCAGGGGCTTAGTAAGACTCAGACAAATAGCAGGTGATCATGTAATTCAGTGATACTCAGACAGCAGCTCTCGAGCTGCAAGTGGTTCTTTAATGTGACTCCAGTGGCTCTTTCATATTAAAACATTGTGTGATTTAATTATTAACCAATCTAAGCTATTAACCAATCAGAAGGCTTTTACTATGTTATTAACCAATTAAGTTATCAGCCTGCACTGAGTTATTGAACTTATTTGCTGTGCAATATATAAACTAAATATTTCCCCAAGCTTTTGGGTAACGTTGATCACTAATTTGGCTCCTGAACCACCGAGGTTTGAGTATGACTGATATAATTAAAAACTGTACCATAAAATGCATACACTCACGGGGTTGCATGAGCAACCTTCACACTGGCCTCTCCTAACCTTTGCTTGCCTTTTCAATCTTCATGTTCTTTTAATAGAACTTTTCTTGGGTGAAATAAAGCGTGTGTATATATATACACACACAAGTTAGGCTCAAACAGCAAAGTTCAAATTTGCCTCCATACCAGATTCTTCCCTAAGCTCAAGGATCCCTGGATCTGGGTTTATGGTTCATTGGTTGTAAATAAATGTATATTTTATCACTCACACAAATTTACAGCATATGCATACATAAAATATGTATACCATGACCTCCAAGCAAGGGACAGTACATTGTTGTGCAGCCCTTTGAGCAGCCCTGGAAGGCAGAACTGTGACTCAGAATCACAGTCCATCCCCACTCAGTGTGGGAGGCACCCTGTACCAGATCTAAACCTTGAGCAATGTACCTCCCCTTCCAGACTGGCTTGGGAAGGGGTCCAGACATAGACCAGTTCTACCTGTGAGTCACTGAGTGTCTGCCCTTTCCAAGCACAGTCAAAGTAGAATTCATATGTGTTTCCCCCCCTTTTTTAAACTATGGGCTAGATCCAAGAAAGAAAAGAAAATCCAACTGGCTTTTGCGGTCCTTGGATTTGTTCACAAGGCCAGACAGTTCTTCACAGTTTCCCTGGCACATGAGCCAGACAGATTTTTTTTTTTTTTTTTAACATTTCATGTAGTCCTATGTACCATGCATTGAATTCTATGATACTCTGAAATATCAGGGTCCAAAGAGCATTAGTGATGATTATTATTATTGTTATAATTCGCATTACTATAGCACGTAGGAGCCCCTGTCACAGGGGCTGTGCTAGGCGCTGTACAAATACAGAACAAAGAGATGGTCTCTACCTTAAGCTCACTGTTTAATATGCCCCTAAGCACCACATCAAGGTCCCTGTGCACAATGTTAGTGACTGACCTATGCACAAAGGGGTCGATGAGAGATAAAGGTAATGCAATGGTACCCACAGACCAACCACACAGAGTAGCTGCAAGATAGAGGGTTTGGATGGCCTGGTTAAGGATGCACCAGTTGTCAGCCGATGTTGATCTTTTAATGGTGACTGCTGTATCTCAAAACCACAATTTTCAATGGATGCACAGCAGGCACAGAGTGGAATTATTAGCCTAAAATACTATCATCTTCATTCCATTTTAAAATACCATCAACTATTCTGCTGCTAGTAAAACAGCTTAACATTGCTTAGAGCTCTATCCTGCAATTTTAGTAAATCCCCGAGGAGTTCGGAGAGCAATCGGTGAGATTGTGTCACAGTATTATCTTTGTCCAGTCTTGTTTGAAACATCTCAGGTGACTGGGCTTCCACACTTTCTCTTGGCAGATTGTTCCATTGTCTAACAGACATCACCGTTAGAATATTTTAATGGATGATCAGTCTCAATCTGACACTTTAAAATTTTATGCCATTGTTGCTTGTACCATTCCAAGGTCGGATTTTCAAAAATCACCCTGCTGTTGGTCTATCTCTGCCACCATTAAAGTCAATAGTAAACCCCCCACTGACTACAATGAGAGCAGATGGATCTTCCATTGAGTTCAGTGGGAGCAGGGTTAGACGGCTCTGCAACTTCTCACCATTTACCTACATGTATACACCCTTCAAGTATTTGTATACAATTATCTTGTTTTTTTCTCCAGCCCAGCTCACTATATCTGGCAATAGGAAACCCTGAATATGCAAATCAGTCCTTCAAAGGCTAAATATGCCTTGTGCACTTGATATAAATGCAAAGGAAATGTCATCAATACTACAGGTATTCAGGGGAGACAATCTCCCTCTCATTTTTCCTCCCATTAAGACGACCACCAGCCAAGAATTAATAGTACCAAATCAAGATGAAAACTCACATCAAGTATTTCCTTGTTGGCTTTTGGGGAGGTAGCCTCTCTCAATTCTTTAATAGCAACAGGAATTTTAACCTTCTCTCCTTCTGGAATCCAGAGCCCCTATAAAAGAAGAAGGTTACCTACATCCTTAGCCCAATGATTCACTATCGCTGAGGTAATTGTAAATGCATGTTTTCACATTTATGTGCATGATGTTTTCAAAACAGATTGAAACATTCTAAGCAACAATTAGGGGAGGCTAAGCAGGCAGTGAAGGAGGTATATAGCAGTCACTCTCTCTGGATAGACTCCTGTTAATAGAATGGCATTTGTCACAATCCCTTGGGCCTGATTTTCAAAAATATGCATTTGTAATTACCTTGAGTCACATGTGCAAAGAGCCCAGAAGATACATAAATGGCACTAATTAGGGCTAACAATCACGGCAATTGTACATGCAAGTTGGACACAACTGGACATTACTAGTCTTCGCTGAATTCGTTTTTCATTACGTTCTCATCAGCCAACCTGCTCCATGAGTCATACAATAATCCAATCCTTAATATATATTATGAGAAGTAAATTCATATCAAGATGGTTTCTTGTTCACCATCTATTGCATTAGATAGTCATTCAGGCAGAGGGGTATTCGAGATCAAAAGGAAAAATCTTCAAAACCACACAAGGGACTTAGGAGCACAAGTGCTATTGAAAAACAATAGGACTTGTGCTCCTAATTTCTTAGACATATTTGAAAATCTGCCCCCAAGTATCTAAACTTAAAATTTGATAAGTAAATCTGTATTTTACATTTCAGTACCAAATGGAGTAAAACAACCTTAAGCTTCCACAGTGAGAAATCTTTTAGAGAGATACTCTCCAGAGAAGGAAGAATAATGGGTGTGGGGAGTGGCAGGGAAATCATTCTGCACAATGATACAACAGAAAGAGTCTGGTTGCTTTTCTGTAACTCTGTGAGGTTCTTTTGACCCAATGAAAGTGATCCGCAAAAAAAAAAAAAAAAGAGATTAAAAAAAACCAACAACATTATTCTGCTTAGCGCAGTAGACAGAGTTGGCCATACTCTGGATTTCTCTTCTTAACATCCGTAAGAAAGTATTTCTGGCAATGGTACTTTTTTTAAAACACACATCACCTCTATATTCAGCTGTATGGCTCACATAAGATCTTATGAAAAACTTCTTGTGTGTTCTCTCACTCTGTCTCATACACACACACACTCACATATCTACTTTACCTTCCCCAAGCTAAAGATGATTTGAAAATAATTAAAAACAAACAAACATGACTATGTGTTCAGTTTCCAGTGCATACACTGTTTAGAGGTGTGTGTGTGTGTGTGTGGTGAGAAAAACATGGTGGTCTTACCTTATACACAGTACCAAAGGCTCCAGAGCCTAGAACTTTGGCCTTTTTAAATTCTGTTTCCTTTAGAATTCTCAGCAGAGCTTGGTTTGGCGCCTCGCCACTGGGTGTTAGAGGTTCAACAAGCTATTGTGTACAAAGGAACTGGATTTTAGAAAGATATGCTGTAGAGGAGGAAAGCAAGCAGCACACACCTATTGAAACTGAGCAAAAACACTTAATAATGAAAATTTTGTCCCACATGAACTTTGCAACTGAAACTCAGTCCGTAAAGTTCTGTTCATGTGTGTCCCAGCTTAGGATCCCAGAGCTGTGTTGGCCCTGCACCACTAACAGGAGTAAAAAGTAGTAAAAACAACCAAAAAAATTCATTTATTTTTGTCATTAGAGTAAGCAGATCAGACATAACAGAGCAGTAATTTCAAATGCACCTAAGTGACTCTGCAACCTAATTCCCAATGACTTTCAGTGGAAATTAGGCACCTAACTCACCTATGAGCTATTGCAATTTTTACCCACAGAGATAAGATCAAAGATAAAATAATGTGGTGTCATATTTTCATAGTCACTTTTCCGAGTGGAACTGTAGATAACATGTTATCCAAACATCAGATAATATTGTACTCTGTTTGTGCTAGGCTATGGTCATGACCACTGTATTTTGACATAATCAAACAGCTCTTTCTGAGATGCTGTGGCACACCAGTAAAGTTGGTCAATATATTTACAAACTGTTTACAATACGTACCTCCCTTTCCTGAAGCAGCCTGCGCAATGTACGCTTTCTAACAATGCGACGTCTGCGTATGTAAAGCCCTATGACCAAGGCTATCACAACCAAACCAAGGATACTTCCAACAATACCAGCTGCAATGGATGGGATTTTGGAGCTAGAAGACAAAAAAGGGAAAAAGGGATCTGTTTTGGTATAAGAAACAACAAATGGTGTATTTTTAATACAGCATTCCATGTTAGAAACATGATCAATTGAAGGCTTCAGATCAGTTTTGATCTACCTACATTCAAGCAACATGGGTGTCAACACACTGGACCTTCGCTATAACCCATGTCGCTATAGCGCAGATTCACGTATAGCGCAGTCGCAGCCATGGATCCCAAATTTAATTACCTTAATTGGGATCCATGGTAATGCAGTCCCCACGCTAATGTGGTACCGCACATGGATCCCAAACCCTGTGTTCTAGAGTGGGTCCGGTATATTCTGAAGTTTTTCATTCAGTGTTTGTGGGGTTTTATACAGAGCTGGTGGTTTATTTTTTTTAAACTTCAAAACTGCTTCAGTTGTAGGTTTGAAATAGAACAGTTTATATTTTTTCCAAATGCTTTCCTTAAATCATATTTTTGAACATTTTGAACATTTTCATTGACTGAAAACAGGGGTTCAAGAACATTTTCAATAAAAATTTAGAGTAAATGTGTTGAAAAATGAGAAATTTTGAAAAAAAGCCCACAGTTTTGCATTACATTTTTTATTAAAAAGGAAGACCAGTGTTCAACGAAAAAAACTTCATTAGAAAATGTTTGACCTTATCTACTGGAGGCATATATGTATTTAATCTCTTGATTCCTTTCATTTCTTGATTCCAGCCTTTTATTGTTCAGGATTTTATAAGTAATTGAGACTCTAAAGTATGCTTTGGTCTTAATCAGCCAAATTCATGTATTTCTCATGTTCATCTAGGATTTGTGAACCACTGTCACAGTCTCTGTACATTCTGTACATCACTACATGCTCAAATAGTTTTAAAACCATTTTGAAGAGCTACTGTATGGGAAGCACCACATTGGATGGTGATTTACTTACTCTTAAAATCATCAAGAGAAACAGAAAAACAGTTATTTCAATATAAAATAAGAACAGAATTTTGCTTTCAGATCCTCACAAAGGATCTTACCTCAGAAACTATGTACCTGAAGTATACAGATCTCTCACTGACAGCAACAAGAGTCCCATACATCTAGGCCCTGAGGTAGCGAAGCACAAAAGCACTCAAGTAGTGTCACTAGCTTCAACAGGACTATTCACATATTTAAAGTTAAGGACATGCTTCACTGAATCAGGGCCCTATTATGCAGTGTCCAGCACAAAACTGTAAACATGGATAAGTTCTTCCTATCTCATTAATTATGATGAATGCAATAATTACCCCAATGGACAGCCTTCAAGACCCGGTCCTTTACACCTGTAAAAGATGATAATTATAAATATATATTAGCACTAGCACCTACTCTGGAATAACCATATTGTCATTCACAACTTACCTTTTCTGAAAGCTATTAACTTTCTGATTAATAATTACAAAACTTTTTAGAAGTATTATTTTGAAAGCATTGCTGCAGAATCAAGTTAAGGTGCTCTGTTCATAGGCAGACATTCGTAAGTTGTCCTTTCAACTTTTTCCCCTTATTCAACAACTTTACAAGAGCTGACTTGTTCATCCTTCCCCCGAGGGTGTACAAAACAACTGATCACAAAGAGTTGTTTGGTGGCTTGTTTGAAAGGAGCTAGTGATCTTGCTCTGAGTGGGCAAATGTTCACTGCAACAGGCTGGCCCTTTTGTTAACAGGGCAGCAAGCACTGAATACGTCCAGAGACAGAACTAACCTTTCACTACGGAAGATATTTCGTATAAGGCTTTGAGGAAAAGCTTGCATTGCTGCTTACCACACTGTACAGTACCTGTTTTATGGATCAATCAAGGATGTCAGTGTTCAGGTCTTCTAGTCTAATGAAAAATATCACTAGCAGACACATTCTCATCAGTGAATGGTATAGTATTTGGTTGCACTATTCTACCACTGAGTGCACTATTTGTATAAGAATCTATGCTATTTTTCATTGAGGGTCTAACATCTGGCTTTACTGATTTGTGCTAGAATGTATATGCCAAGGTGCCATGTTATGTAGAATCTTCCCAGGAATCAGTCATTTCACCGTCTGTATTAGTTTAAATGCACGACACCTTCCAGATGCCTTAAATTCATTTTTGGCAGACAGCATATAATGTGTACCCCAGCTACAATTTGAAGATGAAAATACAGTGACTGCATATTCCAACTGGAAGTGCCAGAGTATGAGATAAACAGAACATTCCTACGAACTGCTGAGCGGTAAGATGTGTGCGCCTCCTAGGAATTGTGGTCTTTGTGGTATCTACCAAGGAGAGGACAGCTCTGGAGAAACAATTATATCATTTCTGAAAAATGGAGCCGAGCAAGGAGAAGAGTCCAGTCTGGGGCTTCTGTCTCCTTCTCTTACTGAAAATACATCACCTCAAAGCAGACACAGAGTAGGTCAAGCAGAGGATAAGGCATAAGCCAGGGTCAGGAATGTAGTTCTGAATTCCATTAGTAGGAATAAGGAGTCAGAGCTGTTTTAAAATGGCAGATGGAGATGGGGAGTTTATTCCATAAATTATTCTAGGTTCCTTAGCGGGGTCTACTGCTCATTTTCTTGGGTCTTTTTTGTTATTCTAATCATTCCTTGTCTTTTCAGTGCCAACCTAGTGCAACAGGGCCAAGAGTATGAAAGGTTCAGTAAATGCATTGAGCCCCCATAGAAGAATCTGCATCCAGAACACACTTCTGGTATTTTCCGCATTGGTTCCTGAAGACTGAGTGTGCAACTTTGCCAATATCATTCATCTGGTTATGGTTTTCTTTGTTTGTGCAGTTGTATAAGGAAACATAATAAGTGTGCGTGTGCGGCAGGACAGAGGGGATACCTACGCCTGCAGGGAATGTGCATGAGATTGCACAGGGCTTCTCCTTCAGGTCAGCTGACCAAAACGTTTGCCTAGGATGGAAGCTCTAGTCCCACCACCCTCTAACACCACTAAATGAATGTTTAAGGGAACAGGTGTTTAATACCCTCTTCTGGTATAGCTGTGCAAATAAAACATTATTTCATGCCACCAGTATAACCTCTTCAAGAGCATTTCTTTTACAAAATTCCAATTTCCAGGCTC
Source organism: Dermatemys mawii (assembly GCA_007922305.1). Lineage (NCBI taxonomy): Eukaryota > Metazoa > Chordata > Testudines > Dermatemydidae > Dermatemys > Dermatemys mawii. The sequence goes on along the minus strand of ML677371.1, from coordinate 18,184,337 downwards.
CCTTCATTCTGAACAATTCTCCAAATGGTTTCCATCTCAAAAAAAGTTGCATGGTGCAGATGTATTATTCTCAACAAAGGAAATGCTCCCTTAATGCCCATAGTCTGAAAGATTAAATTAGAAACCAGAGGCTGAAAAAGGGGCATAGATTTTAATCTGTGGCCTTTAGTGTGGATCACCATACAAATCCATCAATGTGAAGAGTACCAAGATAAAGTTAAAAGACATTTGGAGAGAAAAATGATGGATCAGATTGTGCTTTTCAAATCCCATGTGATTTTCTGATTCATTTCATAAGTCAAAGGAGAAGCAAAGTACATAACAAAAGATCCACCCCAGGCTAAATATAACTATCTTTCTTAATGTGGAATTTTATGATGACACCTAACATAAGTAAGCTATGTTTTATGGAATTTAAATATCATTTTTTTATTATTGAAATACTTTCCTCTACCTCTTATAGAAACTAAAATGAGAAATGTGACCTTGTATTATAAACTGTCTGGAGATCTTAAGTATATATTAGCTTGAGTCTAATGGTGAGTGTACTCTGAAATCTCTCTCTGCTATTCACTTATTGTAAAATTAGTGCAGCATACAGTCCCTAAATGATTCTATCCTGGTGCTACCTGGAAATTTTTCATCTACATAATTATTAATTGCCTCGGTGCAGATATAACTAATTATTGCCCAGTTCCATCAAGATTCTAAATAACTTTCTCCTCAATCCACTCTTTTTAATTTGATGTAATATAGCCAGGTTCTGATGATTTATGGCCTCAGACTGTAACAGCACAGGTTACTTCACAGTCATAAATGAAATGGGAAACCATTAGGGTTTTTTTAAAGCCTTAAAAGACCTTTCCTCTGTCCTTTTTTTAAAATTAATCTTCTAAATGACAGGCAAATATGTCCCACACATGCAGTGCCTGCAAAACTTCTTCCTGGGCATTTAAAATGAATGATCTCAGAATATATAAATCAGTGGTAACTAAATGCATACATTTCAAAGTGGTAGCCGTGTTAGTATGCATCAGCAAAAAGAACGAGGAGTCCTTGTGGCACCATATAGACTAACAAATGTATTTGGGCATAAGCTTTTGTGGGCTAGAACCCACTTCATCAGATCCATGGAATGGAAAATACAGTAGGAAGAGATACACACGCACACGCACACGCACACGCACACACACACACACAACATGAAAAGATGGGTGCTGCCATACCAACTCTAACAAGACTAATCAGTTAAGGTGGGCTATTATCGAGGAGAAAAAAAGGTTTGCAGTGATAATCAGGATGGCCTATTTCAAATAGTTGACAAGAAGGTGTGAGTAAAAGTAGGGGGAAAAATTAGCATGGGGAAATAGTTTTTAGTTTGTGTAATGACCCAGCCACTCCCAGTCTTTATTCAAGACTAATTTAATGGTGTCCAGTTTGCAAATTAATTCCAGTTCTACAGTTTCTCACTGGAGTCTGTTTTTGAAGTTTTTTTGTTTTAAGTCTGTAATTGAGCGTCCAGGAAGGTTGAAGTGTTCTCCGATTGCTTTTTGAATGTTATTATTCTTGATGTCTGATTTGTGTCCATTTATTCTTTTGCGTAGAGACTGTCCGGTTTGGCCAATGTACATGGCAGAGGGGCATTGCTGGCACATGATGGCATATACCACATTGGTAGATGTGCAGGTGAATGAGCCCCTGAAGGTGTGGCTGATGTGATTAGGTCCTATGATGGTGTCACGTGAATAGATATGTGGACAGAGTTGGCAATGGGCTTTGTTGCACGGATAGGTTCCTGGGTTAGTGTTTTTGTTGTGTGGTTGCTGGTGAGTATTTGCTTCAGGTCGCGGGATTATCAGTAAGTGAGGACTGGCCTATCTCCCAAGATCTGTGAAGACCAGCACTATTAATTATACTTCTGCCTCTCTCTTTGTAGTTCTTGCTGCACTACCACACCAGTTGTACCCTAGGAAAATAACGAGGGAAAGCCAAATCACTCATGTTTGAGAGATTAATCATGCTAATGTGTTCCATTAGTTGCTGGAAGTATGACCTGGGTAATTCCAGGGCTATGGAGCAGTTACTCCCTCTTTAAATGAAGTGTACTTTCTCAGCTATACTTGGAGAAAGAGAAAGAGAGAGTTAGTGAAGAAAAATTCCCAAGCTATTAGAGAGGGAGGTGGAAGAGAAAGAGCCATTTGGGCTGAATAAGTGATGGATGCATATTTTCTGTTTGCCTTATGAAAAGCTGAAGAGGTGAAATCCTCAACAGCAAGATAGAGAGAACTGGTAAATACACAAACCAGAGCAAACTGGGGAACTTATGCCAAAGCCTGGAGAGTGGACTGCCTCTTGCTATATATTTGGGCAACTATTGCCTCCTGATCTCATTTGAGACCTCTAGGAGCTACTGTTATATAAATAAACAACAACTGCAAACTTACCCCACTTCACTCAAATCAGAGATGAATTTAAATTTTAATCTTCACTCACTGCCTTAATATGTCAGATTGTGGAAAACACTGAACCTTTTTTTGATATTAGAATAATCTTGCCCCACTACACATTCATCCTCTATGGCTCAAGCCAACGGAAAAGCTGACCTTTCTGGTGAAATTCAAACCATTTAAAACTCTGTGCTGATGCATAAACAGTGCACAATAAGCTGTTACAGAACTGACAGCTACACTCATGTTCAGCAATTTGTGTTACCTAAATGTGGTGTTCATTTGACTTCAGTTTTCTATCTTTGTAGCAGAACCCAATAGTTAAAAGCTTTGTTTAGACACAGTTAACCATTGTTCTGCTAAAGCTATCAGCTAAAGTGGGCTGTAAGACTTCTGTCTAATTTTGGTTGTTGGGTTTAGCATGCGGGTGCTGGGTGGTGTTGGGGGCCTGTGACATACAGGAGGTCAGCCTAGATGATAGAGTCACAGAGTCAGTTTATGCTTTCACATGGCCAGTCTTGTAACCATGACATTGGTTTGCTATGGCCAAGTTTCTATCAATGGGAACTAATGGTAATGGTTACTTGGAGTGTCATTTTTCAGTGAAGATCATTCATTGTATGATTGAAAAGCACAAACCACCTTTGTCTACAATCATGATAAAACACAGGGAAATCATCAATCCATATTACTGTCACTGACATCATCTGAAAGAGACTGCACTGAATTTCAGGAAGACTTGAAACATCAGGTGACTCAGGGCCGTGTTTCTCAATGACCAATCCGTGGACTGGTGCCAGTCCCTGAGATCTCCCTGAAAGAGTTTAAGAAGGCAGAAGCTGATCACCGATATCAAAAAGGTTGAGAAACACTGGCTTCAGGTCTATATACAGTAACTCCCATGTGGACACTCTTACTGTGCATTAAGAGTGCTTTCTGTGCCTGAACTTCTTGCATTTCAAAGTATATGAAGTTACATGGGGAGCTAGTGTGGAACAGCTAGTGCACTTTACTTGCACACTCTAGCTCATTGCACACTAACTTCTCCTTGTAGACAAGCCCTTAGCTTCCAGTCATCTACTAAGTGATAGCATAGCCTATCTAACCCCTTCCTTCCTCTCTTTCTCTCCATGAATATATGAGTTTGTGCCCTGTCAAAAGCAGGCTCTGTTTTTCAAGGCTTGGCAGGGAGGTGGTTGAATACATGAGTAGGACATGAGACTTGGGCCAAGTGGCAATCTGAGCCTGGGAAGAGTGCCATGTATAAATCTTCTCTTAGCTAACTTAAGTGAGCATTTGAGGTTAGATTTCTACTACTATTGAGGAAAAGCCCCTTGGGGAAAAGCTACCAATGAGAGAGCATTCTCTGAAACCAATGCAGGACAAGAGTCAAATTTCAAACCCTGTCCCTCTTTCTGTGCATCTAATGTAAGCACACAAATGCAAGTGTATGAGGGGACCCCAATATAGATGAGAACTTAACTGTCTCTCTGAACTATGCTAATGCTTGGACAGTTCCATGACTCTACCACAAAATGGAACTGTGTTTGCAGCCAGGCCTTGTCACACAGTTGTTCTGATGAGGCAGACAGATCCTAAATTCCATCTCAGGTGAAACTGCCCCATTCTGTAAACTCTCCCTGAGGCTCTGGCATGGGCCACTGATGGAGACAGGATACCGCGCAAGATGGACCACATTCTGACTCAGTATGGCAGCTCTGCTGTCCTTAGCATATGAAGAGAGAGGAAACCTCTGGGAAGCATTAAAATGCAGTGTATACTTGAGACAATTTACTGGTGTTTTGCTCCAAAAAAAATTCAAGTCACAATGAGCTACATGAGCACCCACTAATATCATTACATTCATCTTAAAGGCATGGACCGTACTTAGTACTCTTGTGAGAAACACATGTTTATAAACGATCTCCTAGTCCACCAGATGTCACTATTGCTCCAGACAAATACAGCTGACAAAGCATTCAACTGGTGGGGAAAAATGTGAATCATAACGTAGGAAACGTGTAAAATTCCAGAAAGTCTAATTTTAAAAATAACCTTGTTTTAAGTCTGCTAAAGCCATTTTCTCCACTTTTTTTGTCTTTTCTGCAGAGCAGAAGTACTACAGAACTTTATGTAGTACAAGTAAAGCACCACTTTGCTTACATTACCTGTAAATTCATAAACTCTTTAGTCTTCTAGTTTTTTCAAATGGATGACTTTACAGTGAGAAAAATCACAAGGAAGAAATACTTTACTCCTTACACTTCTGTGTAAGCAAGTATTTACCTACCCACGGGTACAATTCGGATGACAGAGCTGACACATTGAATTTGCATCTGCATATTTCCAGATTAAGGTATCATTTTCACCCAGAATACCAGCAGGGCAGGATTTAACACAGTGAGGGCCGTCTATGTAGTGGGCACACTTCATGCAGTTGTCCGGACCCTGGATAAAGAGCAAGAAATTTTTGTCTGTAATAGATTTGCCCAAGCCATATATTGTCATATGAAAGAAGAAACTCTCAGAAGATAAATAAATGCATGTTTGATCATTTGAAATTATAAACATGATCCAATGTTTTACCCTAGTTTATTATCCTATTATTGTACTACATGAAATGCTTACAAAGTTTTAATACTCTTGTACAATATGCTGTGAGAGATACACCACCTGATGTTATATGAAATAAATCTCTCTCTGGGTATCAGTGCTGGAGGTATGATTCCTGCTATTCTGGAATTTTCCTATTTTCTGTCCTAATAAAAGCTTACATTTTTGGTTTAATACTGTGAATAAAGATGCTTTGATAGCAAATAAATTTAAAATCAAATGGGCCAATTCTCATTTAATGTAAATCACCATTGTTCTATTGAAATCAGTGGAGCTATACCAATTTATACTACATGAGGATCTGGCTCATAAAACTTTTGATTCCCTGTATAATCTAAGAAAAAACATTTCTTTCTTCCACTCTGAAGCAGAAAGGGAAACTGGGTGAAAAACAGAGACGTCCATCAAATTTCTAATCTGAAGTGCTTTTAGCTAAAGTTTAGATTAATTGCTCTGGCCATTTTCTGAAATGTTGTTTTTACGGAGATTGTGGCAGGACCCAAAATGATCTAGGCACTCTCCAATCAGAGGAACAAGCAGTCCCAGGCAAAAATGCCTTTTCTGAAGGAAAAGCTGGAAGTGTTGTGTTCATGACAATCAGAAGAAAGGCTGTTGTCTGTCAGCAGAATATAATTTTTTAGTTTTATGATGCTAGTAAACAATTAATCAAAAACATGAAGAGACTATTCTAAATTTAAAAGAGAAGTTTCCTTGATGGCCTAGTTCATTGCCACATAGGGGCCACGGGTATGCTCCAGACAGTAGTAGGCTAGATCCTTAGCACTGACCACAGTGGAGCAACTATGTATTGTTATTTGTAGTGTCTAGCGGCCCCACTCATGGATGGAGGCTCTACTGTACTATCTGTTGTATGGACACACAACAAAATGATGGCCCCTACCCCATGGAACTTGCAATCTTAGTTGCTGTGCATCTGGCCCGGGGTTCTAAGCCAAGGGTCCTCAACCTTTTTCTTTCTGAGGCTCCCCAAACACGCTACAAGAATCCTACAGCCCACCTGTGCCACAGCAACTGTTTTTCTGCATAGAAAAGCCAGGGCTGGCATTAGGGGGTAGCAAGCAGGGCAACTGCCCAAGGCCCCATGCCACAGCTTTGGATTTCTGCCATGGGTTCCAGCAAGTCTAATGCTGGGCCTGCTTGCCAGACACCCTGAAACCTGCTTGCAGACCCCCAGGGTGCCAAGGACACCCAGATGAGACTTGCTGTTCTAAGCCATAACGGAATGAAACAAGTACCCTGTATCATTGAACAGCGGCTTTCTGACTGATGAAGAATGGACAGTCATCCTGTGTCAGGATAGTGGCTGCAACCGAGGGTGCAGGGAATTTCCAAAGGGGGGCTGTAAGGTGCAGGGCAGGGAAGACAAGTGAATCCTTGACACTTTGGCAGAGAAGAGACAATTCCTCCCACCCCTTTACTAAAAAAAGGTATTATTGAGCTAATGGTTACACTAGAATTGAAATAGCCTGCAAAGTAAAACTAAGGGACTAAATTCAGCCCTGAGTGTAAAGTAGTACAATTCTCCACGGACTTTTACCTTCAAGGCTGAATTTGGTACAACTTGTTAAAAAAAAAAAAAAAAAGATGGGAGTTTATTTTCCATGCAGGCCAAGCTAGTAACTTCATAAAATAACAGAGTATTTTAAAAATCTGAGAAGGATAAAACTGAGGAGGATTTTGCCATTGGATATTGGGAAAGACCAAGGTATTTTAACTTTTATAGAAGGGGTGTTTATATAAACTCAAAAAGTTCAAATAACTTTGGAAAAGTTTTCCAAACATCTTATACTTTGCACTTACATTTAAAGAGATGCATTAATTTTAATTGTGTTGGGGTATAGAGTTTGATTTTAAATAAAAACTGCTTTCTTAATATTTTCCAGTAAACATCTGCTGTTGATTAAAATCTGATCTTTGGTCTTTAGAGGCAGAAAATTTTGTGAATTAGTTCACTATTAACCATAATTATTATTTATACAGTGCCTCAGATCAGCAAAATTTGGCCTCCATAGCGAGAAGAGTCAGAATTTATGATGATCTGCTTGTTCAATATCTAAGTATTTTAATACGTTCACCATGTTACAGGGTCTCTACATGTACAAGTTTGTTAGGTCAAATCTGCTCTTACGGGTCCTGTGCAGGTTGTATTGTACGCAGTTGAATTCTGCACCAGGCATTCTGGGTGACACTGAAGACATTCAGATTTTCTTTCAAATTCTCTTGGCTCCCTGAAAAATAAAGAAAGGAATAGAAGGAATACTTGACAAGATGTCAACTTCAAATTTACATTTCAGTGTTTCCATTACTTTTTCCGGTTTGGCTATATTAGGACGAGAATGAGATGGGAGGAGATATAGGAAGAACTTCTTGACTAGTCCTAGCACATCAATGTAACTTACTAAGCATAACACAGGGGAAGGTGAGAATAAGGAAAATTTGACTGACAGTGCCACACAGAGCAATCCAGATTGCAAACTACAAATTAATCTTTACATTTTAAATATTCTCAAAAATCTCAAACATTTTTTCTATCATTGCCGATCAGCAAAAATATTTCTAGTGATTCTGAGCCTCTAAATAACAACTTGGGAAATTAAACAAATTGGCTGATAATTAGATTCTTGTCCTTCCTATAACACACAATGAATCATTAAAATATGAAAGTGAGAACAGATGGTTTTGATAGCAATAAAGCTGTTCCACTTCAAGTAAGTGTGTTATTAATTAAACCAAATCTACCATTATTTGACACAAAAAAATGCCCAGATCTGCCCTGTAGGTCATAATATCTGGTGGAGGGAATTCTCTTGAAAAAGACAACAGCTGCTGAACTGCAAATTGCTAGACAAATATAAACATTATGAACACTAGCATACTGTAAATTAGTGTCTTAATATTAATTATTTTTTAAAAGTTAAACAAGCTTTAAAGAATTAGTAAAAAGGAAATAGGAAAAATATGTCCATTGGTAGTTCTATGGCTGAGTAAACATTCTGTGCTCTGAATCAGAGAGATAGCTGTGTTAGTCTGGATCTGCAGAAGCGACAAAGAGTCCTGTGGCACCTTAAAGACTAACAAAACTACTGAAGCATAAGCTTTTATGGGCTAATACCCTCTTCATCGGATGCATGCTCTGTATTCAATCGGATGCATGCAAAGTATTCAAAATCCTTCAGTTTTGGGATCAGCGTAACCCACATTAGCTGTTTCTTTAACATATATATTACAAGTTTAAACAACTATGAGAATGCTCCTTTTCAAGACCCAAGGACACTTTTAAATGCTGCTAAACATAAGCCAAGTTGATGAGATTATTTTGCTTGAAATTACTGGTGTGCTGGGGACAGTGTATTTAGGTTCATCATGCCTCCACTGCAGTTCAGCAATAAAAGTGAGTAAAAATTATAAGGACAAACTATTCAATTGGACCAGGCACCCAGTAATTTAGATGGGAGCCTGGGAATCTGAGGGCAGACTTTGACCTTAAGATGTTTAGGCCACGATCCAGCAAAATCACTGCAGCAATGAAGTAAATGATGCTACTAGAATTTCTGTTTTTTATATTCCCCTAGTAATGTTAATATTTTTCTTCCTAAGCTAACCCTCTCCATTCCCCCCCACCAACAAAAAAACCCTCTCCTTACCCTTGCATAACATTGCATTTTTTCACACATTCCCTTTGGCGACTGAAATGACGACAGGAAAAGCAATGGAATGGCCCTGGACCCCAGCAGCCTACTTCCGAGCATAAGGGGTCACAAACGTGTTCCGCAGCAGCTGAGAGAGACAAACAATAGCAGGAATTTCATAGAGAGTAATTAGAGCACCACAAATGACTCATTTTTGAGAGCCCATTTTTCCAAATTAACCTAGAGTAGATCTAAAGGATCCTGACAGCATTATAGAACAGGAGGAGAAACATTCATGCTTTACTCTAGTTTCCAAAGCTCGAAATTAAATGGGACTGTTAGTTTTGCAATATAAAAAAAGCATGTTGCTCTGTGGCTATTTATTAGTCGAATACAGATTATTCCGTTGTAAAGAAATCTACTCCTAAAATGGACATTAACATAAAAGAAATCAATATGCTGCAGACAGACACAATAAGGGCCTGATCCAAAATCCATGGAAGTCAAGGGGAAGCTCAGATTGGGTCCTGACTGAATGAGTCAAACATGTGGAGTTGGAACTTTCACCTTTGTCCTTCAGCTCCAAAACCACAAGCCTCCACTAGCTGCGCCATAGCAAAGCAGATCTTACCTAGCTGTCAGTCATTGTTAATCCTTTTTGCCCTGTGTAAGCCAGCTGCTAGAGCACGTCATACACACACACACACACACACACACGCGCACACACACACACACACTCTCTCCCTACAGTGCAAGTGAATGTGTTTGGAGTCAGGTGTTCTCCTCTGGAGTTTTAACTTTTTATATTGCTCCCCATTAGGGATGTATAAATCAAGCCTCTGCCAATGTGTGAGTGGGAAGGGTAGTTTGAACCAAAACAGCCAGAATCTAGGTTCTCAGAGGCCCAGAATGGCTCAAAATGTTGGGCTGATGAATCTCAGTGAGGCTTTAAGAGTGCTGAGATGGGGCAGCCTGAGGAAGCAATTTAGTATATATTCTCAAATGTGAATGCCTCTCTTCCACCCACCTCAGGTTTACATAAGTACAGCATCATCCACAGCCTTTGACAGGGAACAAGTTAAATTTTGGCTCTGACCTTCCTTGCCTCTGCCATGCAAGTGGACAGAAATTGCAACTAACACTCCAGGAGGGCACCACTGAAGCAGACATTCACATCAGCTGCAACACACACGCATTACTATAGTCACAGATTCAGACCCATATGCACTCTCAGTCAACTCAGCTGAAGTCCTGCTCCTATCAGAGTCAATGGCAAAGCTCCTAGTCACTTCAGCAGAGTCAGGAGTTCCCCCCTGCCTTCCACAACAAACTTCCCTTCAGTTCCACTATATAATCAAACACAATGAAGATATCCACTTCCTCGCAATCACATTCAAATGCTCCACCTCAGCTCTGACCTCAGACGTTCTTGAGAAACACCACATTATGAGCTTTGCCACTACATGCAGGTCACTTATCTCAATCTATCTGAGGGTGGAGTTAATACTGTATTTTCGAGAAGGACTGTGAGGGAATGGGAGTTGTACTTGGTTATATGTTGGCATTGATGGGAGCTGGCTATGGGGCAGAGGAGTGCTTGGTTATTGTTCAGCTGGCAAGACATGAATTGAGGTTGAGGGGAATGTGACTATCAGTTTAACTAATGCCTGGAATTTTAGTAATTGTGTTGATAGAAAAGGAGGTTGAACAACATCAACTGCAGCTTAACAAAGATTTTTGTTTGTGATAATATACAAGGAGGAAGAAAGGTTTGCTTAAATTACTGGTCACAATCCCTTTTTCTGCACCCTGCAATGGCATTTCCAAGAGGGACAAAAGAACTGTATTAACTTACTGCATTCGTCTTTATTTCTGTTGGATGCGATTTTTGATTTCTGAGTTTCTGTCACAAAGAGTTTATTCCAGTTCATTGTGTCAGCATAGCAGAGGTTCTTGTTTTTCATAATGGCAACATCACCATCACTTATTTCCTTGAGGGAGTGCAATCCCAGAGACTGTATCTTTAGGTTAACAATGGCAAGAGAATACTGACCACTAAAATGGGTGTGGGGCAAAAAAAACAACAGACAGAAATGGATTACTGAGTACATTTTCTTTCTGAATTTCAAAGACCCACTGTAATCTGAAAGTTTTACAAGGAAAGATATTGCTTGGTCCACCAAACTTAATTTATGTGACATTACAGATGTTTTTATGCCATATCTATTGTAAAGGTCCTATATTCACATCTGATTTTCTGTAGGGACTGTTAAGTCCTCTGACACACTGCAGAATGTATGCACTAATACTATATGGAGGTAAAGCTAAAGCCATTATTTTGCACTTGAGTCTGCCATACTACTCAGCATGTTAGTGTAGCACCAAGCACAATGGGGCCTTGATTCATATTAGGACTTCTGGGCACTGCTGTAATTCATGAGTTATATCACAGTCATGCCTAAAGGCACCAATTGAGATCAGGGCCCCATTGTGCTAGGCACTGTACATGCCCTGAATAAGAGAAAATCTCTGTACCGAAGAGCTAATAATCTATATGAAAGATGGACAAAGAGTGGAAGCAGTGAAACACTGGGATTGTCTACATGGTGGGGCAATGTGCTCTCTGGGGGCTGTGATTTCCAAAGCCCACTAACATGTTGAGCATTAATTGGTCCATGTAGACCCTGCTGATGTGCACTACTGTTTCAGATAGGACTATGTTCAACTGTACTAGGGAACCTTTAGTCTGTATCAGTAGGATCTACCCAGAACAATTAATGTGCAACTCATTAGTGAGCTTTTGACATCACAGTCCTGTAGAGCAGAGCTTCTCAAACTGGGGGTCGGGACCCTTCAGGGAGTCACAAAGTTCTTACGTGGGGGAGTGGGGTCGCGAGTTGTCAGCCTCCACCCCAAACCCCACTTTGCCTCCAGCATTTATAACGCTGTTCAATAGATATAAAAAACCATTTTCATTGATGGGGGTGGGGTCGTACTCAGACCTTGCTGTGTGAAAGGGGTCACAAGTTAAAAAAGTCTGAGAATCACTGCTGTAGAGCGTATTGCTCCAGCGTATAGACAAGTCCATATTATCACCATTTTACAGCTGGAACTGAAGCCCAGAGGCCCAGATTTTTGGAGTATTTAGGTATTACTCTGCTCTGTATTACAGGCCTTACTGACTTAGGAGCCTAAATCTAGTTTTCAAAAAATGACTTAGGAGCCTAAGTCAGGTAGGTGTTGAAAAGTGGAGCAGAACACCCCTCAAATATCTTTAAAAATCTCAGCCAGAGAGATTTTGTGACTTGCTCAAGATCACAGAGGAATACTGCCTCAGCACCAGTAACTGAAGCCACATGTCTCATGGTCCACTCCAGCACTCTAATCCCAAATCCATCCTTCCTCTCAGATACAAATAGGGACAAGGTCTTTTCTCAGTCACTTGGACACATAGGACCAAATTGGTATAAAATGATGCAGTTCCATTGACTTCAACAAGACTACACAAATTTACACCATCAGAGAATTTGGCCCACATTTTGCAAAACCTTTTATTATTTAGACAAATCGGGCCATAAACACAGTTTCTTTCATCCTCATTCTGGCACATGGTTTACTTACTGTTGCTTTGTTCTGCCTCGTATAATCTCCAGATTTTCAAAAGCATAGAGATCTGTGGCATTCTCAGGCCAGGCTTGAATCAACAAAAATCCTGAAACAGGAATAAAAAGCAAAACAAAAAACCCAAAACCTCAGCAGCTTCAAAATGGGATTTTTATTGTGAATTCCTGTTGAGCTGGGGAATGCACTTTTATCTTCTTCGCATCTTTATGAGACTTGCAAAATGAAGAATTACATTTTAGAGAGTCTGCAGATATTTTTAACGCTGCTTTGTAAACAGTTTACTTTCAGGCCACCAAGAGGGCTTAACGTTGTACAAGTCTAGTGTGTTATTGAGCTGTACATCCTGCAGCACTTGAGAGACCACAGGAGTTTCTGCTCTTATCAGGAAATACTGCAGCAGAGTGTCCCTGGATTTCATTGAAACACAAGGACAGCACTGGAGCTCTCTAGCAGTGGAAGCATTTAGGACAGGGGTGGGCAAACCAGGGCCTGCAGGACCATTCTGCCCGGCCCCTGAGCTCCCGGCCAGGGCGGCTATAGCCCCTCCCTGCTCGTCCCCCTCCCCCGCAGGCTCAGATTGCTGCCAGCACTCTGGCCCACTGCTCCTGGGTAGCGCTGTGGAGGCGTGGCCTGAGCTCCTGCCGTTCTAAGCAGCTTGGTAAGGGGGCCAGGGCTGAGGGGTTGGATAAGGGGCAGGGGGGTTGGATGGGATTCTGAGAGGGACAGTTGGGGGCAGGAAGTGGGTGGGGATCGGATAGGGGGTGAGGCCAGGCTGTTTGGGGAGGCACAGCCTTCCCTACCTGGCCCTCCACACAATTTTGCAACCCTGATGTGGCCCTCGGGCCAAAAAGTTTACCCACCCGATTTAGGAAATGGAAAAGAAGTGAGTGGGGAAAAGCACAGCAGAGTTTAACTGCTCAATACATCCATTTCGCTGCTTGGACCTTCAATGGAGAAAGAATTTGGGGAGCAGTAGTATGTAAAAGTTTTCTAAACATAGTGACAATTATACTTAAAGTAACTGGACATATTTAAAATGAGAGAGAAAGAGGGGAGACCATCGGTCTAGTTCAGATTTTACACTGCTTTACAATGGTGTGACTTCAACAAAAGTACTCCTGGTTTTGTTGGTGCGAGATCAAAATCAGGCCCAGGCTACTCAGTGCATGGATGCAAGGAAAAGGCATTCAGATTCATGACTCCCATTGATGCGATGGAAGCAATGGAGTACCATTTCCCAAAGAACCTTTGAAAAAAGTTTTCCACCAATAGAAATGCAGCCATTATTTCAGGGTGGGTTAGCAATGAGTGCCATTTGCTATGCCTCTGCTTCCTCAGACTTCTTGGGTGTCTGAAAGTGTTCTGGTTCTGCTCTTTAATATATCTGACAATTCAGCAGAAGGGATGGGCTGATAAAACCATACACCTTACACCAGATTCTGATCTGAGTTACATGGGTGTAAATCAGGGGTGGGCAAACTACAGCCCATGGGCCCGTCCTGACTGGCCCCTGAGCTCCCAGCTGGGGAGGCTACCTCAGCCTCTCCCCTGTTGTCCCCCACTCCCTGCAGCCTCAATACTCCATGCGAGCAGCGCTCTGGCCTGCCGCTCCTGGGCAGCGCTGCAGCCGCATGGCAGGCTCCAGCGGGACTGCATGCTCTGTGCTCCTGCGGGACGCGCAGTTGCCAGACGCGTTGCTCTGAGCGGCATGGGGTAAGGGGGCCGGAGGCTTGGATAAGGGGCAGGGGATTCCCAGGGGGCGATCAGCAGGCTAAAGGGAGCAGGGGGCTGTTGGATGGGGCAGAGGTTCTGCGGGAGCGGTGAGGGGACGGGGAACAGAGGGTTGGATAGGGCGTGGGAATCCCGGGAGGTCTGGATAGGGGTCAGGAAACAGGGGCAGTTGAGTAAGGGCTGAGGTCCTGGGGGGGGCAGTTAGTGTGTGTGTGGGTCTTGGGAAGGGTCTGTCAGGGGACAAGGAGCAGGGGGGTTAGATAGAGGGTGAGGTCCAGGGGGGATGGTTAGGGGCAAGGGGTCTCTGGAGGGGGCAGTCAGGGGACAAGAAGCATGGGGAAGATGGATGGGTCAGGGATTTTGAGGGGAGACAGTGAGGGGGCAGGAAGTGGGTGGGGTTAGATAGGGGGCAGGGCCAAGCTGTTTCAGGAGGCACAACCATCCCTACCTGGACCTCCATATAATTTTGCAACCCTCAGGCCAAAAAGTTTGCCCACCTCTGGTGTAAATCCAGAGTAACTCCACTGACTGCAGTTGAAAGGTGTTACTCTGGATTTATACTAGTGCTAACTTATATGATTTTCTTGTGTCTTTCTTAAAAACTGTTTTTATTCCTTTCCCCCCTTTGTTTATGTTTTCTGGGACTACAAAATCAGACAAAATTTTAAGCCAAACATATCGCTACCTGATATTTCTTTTACTGTTTTGAAGACATCCAGTTTCTTTGGGTCCAGTGGTTGTGTTTTGGTGAAGGTATCACTAAAAATCAAACAGATCATGCAATTTGAAAAAGAATACAAACTTTAACGGCTGCTTCTGGTAAAAGACCAACCGTGATCCCTCTTCCCCACACACATATGTATCAGTGATGACTTACCCTAGAAATGCTACTGGCAGAATGCTGACATCCCCATTGATCTTGGTACAATTTTTGAAAGAGTCAATATTTGTAGCATTTATGGAGAGAATCCCTTTCAGTTCACCTATTCCAATCCCATTGCAGACTGTTAAAATGAAAGCACAAAAGCTGCAGGTTTCTTAGGGATTTTAGCAAATGAATGAATTTAAGAAAATAAACATCAATGTGACGTTATGCTGGCTAGAGTCTATTGTAACAGTTTTCTCTTGAGATCTGTAGCTATAAAATTAATTACAGAAATACCCAACGTGAGACAGCTGGCAAGACATGGTAATAATTTGAGAAATCAGAGGTGCATAGGCATTGTGGAACTTCAGACTTGTGCACAATACTGCTTTGGTCTTGTATGTTTAATAATTTTTTAAAATTATTAAACAAACATAAAATTATTTAAAAGCCGGGGGGAGAGAAACTAACAGTTATAAACAAGGGTGAAAAGACTGTTTTCAGGTGAGTTTTTTTAAAAGGGGTCAGAGGGCCAGATTCTCATCTCACTTAGATTAGTTTCCCATCAGGATATTTCCTGTGATTTTAATGGAGTTTCTCCTCATTTACATGGGATGAATGAAGGGGAGAGAGATATGGCAGTAGCTGCAGATGTAAAAGCCTTTTGCACCAAGGAGCAGGTTTATGGGAAGAGACAGAGAAGATGAGCTGGGAGGAGAGAGACACACAAGATCTATGAGATAGATAGCAACAAGTGTATTAAGAGGATCGGAAACTGGATGGGTAACCAACAGGGCTGTGTAAGGATGGGACTCCTAATCATCAAGGTAAGAAGAGATGCAAGCATGCATGTGTATCTTCAGCAGAGGGAATGTCGAGGCTGTGATATGAATGAGTAATATTGCCTTATAAGCACATAGAAGATCTGGACATGATCCTGCACAAACCACAAAGCAGTCTGAACTAAGGAGTGATGATGGTGGTAAACAGACATTTATGATAATATATATGATGTTGCAGTTGCTGGACATGCTACTTGCAACACTAGGATATAAGTAGGGCCCCAAGTTCTACGCAAGTGCAAGAGGTTTAGGCACACAGACACTGCCTTACTGGATCAGATCCACAATCCATCTAGACCACCATTCTCTCTCTGGCAAGTGCCAGATGCTTCAGAAGAAGGTACAAAAATCTTGCAATAGGCAGATGTTGGATAATCTGCTCCCAAGATAGGGCTCATCTTTGTTGTTATTTTTTAAAATATAAGATGGCTGCTGCTCAATTTTTCGTACAGCCCAGGATCTGGTGCAAGCCTGCAAAGGTGCACACGCACACAGACACACTTCTCCAAACACACCTGTGTTTGGATTCTGACATTCTGAGCCCTAAGCTATGTCAAGTGTAAGAGGCCCCATACACAAATTATTTTATTATTATTATTTTCACAGAAAGGACATTGAATATATAAACATGAAAGCTTTATATTTGCACTATACAAAGGCGAAGTTGTAAAAATAGAATAATCTAACTGAATCACGTCTTGCAATATGCAAAACGGTTTCAAATGAATATATTTTCGTCTATGGATTTCTTAATTAGTAAATATGAAAACTTTATATCTACAGCAACACAAAAGCAGTTACAGTTACACGGACCAACTTAATTAATGTGAGCAGTACAACCTGTAGTATGTCTGTTTGCACATCACAATTTTAACACTGAAATTTAAAACATTTTCTTTCATGATTTTTGGAGAGCAAATTCATTGATGATGTCCTCAAATGATACGCTACGGAGTTTGTCACTTCCGACACACAGACTGCTTAGGGCAGATAGCTTTTCTTGCACCATTTTCTAGGCAGACATATCTCTTTCTGTTTGCTTCTCTATCCTGTTTCCTCCAGGACCATTAATTAATCTTGAGTAAATGCCTCAGGCACTGTCATATGTGCGAAATAGAAAGAAAGAATTTACCAGAAAAAAGACTGGTAATCTCTACACAGCCATCGAGAAAGTGAGAAAAGCTAGTCTATATTAAACAAATATAATGAATATTATAGGCTTTAATAGCCTATAAATCATATATGCACAGAGTTTGAAATAACCTGCTCAAATAAGTACTCAGAATATTTTGATATCTATCTATCTATCTATATCTTCCTTCACTTCTCTCAGAACCCTCTTTTATCCTTTTGTCAGCACTCTCTGATATTTACTGTGACGATTCCCAGAACTGACAGAGGGAAGCCAACACAAATTTATCCTCCTCAAGATCCACTCGACCCAAGTCCATAAGACAATCACCCGCAAACTCAATTGTGTGAAGCACAGATAGAGCATGAAGCAGAAAGCAGTGTGCATACTAAAATACACAATTGTATGTATGTACAGATCAAAAGAAGAAAGAACCCACTAACACTTAAAAAAACAAAGAAAAACAGGAGCGAAGGCACTATAGGACTGAGTGTGCTGAACCGTAAACAAAAGATGGTTTCCTTCTGGCTATTACCAGCCCAGGGGAACGCAGGGAATGAGCCCCTTACAAGTAGGAGCTTGGCAGGATTGCTTCGTCACACTGCTGTCTCAGAACTCAATTTTTTCCTGATTTTATCGCAGTGAGATTATTTATTTAAATATAAAGGCAAGGTCGGAATGTTACCAGTAGCAATTCACCAGCAAAATGCTGCCTTAGGACAGGGGTTCTCAACCTTTTACTCTCTGAGGCGCCTCTCCACATGCTATAAAAACTCCAGGGCCCGCCAGGGGGCCCTGGGTTATAGGTCTTGGGCATAGGCATAGTTTGACTTCTGTTTTGGGGGAGCAGGGGTCAGCGGGGCTTGAGCCAGCTCTGCATGGTGGGGTCCAAGGAGGCAGTGCAACCTCCACTCTGACTCACCTCAGCAGGCCACCTAGCCTGTCTGGCTTGGGGAGCAGGGATGCAACCAAACTTATAACTTAAAGTTCGGGTTTAGCTCAAAAAGTTTGAAAACAGCTCAGGGTGCAGGGAGGGGGTAGCCGGGGCTGTGTGCACACAGAGGGTAGCTCAGGGTGCAAGGAGGGTATAGCTCAGAGTGCAGTGAGAGGTGTATTAGGGACTATGTGCTGGGAGGACTCCCCTGTGGTCCCTGTTCCCAGAGGAGTCTGCAAGCCACGGAGCCGGGTCTCCCCAACCAGGGGGCTCTTATGGCTGCCTCTGTGGGAGCAAAGGGGGCTGGGAGCTAAGAAGCAGCTTCAACCTGGAGCACCATCAGGAGATGAATGGATGATGCATCTGCCTGCTCCATGGCACCAGCCAGAGCAGCAGCTGCCCTGGACTGCCTGGATCTGGCTTCCCACCTCCGACGTGACCAGAAGGTGGGGAGAAGAGATGGTGGGGGGAGCGGGAGGGACGGTGTGGAGCTGCCCCTGGGACTGCTTTGCTCTTGTGCTGCAGTTTGGAGGTACGGGGGTGTGGGGGGGCATTCCCTCCATGTCCCCAACTCTGCCCATGGGCTCAGGGCTTCTGTCCCCAAGGGAGACCCTGGGCTTGGAGCTCCGGGATTCAGCCCCATGCCTCCTGGCTTCAGCCCCATGGGGGTGTCAGGGATTGGGGTTTCAGCCCAATGGGGGACACCGGGAATCAAGGATTCAGCCCCATGCCTCCCGGCTTCAGCCTCACGTGGGGCACCAGAGATTGGGGCTTCAACCCTGCATGGGGCACCGGAGATTGGGGCTTCAACCCTGCGTGGGGCACCGGAGATTGGGGCTTTCAGACGCAGGGCCCCACAGCCCCCCTGAAAGGGCTCATGGATCCCCAGGGGGCAACAGATCTCCAGTAGACAACCGCTGCCTTAAGAGACTGATAGACTTACTCATAGAAATACTAATTTTGTAAGTACAATTGTTTTTTTCTCAACTCTGGCCTCCCACCTGCCAATAATGAACAATTACTAAAGGGTAAGGGTAGTGTAAGGGTATTTGTATAGCCAGATATATATATTTTTATCACATTTGAATGAAAATGTCTCTATTTAGAGAGCATTTCCTTTATTTATCAACTGATTTTGATAAAATTTGAGGGGTTTTTTTAGAGCCCCTCATATTGCGAGGCCCTAAGATGTACCTTAGTTAGCCAATGCCTTAATTGGGTCCTGGTACTCCCATGGCTGAAAGGTTGGTGAGAGCAGGGCATGGACAAGATGGTAAAACAAGCTAGGCAAAACTTTTCATGAGCCAGCATTTACTTTCTGCACATGCTGAGTGAGCCATTTTGAGTACATATTCTGGAGCATTAATTTCCCTGCTAAACTCCTTGCTTAGGCCTCCATATTATTAGATATTAATATTGTAGTAGCACCACGAGGCTCCAGTTAGGATCAGGGTCCCTTATGATTGGATGCTTTGTCAAGTAAATTCTCCTCACGCTAAAAATATTAATATCTTGCCGCACTTTTCGTACCTTTGCTACATGGACCATCACATTTTTTACATTTCCGAACACCATTTTTTTCCACTTCATAGGTATCAACATTACACGAGCGAACACAGGAGCCATGGTCTGTCACCACAAAGTTATCTGCAAAGACAGGAAGGGAAATGCAATGTGTGCAACAAAACAAAGGAGAGATGCTTTGGGATTTGTATTTATGCTGTAAACGGGCATTTAATTGATTGAAAACGCTGAAGTACCTTTTCACTTTTGAATAGAGAAGAGGTGAATTAAAATACACAATATTAGCACATTTAGAGCTTGCTACGTTCAAAGCACTAACCAAATTACAGACATTAACAAATTAATTCCTCACAATATTCTGGAGGGATGGGGTGAATAACTATTATCATCATCATATTAGTTGAGACAAAAATTTGGCCTTTCTTAAAGCCAAATAGCGAATCAGTAGCATAACCAGGAGTAGAGCTCAACACCTCCTGATTTCCAACCCCATCTTTTATAAAATAACACCACCTTTATAACAGGCTATGGTGACCTTCATTCAGATACAGATCCTAAGTCTGTGACTTGGGTCCTTCTCTACCTTAAATCAATGTTCTTAAAAGATCATGGACAGGGAATAGAGAGAAAAAACACAACACAACAAAACACACACACGGCAATGAACACAGGAGCTAAGGAGAACTTGTATGCTTTGTGATGTGATACCATAGGTGTTAAAAACAATAGATTTCTGTAAGCCCCCACTAAGAAACAGCCCTGCTTTATTTATGGGCTTGCCCCTGTGCCATTGGAGTCAGTGGGAGTTTTGCCACTGATTTTAATGGGAGTGTGATCAGGTCTTATGAGAGAGTTTGATGGATTTTATCAAATGTTTCTTTTTGGCATTCACCGGTAAAGACTAAGCTAAAATCTTCAATATTACAACAAAAACAACACTAAAAACCCAATAAAAATAACTGATAAAATAGAAAAGGCTTAAATTTTTTGTATCAGCTCCATCTCATTTCTGATTTTCTGCTACTGGTTTCCATAGCAAAAGCAGCTGAGAAGAGTGAAGAAATTCCTTGGTCTAAATGGGGGCATTAAGTTGAGGGGGCTTGAACTAGGTGAGAAAGAACTGATAGCAACCTCTGCCTGCCACCTCCTTCACCCTCTATCTTCCCTGCTCTGACCAGATTGCAGGCTTAAGTGAGCTTACGTGGGCATTCTTTCACGCAAGTGGCTCCAAAGCTATATTTTCCATCTGGGTTGACATCCATCTGATAGGTGGTCGGGTTGTACAGAACTAACGGTGGACAAGTATCCTTGCATGTTGCTTCATCCCGAAACTTGCGGCATGCCTGCCATTGAACAATGTGACAATGGTGCAAAATAAACTGGTCTATTTTTACAGTGAAAAGGAAGATACAATAAATGCATAATTCCTGTTTTATAAAGCTGCTACTGCCAGATCTACTAGGTTCTTAGCGTTAACTGAGGCACGGAGCACTTTCCAGGATTGGGCTCTTGTGCTATTGAGGTAAAAGAGTCCAAGGGCGAAGGACAATCTTGTTTGACATTTACAAAAATAGAGCATGAAGGTTCTTAATCTTAATAGACTCATGCAATTAACTTCTACATTAACAAGTCCTTACGAACTAAGGTTACAACACTGGACCAGACCCCTGAGAGGTGGACCCTTCTACTTGTATGGAGAGCCCATGGCTTCCACCTAGAAACAGGGCTCTGCCTGCATGTATTGGATAACAAGAACAGAGCTAAGAAATCAGAAATCAGATCAAGATAAATGGCTGTTTTCTTTACTGGCAACTTTTTTATAACATGAATGAAATAAAGTCCTTGCAGTCAATTACTGACCTGGACAGTTAAATATTAATGTAATGCCATTAGGCTTGGCTACAGGCGATGCACAATTTAATGGACATTTACGAAGTGCAAGTCATTTCTACAAGGCTAACTCTACATTCAAGTTGACAATCTTTTTTCCTCCCTTGGTTCTTCCCTAAGTTTTCTGAGTAGAGAGAATTAACATTCCCTTCCATGCATCAATAAGAACATAAATAATGTGATTTGTTTACATCTTTAGTGGACACCAAACAAAGAAAGAAAGGTAAACTGGACCATTTCCATAGAAGTTGCTTGAATTCCACTTAATTTAGTGTTAAGCCCAAACTAAATGGAATCACTTGTTTTAAAAGGGAGACAGGTTCACAGAACAGAACATCAGTGGAAACACTGCAACAGTTTTTAAAAAAAACACCAATGTAAACAGGTTTTTCTGGATTCCATCCCTTGAGTGCTGTGAACCCTAGCAGAGTTGTTCTAGTAAATGAAAGACAGAAAAGGGAAATTGCATAACTTATTATCATGGTCTAAACTAAATTAAATGCACAAAGGGTATTAAAAATGATGAAAAGTAAGTCTGATTTTTAAAATTCTTTGTTTTAAAATTCTAAGCTGTTGTTGCCAAGTGTAAGAAACATGTGACCCGGATCATCAGCTGGTGCCAGGGTGACCAGACAGCACATGTGAAAAATCAAGACAGGGTGTGGGTGTGGAGGGGGAATAATAGGAGCCTATATAAGAAAAACACCCCAAAATTGGGACATCTGGTCACCCTAACTGGTGTAGACTGGCAAAGCTCCACTTCAGTGATTTACGCCAGTGGAGAATCAGTCCCTTACATATTTTAATAAGACATTTTGTGCTCAGTGTCACTTTCAAGGCTCCTAAGATAAAAAAAAAAAGTTACAGTGCATTCAGCCCAAAGCTTGGCTGCTGCTGTTGAACTTTAAACATGTTGCTGTAGTATTACCAGGCAGTCACTCTCGCGAGGCCCTGTACATCCAGCGGCACACTGGTTATGACAACAGTCACTGGGCACCCTTCCTCTGCATCGGCCTGAACATTGCTGAGCACAGATGACTTTTGTTACTGAAAGACAGGAAAAAAATGAATTAAAATGCATATTTGCTAAACCAAGATTGACAAGTAAGGAGAAAACTCCAGATAAAGAGCACATGGGTAGAGCCTCTCATAGGACACCAGTTTCCACTCTCATTATCAAGCAAAATGTGTGGGATGGAGAGGCCAGAAGGGAGTTTCTGAGCTTTCCCTCGCCAGTGTATTAGAGCCAAATTCATCTCTCAATTACCCTGCAGTAAGGCATCAATTCTGCAAGACACTGGGCGCTCTGGCCCTGATCTAGAAAAGCACCGTTAAGCAATAGGCATACATGCTTTGGGGAAAAGGGGCCTGTGCTCAGCACCTTGCTAGATCAGGAATAACTTCACTGGCAACAGTGGAGTCACTCCCAATTTACAATGGCATAAGACAGGAGAATTTGACCTTTGTCTCTAATAGTTTTTCTGAGATAATAAAATATCAGTTGGTGCAACCTTAGAGATATTAGCTTGGTGGGAAGACCAGCTTTATATTAACAGGTTACAGTGCATACTCTGTGTGTCATTAAGGTTCCTGTTAAGTCAGGGGTGGGCAATAATTTTCACAGGGAGGCACTCCACAAATTTTCATAAAAGTCATCAAAGGCCACACATTTCTACTATATTAATAGAGTCATGTGGGATCTGGGAGGGAGTTTGGGTGCAGGAGGGAACTCCAAGCTGGTCCACAGTGTTGGGGTGCAGGAGCAAGTGAGGAGTGTGGGCTCTGGGAGGGAGTTTGGTGGAGGAGGGGGCTCCGGGCTGAGGCAGGGGATTGGGGTGCAGAGACTGGGAAGAGTTTGAGTTCAGGAGGTGGGTGTCTAACCAGGGAGAGGAGCTTACCACAGATGGCTCTTGGACGGTGACAAAACAAGGCTCAGGCAGGTTGCCTGCATGCCGTGGTCCCACGCTGCTCCCGGAAGTGGCTGCCGCTGACTGCTGCTGGCACGTCTCTGCGTGCCCCTTTTGGGAGCAGCATGGGGCAACAATAGGCAGGCAGCTTACCTGAGCTCTGCTGTGCCATGGGACTTTTAGCAGCCTGGACGTGGAGATCATGAGGGGGCAAAGAAGACCAGACAGAAATGTTAGTCATGGCGGGCCAGACAGAAATGATTGATGGGCCGAATCTAGCCTATGGGCCATATTTTAGTAGTGGTGGCCAGAGCCCTGGGCTCTTTAAATCGCCACCTGAGCCCTGCTGCCAGAGCCCTGGGTAGCAGTGGCGGGGTTCCGGTGATGATTTAGAGCGCCGGGGCTCTCAGCCGCCACTACCATAGTGGAGCCCCAGGCCCTTTAAATCGCTGCCAGAGCCATGGGGATCCTGGGTGCCGCTGCTACCCCAGGACTCTGAGAGCAATTTAAAGGGCCCAAAGCGCCAGCTGCTGCTAGTAGCTCCAGCCCCTTTAAATTGCCACCTTGGAAAGCCGGTCCAGTACGCCATACTGGCTTACTTTCACCTCAAGGGGTAGCAAGCAGGGCAACTGCCTGAGGCCTCATGCCACAAGGGCCCCCGCAGAGTTGCACTGCTCAGGCTTCAGCTTCAGCCTTGGGTGGCGGGGCTCAGGGTCTGGGCTTTAGTCCCAGGAGGCAGGGCTTTGGCTTTCTGGTCTGGGTCCCAGTGAATCTAATGTTGGCCCTGCTTGGAGGTCCCCTTGAAACCTGCTCGCGCCCCCTCCCCCAGGGGGCTCGGATCCCTGGTTGAGAACAACTGGTGTACAGGATGGTGTCAACTATGAAGCTCCCAAATGGGCACAGAGTAGTTAAAATATTTTAAAAATTCTCGTAACTAGAAATAGTCGCACTGCAGTTCTATCACAGTTAACACTTAAATTATCCGAGAATGGCACTCTGCTACAGGGTAATCAACCAGGATAGGCTTGTTTCTTTCCCCTTCTATTTTTTGTTAATTTATTATTATTTACTTTTTCTTTCTGTTAAACTTTTGCACCTAAGCTTTTTTATGTTGTGATCTCATATCTGTAACCAAGTACAACATTTTCAAGGAAACATTATCTCCAGAATGTACATAATTGGTATAGCTGCAACTCCTCCACTCAACCAGAAACAGTGGGATAAAAGATACATTGTTTTACAACAACCGAGTTCTCATATAATTTTTGTAAGCATCAGCAAGGGTGTAAAATAGATCATCATTCTGAGAACCACTGACAAAAGCTTCCTACTAGAAGTATATCATGACAAATGTTTCTATTTTGTGGAGTATGTTCCACATATGTTCAAGGGTAGAAACAAATATAACATAAAAAATGTCCCACATATGGGATGCATTTCCAGATTCATAAACAGCTTAACAAAATGAGTATTAATTGCTAAATAAGCTGCATCCTGCAAATGCATATGTGCGTGCTTAACTTTATGCACCCTTGAGTAACCCCACTGAAGTCAATGAATCTACTCACGATGTATATGATTCAACACATGCATAAATGTTTGCAGGATCAGGATCTAAATTTCTTCAGCCTAATGGTTAGCATTACCTCTGGACACCATGTTAACAGTGAACATGATCCTGCAAGTGCTTTGCACATAGAACCACTATTTACATTAATGTATACAGAATAACTGCAGGACTAGTCTCACAATATCCAGTATAGGGTGTTTTATGAGCAGCTGTGAAGGACTGAGGAGTGAAGCCATTAGAGCTGGTTGAAAAGCTTTGAAACCAATTAAAAAATAGTGGGAGGGAGGAAGATTTGAGTGTTTTTTTTCAACCTGCTCTAGAAGCTATGTAGATCTGGCCTGATACTTGAATTGTGAGCAAGATGCTCAGATTTAAATACATTTGTAGGGCTGGATTCTGCTGTCACTTATGTAGATTTAAATCAGAAGTACTTCCACTGAACTCAGTGGAATTATGCTAGTGAAAATCTGGTATGAGAGAAGAATAAGGACCCATAGCATTTTCCTGAATGCAGACAACACATATTATAAAACAATGGAATAATAAACTATCAAAAGAAACAAAAAGTATTCAAAGTACATTCCCCATCCATCTTTATATAGTGAAAAGTAAAATCCTCACAAGATCTTTAAGGCTCTCTGAACATCTTGTGTTTGTTATTTTCTTGATGCCCAAAGCAAGCATCCAATGTGCAAAATTACAGGGCAAAGCGTGTTCAGTCTGCGAGTGACGGGACTGCCTAAGGATTCTGAAATGCTCTCTAAATAATTAAGACTCCTCTCCCATGCTGTGAATCCCTTGAGCCATGTACACTTTAAAAGCCATCTCTTCATTTCTGAGAGCGGTCAGGACTTGCTTTATATGTCTGCAGGATATATGAGTGTGACCTTTTCTGACTATCTGGTATTCATGTTGGAAGGAATTCTACAAAGAGGATTTTAAAAAAACAACACAGTAGTGGTGAGTTATTCCTATTCTCAGCATAAAATATTATGTAAGAGTTTGTATGTTTATACACAGTCATTCTACTTGAAACAACAGAAGTGGAGAAAATTCACATTACAGCTACTTCATTATCCCTTTATAATTACTAAGGGCTATATTTTGGAAAAAAGCTACAGGAAGCAGGAAAAGTGCTTCCAAAACTGAAAGCGTCACACAAAGGCTGAGCATTCATGGACAAATCTTGGTCCAGTCCCAGTTATCTGGGGTTTCTGTGCTGTTTCTCTCCACAGATGTAGCCGCTCAATGAGGAGCTGCAATGGCTTTTGTTTTCTTTTTGTTTGCTATACAAGAGGAGGGGTGCATGCATATGCAAAAACATAATGGAAGTTACTACTGCAAGGATCATCATTAACTATCACTCCGATACCTCATAGATTGCTAGAGGAACATGCCACCCAGGGCCACAGTGTGCTTATGGGTCCCTCAGGGCAGTGGAGTGGAGCATAGTGTTTTCTGTAAAACACTTGTCATCACATCACGACTCTACAGGCACATTATTCAATGAATAAAAAAACAACAAATACCTAAGGGCACACAGTCAAGGATATTTTAAATTAATCTGTGGACTTACATGTCTGGCAGTTCTCTATGCCGGCACCCCAACAGTAGTCTTCTGTACAATTTGCATGACACTTGGAACCTAAAAATGTAAATGTTAAATTGATAGGAAAACCTTTATGATGTAACATGAAATTGATAGATAACGCACCAGGGCTTTCTGGAACTGATTCTTAGTCTTTCAGTCACAACATATCCCCCCTGGGCCTGTTACTAGAGCTATAGGAGAGCTTCTATGCCACACACTGAATGATGAGGATAAAAATAAACACGAAACAGAAATCCATTCAGTAAGCACTGCCCATCCTCTGTACTGAATGAGAACGTGCAAATTGGTGTTTGCTATTGATACTGTAGATTTGTAGGCAATCAGTTAGCAGGTAGAATTAGAGCCCTAACTTGAAGAGCATGTTTATCTGCAATTTGCTTCTAAAACTGGGCAGAACGGAACATGAAACAAGTATATCATCTCTGGGAACTGAAAGACTAACTGCCCTCCTCACCTGGAAAGTCTGTATGGTTAGAACTCCTGGCCAGATCGTAATTTGTCATGTAAATCAATGTTTTTGAATAATATACCACTGACAACAAAATAAATATGACTGTATTTGCAAATGATTGGCAACATTTACTCTAACCACAGGATAATTTGTACCCTGACTTAATTACTTTTGTCTCCACAGCTCTGACAAAAGTAGTTCTCAGCACTGAACTGTGCAACACACATATAATTAATGAATACAAGTAAGGGAGAACAAACTTGCAGAGTTAGTACAGGCCTTCCAATCCTTACGCCTCTCCCCTTATCTTTTTATTGTTGTTTTTGTTGTTTTATTTTTGTTTGTTTTCTAATGACAGGGACACAATTATCTTACATACTCATTATTTAAACAGAAAAATGACTGCCTGAACAGATTAATCTAAAACTCACTACATTTAAGGAGTATTTCTTTCTAGGGCAGTTTTGTCCAGTTAATAACACATGGCTCTTTCCAACCCCCTCACTGCCAAAATAACTGAACAAATGCCAATACTTGTCTAATAACTGACTGATTTACTGTTGGACCAAAGGGATTCCAGTTTAAATGTTAAAGGTTAAAATTTCCATAGTACTCAAGGCCAAACTCTGTGCTGAATTACACCTCCTGCAATCCCACTGACTGCAGTGGGGTTCCAGGGTGTATTGTCAACAGAGCGTGTCTTAGTGCTTAGTCAATTTCTCAACTGAAGTAGATCAGAAAATACATGTGCCAATCTATAGTGCCAAAAATGCTCAAGAATTAAAACAAATTCTTTTCTCCCTCCTTAAAATTTTGTGAGCTGAATTTAGATCTTACAAAGGATTAATAGTACTGGCTTGGGTCAGATAT
Source organism: Dermatemys mawii (assembly GCA_007922305.1). Taxonomy (NCBI): domain Eukaryota; kingdom Metazoa; phylum Chordata; order Testudines; family Dermatemydidae; genus Dermatemys; species Dermatemys mawii. Next base: position 18,156,675 of record ML677371.1, on the reverse strand, counting down.
AAGCATGGATACATGTCATATAAGCTTTCAAATCTACATCTACCTCCATGCTGATCTAAAGTATTGCTGTTAATCCATTTCTGGTCTTCATTTTTGCAAAGATTTCTTAATACTGTCCAACCACGTGTAGAGTTCCTGATATTCACAAATAGGAATTAGGACCTCAACCCATCAATGCATTCAACACCTTGAGAGTACCCACAAAGTTAAGCATATACTTAAGAGCTTTGCTGAATCAAGACCTTATGCTGTAAATTCAAAATCCTTGGAAAGAAAATTTGTATGCATTATATTGATGTGTGTCATTTTCAGGACCAGCTCTAGGCACCAGCAAAGCAAGCACATGCTTGAGGCGGCACATTTCCCGGGCGGGGAGGGAGGGAGGGCACATTCATAGGCGCCGACTTTACCTGGCACCAGAGGATGCTCGCGTCCCCCTGGCCCCACCCCAACTCTGCCCCCTTCCCCGCCCCTATTCCAACTCCTTCCCCAAATTCCCAGCCCTGCCTCCCCCCCGGGTGCACCACTTTTTCCCTCTTCCCCTCTCCCTCCCAGGCTTGCTATGTGAAACAGCTGTTTTGCGCAGCAAGTCTTGGAGGGAGGGGGAGAAGTGGACTGGCAGCATGCTCAGAAGAGGAGGCGGAGTGGAGGTAAGCCAGGGCGGGTGTGCAGGGAGGACTGCAGGAAGTAACCTCGGGGGAGGGGCAGAGGAACTACTCCCCATCCCAGCTCACCTCACTGCCACTGCTCCGCTTCTCCCCCCTCTGTCCCTCCCTCCCAGGCTTGCTGTGAAACAGCTGTTTTGCACGGCAAGCCTGGGAGAGAGGGGGGAGAAGCAGAGCGGCGGCACGCTCGAGGGAGGAGATGGAGTGGAGGTGAGCTGGGGAGCACCCACCCATTTTTCCCTGTGGGTGCTCCAGCTGAGCACCCACAAAGCACCCACAAAGTCAGCGCCTATGGACACATTTCCAGGGGTGGCATTCCGGCCAAAAAGCGGGGATGGCCAAACATTTTTTAGCTTGGGCCGGCAAAAAGTCCAGTGCCGGCCCTTGTTGTTTTCACCAAAGCAGCACACATTTAAGGCTGCACCCAAAGCCCACTGATATCAATGGGAGCCAATCCATTGACTTCAGTGTGCTTTGGATCAGTCTCTTAGGTCCAAATCTTGGTCCTAGTAAATTTAATAACAAAATATAATAGGCCTATGTGAGTAGGATTTGAAGTCAATGCATTTACATAGACGTGTTTGCCAAAATGGGGCTATAGAGTGCAATAAATAGGTTAATGGTACTGCTGTCTGTAATGGAGTGACTACTCTTTTGTTAAATGTATACTTACAATTAGCCAAATTATTCTGATAATCCAACACCATTGTAGGTTTTTTGTTCAAATCAACAATGTCGTCCCACAGAACTGTCTCCATGTTGCACAGTTGTGGATTGTTGCTGATTTTAACTCCTCCATTAAGAATTTCTGCAAAAGAAAAACAGGAGAAAAATGAAGCAATTGCATGATTGCTCTCTTTCTTCCTTCATGAAAAGGAGATAAAACACAGTCAGCAGATGTCATGTTAATGGAAAAGGACAATCTACAATATATTACTATACTTGAAAGAAAGCATAACTGTCAAACAAGGGTCCAGTGCTGCAGCCTTTGCACATTCAACCCACTTTCTCTCCCAGTGAACCCAATGGAAATTATGGATGTGCACAAAAAGCAAAACTGGGTGTCAAAACCGAGTGGCTGAAATTTTCAGGATTGAGTTGTGATTCTCGGTGTCTCCATTTCGAGGTGCTCAGACTGAAGCACTTTGAGGTTCTCAACACTTTCTGAAAATCAAGCCCCATCTAAGGCATCTCAAACTGGCACAAAAACATCTCTCCGTTTTGGGTCAACACTCATTACTCTGCAATTCTATAGGATCCCAAGTGGATTAACTCCCAGATGTCTGTGGGCCTATGCACCATAAAACAAAGAACTTTCCACCACTACCAGCAAACTGGGTAGTTATAAAGTGGGCAGGTATTTGGATAAGCTACATTTAACTTCATTCAGACTATCTCTTTTGGAACAGGACTCTAAAGGTCAATGCTGCTTAAATGGAGCTTTTCATAAAGATCTGAGAGTTTGCTTAAAAAAAAATAACAGTTCACCATCGCATTATTTGCCCCACCACTTCACCTGATAACCGTCTCATTGGCAGCGCCCTAAGTCCACCGGTTATGTGATAGTTGGATAAAATTGCCAGCGCGTAAAAGTTGTCATAAAGCACGTTTCCTCGGATGATCTGGAGATTATCCAGTGGAATGCTATCCACACTGTTGAGTGCTATTAACACGTAGCCTGCAACCTCCTGAATGGTCTGAGGAAAATCAGAAGGAACAAAACATTTAGTGTCATTGTGTCAAGCTGTTTCTCTAAGCAGTTTGCTGAGAGGAAAACAAGATTCATTTGAAGAGATTTATCACCTCAGAACACAGATCAATGACCCAGTTGTGAATTTCTGGTAAACCACAGCTCTTTATTTTTACACACAGGTGAGCTACATTTGATATAATTACTCCCATAATCTCTCTGTATTCAAAAATATTGTAACCTGATAACCAGCCATGACATAAACAGAGTATTGAAAACACATTATTTCAAAAGCACAAATCTGAGGAAGCACGATCGAGTGCAGGGGTTCTCAAACTTCACTGAACCACAACCCCCTTCTAACAAAAATTACTACATGACCCAGGAGAAGGGCCAAGGCCCAGGCCCCATCATCCTGGGCAGAGAGGGTCCAAAGCGAAGTCCAAAGGCTTCATCCCCGGGTAGGGGGACTGTAACCTGAGCCCTGCAGCCCAGGGCAGAAGCTGAAGCCTGAGCCCTGGGAAGTGAGGCTCAAGCTTTGGCCCAGCCAGTCCAGTGCCAGCCCTAGCAGCCCCATTAAAATGTGGAAAGTGGGTCACGATCCACAGTTTGAGAACCGCTAATCTAATAGTGCGTAACGTATTAAACTGGCAGTCAGGAGAGCTGAGTTCTACTCCCAGTTGTTCCACAATCTTGCCACGCTATCTGCTTGGGCCATGCCAGAAAGCACTTTTTTCGATACCTCCAGTAAAATATTTACACCTCTTTCATTTCACTTCCCTCCCAACAATAGTTCATTCACTTGTGCACGGACAGGAGCATGAGACAAATGCAGTAATGGAAAGTAGTTCATGCATTACTGTCTAGGATTATCCTTGAAGGTCACTCAAAATTATTGTCTGGACAGAACACAGCTAGCTTGCTTGGTGCAGGAACATGTTACACAAGTAATGATGGATGAGGCTGTTACATGCCTCGGTTTCTGGTTATTAGGGAGATTACATCTTCTGCCAGGTATCACCAAGGCAGCAGAATGTTCAGACTAATGATAGGCCATTTTCAGTGAACAGCCATCAACACTGCAGTTTGCTTCGCTGGTCTGACAACCCTCAGATCTGGTTATCTTTAGGACACAGTGCAGATTAGCTTTAGAACACAGTGCAGAGCTTTTCCATTTCCCCTGGGAGCATGGGGGAGGGAAGGGGAAAGGGAACAGGAGTGTAATACTTTTCCCATTTAAAATAATTACTTTTGAATAATGGGTGATGAGCATGAGAAAAACTGCTTGGTAGGTGCTGTGAAATCATTGCTACAAGTACAGTGTATCCTAGGGTAGACAGGCATTTGAGAATTCCATTCTGTGATTTCTCTGATTGACAATCAGTAACTATGTGTTTGAAAAGGGTTTACATTTGCCACCACATTTTATATATATTTGACCCTTCATCTTCAAAAACAATTCAATTCCTTAAACAGGTAACTCAGACTAGAAAAATATCTGGATTAGGAGTTGAACTCTCTTGAGGTTGTGCGGATAGCACCAATGCACACTGTGTGCTGGATCAGATCAATGTGATTAGCTACACTAACCTTCAGGAATGAAAGATCATGATTGCTTGTCACATAGGTGATCTCCAGATTGCTAAGCACCACCTCACAATTGTTATACATCCTTTGCAGGCTGGTGTAATGATCCTCCACATTCCCCAGCTGGGTCAGCTTGTTACTTGTTCCTTGGCAAACTGTGGGGAGAAAGAAAGCAGCATGAAACAAGGATGAACACATTCAGAATGGGAAGCCACTGTCCAAACACCTTTACAGTATTAAATATAAATGAAGTGTAAGCGCAGATTGTCATGAAAAGCAATAGCACCTCTACATTGTGTTTCCCACAATCTAATAACTGTAATTAGTTAGGAATGTGCAACATTCCTCAGGATTAGAGATGGGGCAGAACGAATATCCCTCCATCATCTACTTTTTGTCATGGAGCCCAATGGGCAGCTTCTGATTTTGGGACTTAGATCTAAGCAGCCCCAGGAGTTCTGTACCTGAAACAAAATTAAAATCCATGGTGAATAGCCATGGATTTAATGTCATCAAACTCTATTAAAAGGGAGCCCTGCTCCAAAAAGTGACTAAAAAGGATGGTGTGGATTTTTATGGCATATTTATTACATAGGAGTCACATCTTATGCAGGGGTTAGATTCCAAGGTCAGCGCATAAGATCAAAATCACATATAGTCAAAATTACCCAGGATCCCAGCTGCAAGAAGCCTAGGTAACAAAATGGAGGAACTAGAGCTACTGGTGCAGGAAGTGAAACCAGATATTATAGGGATAACAAAAACATGGTGGAATAGTAGTCATGACTGGAATACAGGTATTGAAGGGTATGTGCTGTTTAGGAAAGAAAGAAAGAAAGGTAAAGGTGGTGGAGTAGCATTATATATCAATGATGAGGTAGACTATAAAGAAATAAGAAGCGATGGAATGGATAAGACAGAGTCCGTCTGGGCAAAAATCACATTGGGGAAGAAAACTAATAAAGTCTCCCCTGGGATAGAGATTGGGGTATGCTATATACCACAGGGATCTAATTTAGATACGGATAAAGACCTCTTTAATGTTTTTAATGAAGTAAACACTAATGGGAACTGCATGATCATGGGAGACTAACTTCCCAGATATAAACTGGAGGACAAGTGCTAGTAATAATAATAGGGCTCAGATTTTCCTAGATGCAATAGCTGATGCATTCCTTCATCAAGTAGTTGCTGAATCAGCAAGAGGGGATGCCATTTTAGATTTGGTTTTGGTAAGTAGTGAGGACCTCATAGAATAAATGGTTGTAGGAGACAACCTTGCTTTGAGTGATCATGAGCTAATTCAGTTCAAACTGAATGGAAGGATACACAAAAAAAGATCGGCGACTAAGGTTTTTGATTTCAAAAGGGCTAACTTTAAAAAATTAAGGACATTAGTTAGGGAAGTGGATTGGGCTGAAGAATATATGGATCTAAAGGCAGAGGAGTCCTGAGATTACTTCAAGTCAAAGTTGCAGAAGCTGTCAGAAGCATGCATCCTAAGAAAGGGGAAAAAATTCATAGGCAGGAGTTGTAGACCAAGCTGGATGGGCAAGCATCTCAGAGAGGTGAAGAAAAAGCAGAAAGCACAGAGGGAGTGGAAGATGGGAGGGATCAGCAAGGAAAGCTACCTTACTGAGGCTAGAACATGTAGGGATAAAGTGAGAAAGGCTAAAAGTCAAGTAGAGTTGGACCTTGTAAAGGGAATTAAAACAAATAGTAAAAGGTTCTATAACCATATAAATAAGACAAAAACAAAGAAGGAAGAAGTGGGACCGCTAAACACTGAGGATGGAGTGGAGGTTAAGGATAATTTAGGCATGGCCCAATATCTAAACAAATACTTTGCCTCAGTCTTTAATGAGGCTAATGAGGATCCTAGGGATAATGGTAGCATGACAAATGGGAATGAGGCTATGGAGGTAGATATTACCATATCCGAGGTAGAAGCCAAACTCGAACAGCTTAATGGGACTAAATCGGAGAGCCCAGATAATCATCATATTTGGGGTCAGGAGGGAATTTCCACCCAGCCACATTGGCAGAGGCCTGGGGTATTTTCTCCTTCCTCTGCAACGTGGGACATGGGTCACTTGCTGGAGGTTCTCTGCAACTTGAAGTCTTTAAACTTTCAGGACTTTAAAATTTCAGGACTACAATAACTGAGACATAGGTGAGAGGTTTATTACAGGAGTGGGTGGGTGAGATTCTGTGGCCTGCGTCATGCAGGAGATCAGACTAGATCAGGGGTCTCAAACTCAAATGACTATGAGGGCCGCATGAGGACTAGTGCCATGGCTCGAGGGCCGCATCATTGACACACACCCTCGCTGTCCCGGCCCCGCCCCCACTCCACCCCTACCATGAGACCCCGCCCCTGATCATGCCTCCCCCCACACCCCGATCCAGCGCCCACTCCACAGATGACCACAGGTC
>ML677371.1:18079614-18150197 GCA_007922305.1 Dermatemys mawii | reverse complement strand
CTGCGCTGCATCGAGAGCCAAGCTCTACACTGGGACCTGCAGTCATCTGTGGAGTGGGCGCTGGACCGGGGTGTGGGGAGAGGCATGATCTGATCTGGAGCCCACCTGCCGCTTTGGGTCCGTTCCGCTGGCTGCCTCCTTCTCTTGCTGTGGTGGCGGTGGCAGCAGACGGCATCTGCTGTGGAGGGCCAGGGGTGAAACAGGTGCTAGAGGAGGAAAGCCTGGGGGGGGGCATTCAGGGAGCTTGCGGGGCTGCACAGAAGAGCCCTGTGGGCCGCATGCGGCCCACGGGCCACGTGTTTGAGACCCCTGGACTAGATGATCATAATAGTCCCTTCTGATCTTAAAGTCTCTGAGTCTATGAGCCAGCAGCTGGGTCCCCAGTCTGGCAGAGGACTGAGCAGGGCCAGCGTCCGGGACCCCAGACTGGCAGTGGACTGAGCTGCTTATGACTCCATGCCACACAATGGGAGTCAAGGAAGCTTCTCTCCCTCAGAAAAGCCTTTATGGATTGGGGAAAAAGGCATATTCTGAATGGCCTGAAGCTCTTTTCAGGGCTGCTTTAGGTAAAGGAAGTGACCACCTGACACGTGCTAAGGAAGTCAGAAACGAGAGTTTCGAGGGTACACAGTAAGGGCAGTGGAACATATTGAGTTGATTGAACTCAATTCTCCACGCAAGCCAAACAGGGGTTGTTTTGCTGCCTGCCTGCGCCAATCAAAACTGCAAGATTCACCTTGAGAACTCAAAACAAACAGAGTCCTGCAGGGTTCACACAGCTCTAGCCATGATAAACATTCAGATGCCTGACTGATGTGAGAGTTGTACTGACGTACATTTGCCTTGGAGCACAAACGTACTTAATGATGCTTAAGTCGGCATTTTCAGTGGGGAGGCAAGTGGCTCCACACACAACACTGCTGAGGTTATGTACATTTAAGATGGGGCGACAGGAAAATGAGTACTTGCTTGGCATTCTATTATCCCTTTAGCAAAACTAGCAGAACTGTCAAAAATTTGCACCAGTGCATTTAACCATAACAAAAGAATGGCACTTCAAGTACCTTTGTGTGAACTGCTTTGTTATAAACAAAGCTCATCTACCGGTTCAATTCAGTATTACATAACAGAACCCTCTCTGACCACCCCCTTCTCCTACCCCACATTCATCCCATCATTTCCCATGTTATTTTTCCATAGCTAAAATTAAAACATCTCTCTGTGCCACACCAAGAGAAGTGAGAGAAGTAGAATGGCGCATGAAATAACATACATTCAAACACTGTGACCGCTTCGGTGCTAGCCACCTTACAAATGAAGGTCCAGGGCCAATTCTGAGCTTACCCATACTGGTGCAAAGCAGGAGCAGGACAGGACCCTTGTTTTGCAGCCACTGTGACTGCAATCAAAAGCTGACGCCAAATCTTTCAGTGCTACACTAGAAGGATGAGCTTTTTCTGTGCTTAGGGAAGAAACAATACAAGCTAAGGAAAGTACCAGGATGTTAGAGCCAGGGAAACAGAAACAACACCTGTACAAGATTCACTCCACAATGGACGTTTTTGTAGTAGAAAGAATAGCCTAATAAAGCAGAGCTAAAAATGAACACATTTTTATTTCTCAGTACAGTGATCACCATTAAGGAGTTATCCTTTACCCACAGTCACCACAAAATGGTATCAGATACCAAACTACTTTGCCCATAGTTAAAATAGGCAGTTAGCTCACGTATCACAGTGATAAGTATAGGATAATATGATGGCACGTGATATTGCTGTCTTGCAACTGTTAACGAAGAGGGTCTTTTTAACAGGGTCCACTGTAATTATATAATGTAAGCCTTGTGTCACTGAACTGTGTTATATGTTTAAGGTTATTTACTGTCTTTAAGCCACACACACAATCTTATTGGGATCAAGAGTAGTACACAGCCCTTTCATACTTGCTTCAGAACTAGATTGTTGTTTCATTGACTGAAAAATCCCTTAACCAGACAAGAGATTTCAACTCTGATTTCGAACTCCTTTTGAATCAGAGCCTGAGAACTGTGAATTATCACAGGAGTCATATGATGGGCCTCCTGCGCCACAGGAGAGTCGTTAGAAAGGCAGAAAGATGGAAACACTGTTTAGTACTGAAATACTTTGCAGAATGTATCATTAATAGGAATTCTGCATATAAAGGAGAGAGGAGTGCCGGAGTTGAGATTTGCTATGGAGATGTACAAATAGAATTTTGTCCTTTTGTTTTCCTCGGCCAACTGAAATGTTATCTCTTAAAACTTCATAATAAAGAACCTGATTCTGGCATAAATGGGTATAGGTGGAAGATCTGACCCTAAAATGGTGTGCATTTAAAATGATCTTTTTGTACCCAATCCAATACAAATGATCAGTAGCAAACAAAGCTCGGGTTAGTCTTGGAGCCAAAGTAGCCTATCAACCTACACTGATCTTCAGAACTTGACACACAAGCAGGTCTCTCTCTCGGAGGAGCACTCATTCATGGCATCCTGCCTCTGTTCACTGACCAACGAAGTATTCAAGAATTTTAAATAAGCCACTGAAATCACAAGTATGACTGACTTAATAGTTCACCTTTCAGAGATTTACATTAACAATCTGTGAGTAAGTTAATTTGTGTCTTTTTCTAGCTTAAAGGTAGTTTGTAGCTCTATTAGAGCTGACAAAACTGGCTCCAAATCCCATTGTACAATTTTACCAAGATACCTGCTGCGTGTCTGCCAATAAATTATTGTCTGGGCTTGAAAAATCCTGCCTGTGGCAAGTAATGAGACCCAACTCATCAATTTCTGCAGAATCTACTCTTTAATTTAAAGAGTTCTTTTTCTATTTCTAGTTCTTATGGTTGCAACAAAAGCCTTCCAAAAGAGAACCAATGAAGTGTAGTTTTCCTGAATCTGCAGCAAAACAGCTCTGTGCATCTGCTGCTGCTGAGTGGGATGTAGAAATCAACAAGAACCTGGCTGGTTTCATTGCTGCTGCACAGGCCACTATGGAGAGGAGTGATGCTGACAAGAATCTTCGGATTTCCCTCTTTTGATACATCTTGTGAAAATGACAGGGAACTTCAGACGATGGAGCTGGTCAATGGGGAAACCCAAAACACAGAGGCTGGAGAGTAGCAGATACCCCTCTAATAGTCTGAGGGAATAGAAGAAGAGGGAGAGCACGCTCTTTTTCCCCTTCCAGCAGCAATGCCTGGGCAGTTTGGAGATGTATGAGCACAGGTCCGATACAAAATGATGGAGCTTCAAAATAGAGACCAGGGATAGAAATCTGATACGCATCCCAGCACTTACTTCTTTCCAGCATTTTGGAGGTAGGGAAAGATTTGACAACTTTCAGCACAGGTTGTCATAAGCCATGGATCAAAACAAGAACACCATCAGCCTCAGAGAAGCACAAAAAACACAATACTGCAATAAAGATCTCCCCCCAAGCAAGGCTATGTAGGGAACTGTTTGACGCTCTTTGGGAGGACTCAGCCACCAGTGTTCCTAGTAATAGTAAGAGGTTTAGGGCCATCTTACAGCAATTTTTCTTCGACTTCTGATTGCACAGAAGATACAGGGCAAGATCCTCAGTTGATGTAAGTAGATCTAGTTCTATTGAGTCCTCTTTATGATAAGACTGATCTAAAATTTTTTAGAAGTCGTCTGCTTCAGAGATAAAATGTGATATTTATTATATGTTTTGATGTGCTGAATTCATATATGACAATTAAAACAACTGATTGGCTACTTTTTCTAAGATATTTAAGTTTTTACATTTTATGTCTATGTATGTTGTGTAGATAGTAGAGTTTTAATCATAAATTGTAAACCTAGGTCTTTTCATGTGTTTATGGTTGCTTTACATGATAATATTTCACCTATCCTGTTTATGTAACACTTTAAAAATCAGTAAAAGGGTTCTATAAATAAAATGTATTATGAAACAAAAGGCAAAAAACTATTATGTACATAGTTTAGTCCTATTCAATGTCTACTCGGCACTTCTTGGCTTGTCTCTTGTATTCATTAAATGGAGCATCTCTTGTCACTGTCCAGCAATAGTCTGCAAGCATTGATGGGCTCCATTTGCCCTGACAGCATTTCTCCATTGTTGCAATGTCCTGGTGAAATCGCTCGCCGTGCTCGTCGCTCACTGCTCCGCAGTTCGGTGGAAAAAAATCTAGATGAGAGTGCAAAAAATGTATCTTTAGTGACATGTTGCAACCAAGGTGTTCGTATGCCTTGAGGAGGTTTTCCACCAACAACCTGTAGTTGTCTGCCTTGTTGTTTCCGAGAAAATGTATTGCCACTGACTGGAAGGCTTTCCATGCCGTCTTTTCCTTGCCACGCAGTGCATGGTCAAATGCACCATCTCGAAGAAGTTCACGAATCTGAGGACCAACAAAGACTGTTCAACCACTGGTGAAGATTTGTTGCACAAGTGTTGCAGCATGTGTGGGGCCCACCTCTTGTCCTGATCTCCAATTTTGCAGCCAAAATAAAGGTGATAGGCTTTCTTAACCATAGTGGTTATACTGCGCTTTTGTGATGCAAAAGTCACTTGACAACAAACCTAGCAGAAGTTATCTGCATTGTTCACACAAGTACGAGGCATCTCTGCTCACTTTGGCTAAACAGAAATATGTCCCTTTGCAAAATCAAACATTGACAAATAAGAGAGCACGACACTGTATGATTTCTAGAGCTGATATAGGGCAATTTGTTCAGCAGAGTGATGTAAGCTTCGTTATGATTGCATCATCCATGACTTCTAGGAATAACATGATGCAATTCATATCATGTATGACACAATACCAGCTTCAGATTGCATCATTCATTGTTTTGCCTAAAAAGCAAGTACTGTCCAAACCCATTCATAGATTTATTCACAGATCCAGTCAAAGATGTATTTTAGTCATTTCTGGTTTAAATTGAGATCCCTTCCCTTTATAACTCACTTATCTTCCGCCATTCCCACGTCAAGGGTCGTATATACTGACCCAATAGCATATCTTGAAAACTAGAGCCAATCAACAATTTTAAGCATCATTTTCGTTCTCAGTGACCCAGAATTAGTAAAGTTTGACTACATTTATTTCAGAAGCATTTTGGCTGTCGAGCAGTGTAATTACGCCAGCTGAGGAGCTTGCTCATCATTTTTGTGCTGGGTAAATTAGGTAAGAAGAATAATTAAAAACAAAACAACCGTCCCTGCCGAACCCACTAAATTACTAATTTATAAAGAAGCACTTGAAAATTTCCCAAATAAAATGTTTTGAAAGAGAGGGAAATGTAGTAACTTTTTATGAATAGTGCCATTAGTCTCCAATACTTTGCTTACAAACGCTATACTATGAGAATACAAACCCTATCATTTTCTGAAAGTGATGCTGTCATTTTAACTCTGTTCTAAAACATTGGTTTTGGCCAGAGAAGGGGAAAAAAAGTTATTATAATACATTGATGAAGACTAAACAATACATCTTGATACTCTACATCTGTTGGATTATAATGGAGTATAATTTTGTCTAGTCCACAAAAACCTGGATTTGTGAAGGCCATATATACAGACAATGCAGCATTCATGTCTCTAAACAGAGATTTCAGCAGAATGCATGTGTGTGTGTGAGAGAGAAATATACAGTGAATTAACCTCTTGAAAGCTGGATACATTCACATGCACTTGCAGTCAGAGGGACAGATTTTGATCCCACATACACTCTTTTAAAGAATTAAGATAACACTGATACTAACATGTTTCAAACATCAGTCACAGTACTGATCTCTTTTGGGATACCTTATGTACTGTGCTAAATACACTTCCATACACAGTTCACATGCGTAAATTTTCATTTATCCTAAAGAGTTGCAGTGGTCTGTATTTATAAAAGGCTGAAACCACACCCCTTCCCCCCAAGATATTTCCACATTAAACCCCTGTGTCAGAGTATTCCTCCAAACTTTAAGAAAGCTGAGATCCAGAACTGAACTTTGAGGCCTGGGCTAATCTTTATAAGAAACACTTTGCTTTTTTTCTGAATGCAAATACAAAACAAATATGGCCAACCTGAATATTTTAGATACACAAAAGTATGCAGCTGTGATCTGCTGGACTGAGAACAGGGCTGAAAGTCAGGAGGTCTGGGTTCTGTTCCTAACTGCCACAGACTAGCTGTGTGACTCTGGGCAAGTCACTTAACTTGGGTGAGCCCCAGTCACCCCATCTGTAAAATAGCGATAATGAGGCTGCTTATCAATCTTTGTAAGGTGCCTTGAGACCTACTCAAGGATGAAGCATGCCACAAAATTAAAGTACAATATTCCTTTATGATGCTTTCTTCTCAGAACACTGTGTACTTTATAAGTGCCAAGGTTTTGTGGGTATCTTATTAGGCAATTACAAAATTACACTCTGAAGGATACAAAAAATACGAATGGTAAATAAAATTCAGTAAGTGGAGGCCAATGTAAACACTGAACAACCCCTGCTCCTGTACACTACAGCAGGGACATGTACAGATGGGGTTGAAATGATCAGGCAAACAACTTTTCAAAAATGTCAGCTGCAGAATAATGTTTAACTCTTATGCAGGAGCCCAAGCACAATGAGCCAAATTAGCATTGCATAGGCTGAAATTACCACCATCCCAAGTAAGCAAAGATGAAAGTATCACAAGACACCATTCAGAGGTGTATATTCTCTTTAAAATATAAAATCAATTGAATTTTAGTGCTTGTGACAGGTGAGGGGCTGACAGCCTTGGAGACTAAACTCCTCTGTTTATTCACAGAAATAAATGCAGGTTTCTCTTCATTGTCCCACCAAGGTGTCACAACCTTGACCTGAAGAAAATAACTCAGTCTCCATGGCCTTCACAATCCTCTGTAAGACTGTCAGCCAGGGTGCCAATTACTGATAACTGTGGTGATGCACAAAGAAGTGGAATGAGACCAAATAATTTCATGAATACATTTTCTAAAGCCTCCATATACAGAGGGCTTTAGTGATACAGAACCCAACCACCCAATTAAGAAGTTGTCATTTGTAAATTGCTATTTGACTCAAGAGAAATATCCCCATGTGCATTAAAAATCAGAGTTAAAAACTGGTCCGCAGTCCTAATACAAATGGAAACATTTTTTAAAATTTTCAGAAAGTCTCCAATTATCGCAGTACAAATCCTGTTGTGCATGTTTTCCTAAGACCTCAAATGACCCTTGGGAAGGCTATGAAACCAAATTACCATCAACCTCCATGGTCTGTTTCAGTCTACATTTTGCAGATCATGATGCACAGCTTTTCCCCCCAGCTTTGACAGATGCCAAAATAAATGACCTAACAAGATTTCAGAGACACTTGGGTCAATTTCCTCACTTCCTGGGTTACCTATAATCCTAGATTACTAGTCCTCGTAAATTCATTTAATTTTTCCCTACAGTGTTTTCAGTCTTTATTGAAAGTAACTCAAAACTTGGAGCACAACAGAAGTACATTTCCGTAGTCTGCCGGCTACACCTGCCAATCTATTTATAAATTTTCCACTATCTCCCCGCCACTTGCAGAATTTTGCTTCTGACAGACGTAATGATTCTATGGAAGGATAGTATCTTCCAAGGCTAGTGGTCCAGACTTAGCTGCCTGTGAAGGACAGTAGTGAGAATAGTACTTTGTGTGCAAATATCTGTGTTGTAACTGATTTACTTCTTTAAGAGGAGTGTAGGGGGAAAAAAAATCAATGAAAAGAAAGAGTTTTTTGTTAAATGCTGCTCAGTGTGTGCACACACTCTCAGACACGTATATCATAAACGTGACTGTATTTATGTGCATGTGTGTGTCTATATCTCCACACAGTCAAACACAAGCACAAAAAGACCACACTTTCTGCTTTCTCCACTCATCACAAAGGTTGCCAACTTTCTAATCACACAAAACTGAGCTTCCTCACCCTACTCCTGTCCTGAGGCCCCTCCCCCACACCCTACATTCCCTTTCCCTTGGTAGCTCACTCTCTCCCACCCTCACTCACTTTCTCTGGGCTGGGGCAGGGAGATAGGAGGTGTGGGCTCTGGGGTGGGGCTGGGGATGAGGGTTTTGGGGTGAACAAGGGGGCTCCAGGCTTGGGGTGGGGGCTGAGGGATTCAGAGTGCAGGAGGGGGCTGCGGGTTGGGACGCAGGAGCGGGTATGTACTCTGGGCTGGGGGTGTGGTCTGTGAAGTGGGGCTGGAGATGAGGGGTTCAGGGTTTGAGAGGGGGCTCTGGGCTGGGGCAGGGTTGCAGGAGATGTGAGGGCTCTGGCTGGGATGAGAGGTTTGGGGTAAAGGAGGGGACTCCATGCTGGGGAGTGGGGGCCGAGGGGGCATGTGAGAGGGGGCTGTGGGTTGGAGTGCAGAAAGAAGTATGGACTCTGAGCTGGGTGTGCTGGCTCTGGGGTGGGGCCAGGGATGAGGGGTTTGGGGTACAGGAGATGCCTCAGGGTTTGGGGGAGCTCAGGTCTGCGGCAGTGGGTTGGGCTCAAGCATGGGCTTACCTCAGGTGGCTCCCAGTCAGAGGCGCAGTAGGGCTAAAGCAGGCTCCCTGTCTGTCCTGGCTCTGTACTGCATCCTGGAAGTGGCTAGCAGGTCTGGCTCCTGGGGGTGGGGGTGGGGGGGCGCAGTTACCGGCCAATGGGAGTGCAGAGCCAGTGATCAGGGCGGCGGTAGCAGGCAGAGCCCCATGGCCCCCCTGCCTAGGAGCCAGACCTGCTGGCTGCTTCCATAGCACAGTGCAGTGCCAGGACAGGTAGGGACTAGCCTGCCTTGGTCACGCAGCACTGCTGTCTGGACTTTTAACAGCTTGGTTGGCGGTGTTGACCAGACACACCAGGGTACCTTTTCCGGGCGTTCTGGTAAAAAAAATGGACACCTGGTAACCCTACTCCTAAAAAATGCACAGGAGTAAAGGTGAGTCCAAAAATGGCAAGTGTTTAACTCATTTTTTCAAGGATCTGTGGGTATACAACTTGTAAATAATGAATGTAAGGCCCACAGAGCATGTAGCTAGCATGAAAATCACATGGCTGGTGGTCACAAATATTTGTGGCTCCAAAACTGTAAGTGTTAAATGGGAAGCCAAATTGAGACACCCCTTTCAAAATCAGGCCTATAATTTAAAAAATATATACTGCATGTGTTTTTTTTGTTTAAGTCTATACACATACTGGTCCTTATTGGGAATTAAGTATTTTGCATGTTTTAAATACATCCAGTTTAGAGTTGTACACATAGAGTAAGAACCTGGCCCCATTAAAGACAATGACAAAATTCCCATGGGTTTCCATAGGGCTACGATTTCACCCCAGGGACCTGACCCAAAGCCCACTGGGTCAATGGAATAACATCAGTAGGCTTTTGATCAAGCCCATAAATCAAATTACAGCAATGTCTTTAAAATTGCATGGAAAGAATAGACTTCACCCTTGTATAACTCAGAAACAGCTCAACAGATTAAATTATAACTGCGAAAAGTATCTTTAGTCTGAGACCAAATCTCGAGAATCTCAATAGCAAAAGAGAATTTCTTAATGTTATTAGCAACTGAAAACAGGGAGCCAAATGGAAACTCTCTCTCTCTCTTCATTTGAGCAAGAGGACAAAACAAAAACATTTCTGAAGTTCTGTTTCTGATTAGAGCTATACAAGGCCATACAGATGCTCTCAGCCTGCAACCTGACCTGTGCTCACAGTGTTTTACTTTTATGATGCAGAAGTTCCCATAACAAAAATGAGTGCTTTGCATGGTTTGCTATTAGCTGTATAGAAGTTATGTGAAAGCAGCCATTTCAGCAGGTATTGTGGGGCCTCAGGAGGTTCCCAAGAAAGTAGCCCAGCTGGAGACAGGTATTTGTGACAGCTTTCAATATTTTTTGGTTTTGTGTTTAAAGGTGCTGTAATGAGGCTAGGATACAAGCTGTTTATCTTAACAGATCAATGGACATGTAGTAAAGCAAGATATCCAGGGAGGAGGATACATGCCCAAAAGCAGTAAATGAGTTCAAAAGGAGGATCCCTAAATTGTTTTTTTACCTTCATGGCAAAAACCCACAACTGTTGTTTAGGAGGTTGTATGACCGGGTTACATATCACATTATCTGGACAAAGAATAGCAAAGGCCAATGAATAGCGTCCAGTCATGCTGTTTATCTGGTTAGTAAGCTATAAATGTCACACTGTATTTCCATATACTGCATACTTGTGAAATGCCATTTCAGACAGAAGGTCCACAAAGCCATCCCTTCACCCTGTTCATCATGTGGACTGGACAGAAGCATTGAAATGTGAGACAGAAAAGATTTCTTAGGTCATCAAGGATTCTCAAACTGGGCATCAGGACCCCTTAGGGGAGTCATGAAGTTATTACATGGGAGGTGGTGAGCTGTCAGCCTTCGCCTCATACCCCCTCTTTGCCTCCAGCATTTATAATAGTGTTAAATATATAAAAGTGTTTTTAATTTATAAGGGGGGATCACTTCAGAGGCTTGCTGTGTGAAAGGGTTCACCAGGACAAAAGTCTGAGAACCTCAGTCTTAGGTGATTTGATCCATTTACTGTTATTTAAAAATGTCCCACATAACAAGGCTTGATCCATTTTCCATTTAACAATAAATCATAGTGTAAAACCAATAACAAAAACCGTCCTTTAACATCTGCGGGGTTTTTTTTGGGGGGGGGTTCGTTTTTTTTTGTTTTGTTTTTTTTAAAAGGACCATTTTCACATCATTCATCCAGTCGGATAAAGGGAAGACGTGCTTTCTGGAGCCTTTCAAAGAAACAAAACTTCAGTTTTTGTAAGTGGAGGATCTTTTGTGCTTGGGAACAAAATCATGTCACAGTGTTTACTTGTGCTGTAGTAACATTTGCATTGCTACACTGCTTGGACAGGCCAGTTCAGTGACCGATTCCAAGGTCTAGGCTGCTTATTTAGGCATTGCTCTAAATAGGGCAGGAGTCAAACTGCACTGCCTCAGGAAGAGTTTGGATAGGAAATCTGGGATGACTGGTGTGCACCGCATGAAAAGGCAGCTCACATTAGTGTGTACCCACCTGGACTGCTCTGTGTGCATCAATGCAGAAGGCAGGATGGAGTCCTGGGCATGCCACTGCTCCATGCCTTGCAGCCCCACTCAGCCCCTCCCCAAACACCTTTACATGTGTGCCTCACATGAGTGCTTGGATGTAGCTGTTCGGGTGCTCCTGAAAAAAAACAGGGACTGCAGCTGACTACAGCTCACCTGGGCACTCAGAGGTTTAGCGAAGATTCCCTGCATCCTCATGTCTCAGCCCTGTACACCTGAATGTGAGCCATGGACAATAAGGCTGTAATACAAGATATTTTCAAAACATCCTGAAAGCTGATCTTACATTATATGGGACAGATCCATGTAAGATTCGATCAGTCCAAGATTGGCAGTACTTTCTTGTGGAAACTGGGAAAGCACAATTTCAAGCTCTTTTCAGTAAACTGATCAAAGTAAGAGCGTTAATGTTACAAAGGAAGACCCGTGGCAGATACGTGGTTTGTCAACATGAACAATATGCTGCCTGACCAGAAAAAGAGCAACCCATGATGCTACAAAAAAGATGGGCACAGAATTTCAGAGGCTTGCAGTAAAAGGGGACTGGGACACTGAAGTTGTGTTATATACAATTAGCCATTTAAGTAAACCTTTGTTAAGTATCTAGCTTTATTAGTGCACTGGAGGGAAGGGGGGGATGTTTCTGTATTTTCTGACAAATTACATACTGTATCTCAGTGCAAGACTTCCAAGGAAAAAATAAATAAAAGCCTGCACAATATCAAAAAACAAACTCTAAACCAAAAAAATCTGCTATAATTGGTTTCAAAAAGGAAAAAAGTAGGAAAAACCCTCAAAATACATATAATGATGAGAGAATAGAGGATGTTCTCCTTTGAAAAAAGTGGTTACATATACGACCACCACCTAAAAAATAGTGGTTATCATTTAATAGAACTATGAAGACAACAGCATTTGGCACTGAAAACACAGACAGAGCAGCACTTCTAACAATCCTAACTTGCACATATTCAAATCCTGTAATTTAGAACATCACTGTAAAACACAAACACACACACACACACACACAAAAACAAAGCAAAAAACCCCCCACCACACCAAAAACAAAAAAAACCCTCTAAACATCCAAATATGATTTTTGTGTCTGTATCCCAGGGGTGTGGTTTGGAACATTAGAACTACACACATTGATTCAGACTCCCAGACACACCAGTAAAAACAATGACATAGCTCTTAAAATCTATTTAGAGGGGAACCATATTGCAAAAGAAACCAGCCCTAAAATCAAATGCACCATGGAGGAGACAAAGCACATGCTTTGGGGAAAAACCTCCCAGCTGCTTTTTTCTTTATACTTGTTTTGATGAAAATAGTTTTTTTCCCCAGACATAGTTAATTTTGTTTCCCTTTGTGCTTTCAAACAAAATCTCTGGGATACAGTTATGTAGAACCAGGAGGGAGTTAATAGGGTTTATTTTATTTTTTTAAAATGTCCCTCTCCTAAATGAAGGACTTGCCAAAGCAAGACAGTACAGTTCTTGTGGTTATGAAGTCAGCCTTACTGACTCACTCCCTCTGTCTCAGTGACTCTCCATTTCTTTTCAAATACCATCTAATAAGATTTTTTCACTTGATTATACCTCATGTTTTCTGTAGTGCTACTATTGCTTAACTCTGTGGACTAAGAGCCTGATCTAAAGTTCACTAAAGTCAGTGGCAGCCTGTCCATTGATTTCAGTGGAAATTGTATCAGGGCTTGAATTCTGCTCTTTTACACTTGGGTAAATTTGGAGTAACTCCACTGATACCATTTTATGAACTATACAAATTAGAGTTGTGCTGTTATTTTTAAATACAAGCAGAATTTCAACAGAATGATAATCCACACGATTAGTTTTCTACCATTAACAGATCCCGAAAAGCAATCATAAGGGAGGAATCCTGATCCTTTGGGTGGGGTGTCCAGTGAGGTCTCAGGGGGGTCTGCTTTTGACCCACTGATATTTAATACCTCTATCAGTGATCTGGAAGAAAATCACTGGTAAAATATGAAGATGACACAAAAAATTGATCAAGTGGTAAGTAATGATGGAGACAGGTTATTATACAGACCAATCTGAATCATTTGGTGAGGTGAGTTCATTTGTTTAAAAACAGCCAAATGCAAGGTCATACCCTTAGGAATAAGGAATAGAGGTCACATTTACAAGATCCTGGAATGAGGGGATACTGTAAAGGACTTACAGAGAGATCATAGTAGATAACCAACTATTGTGTGCACTGCAGAGATAATTAACTAAATATGAATTCCCAGTGTAATCCTATAGCTAAGAGGATGAATAAGATCCTTGGATGTATACGTAGAGGACTATCAAGTAGGAGCCTTATGGTGAGAAAGTGAAGAAGCACAGTCTATTTTGTTTATCCAAGAGATCCTTAGGATGACAAAAATACCTATATAGGGAAGAGATTTTTGACAGTAGACAGCTCTTTAAATCTAGCACTAAAAGTCATATTGAAATCCAGTGGTTGGAAGCTGAAACTAGACCAATACAGACTAGAAATAAGGTGCATTTAAGATAGCAAGCCATTGCAACAATTTACCTAGGGATGTGGCAGATTCTTAATCAAGACTAGATGTCTTTCTAAAAGATATGGCAGAGTTCAAACAGAATTTATGGGCTTGATACAGAAATTACTGGGTGAGTTCATATGGACTATGCTATGTAGGAGCATAGACCAGATGATTATAATAGTCCCTTTTGGCCCTAAAAACCCATGAATTTTTGCAAATCTATTGCATTTGAGTTTTTGCTCCTGTAACAAAGGAGAACTTTCATATTTTTAAATGAATTTTGCAGGCTATTTATCTGTAATATTGACTAGAATATCAAACTTCTCTGAGTCATGATCCACACCATGAATTAGGCTCAAGGCCAATGTCAACAATGAAGGAGCAGCTTTCACAACTGCTGTATCCCTAATAGCTGTGTTTAATCTTTTGCTACAAGTTTAATGGCAATGCTATTTGAATAATCCAGGCTGCCCAAAATACAGTCAGAGTCAAATGTAACCAACTGAGCTTTACTCTACAGCCCACAATTTCCTTTTCTGTGTAATTGTAGGGAGGAGACAACCATAATCTACTGCAATTTTAACTGCCAGTGAATTCAAACAAGCCATTTCCATTATGGACTCAGACTTAGAAGGGATCATCATAATCATGTAGCCTGACCTGCAGCACATCGCAGGCCACACAACCTCACCCACCCATTCCTGTAATAAACCCCCAAACTCTGTTTGAATTACGAAAGTCATCTCTAAATCGTGATTGGATATTACTTATTAGTGAAGATACATATAACCATAATGTTTTTGTTTTTAATTTGAAGCATTTATACACACACTAAGAGCCCTTGCAGGACAGCATTTAAGAATACTCGCAAGTCTCTACAAATTCACTGTCCACTGAAAGCCATAGAATAGAGTCGCATTAGTGTCAATCTGGTGCAACAATGCAGAGCGTGGCTTTATGAGTGTACTGAGACCCTGATGTGCAAATGATTAGTCAGTAAAAAAATTTCGGTCACGTGTCCAGTATGCACAGAAGAGCACCAACAGGCGTGTGCGCTAAGGCTCAGTCAGGGGCAACTCGTCTGCGCAGGCAAGTGAATATTCCCAGAAGCTACCCAAGAATTCCCAAAAGCTACAAAATATATTATGCAATTTTTATTTATTTGTTTATTTTTACTGAATTGATGAATACAGGCGCGTTTTATGGACAAATTGTGATTTTATTTAAAATGTAGGATGGCCACTCATGCATTCCCAGAATACTGGATATTCCAGTACTTCCAGGAATGGCCTGGCCCTCCCGCACCTGCACAACATTGCCACAGCATAGCATGTAAGTTCATGCATTGCTGGGGTGGAGCAGCGCACTCTTTCAAATGGCTTCTCCTGTCCAATACCAGACAAAACAACATCAAGTTTTATCTGTGTTAGAAAAGTAGATCGGTCTGTTTAAAACCAGATGAATGACTTGCCTATTGAAATGTCACAACTCACTCTCCCCAGGAGTGAAATGCAATACCAGGAAGTTCAAAGAACATAGCGCTTTGCGAGGCCCAAATCTTGATAGAGCCTCAAGGAGCTGCCTTGTGACCCTGGCACAGGAGAAGCCATATTGCTGTGGTAACCACAGCTTGATAAGGCCACTGCAGGATTGTACCAGTTAAGCCTGGACTGCAGGGGTGGATCCTGCACCTCCTCAGCCTTCGTCCTGTTGGAGAAGGGTGTGTGTGTGTGTGTGTGTGTGTCTCGCTCTGTGTGTGTGAGATCCCCTGCCCATCTTGTGCTCCAGGCCCCTACCCAATCCCCTGCACCAGCAGCGGTGGTGGCTCTAGGTCTACCTGCTGCTGCTTCACTCTAAACAAGGTGAGCTTTTAATAACTATTAAATTATATATTGAGTGGGAGTGGAAATAACTATTTTGTGATTTGTGCCTACCCTGTCAAAAGAGGCACAAGCTACCACTGCGCTCAGTGTGCACTTAAGTTAAAAAACTTTGAGGCAGTACTTTATGCACCTATCAGCATGCTGTTATGATACATAATAGCATTGTGGTGGAAAGGAGACATCAAAAGCCTGCTGTACAGAAAATCAGCTAAGCATTGTAGTGTCAGAGGAACCTGGTACTAATATACCTAGAGAGACAGCTCTCATTCCTCCCTTCTTATTTAACTGGCACCTCAGAGGAAACTGTACAGTTAGTCTCTGCTATGATTTTGGTCCAACTTTGTCTGTCAACGTGCCCCACTCACCCTTGCAACACTGACAGAGATAGAGCTGTTATTGGCAACAAACATTGTGTGTGCTCCTGCAAGGCCAGTGTTGTGTAAAGTCTCTTTTCTAATGGACTTTCACGTTTTTGAGAGGTCAAGTACAACTGTCATATGTCAACAAGTCTGTATTTATGGGAGAGATGTATGATTGGGGTCTGATGTTTTAAGATCAACACCTTGTTATTCGGCAGAAAAAACTGGATAGTAACAGATGCAAGCTTATGCCTTGTGAGCTAAGAAAGTTCATCCTTTATACTGTTTGTTCTGGCACCCAGTCAGCATCAGTAAAATATTACAGCTTAATAGAAAGAAACTGAAGACATGAACCTAGGACTATATGGGATTATTTTTCAGTAACATCAGCTATGGATTGCTTAGGACGGATTTATAATAGTTTAAAATTTGCTAAATGAAGTTTTGAAACATGAGATTGTACCGTGGAATTTTATTAATACACTGCAGCTGTATATTTCTGTTTGTTCATTGCCATGAAGACAAACTGCATGTTGTTCTGTCCTACACTGATTTCTATTATCCAGCATCTATCACTGAACAAATCTTTCACACCTGTGAAATATTGAAACAGAGAGCTATTGTGATCTCACATGCTTTTCTAAAAGTTTCACAAATCCCTCAAAGTGGAAATTCTACTTAAACACACAAAAGCAGACTCAGAAAGGGTGAAAGCTACAGTCTGTAACTGATTCCAAGTACCAGTCTATATTAGCACACTCTTACAAATGCAATACTTTCTCTTTTTTTTTTAATTAAAGAAGTTAATTTTTAGTGATCAAAGATACCAGATGGACAACACTGAAGATTGAAATTTATCATATTTTTATGGCAAATTTATATTTTTCCATATATATATGGAAAACACTGCAACGGTACAAGTTCTGACAGTGTCTTGGAATTAGACAGACCACCTTCATGACTGTTCATTTCTATGCCTAATCTACTTGTCACGGAAGTCAATGTAAATACTCCGACTGATTTCAGTGGGTGTTGGATACAATCCTGCGCCTCTCTGCAGACACTGCCAGCAATGGCAACAATACTCATTTCGTGAAGATCACCAAATAGCCTTTATATAGTTACTAATGTTATTAATTTAAACAGCTTATGGATTCAAACCAGAGATCTGGAGATGAAAGGATCCATTTCACTTAAGAGTCCCCTGGAGCCATACTGTCTCTCAGGAACGGGTTGGGACTTTCTGAACTAGGCTGGGCTCAAATGAGCCCTGTGGAAAAAAAAAAATGTGTAAACTACACAGTGTTTGCTGCTTGACATAATAAAGATCAGGTTAACCCAACAATATTTTTAATAACCAAAGAGAACAAATAAAAGTTGTTTCTTCTGAAAGATTATATCTAGCAAATGCACTTTAATGAGAATGAGTGTTGCCATTAACAGTATGCAGTTATTAGGGCTTCCAGCAGAAATCTGAATTTATATTTAGAGAGTTGCAGATTTTGAAAAGAAAACAAGTAAATACATGCCTGCATGGGTTTGACATGCTAGCAAGAAATTTTACAAACCTTTAGTAATGTGCGCTTTAAAAGAAATAGCTGAAAAGTACAGTAAACATATATGGAAAGACTCCCACTGATTTCAGTGGGATTTGAATCAAGCATATTACACTTAAATTAATAGTGTGAAATTCAATGAATGAGACAACATGACCGATTACTATGTTTCATTATTTGTTTTTGGTAGTACAGCTGAAAAGCCACTACGTATTTTAACATCATCTGGATAGCTTTTGAAAATGACACACCAATTTATCTCTGAAAGTCTGGGAAAAAAATGTTAGGTTTGACACTTGGTGCTATAAATTATACATGTTAAAACAAGTCTCCTGCTCTTATCAGTATTCCTGTTAGCAATATGGAATCTCAGCTATACTTTGCATTAGTTTGGAAAAACTTAAACAAGTCTGAACGTTTTAAAATTTACTGAAGCTTAACTTATGGGGAGTTATAAAAAGTACAAACTTTGGAGAAAATTCTCTTCTCCAGTGCAGTATCTCTGATTCACACTACCAAACTCTTGTGTATTCTGCACTTGAATGGTATTTGACTTCAGTAGGCTCTCTTAATACCATACAAACCATTTAATTAAAGGTAATGTCTTATTACACATCATAAGGAATACACAGCCTGAACTCCAAAAATAAAATTGTTGCACCAGATAAATATTTGCTCAAATTCAGTTATACTTTCCTAGCGTATATTTATATCGGCAAATAGTATGATGGGTATTAAAAAAAAACTGTAAATCAGAGAACAGGGCATTGGACTAAGTTTTATCTTTATTCTCTGTGACCTTGCAGAAGTAA
Source organism: Dermatemys mawii (assembly GCA_007922305.1). Lineage (NCBI taxonomy): Eukaryota > Metazoa > Chordata > Testudines > Dermatemydidae > Dermatemys > Dermatemys mawii. The sequence continues at coordinate 18,131,924 of ML677371.1, read as the reverse complement.
TTTCACCCCTTTGTGCTTTATTTATTCCCATCTCTATACTGAGGACAATTATTGATCTTTATAAGTCACTTCAAGGTCTGTGCATGAAAAGAGCAATGTAAAAGTGCGGCAAGACTCCTTAATGAAATTGTTATTTTGTATGTTATTCCTGGGAACTCTAATAAAATAGACAGATTAACCTATTTATTTTCTTTTATAAGAAGAATAAAAAATACACACATCAAAAGCAGAGATAAATCCTGGGCCATGGTTTTTGACCTGTATACAAAACCAAACTTACTCAAATTTGTGACTGTTTAGATTTGGTATGATATAGACTCAAGCTGTCAAATTCAGGTTCTGGAACTTGAATTTCCTTACAGTTTGTGGGATTCTGCATTTTGGTGTTACAATTTAGACCAATTCTAATCAAAAGAGATAGTGGAGGGAAGGACAGAGGGAGCCAAAGAAGGAAAATCTCCACTTTCTTTACTCAGACACAAAAGCTGAAATTTCAAAGGTGAAAATTCAAAAGATCAACCGCAAATCAGAAAAATAAAAATAAAATAAATTGCATATTCCTCAAACCCATGTAATTATACCCCATGGAGAAAAAGTTGCTGAAAATGAGCTGTGTCACACCTGTTCAATTCATTTTGTACAAAAAGTTGACAAACTATGTGGAAAATAAATTACAGTGTCGAATGTAAAACGTTATCTGTAAAAGTCGGTTGGTTGTACTGTGCTTGTCTTTGCCAAAGATGTCTTGGGAAAAAAATGCACTGTTTGCTTGTAATAGAAAAGTTCGTGTAGAGACATGAAAACTTTGTTGTTAAACTGACCTAATTCATTTCTGTTCCCATCTGCTGTTCTATGCTCCCAGTGTTTGTTAAAAAATAGACTGTTTTAAAGCATTTTGACAGCTACAGTTTTGTGGAATCCATTGGGGTTGTTCCTCTCTTCCCCCACTCTCTGTTTGTAATAAATAAGGATATATACAAATAAATCTTGTACTGGAAGCAAAAGAAACTAAAAAATAATCTTAAATTTAAGGCTATGTCTACACTACCAAAAAATTGATCTACCCTATGCATCTCCTGCTATGTGAATAATGTAGCTGGAGTCAACGTATCTTAGGTCAAGTTACCGCAGGGTCTCCCGTCGACTTACCTTACTCTTCTCACCAGGGTGGAGTACAGGAGTCGACTGGAGAGCAATCTGCAGTCGATTTGGCGGGTCTTATCTAGACCCGCTAAATCGACCACCAGTGGTTCAATCTCAGAGTGTTGATTAGGGCTCTAGTGTACACCTGCCCTAAGTCTGGTGATTCTCCAATGCCTATGTAGTCATTTGCATGTGTGCAAAATGAGTGTAAAGTGGATGTGAAATGCTACCATTCTGATCAGGCAGGATTTTATTCTCACTCTGCTCAAGTGTTAATGAGTCTACAAGATATATGGCAATGGAGAATCAGACCAGTGGGGTGAAATTCACACCATCCCTCAATAAAGCCACAATAAATATGCTTTACACCAGGAGCCAAGCAATGATTAAGGGGGAAGAGACTTAATCCAGTGTATGGGCCAACCATAAGGCCATTGTGCAGCACCTCCAAAACCATTATTCCAGCTGCTTGCCTTGAATGGCACCTGCTTCTTCTTCCGGACTTGCATATTCTATCAGGCCTCCTTTCCTTAACTACCTACAGAATTTAACTGAAAGACAGACAGACTTGTGTGAGCTGTAAAACATGAAAGCTTCTGGCATATTTATTATTATAAAAGAATGTAAATGGAAGCAAAGCAGCTATTACTCAGTGAAAAACTGCTCGGTATGTAATATTTCAAATATACAGCCAAATCTGTTTTAAGCAACAGTCCCATGGTCCAGAGAAAATTGTCACTTACGTACTCTGTATAGATTTGAGCTAAGGATTGAGACAAGACCATATTGGTAACTGCAGAAGTATGATTCTCCAACTGTGGTCTGAATCATCAGTGTCTGCAGAAATTACTCCTATCAGCAAAGCTCCTGTCACTCTTAAAATATTGATGCTTCTTGCTAGTAATAGCCCAATCCAGGACTCTTATGTGTCTGATTTTCCTTTGATTTCAATGGAGTTTTACCTGATTTACACTGTTGCAAATTCACTATCAGACCCTTTGTATTCTGAGGGGCCTTTTTTTAATCAGCAAAAAATACACACACACACACTTTATACTATGTGCAGCTGCTTCTTTTTTGGGGTGGAAGAGAGATGCAAGTTCAAACCCTGATCCGAAATGTACATGACACCAAAACCAGCAGAGTAGCAAGCTGCATGGTGACTTGGATTAGAGTACTTGATCTCCTATTTGAACACTCCCTGCAACTTTGTATGCTGACAAATGTCCAATCGTAAAAGGACTTAACAATTTATGTCTTCGCATGTCTTTTCAATAACGTCAGAAAAAAAAGCATACAATTAAATGTTTACTCACACTAGTGGAGAGTATAATTATTAACTACAATTTGGAAGTTACATATACTTTCCCTCATGGTGTAATATTAGTGTTTGAAATACTTGGCTTTGTCCCCTATATTTTCAGGAAACTTCCAAAATTGCAACAGTCATTCTTTAACTAGAAGTGTATAATATACTCTTTAACCCCTTCCATTCCACTGCAATCAGTTCAGTTCAACAGAGCTATCTTATCTTGCAGCAATGATGCTGAGCAAGTTTTTAAAGACACAGGGCTATTTTAGCTGTCATTGACGCATTTGCCACTCTCCCATTAACATCTTTTCTTGGAAGCACTGTAGCTGCTATTGTAATTGGCAGAAGGGAGTCTTATCACCTAGCTGAAAATAACGATCTATACAGCCTTGATGAACAAAACAGTTTGTGCTTAAGGGATGCTAACAGGGCTCCCAATATATTATGTGAGCTGAACCAAGTGTTCTTTAATCAATTAACTGATTTAAAAGTGATTGAGTAAGATAGGGGTAGCATGTTAAGGCCAGTTTCTCCTCCCTGGATCTCTAGGGTATGGAAACTATGCCCATTTCATTTGCAGAATTTCTATTGATGGACCAAATGCAATCGGTAACAGAGATCTGCAGTGGGACTGAATAGGAGAATTTTAACCTCAATGCTCCACTCTTGATCTGTGTAACTATTGGCTTCCATGGAGTTAGTTTTGATCTAAATCAGGCCTGCACAACATGCGACCCAGGGGCCACATGAGGCCCGCATGGGCTCACTGTGCAGCCCGCGGGGGGGGGGGGGGGGCCACCCAAGGGGGGGGGCGGGGGGGGGGCTTTTTGGCCCGCAGCTGTTTTTGTTGCAGTAATATGGCCCTCGCTGCTTTCCAAGTTGTGCAGGCCTGATCTAAATCACTATAAGGTAGAAAGAAAGGAGAACCTGCCCTTTTTAGTTCTATTAGGCAAAAATATTAGCATCCTGTGGGATGGCAGCTGAATTACTGCCCTGTGATATTTGGCTCTCGTTTCTTTCCTCATTGGCTTGTTACAACAGCAAATGCTAGGGTGAAATCAATGGGAGTTTTGCCACTGACTTAAGTCAGGCCAGGATGTCAACTCTAATCTTTTCCATTTAACTTTCCCTCAATAAATTCTTTGTACAGAGAAATAGAGTTTATCTCCCCTTGCCTCCTCACGCGTGCACACTGAAGCAAATAAAAACCATGAACTAGTGGAGCTATTTCTTGTATAGGCTGGGAAAGTAGTAAGAGATACAGATTGTTATTCTGGAATGTTAGACGATGATGCTACAAACACTGTTCTGCATAGTACTCCACGCACATCCCTGAAAATAACCACTATGTTGCCCAATAGTAAGGGCTTGCATGATCAAGCATTTAGGGGGAGTTTTTCAAAGGCAAAAATGGAAACTGTGCACCTCAACTTCCACTCCTATTGACTTTCAGTGGAACACCTTATTGTCCTCTGTACCTTCAAAAATCTCCCTCTTTTTTTTTTTAAGATCAGACACTGCCATTGTTATTTAACAGGGGCGAGAAGGATGGCACCAACAACAAATGAGATTTCATACCTGCTATGCCACCTAGAAAGGAACATTGGGTATTGAAATAATAAGAGTGTAAAGTCTGCCTACAGCACGAATAACCCTGGGGCTTTGATTTGATTGCTGCATCTAGGCATTAAGTTTCTGTATCACATGGGCATTTTGAAATGCTCTCAATCTCAAGTAAAATGCAATGGAACCTTAACAATTACACAGTGCAAAAAGGTAAGATGACTTGGAGTCAATAGAAAACAATTGCTGGGAGATACATTATGTTTTTATTCAGCTTACAATGACCCCACAGGTTCCAGTACAAGAGTTAAGAATACCCAGGGGAAAGTCTAGCTTATGATCTGAATATTTTATATAGTGATCTTATGTTTTTACTGTCACAGGGGCTTGTTTTTATAAGGCTGCTTTTGATAAAAGGATTTTGTACTCTGGCTCCTAACTCTTGTTAAACAGAGTATAGGAAACTTGATCTCGAGAGCTTTACCAAATGTATTTCCGCAGTAAGTCTTAAAATGGTCTAGGGATAGTTTCTGTATAGTCTACATACCACACTCCACTGAACTCTTCCAATAAACGGCAATACAGTTTATCCTTAGGTAGTAATGGGGGGTTGGGGTGAGGTATCTGGCATTATGCGGATATAGCAGATAACTTACTACCAATACCACTCTGAATATAAAATGCACCTCCAATATTATATATTCAAGTGTGATTTGAGAGATCTCCTTTCTTCCAAACATTGTAAGCTGATGGTCACATATAATGGAGTTTTTCAATCTTGTTGCACCATTTTACATGATGTGACTTGAGCACCACAGTTAGGTGTAATGAGACAGAACAGCTGCCTTCTAAAAGCTAAGGTTTGAGGAGCTATGGTTCCACAGGGAAGTGTCTTTACCCAAATCTATGTGGATGACCAATGGATTTAATTGCTTACAAACAACAAATATAAACTTTTTTTTTACTCTTGGAGGAATTCTGTGCTACTGTGCGTGTTCATAATTAATGAGCTGCCCATACTTTTAATTTTTTGCACAGGATAAAAAGCTTCTGCTGAAATGTTGCTACAGTTCCAGAGGGTGGTGAGGCACAAGAGCAACAGCAGCTCCCAGCAGAAAATAACTTCTGAAGCTCTGCTTTTTGCCCACCAGAGTGCACTATGGTGCTAGAACACAGCAGCAGCTCTGGACCAGCTAGGGAAGAGAAAGAGCCCATCTTCTTTGAGGCACCTGTCATGTGAGGTCAGGAGACAGGGGCTATGGGGAAACACACAGTATGGGGTGCTGGAGGTGGGGTCAGACAGGGGCTCATAAGGGATAGTGGGGGAGCAAAGACTGGGGCGGGGTTAAATGGGAGTGGAGGTACAGGGCCACAGGAGGGAGGTGCAAGGCCACATGGTGATGGGGTGGGTTACATAGGGACAGAGGGTGGTTGAGTGGGGACACAGAGACACCTGGGGACAGTGGGAGGAGGTACTGAGCCACATGGGGATGGAGGGAGTGGATGTTGGGGGGGAAGGGACACGTGGATGGGGTGCAAGGACACATGGGGATGCAAGAACACATGGCGAAAAGGGCAGATGTGTCTAACTGAATGGGATAGGCTAGGAGTCAGCCAGGGTCTGCATGGGGGAAGCCCCCTAACAATCCCTTCCTGCCCTTCCAAAAAAACCCCACACCTGTTCCATACTTTTCCCACTCATGCCAACAACCCTCCAAGTTCACACCCAGGCTCCTTCCCAGCAATTTACTTCCTTCTCCCTGAGCTCCTGTTACCCCTGACTCCCCCAAGCCTTTGCACTGTTTCTGAGGGGGTGTGGGAAATACAGTTCTGTATTGTAGTTTAAATGAATTATTACTCACACATTCTGTATTAATATGCCTAGTAAGGAATTGATGTGTCAAAACACACTTTCTGAATCTTTTCTGTTATCTGTACAAGCATATTTTCAGACAAGCATTTTGAAAAAAATGACCAAAATAATTGAAACTGGTGTGATTATATTGTGTTATTTTGACAAATAAAATATGCAGAATTCTGCAGAATTTTAAATATTGTGCGCAGAATTTTTTATTTTTTGGTGCAGAATTCCCCCAAGAGTAATTTTCTTATCCACTATTACTAATATGTACACCTCATTCATCCAGAATTGCTTACATCTCACTTTCAGTTTATTCACATTTAACTCAGATGTTTCACATTTCTGGTAGAAATCAAGCATGTTTTATTCTTCAAACTCTTAAAATGAGATTTCAAACTAACTCTGCTCCCAGTAAAGTCAATGGTAAAGATTTTCTTGACTTCAGTGGGAGCAGTTACTTCAATGCAGAATACTTTTGAAAATCCCATCCTTATTATCCCAGGACCTGCTTTTTTTTGAGCTTCTTTTCAGAACAAAATATAGCCCTGGTCTACACTGGAAAATTAGCAGAAAAATCCACACCCCTGAGTGGCACAGTTCAGGTGGCCTAAGTCCCTGTGTAGACAACACTAGGTTAACAGAAGAATCCTTCTATAGGCATAGCTACCGCCTCTAGGGGAGGTGGATTATCTACACCAACAGGAGAATCCCTCCCATTAGCATAGGTAGTGTCTACACTAAAACGCTATAGTAATGCAGCTGCAACAGTGTCACTGTAATGTTTAAAGTGTAGACCAGCCCCTAGGCTCAACTAACACCCCTTCACCACACGGATGAAGGCCCAACAGCTTTACTGACCATCGTATTTAGTCTCATGCTTCCAGTGGAATTCTAAAGGAGTAAATCAGTTAAACACGCCCCACAGTATTGCATCTCCTCACGTCTTTAATGGAGCTTTGGCACTTTAAATGCTGTTTTTTCTATTTTGCCTGCATTTTAATAATGGAGTGATTATAACTCTGGTGGCCAATCAAGGAACATGTATTATCCTGTGCACTTTAAAGGCCATGAGCCATTCAAATCAGTTTTTCATCACTTATCGTACACATAAACACACCCTAATGTACTGCGAGCTTAATTTAAAAACAGCAGAGTGTTAATTTTCATGGCAACACTTTTTCCCCACAGCACTGGCAGCTAAACACAGTAGGCTTTGTGAAAACAAGTAGGTTTTTGCATTGGCTGTTCTGGATTGATTTTTTTATTATTATTATTATTATTTATTATTAAAGAAATCATTTTGGAGAAAGGTGCTAGACTGACAACCCTGGAGAATGGAATCTATCCAGAAAGCGTGGGCTGTGATGGTGCAACCTCTTCTAGGATCTCTTCTAGGGAATGAGACAGTTCAGTTCCTACAAACATTTTGTCCCCTTTGCCTGTCTATTGAGACTTGTGCAAAGCTGTCTCTGTGCTACACAATGCAAATGGGTGGTCGTCTTATGCTGTGAACACCTGTCCACCAACTCCTAGGCTTACTAATTTCATATCCCAGACACGAAGAAGACCTCTGTATAGCTCGACAGTTTGTCTCTTTCACCAACAGAAGTTGGTCCAATAAAAGATATTATCACACCCACCTTGTCTCTCTTATTTCACACATGCAACGAAAGAGCTGACAGCAGGTAACTGCTTTCAGTCACTGCTGATCTAGGCTAGATTTCAACTGATGAAATTCAGGTGAAAGGCTCTGCATTCCATTACTAATCCTCTGGGTTATTCAGTCCATTAGTTGTTTATATTTTAAAATACATTTTGATGAATCCTGACTGCTGCATAATTAATTTGAAAATTACACACACATGGCATAGATACAAGCTTCTCCTGAAACTTGGCAAAAATGTGAATTACACAGGTGCTTAAGGCTATAGCAAACAACAGTGCTCAGATATAACATAAGCATACAAACATATGGATAGAGATCTATAACATGCCTGGAGAAAAATCATCATCTGTTCACAGCAAAATTCACAGAGGAAAAATAATTTCTAGATGGAACACCCTTATAGGAATGTCCCAAAGACAGCACTGTCTCAGTGCTCTTCTTGCCATCCATGAGCCTTCATCTCCTTCAGACTTGGAACCCGGATCTGCAAGAAACCATCCACCCATGGAACTCTCTTTGGAATCAATGGACGTTTAGTGAATGGAGAGCTTGTGTGGGGCAGGATCAGACCCATAAATTGACAGCCTATCACTTTACTGCAATCAATGCATGTTTGGCAAATAAGTATTTAGCAAACTTTTTTTTTACATCATCATAAACAGAATGATAAAAAATGTTTGCTAAAATCTCTCAGTTCTTGAAAACTAAATATTACACTGAAAACTATACTGTCTCTTAACATAAAGGTTTGTATTTCAAAAGAAGCCCCACACAAACATATATGAAAGGATGCAGAGGTTGCTCCAGTGGAGTAGATATATTTTTCTTTTATGGAATAAGCAAAAAATTCACTATTTCCAATGGTTTGAGCATTGTGATTGGCCGACACTACTCACTGAGTAATTTAAAAAAACAACAACAGGAGGGAAATTCGGAGAGCAGTGCACTTCATGAAGAGTAAGTCAGAACAGTGACTAAGTAAGAGTACACTCCGCGGTGTTAGGCACTTAGGAAGAGGGGACAAGAGGAAGAAAGTGAAAGACAGATGTCAGACTAACAGGGGAAGGTGAGGGGGCAAGGAGGGGATAAATGACAACAATTTGTATTCCACGCTGCCTTATTCTTCACCTGAAAGTACCTCTAGGAGAAAGAAGGTAATGAAGACCTAGTGTACAATTAAAAGTTTTGCTGGTTTAGCTATACTGGTAAAACCCTCCCAGAATAGGTGCACTTATACTTGCAAAAAAGTGCTTTTACTGGTACAGTGTATTCAGTGCACGAAATGCACTATACCAGAAAAAGCATTTTATGCTGGTGTACATTAGGGCTTTTAATGGAAAAGTTGCAGAAAAATCATATCCCTAACTGACCTACGCTGGCAAAATTCTCTAGTGTAGAACTACTCTAATTCCCATGCACATTCAGCTGCTGATACCTATGTTGAGATTGCCCATAAATATACTACTGAAGGTGTTCTAGTGATGCGGATACTTGTCTAATCAGAACGAAAGTGGACACTATCAGCTTATTTTGCAGAATCTACCAAATAGCCAGCAGAGGTTATTAATACTTAGCTCTTTTTAAGAGCTTACTATTGTAGTCTTCCCATTATATTACATACGTAATATATAAATACAGACACACACACACACGTCTACGTTATACACAAAAAGCCAATGTTGAACAAACATTACTAAGATTGCAAAGTCAAGCACTAGGAAATGCCAGAGTTAAGGTTATCCATGCAAACTTATGATACTGTCTTTAATTCCACATGCTTTTCACGTGTAATTTCCTAGGTACAAGAGTAAACAGAAAACAAAGAAATTCCATCATATGTCAACACGCTGACACCCACTTGGCTCATCAACAGGCCTGGAACCTTTAGATTCACTTCACAGATCTGTCACTTGAGCTAACAGAATTACCTGATAGCAGTAGTAAGCTGTCATTCACTGTGTGGACTTGTATTATTGAGGAATGACACACACACACACACTTCACCAATGGGTTTTACAGATATTTGCTGACAGCAGAGGAATGGTAAGATTCAGGAATCTTTGGTTCCATTCAAGGCTCTGAAGAGGAGTGTGCTTTAGCAGGTATAGGCACCTCTACGCATTTTCCAGACATATTTAACCCCATCTGCCCTCTTCCCTCCAACCTGAGTTAAAATTACCAGGCAAGTGAGTCCCTCTTACCCTCAAGATGGAGTAAGCCCAAGGGAGATGGATTCTGAGAATTTAACTGCTAAAATCTAACAAGTCTATATTGAGCATATGCACACTATGATTTTTTCCAAAAGGCTTATAACTCAGTCAAATTTGAGCAGAGTTTCAAGGATAGTGAAAAAGCATATCCCTGACAGCAAGGCGACCATTCTGCCAAATTTCAAGTCTGTGTACCAAAAGCATGGGGATGACAGAGATTTTCAAAAGGTTGTCAGAATATTTTATCATGGGTAAAAGAGTATATTTTCCCTCTGCCTCATTCTCAGAAATGGTTAAACCATTTTGGCCAAAATTTTCCACACGCACACAAAAATGAATAATAAATAATAACTGCCTGAGTCAGATATCCAGCACAGAAAATGTCAGCCCAAACAGTTACATTTTGACAAAGTTAAAAGTAATAAGTAGTGCTAACAGCCTTGTATGTAATATGTGTGTACACACACACACACAGAGGGATAAACAGCTTAATTACTTACAGGAGCACAAACCTGCTTCTTAGACTGAGAAGAAAATAACTATAAATTCTCATTTTACAGAGAAAGAGAATGCTTGCTCCCAATTCAAAATGAAGGTAGAATACTGCACTTGAGATTTGCCTAAGAAGTAAGCCACACAGTTATTAGAAAGTAGACTCTATGCCATTAACTGTCAAAAACCTCTGGTGACTGATCCCATTAATACTTCACTGAATATACGTGTGTGGCTACTGTTGTTAGTGCTGCTGCACTGCCATAGCCCCACTACAACCCTCGCTGAGTGCTGTTGGGCCCAGAAAATTAATGCTTTATTGTCATCAAGACAGAGAGAGGCACTTTCTCTGTGTCAGACTGCTGTGAATGCTCTTTAGAACATTTTAATACATCACTCATTGGGCAATATAGACGTGCTGCGGAGACAAGGTGGCTCCACAATTTGCTGCAATGAAAAATCAGCAATTGGTGAAGAGGCTATTTACACCGTTTTGTGCTAATCTGTCTCAAATACTCTGTGGAAATATGGCTGAGAGATTCCCAATAATGGAGCTTAATTTGTTTTGCTGCGTGTTGCTGAGAATGTTTTTCTTCTTGGCTTATTGGTATATATTTTATGTAGTAGCATATTCCATAGGATTGTAACACAAACCAGCACTTTCATGAAAAAATCATTTTTTACTGCTCATCAAGAGAGTTAGAAACAATTGCCATTCTAACATGTGTCATACATCTTTTGACTTTCCCAAAGCAGAAAGTTGCTTTAGAGTTGAGAGATGCTCAAAGCATAAAAAGCAAGGTAGTGATGGGTGAATATCAGTGAAAACCCGCACCAGAATTATACTGTTGACAAAAAAGTTGGTCACAGTGATATCTTGGAAACATCACTGACTTTGTGGGGTTTTATTTTCTTTAGATTCGCCTTTAGACCTTTAGGCAGAGGGCTGGATTCTATAGTATTGATTAACATTTATCTCAAGATTCCAGAAATAAACTGAAATAAACTGAAATAAACTGAAATTTCTTCCTGAAATAAACTGCTCAGAAATAGACTATTATAATGCTCTGTGTTTTATGTGAGAAGACTGACAGATAATAAAAAGGAGACTGGTGTTTGCACTTTTTGTATTTATGTCTTTTTATTTTCAAAAGCTGGTAGAAAAGCAGGATTTTTACTGGTGAAAAATTTGTTCATTTTCTTCACTGAAAATGTTCAATCTGCTCTAATCATTTTTTAAAATCTTTTTACTGTATTTTTTAACATTTTAAGTTTCTTTTTTTCTGTGAGGGGGACAAAGCTGCAGAGCATTCAGAACGTCCCTATAATTCTGCTTCTTAAAGACAGACTGCTCTCGATGCTAACACGCTCCAATTTAATAATCCAAGTTTTCTGTCACAGCTTCTCCTAAGGATGACTGCACTACCCAAAGGAGGTGGGACGCCGGGGGAAAGAGTGTTTAGATCACTAAAATAACCCAGTGCTGGGCAAAGCAGGGGCCATAAACTAATCCTGATTCTTCATCTCTTGCTGTGAAGACTCATTTGGATACTTCACAAAGCAACGTCACTATAGAATAGGGAGCCCTATCCAAAACTCACTGAAGTCAGTAGGAGTCTTGCCCTCGAGTACATGCAAGGATCTTTGGATCAGGCCACAGGTTTACCTGTAAGTAGGCTGTGTGATCCCTTTGCACTGTTTTTTGGGCTGCAAGTCACCCATACAGGGGTACTGACTACTTGCTTTCATTTGGTGTTCTTAAGTCTTAATACACAAATCCCTATAACAAGTAACACTCCTTGCCACACATGGGTTTTCAAGTGTCTCATAGAATCAGTGTCATTTATTCCTCCCTTATTTTCAGTTAACACATTTCATCAACTATAATTTATGGAAACAACTTAATTAATGTTACAGATCAAATGCATGACATTATTCTAATTGCATTAAGAAAATCCTGACTCTGAAAACACAGTGTACCAATAACTGGTGTGGAACTATTTCAGAACTGAGAATCCACTATATATGCCAACAGACATCAACACTGTGTCATCATTCACATCAGTATGCTATCCCCTAAATCCAACCATGGTAAATGCTTACTTCGTTTGACAGGACACACTTCTGGGTAACCATTTTTAAAAAAGAGTTGTACTTTTATATTCCTCTAGCACAACTGTCTGACTTTGAATCTGCAATAATTATTTATTAGTACTTAAATATAACAGCATATTCATAAATAATTTTCAACACATGGACTCATATTCTGAGTAATTTACAATATGTACTTCATCCATTGCAACACTATAAATCATGATGCTATTTAGACTATAAATTTTTCAGAACATGGAGTATATTTGCATGGAGCCTATGACATGGTGAATCCGCCGCCATGACTGGGAAAAATAAAGAGAATTTTTGAGAAAAGCATGAAGTATTTTAAGTCTGGAATTAATAGTGTTAATTTACTGTTAAATAGTGCCATATACAGGCACAGCACTTCACTGACTGATAAAAGACAATATCATTGCCTCCAAAGATCTTTCAGGTCTCATTTGAGACATATCTAAAGATTACTACAGACATTAGGTGGTTAGGAAGATAAGGAGACAAGAGTTACAGCAAGAAACTGAGATTACTTTGATTAGAAATATAGTCATCTTAAAGGTTTCAGTATATTTTATCATGAAGAAAATGGTGATTTTTTTTTTTTTTGCAAACTCAACTCTTTTTCTAAATGATCAACTCTCACAGGTTTTTTAAAAATGCGATCATCAAAACTGAAACATCAACCGAACACATCACATCAGCAGATGGCTCCTTAATGAACAGCTCCTAACTGGAAAAAAATATGAAATTTTAAACTTAATTTTTAATTCGGTATCATATTCATTGTACATGAACAACTGATAAATAGGACATTCTCTTTTACAAACTATAAATATCAGTATTGGGTGAAGTGTCAAAGGCTGAGGAAGAGACAAACTGCTAGTTCTAATGACAAAAATACGTTAGGCCAAATTATATCCTTATATACATGCGCGGTCCATTTTATGCAGTAGGGTCTGAGCCAAAGCATACTGATGTCAGTATAAAGACTGGTATTGACTTCAATAAACTTTGGAAAAAGCCCCAGGAGAATAAAACCTAAAGGACAATCACTTATCTAAAGTTGTATGAATTACTAGAATATTCGTTTGACATGTTCCATGTACCTTATTCTCCAAGCATTCAAGTTAGGAAAATATCTTCCCCATCAGACAACTTTGCGTACGTTTTGCACATAGAAAAGAATTTCAGCATGGGAGACAAATTATCAGTAATATTTCATTACAAAAATCGGTATCACAGTTTATATTCAGGTTCTACTTGTAAATTGTTTAGACAGGGTTAACAAATGAATAATAGGTTTATAAGAATGATACAAAGGGGTATAATGTGTTATTAATACTTACAAGCTCATCATGATAGAGGTCTATAAAATTATGAATGGCATGCAGAAAGTAAGTATTATTTACCCCTTCACATAACATAAGAACTTGGGTCACGTAAATAAAGTAAAAGGCAGTAACATAAGGAAGTACTTCTTCACACAAGGCACAGTCAACCTGTAGAATCATTGCCAGGGAATGGTGTCAAGGTCACAAGTATAACTGGATTTTAAAAAGAATTAAATAAATTAATGGAGGATTAACCAAGATGGTTAGGGATGCAACCCCATGCTCCAGGTGTTCATAAACCTCTGACTGTCAGAAGCTGGAACTGGAAAACAGAGGATGGATTCATCAAAAACTTGTCCAGTTCTGTTCATGCCCTGTGAAGTATCTGGCACCAGCCATTGTCAGAAGACAAAAAACTTGGTCAGATGGACCATTGATCTGACCCATATGGTCCTTGCACTGTTCTTATCAATAGACAATGTTATAGAAGGCTGTAAGTCATGGCTATAAGCAACATATTGTACTCTAACAATCTACAACAATTGATTAACCATTTAATAAAACCTATAAATAATTTATTAATCTTTTATAAACTATTTATAAATTAAGTTTTACTTTAAAAGTGTGATCCAAGACCATGTAAGTCAAAAAAAATCTGGTATCTTTTAGTGAAGGATACTCATTGGAAAACCCAGAAATTATACATGCAGTGGTAAATTTCCAATATAAGCAATTAAACATATGAAATTCCATTAATAATTAGGAATGTATCCCTACTTCCCTTTAGTTGCTAGCCTGTTTACCAATAATATTGAAATTGCTCTGAAACACAAATAGTTCTGACACAACACAGGAAGTTAAATGCAGGGCCAATACAAGAAGGTACAATTGTGTGTTGTTGGGTAAAATGATGATGTACGTCACACATGTTCTTGGGCAAAATGATGATGCATGTCACACATGTTCTACGTGATTAAAAGTGGTGAAATTAAGACTGACAGATTACAGAGTCCATCTGTGATTCATTTCCTTCTTGCTCAGAAATGGGGATCCTTAAACAATACAATTTCCTGTTGAACCATCACCTGATCATACTGCTTTAGAGAATATGGGAGGTTGGTCTCTTAAAGCTGAGTTAATTTTCAAGTGCAAACATGATAAAAAACTGAACAGTCAGATCTGTATCAGTGAGACATTGTGCGCAATTACCTGGTGCGGTTCTTTATAATGGTATTCAACACTGCCTTCTGCACGCCTTGTTTGTAAAGCTCTGCTTACTTACCTGTAACTATCTGGCTGTTAACCACAAATTAACCTGATGGGCTTTTTCCAAACAAACCAAATATTTATCAGAAAAACATAACTTATTCAGTAGGCCAATGCAAATATTGACTCAGGCACGTAGGTCGGGGGAGCCAGGGAAAGAAGCATGCACTACTGATTCTACACATAATAGTATAGAATACTACATGGAAGGAGTTCTTATCTGTTGCCTGCCTTCTCAGAATATTACAATCACTGCAATTTGCCATTCATTCATTATGTACATTCACCTCTATACACCACTGAGAAGAGTTTTAAAGGCTCAGACTGTTGACAGAAACATAGTTAAATTCATGGCCATGCTGCCAAGCCACTTGATTTTTTGTTGTACCTTCTGCTCCTTTGTCAGAGTCTATGGCAGGTTTCAGCACGCACGGAAAATAGGATCCTGCTCATAAGTTCTGGCCTGAGCACCCCCAGCTCTGGGACAGTGGGAGGTTGAGGGCACCTTGCATAACCAAGCTTATGTAAGTCACTGTGTTTCCACACTGTATGGTAATAATGTTATTGTGTACAATAAACACCACCACCCTCCTCTACAAAGTCTGCTTTCCAAAGTCGTTGAAACAA
Organism: Dermatemys mawii; assembly: GCA_007922305.1. Lineage (NCBI taxonomy): Eukaryota > Metazoa > Chordata > Testudines > Dermatemydidae > Dermatemys > Dermatemys mawii. The sequence continues at coordinate 18,116,344 of ML677371.1, read as the reverse complement.
TGAGGAAGTAAAACTGTCTTTCATACTCAACGTTTCAGAGTTGGGTCAGCTTGCACTCAGGATAAAGCTTTAAACAGGGACTTTAAAATAACGTCAGAATTAAATGTAAATCAAGTTTACTCTCCTCTTTGCTAGTTTATCAGAGATCCTTGTGCATGGGTTGCAGCTGAGGGCTGAATTTGTAATGAAATCATTCCCCCCCCCCTTCAAGCCCATATTTTCCTACTTGAAGATGTTTGGACAAGTGTGTGACATTGCAGATTTTGGAGTATGATTTCACAGAGTGAGAGCATAAAGATGGAGTTATGGTTTGCCTGCGGGATCAAGTTGTCTTGCAAGAGGGACAAAATAATCCCATCTGCTAAATTTAGTAATCATACAGAGAAACATGGAAAAATGCAAGCAAAATGCACTTGGAATGATTTCTTCCTGTAGATTTTGCAAGGACTTGTGTATGTTCATAAAGTTAAGGACATGCAGGTTAAGCAAGTTTTTGCAGGACTGGGGCCTGCATTTTGTCCCTTCTGAGAGCGCCTCTAAATTTGAGTGTTTGAAAAAAATTCATCAATTTATGAAAGTCCATTTTTCTCAAACTAATTGAATTAGTCCCACCTTATCTCTTGATCAAACATAATTGTAAGATCTGCATAACAAAGTGGAATGCTTCTAACTAAGGTACCATTACGATAATATTCTCTGCTGGTAGGTTTTTCTTTAATAGCCTATCAGTTGCTGATATTCAATAGCAGGGCCAGACTCTGCTCTCATGTACATCTATGTCAAATCACGAACATTTCAGCTGACTGTGGTGGAATTACTCCAAATTTACATCTGCAAAAATGAGATTAGCATATGGCACTCAGAGAGTATAACTCATTTAATTAAAGCCAGTGTGGTTGTATTTTGTCAATTACAATCAACAAAAGGGGGGAAATTAATCCTTTTCCCACCTAACAGTATATAAAAAAAAAGCTAAACTCAACCTGTGAATATACTTGTGAAATTCTGATGAAAAAGAGAATAAACCTCCTTCTTCCAAGTTAAATAGTAAAGGTCTGTCTGGAATTTTGACTAAGCTATCCTCCAAGTGAAAAAAAAGTTACTCTGTAAGGATACTATTTCTAAGTTTTCCATTCTGCTTCCTTAATGACTTTCACATTAGGTTTGTTCAGCATTAGTCAAAACAAGCTCTTTGGCAGTTATGTTTCTGTTCTTTCTGTATCTGTCACTGCCATTATCACTACTAGCAGGATTTAAGACCAAATTCTGCCCTGAAATATATGTGCACAACTATCTCTGATGTCAAAGAGAGCTGCACATTCTTATCATAGCATGGACTTATAGCATCAACAGGTGTTAAAAGGGTAGCACAATCAGAACTTGCTTTCTAGTGTCTTTGTCCCTCACTGGAGAGGGTGGAGGGGGGAAGCAATATAAATAAAAATAAAAACATAAAAAAAATGTATAAAATAATTATATATTATTAGTAAACATTTATATTGCGGTAGTGCCAAAATGCCACATCCACACAGGGCCCAGTTGTGCTAGGCTATAGACAAATAATAAATGACAGTTCATGTGCCTGAAAGACCTTACACTTCAAAAGACAATTCAGCCAAATGGTGCAGGGAGAGAGACCTGGCTTCATCTCAGTGAGTCAGTCAACGCCAGTCCGGGGAATAGCACTCATGTTTCCTCAGCTCAGGTTTACGGGGCTAGGCTGCTTTGTACTATACTGTATGCCCATTCTCTCTTTATTTCTCAATGTCTCCCAATAGATGTATATTTTTAAGAGAGAGAGTTTCCTATTCTCTTGTTAATATATGAGCTATTGAGAGGAGTCAAAGAAAATGAACATACAATATGCCGCTTGCTGACTGTTCATTCCAAATGCAGTAAAAAAATAAATACATAAAAGACGGACCACAGTCTGATGAACAAATTAAATAAAGACGCTCCTACTGAGAGGAGACAAAGGGAAACTCTTGGAAATGTTGGCATCAACTAGGCAGAGGTTTACCACTGAGAAATTGACACTTGATGACAATAACAATGTATTTATCTATGCAAACTTGTGGCTCTTCATCTAATGTCAGAATGTGTCCTAGTCTGAGGTTTTTGCATCTGAAACAACACAAGGAAAAGTTAAGATTCAAAACCCCTACCCCTGTGCTGTTTGTTCCTCAGATGCTTTTGAGATCACAATTGTTCTTTCTAGAAAGAGTTATTGACTGTAGGTTTAAATGACAACTAATTTAGGCCTTGTGCAAATATTCTGTTTCTACGCGGTTTCAATGGAGCAAGGGTGGCCAACCTGAGAAGGAGCCAGAATTTACGAGTGTACGTTGCCAAAGAGCCACAGTAATATGTCAGCAGCCTCCGCATTAGCTCCCCCACCTACTCCCAGCACCTCCCGCCCACTGGCAGCCCCACCAGTCAGCGCCTCCCCTTCCCTCCCTGCACCTCCCAATCTGTTTCATGGCACGCAGGAGGCTCTGGGGGGCGGGGGAGTAGCAAGGGCATGGCAGGGGAGGACGCAGGAAGGGACTGAGTGGGGGGCAGAGCCTGTGGCAGAGCCAGGGGTTGAGCAGGGAGCACCTGCTGGCACATCGGAAAGTTGTTGGCGCCTGTAGCTCCAGCCCCGGTGTCGGTGCCTATACAAGGAGCCGCATATTAACTTACGAAGAGCCGCATATGGCTCTGGAATCACAGGTTGGCCACCCCTCCAATAGAAGATACTTCTGTCCACACCCTTTCATTGACATGCAGTTTGTAACTGTAGTATATGTAGTAGTGCAACATCATCTAGAAGTATGAGTGTGTGCGTACAGAGACAGCCTGGGCTAGCGGCTGCGGACTGAGCAGACCTGGATTCTATTCCCAGGTCTACTGTGGTGGTATACCATGGTAGACCTGCCTGCTATACCACCTTGGGGATTTTGCCTCTCTTTTCCCTCACAGTATTTGAGTTCATCATCTAGAAAAACAAAGTAAGGCTCTTTTTACACTGCTATTGCCCATTGACTATGAGCCATTTGTGATCAAGAAATTCGGTGTTTCGTATACCAAAGATTTATGGTTTCAAATGGCAACTAATGGCAGAGAGAACCTTTCCATGCACTTTACTATTACGCAGTGCCTTGTGTCCCATTGGTTTTTTATTCTTTCTCCAATTAACTGCTCACTGGAGAAACCAAACCTCACACACGAAACGTGGGGAGGTCACATGGGGTCATGTGCCCCAACCCCGATTTTTAGGTGGCACCCCCACCCTCAACACAGATAGGCTGGATGGCCCACTAAGGGGAGTCATGGGGTGGAGATGGCATGACCTCTCCAGTCCTATTGCACAGGGCCAGCCTGAGCTGCCTAGCAGCGCCAGCCCAAACCACCTGGCTGGCATTGCCACTTGCCCTCCGAAAACATTGGTGCCCCCCGAAGGGGTGCACCCCACATATTGAAAACCTCTCTGGGGTGGTCACTGCTCCCCCAGAACCTTTAAATTATGCCCCCTCACTCTCAAGTGTTACGTGTTGCCTCTGCCTAACCTCCTCAGCAACCAGCATCAGCTCCGCAGCCAACCCTAGATTCCCTGCTAGGTGCTAGTGTTGTGCTAAACAAAAAAATTGTGTATGAACAGCAAACAGTTAAACTCAATATAAAGAAAAGTGAAAGTGACAATCAAAAAGTAAAGTATATGGACTGCAAATATAGAAAAAAGAAGTTCACTTTTGTTTTAATATTTCATGGCTTTATTAGGAACAGAGATAAGGAAACAATGAGCCTGAAACATTCTTGCTGGCAAAGGAGGTGAAAATACTGCCTCTCTGCACCAGCTCCTTCTTCAGTCCATGAGGAATCCTTTGGGAGAGCAAACAGCAGTACTGGTGGTGGAGAGCAGTTTAAGACTCTAACCCTGTAAAAGACTCTGTGCCGATGAACTTCTTTGTGCAGACAGTCACCTTATTTTCCATGATGGGTTCTATCAGCTAGCAGAAGCCCCTATGTGAAGCAGCACATCTTCCAGATCCCCTAGCAACACCATTATCTCTAAACAACGACATGCACTTTTCAGGTTGTACTGTCTGTCCGCAGGGCACTGGACATTAGCAATTGCCCTGGAATTAATCAGATTCGTCGTTGTAATGCCAACATACTCATAGTGTACTCATAGTAGGGTTTTATTAAAAAATAAAGATTAATTATCGCAATTATACAGCAATAGATGGGGGAAACCCTAGTGTTCATACAATTACGACCTATTGTTCAGTTTGTGTTAGTCAACACAGTCCTCAGCTTGTTAAATTGCTCTAATTTACTTGCAGTTGAATCAAATCAAAATTCATAAATGCAGATCAACTCAAGGGGCTCCATTTGAATGAATTTCATAGAATCATAGAATATCAGGGTTGGAAGGGACCTCAGGAGGTCATCTAGTCCAACCCCGTGGTCAAAGCAGGACCAACCCCCAACTAAATCATCCCAGCCAGGGCTTTGTCCAGCCTGACCTTAAAAACCTCTAAGGAAGGAGATTCCACCACCTCTCTAGGTAACCCATTCCAGTGTCAGAGGGATAGCTGTGTTAGTCTGGATCTGCTACAAGACTCTGTCGCCATTCCAGTGCTTCACCACCCTCCTAGTGAAAAAGTTTTTCCTAATATCCAACCTAAACCTCCCCCTCTGCAACTTGAGACCATTACTCCTTGTTCTGTCATCTGGTATCACTGAGAACAGTCTGGATCTCTTTGGAACCCTCTTTCATGTAGTTGAAAGCAGCTATCAAATCCCCCCTCATTCTTCTCTTCTGTGTAGACTAAACAATCCCAGTTCCCTCAGACTCTCCTCATAAGTCATGTGCTCCAGCCCCCTAATCATTTTTGTTGCTCTCTGCTGGACTCTTTCCAATTTTTTGACATCCTTCTTGTAGCATGGGACCCAAAACTGGGCACAGTACTCCAGATGAGGCCTCAACAATGCCGAACAGAGGGGAATGATCACATCCCTTCATCTGTTGGCAATGCCCCTACTTATACAACCCAAAATGCCACTAGCTTTCTTGGCCACAAGGGCACACTTGAATCAGAGGGGTAGCCGTGTTAGTCTGGAATTGCAGAAGTGACAAAGAGTCCTGTGGCACCTTAAAGACTAACTAAAGTTTTAGAGCATAAGCTTTCGTGGGCTAATACCCACTTCGTCGGATGCATGCCTCCGACGAACGTGGGTATTAGCCCACAAGGGCACACTGTTGACTCATATCCAGCTTCTCATCCACTATAACCCCTAGGTCTTTTTCTGCACAACTGCTGCCTAGCCATTCAGTCCCTAGTCTGTATCAGTGCATGGGATTCGTCCATCCTAAGTGCAGGACTCCACACTTGTCCTTCTTGAACCTCATCAGATTCCTTTTGGCCCAATCCTCTAATTTGTCTAGGTCCCTCTGTATCCTATCCCTACTCTCCAGCGTATCTACCACTCCTCCCAGTTTAGTGTTATCTGCGAACTTGCTGAGGGTGCAGTCCATGCCATCCTCCAGATCATTAATGAAGATATTGAACAAAACTAGCCCCAGGACTGACCCTTGGGGCACTCCACTTGATTCTGGCTGCCAACTAGACATGGAGCCATTGATCTCTATCCGTTGAGCCCAACAATCTAGCCAGCTTTCTATCCACCTTCTTCTGGCCTCTCCAATGCATATGTACTATCAGCTTAGATTTCCTCTAGGCTTACATACATTTCAGTGTGTAACTTACTCCATCCCTTTTACACCTCCTTTCACTGTACTGCCATCCCTTGATTTACACATCACCTCTGAATCTCAGTGTAAAGGAATCATTCAGTTTAAATGTACAATTCTGGCAACTCACATGCTGAGAGCTCAGAAGAGAAGAATGTATAAAGAAAATCATCTAACAGGAGGGTGTAAGAAATTGAATGTTAAAGTAGTCCCCATCCAGCTTTAACTAACATCTTCGTCCTTACCGCTCTGTAAATTATAGCAAACTGGACTGCCTTATGCATCAGTTAATGGGTATCAGTCAGCTAAAAAAGTCTTCATGTAAGAAAGCATAGCTTACACTAACACTTATAAAGGATTTGCTTGTGTAGAACAAAATATAATCTGTAGTGTACACTGGCAAGAACAATGAAACCATTTCACTATGCCCTGAGGTCTCCATTTTAACAGCTTATTGGCATATTATTTATTCTATGGTTTTGTGAAGCATTCTTCTCTGTGGTAAGGTACTAAGGGCATGGTTACAACACTTGCAGATATAGAGTGCTTTGAGTTAAACCAGCCTTCAGAGAGCGCAGCAGGAAAGCATTCCAGTCTGTCCACACTGACAGCTGCAAGCGCACTGGCATGGCCACATTTGCGGCACTTGCAGTTGCATTGGGAGCAGTGCATTATGGGCAGCTATACCAGTGTTCAAGTGGCTGCAACATGCTTTTCAAATGTGGGGGAGGTGGGGTAGAGTGTGACAGGGAGCATGTTGTGTGTATGTGTGGGGGAGAAAGTGGGGTTTTGGGATGCTGAGAGTGTCAGCATGCTGTCTTGTAAGTTCAAACCCCTCCTCCTCCCCGCCTCTCTCTCACTCACTCAAAGCAAGCAGCGTTTGTGAGTAGTGGTTGTTTTGCTCCAGAGCAGATAAGCATGCAGGGCGTCAGAAACGGAGCTTTGAAAGGGCGTATCTGCATTCCTCCAGCCGATTCCAAAACAATGACAAGAGTGACCTCTTGACATAAGGGGATTATGGGACGTTTCCGGAGGACAGAGTGCAGTAACGCAACACCTCGTTCACACTGATGCTGGGGCGTCCCAGGCAAGACGCATCAGATGTTATTTCTCTTGCAGAGGTGGAGTACCAGGAGCACTTCAGCCACAGAGTCAGAGTACTCCACATGCCTTGCCAGTGTACGGGGAGTGAGTTAGAGCACACTGGGAGGCTTTAGTGCACTCTAACTTGTAAGTGTAACCAAGCCCCAAGACTTACTGAATATGTTCCCTCAAAATGTCCTCCTACACATGGAAAGCTGACCCAGCTGGCAGGTATTATCTGCTTGTAAACAATCCAGCTGATGCTGGTGAGTAAAAAAAACTTGCCCAGGTATGCATGTGTGGGCCCTAAAAAACATCAATGTCTTCAACATTTTAGCTTTCATTGAAATGAAAAGATGAATCGGATGCCTCATAATCAGAGGCCGGAATGAAAGAACCCCAAAGCAAGTACAGGATCAAAACATCACTATACAGTCCAGAACCTGCACCCTTCCCAACAGGATGATGCTGGAGTGCTCACTAAGTACTGTCAATGAACATGGTTAATGGGCTCGAATCCCTGCCTTGGCTGCTGGGCAGTACATTTAATCCTCTGCCTAACACATGCCAAACATGTTTTTTTAAGTCCCTATTCCAGGAATGCATATTTTAAATTAATTAATTTTTAAAAAGCTGATTTAGCTTCCAGATTGTAAGCAAACCAGTGTCAGGGAAGATAAGAGAAGCAATATGAAGTAACATTCAAGGTACAGTAGATTAATGTGTAGACCTAACATATTTGACTGTATTCCTTTAAGTTTTACAGCAGATTTCTGGTTATATGGCAAGAGTATCATTTTAAGACTGAGTCACCTGGGAAAAAGAAACAGCCTTAAATTTGTCTTCTAGTACCTGTCCCTTCTTGCTTTACAGCTCTTTACTTGCAACGAGGAGAATCATTATTAACCAATAACTAATATGCATGTTTTGCCCAACCTTTCATTTGAAAGCAATTTGACATCCCGTTTTTTTTTTCTTTCCTGAAAAGGACTACGCCCTTCTCTGCAAAGAGGGGGCCATTATATGTAGTTCTGTGTGAACGAGGGCAAAATTAATCTTCACTCACTGTTAGTAGGGGTCTGAACATTGCACAATTTTTGACTTGGTAAAGAGTTCTTTAATATTTCCAGAATGGATGGAAAGTTGATGTAAGCCTAAATTCTGAAATTTGTTCTTTTCATGGGAGAAAAACAAACAAACAAGCAAGCAAAAAACCTACAAATTCAATTATTTCCTTCTACCCATGAAATGGGTGAAAATGTATGAGTGTATGCATGAGGGTGTATGCTTCTTTGTAACACTAAGGAACATTAAAAGTCAAATTATTCAGGAACTGATCATTTATGTGGGCAGACTCTTTAGGAAATCATGTGAAGAGACCGGTTCAGTTCTTGCTTCACATCAGAAAGGTCTGAACTGTGTGTCTGTAATGTGAACTATCACTGTACTGAAGAAGTAGAAGAAGCTCTGAGATCGCTTTCAGAACATATACTTTTGGTTTAATTCAAATGCAAAGGGCCAAATCCTGCCACCACATATACAGGTGTGACTAATTTCAGTCAAAATCCTAACATAAATGGGAGTTGAACCCATTCTAGCTAAGAGCAGGATTTGGTCCTTAGAAGCTGCAATTAAACAGAAGACTAGATGGGCCATCACCAATGTCTGTTCTTTATACAGCACAGAAAGAGATGCCTCATGTAGCTTGCTATGGAGTCAGCTGACAGCATCTATTTACTGTGGGTTTTCTGCATTTAGGTTCTATTTATTTACATAGCCTTTAAATATTTTTCTTAACTTGCAAACAGTTCATCCTGTAAGCCTGTCCCAATAAGGTTCTATTGGCAGCTTGCTTCAGATCATCTGAGGAGATTCAGAATTTCTTTCTTTTTTAAGAAGGTGAGTTTCTCTAGAAAGGTTTTGTGACTACAACAAAAATGCCCATACTAGACATATGTAAACAAAAATATGACCTTATCAGAAAGGACTGCATAAAACTAGTATATACTTCTCTTTTCTCTTCTCCTTTCCTTTGTTTTTCCTACGAGTGGCAGAATTGTACATAAACTAAGCAGTATTCAACCACCTGAAATAACAGGATTTTTACTGTTTAAACTCAATAGGAGCTTATGACTCACTAGCAAAAATAATATACTTCAAATAAAGAAATGTGGCATCATTTTTTAAGAGGAGTAACCTGACCAAGTGGTTCCTTCTGCTCCACAGGAGGACCACTTCTTTATTAATATTCTTTCAATGATTAGCTGCTTATCAGAGAATTCTCTTTTATTTCATGCCAGAAAGGCTTTTTTTCTTAGCTTTGATGAAAATGAAAAGTCTTTCCCTCAACTACATACCAAAAAGAGAGCTACTCTTTTAAAGTTTCTGTGCCTGCAATGTGAACTACTCTGAGTAAAGGAAGAGACAGTCAATTGCTTTTGTTAGTTTAAAAACAACCAATCAACCATCCACGAGTTAAGACAGCAAGAGAGTTATACTGCTTCATACAATGGACCCACAGCATTTCTCATTGTCACACCAGGTCCTGCATCCCACTTTTCCTTATCCTAGTGAGTACTATTCAGACCTGAACTGCACAAATTTAGCATAGATTTGAATGAAAGACACTCTTCTAACTTGGCTATCAACCCTTGCTGTATATGAAGTATATATATTACTGGTGGATGAAGGTGCCAGATACCACATGAAGAATTAGTATGTCATCTTCTTCAGTTTTTTAAATCTTAGATGAGGTCCAATTTGGGCACCAGAAACATTAAACATGCTAACAAGAATGAACTGTGCCAAATGGGAAGGCAACATCATTTGAAATATGAAGAGAATGTGGCTCAAAAGACACACGCATTAAACCTGATAAAGCTTTCTATTCCTCAGGAATCAAGTTCAAAGTACAACTGTGGACAAAAGATAGCTCTCAAGTAAAATGACAATTACCCTCCCCCCCCCTCACACACAGTGAGCTAACAAGGAAGCAAGCTTCCCTGATGGTGGTTTGAAGAAATACTGGTTTTTCCAATAGCAAAATGCTGAAGAATTATTTATGGTTTGACTAGCAGGTTCTCTTTATTAAAGGAGAAAAGGAGAAATCTGGTTTCAGTGGGTTATAAGGAGCTTGCACTGGTCAGCCAAAAAGACATACAGCTCTGAAAGAAGTAAACATCTAAGCACTTTTTTTTTTAAACTTCTGTTCTGCATGAGTCAATCTTTCGTTTTTTCCACTAATTGGCTAATAAATTTCAGTTTTCAAACTGAGTCTCTCCAAATTTTGGCTGATTTTCATCATCTTGCCTCATCTTTTAGTGAAAGAAAATCTCTAAAATATAACAAACAAGAAGTAAGCCCTCTTCCCTTGCCTTTTTTTTTTTTTTAAGCAAAAGAGTATTTAGTAACCCAAGAAAATCTAGATACACGTGAACGGCCAAATTCTTCCTCGTTGTCATGCTCAGCATATTTTTCACCTGACAGACGTGAATTCAGATGTTGGACTTACAGTCAAGTATCTGAGTTTACAATTTTTCAGTAAAAATGACACACATACCCTCTGCCACATGACAATCTAAGACAATGAATGAATGAATCTCTCATGATCAGATGTAAGAAAACACACATGGTGTCACACTATAAACACAGAATCATCTTTGCAGCAATCAGTCCATGCAGTTTTTCTAACCTGTTGCAGTGTGATGGCATGAGGTTTTCGAGCCATCCAATGCCAGATATATTTATGTTTTAAGCCTTTCACATTGGTGCCCTCCGACTAATATAAACAAAGTCAGAATCCTAACACTTATCTATAAACAGAAGAGGTGCATTCAATGGCATATGATTACATATGACAAAGGGCTTGGCCATAACAGCTTATTTTTCTTTAGAACGCAATTGTGTGATAGCACTGGCAACGCTATTGCGAGCTCAGTCACTCCAACCCCACTAAAAGGTACAGAACCCATTTTACAATCCTACGGCTCTCTCTGTTCACATTCCACAACTCATACAGTTACAGTTAGCACCACAAGCCCACTTCTAGGGACAAATTCATACAGCGGCTGCACCAAGACATATTTCTGAATTTGGCCTTGAAGGTGGAGATGTACATGAGGCTATGCTGCCTCACATCAAAGCCGTGGAAGGGGAAGATGTATACTTATATTACGTGTCTGTCCATTGAAAAATCCTGGAAATGTGGCTGTTGCATCTATTTTCTCATGTGCATTTTTCTTTATGGTCACCAGTTGGTGAATGTCAGCAGTTATAAAATGAACATCATTAGCTGACACGCAGCCAAAAACTCCAAATTACAATACAAAAATCAAACTCAGTGTCCCCTCACAGCATCCCAGCCAGCAAAATCCTTTGTGGACAGATTTTTACCCTGAAGGTCAACAAACTCTGGCTCCTGCTAGAGCAGACAGGGAAACAAATTCCAGAGCTGAGGACCTTCCACTGAACATCCTACTTTTGACCTCCAAGTGTTTGACTCTTGGGACTATCAGTGAGAGTGTCATAGCTCCCAGGAGATCTCTCTTTTGGAATGAAGCATACAGTCAGAATGAGCAGGCTTGCCTAGTGCATGAACTAAGTGGTCACCATTTCAGCTAAAACTGTAACTAATCAGAATATCTGCTTGAAGTCTCTGTACTTCAGGCAGAGGAGCAACTTTCCAGAAATAGATTCTCTCAGACACAGTGCTTCAAACTGGGTCACAGTGGCACCATACTTTCTTGTGAACCAGAGAGATAAACTCTTCCTCCACTAGTCATCTTTCCATGTACAGACTTTTTTTTAAACATTATTAAAAAAATATACTTGGAAAGAAAATTAAATCCCATCAGTACAAAGAAGTTGGCTATCATTAAACTGCAGATTCCCAGATGTTGACAAAACTGAAAGCTTCCACTTATCCCAGTGGTCCTAGGACTCAGGAACAGGCAATTATTTATTTTTCCAAAGCATTTCAAAGCTGACATAGGGGCCAGTTCCTCTGAAAGGAAAAACAGAAGTTTGCCTACACTATTATTTCACTTTCCAATTGATTCTATGGCACCCAGAGGAAGCTCGTGGTATTCTCTTTCTCCTTATATATCAAACATTCAGTTGCAGTCTCTTCCACCTAAACTTAATGAAAAATACAGGAATAGAAAAAATCCTCTCTCTCTCTCTCATATAACTTTATGGCAATCACTGGAATCAACAAGGAACAAAATAGATTTTCCAGGGATATTCAGCTTCTTAAATTTGATTGGGGGGGGGGAAGGGGTTATGATTATATCTTTTACATTAAACCGTTCTGGATAAAAACTATGGATTAGGGTAGCCAGTGCTTATGCTGATAGCATGACGGCTCAGGCCCTCCAAATGTGTGCTGGCAGATGGCAGCAAGAGTCAAAGGAACTGGGTGGGAGGCACAGAATGTGTTATGGAGGGGGGCACAGAACGCTCCCATATCAGCTGCTCGGTAAGCATACTGTGAGATTAGGGCTACAAAAGTTGAGAGAACACAACTAGACCCTATGTTTAATTAAAACATAAAGCAGATATTCAGCTAAGGTAAATTCAAGTCATTCCACTGAAGTCAGCTAAGGATTTGTCCCACAGTGACAAAGTAAAACTTGTGTATCCCTACTGCCAACAGCAGACCTACACAAGGGATGAATTTGGCCTATCTAGCCTAACTTTGCCCTCCAAAATTCTGGTACAAACTCCCAGTAGCTTCAGTGGGAGATGTTCTGCTGTGTCTGAGAACAGAATTGGGCCGTAAGATGTCATTATAATCAGGAAGTGTTACGGTCAACAGACTTGATTAAATTAACAAATATTGCTCTTTCAGGATTGATCCAACAGTTAAAATTAAAAAACTACAGAGAGACAAACTTTTGCTGGGTTCCAGTCAAGAACAGTGTTAGGAGTGCTATATGCCCTACTATCTGACCCAGCCGAGAATTTGGCCTTGCACATTTTGGGAGTTCCTTCTTCACTCATCATGTGTTGCTCCTTGATCTTTTCTAGTTTGAGAGGATTATTGAAAAGCAGATCTAATGCACTGAAAAAATATAGTCCTCTTACACACACACACACACACACACACACACACACACACACACACTAGTTTTTCTACAGCCTTTTTTCCTTTAATCAGAAGTTCCCCTGAAAAAAGCAAATTTCACCATTACTAGGCCTTTTGAATTTCACAGGATTGAAATTTTTAAAAGGCACTGTTCATAAATACTGTAATTTCAGCAAGAACTAAAAGGATAAATATTTAAATATTTTAATTTTAAGAAGTTAATACAAATCCCTTCAAAGCATTCCTTTTACTTTTTTAATGTCCTTTCCTGACATTTGAGTTACACAAGTGAAAATGAAAAGCTATAAAAACCATTGTGACAATTTGAGACCTACAACAACATATATGACAACGGAAATCAATCAATCTTCTTCTGCCCTGTTATCATTAACTGGAGACCTAACTGATTTGCTATTTCAGGGGTAGGCAACCTATGGCACGCGTGCTGAAGGTGACACACGAGCTGATTTTCAGTGGCACTCATACTCTCTGGGTCCTGGCCACCAGTCTGGGGGCTCTGCATTTTAATTAAATTTTAAATGAAGGTTCTAAAAACATTTTAAAAACCTTGTTTACTTTATATACAACAATAGTTTAGTTATATATTAAAGACTCGTAGAAAGAAACCTTCTAAAAATGTTAAAATGAATTACTGGCACGCAAAACCTTAAATTAGAAGGAATAAAAGAAGACTCGGCATCCCACTTCTGAAAGGTTGCTGACCCCGGTGCTATTATATTCTGTATGCTTCTTTGAGTTAATTGCAATCTGGCACCCAGCAAGCAACAGCAAATGGAAGAGTTTCCAAAATGCCTCGGATTTTGTGGACAGCAACTTTAGAACTTGGAATTCTGCCTTGTGAAGTGGTCCCATGCAAAAATCACAAATGCTAGAACCAACTTCCAGGAGTCCTACCAAAGGAATATTTAAACATATGCACCAACAGCAACATTCTCAATTAGGGCTTGATTCTGTATCTATTAAAGTCAATGTTCCCATTCACTTCAACAGTGCAGGATCAGGCACCTAGTATAAGCCTAAAAATAAGGGAGTGATGCCAATTTATACTAGCTGAGCATTTAATATTAGTAAGCCAGTAAACTTATAAATCGGCTGTTTGCAAAAAGTGAGTGTAGTAAGTGGTCACTACTGTTCTATGCGATAAGGCCTTCAAAATGGTTAACCTAAACTTCTTTCGTTATAATTGGTTAGCACAGGGCTGTGGATGTAAATAGCTGTCCCTGGACTGGTTACTCTAAAGTTGGATTAAAAACAGAAAGTAAAAGATAAGCAATTTTTGGGAGAGGAATATTCATGAGATATTGTACAAACACATTTGATAGCATTTTCTATTTTAAATAATGCTGCTGGTAAGTGATCAGAAACAAATATATTCCTCTACTATTCTTTGAAGCTTCATACTGTCAGACGAAAGATCTTTGCACTTTCTGAACACTTTTCATCCAGAGATCTTTTTCAAACATTAGTGAACCGAGCGTCACTACTATTCTGGGAGACAAGTATTCTCATTTAACAGATAAAGAATCTGATATACAGAGAGAGGTCCAGTGATTTGCCCCAGGTTATACAGTCAAGCAACAGAGAACCCAAATCTCTTGACTTGTGATTGCATTTTTGACCCAATATGCTTCTTCTCTAAGACTGGCTTAGAGTATATCTATACGGAAAGCACAAGGTGTAACTACAGCTCATGTAGACATACCCCACCTAGCTTTAATTCAGATGGCTTGGGTTCTGGTGCAATGTGGCAGATGACAATAAAGGCTTCAGTGCAGGAGTCCTAGGCACTTAAGTAATTACTCAGGGTTCCAGGCAAGCTTGTACAGAGGAGGCTCCAGGACCCAAGCTATCTAGGTTAAAGCTAGCTTGGGTAGGTCTATCCTAGAGATTTCATTAAACAACTGAGAACATAAGATATTTGCAGGCATCTCTGTTTTTTAATACATGCAGAATTACAGATGGCAAAAACCCTAACCAAAAACTAAAACTCTGCTTAGAAGATATGACCGAGACAACTGTTTGCTGAAAACATCTGTACAATCATACACAGTCACTTTGTGCAAGAAACAGCTGTGATTGGATAGTCTCACGACCATGATCTCATGATTTACAAATGGAAGTTGCCATCTATACAAAGTTCTTGAAATGATCAAAATTTGATTTATAGCTGAAAGAACTTCTGGCTAGATTGGTCTCAGGAGTTATTATGCAAGAAGGCTGCTCTACTGTCTGGCTTTTGCTGCTTGGGAAAACTTGTATTTAAGTGCCTGCACCAAAGATTTAGCAAGAAATGCAGGGAATTTACACAATAACCATTTTTAAACAAGCGAGCTTTCTGGAATTCATTTGCAAGGCAATTTTATACATGTCTGAAAGGCAGTGGAAGTGACATCAAAACCAGAAAGTAACCAAAACTCTTCTGTACCATCTAGCTGACAACCCGTATAGGCATCCAAGCAACTGCCCTCTTCCCCGCAGGCCTTTTCTGAGTAAAGTAGCGCAACCATAGTGAACTATGTGGTGGTTTGCCATTGGTAGAAATAAGGTCGGCCTACCATGTTCAATCTTCAACAAGTCATATTTGAAACAGGTAACTAATATTGATGGATAGGATGATGGTGTAGTGAGTTAATGTAAGGTGCCTATCACCTTGGTACCTGATCCAGAAAAGACCTTAAGCATACGTATAACTTTCGGCACAAGGCCCAGATCTTTACAGGTATTTAGGCGTTAAATTATTGCATGCAACATTGCAACGCTTAACTGATTTAGAAGCCTAAAACTGATTTTCAAACAGGACATAGGCACTTAGGAGTCAAAATCCCATTTAGGTCATTAGGATTTAGGCTTCTTAAATCCATTTTTAAAATGTGTTGTGGGCTCCTAAATCACATAAGCATTGCAGTGCTGAGCACAGCAATGCCTAAAATACCTTTAAAAATGTTGGCCAAAACTAATACTATGTGACATGACTCATTCCTTTCATTGGAAAAACTTACACACTTAAAGTTACACAAGTGCTTAAGTTCCTTGCTGCACCATGGTCTGAGCTCCAGTGCCAACCCCTTCTTATTCAAACATTACACCGAAGCCCTAAAAAATATTTCTACCGTATATTGGCTTTTCAAATAACCCTCTCCTTCCAAAAACAAATTGATGGTATTATTTACTAGATGAGCACTAACAGTATGCTCAGTGCCATATCGAGCATGAAAGAGAAGGCCTCTTCCCCAAAATGCATCATAGACCATTAAAAGTCATCTTCAACATTGATACAGGAAAGGTCTCTTCCATCTCCTTGGATATCAAAGAATAGCACAAGTACACTAGAGGCGCTCTGAACTCAGAAGAAAAGCCTAGTCTTATTTTATTTTCTGACAGTTACTACAGGTAACTGTGGAATTTATATTTCAGTTGTTCATGCATTTAACACCTTGACAATGTGCCACAGAAATGCGGAGAAGCCTGGAGAACACAAGCTTTCTTCAACAGCAGTTTGATGTTGACTGACATGAAGCCATATGACTGAATAACATCAGGATGGTTCTAAACCTTTCAGAGTTTTGGCGACAGCTCTTCCACAGTATATTTTAATTTACAAATCTGACTGTGCATATAAAGTACAATGGGAATTTCTGAGCTAAGGTATGCTTAATTGTTAAAAAAAAGTCTGACTGCTCAGACTTGCAGAATATGCATTGTCTTTTCTTTTTCAGATATTGGATTCAACCAAGCATTTTGCACTTTCCATTGAATTCTTTCTTCTCTATTACTGTAGTTCAAGTCTCAGTTTGGTGGATATTTGGCACAAAATTTGACACACATCAAAAAACACAGTGATTTTCTTACAGCTGCTCTTAGGTTCCCCCCACAAACATTCAGAGTAAAATGTTGCAGGCTTTCCCTCTGCTGTGGTGCCCATACTCTGGATAGCTTTGAAATAACTGTGTCATACAGCTGCTGTGCAACCACAACATTAACAGCGTAGATACAAACCATAAGAGGACTGGTGAATTCAAGTGGCAGGGGTGAGGTTGCTAAAATTGCTTGGGGGAAGAGGGGGAGAAACCAAAAGGAAAAAAAGTCACACATACAAAACCTTTTCCTCATCCCTCAGTTCTCCTCTTCCACATAATGCTGTAGTAAACCAGCTGCTGGTTACTGTCTCTTCCTGGGGGAAATTGCTATCATGTTACAGGATTCCACTTCTCACAAAACAAACTCAGAGGAAGTGGAGATTTCACATAAGCATTTCTTTCAACAGTGGAAGAAAAAGATTCTTGAAAACATAAAAGCCAGCGTGTGATGGGCACAAAGAATGTGTCCGCTGCCAGGAAAAAGTACATGTATATTTCAAGGAAGGTTCTCTTAGGACTGCTTTTATTTCATTCTGTCATCCCCATAACAGCATACAGATGAGAGGGATTCACTTTCTTGAAATTACTCTACCAAACCAAAAAGAGAACAGACTAGTGTATCTTATTAATATAAAACTGAGACAATGTAACTGACCAAATATATTCACAGTAAAGCAGTGGAAATACTGAAGTTGTCTTGCATGATGGAGTCACACAGATAATGGAGTAGCTGCACAGGAGGATCCAGAGTAGCTCTCTCCACAAAATGGAAGCAGGGGAGGAGTTAAAGGACAGGCCAGGGCCCACCTGTACAAAAAGTAACTGGTTCCACTCACCATACTCTGCTTGTAGGGTAAAATTAATTTAAATACAGCACAAGGTTTATGCATCGTTTAAGTCCCACTTAAACCCTATTTTGAGGATTTAAGTAGGATTTAAGTAATGCATAGACTTTGTTCAGAATCTCTGCACTACTCTGAATTTCATCCTTAGAGAACTGCAGTGGTGAGTGTGCAGTGAGTGCTCAATTCCTGTTCACAGAGGCATAGAGTTGGCATTCAAATCACCTATGATTACCAAGGTTTGTGTGTGGAATAAGAACCTGGCTTTTTGCCTAAAATCACTGCTCCAAGACTTGAAAAGGAAAAGAACCTTCTCCTCTCAAAAAAAAAGAGTCAGAATGTACTCTAAAGCAGCAGTCTTCAAAGTTTTTCCTTCGTGGTCCCTTTCCGCGGAGGAAAAACTCGCGCGGCCCCCGGGGGGGGAGGGGACATGTCCGCCAAAATGCCGCTGCAGAAAGCAGAAGCTTCCACTTTCCGCGGCAGCATTCCGGCGGTACAAAAATAGACCGTCTGGGAGTTCAGCGGTCTCCCGGGCAGGATCGGCGGTGCCGCCGGGGTCTTGCGCACCCCCGGGAGTGTGCGCACCCCACTTTGAATACCACTGCTCTAAAGCATGTTCATACTGCTGCTATTCTACCTTATGTGTAATCATCTCAGGAGCTTGGGCAATAACCAGATCTAAAAGTTCATTCAAAAAGTTAATCAATGATCCTGAATTTGCTGGATGGAGCAATTGCAGCAGCATGTACCCAAACTCACCCATGTTAATACTGCTCTATAAAGTGTTCTTCCTTCACATCCTGTCTTTTTGAAGCCACTGCCAAACAAATATTTGAGACCTACGGTATCCATTAACTTTTCTGCAAAAATTTTTACCAAGCGATTGAGTCAGGTGACATTTTGCTAGCACTAAGCACTAACTTTCCAGTAATGTTTCGGTACTCATTAGTATTATATTCAGCTAAAAGTTCAGTGTTGTTTCTAGGACTTAACACTTGAAGTACAAAGGAATCTGAAGTACAAAAGTTATGAGGGCAGGGAAATGAACAACTCAGTCTAGAGAGTGACCAAGAGTCCTATGGCACCTTACAGACTAACAGATGTATTAGAGCATAAGCTTTTGTGGGTGAATACCCACTTCGTCGGATGCCGACAAAGTGGGTATTCACCCATGAATGCTTATGTCCTAATACATCTGTTAGTCTGTAAGGTGCCACAGGACTCTTGGTCGCTTTTGCAGATCCAGACTAACAGGGCTACTCCTCTGATACTTATCCAGAGAATAGCACTTATTCATTCACTACTCCCTATAGCATTTTTTAATAAAAAGGACTTAAAATGATCCAGTTTTGTGTATTTGTAGATTTTTTAAAAAAATGTTCCTTATTTATTGCTCCTCTAAATTTTGTGTCACATCTTCCAAATCATGACAACTTTAATCAGTGTTTATTCAATATTCAAGCATAAAAAGAGAGAAAGGGAGCCAACACAGTGCAATATTCAGGCTTTATTCTTTCTGCCACATATCCTGTCTTCTCACATCAAGCTTTCCCTAAAATCAGAGTTTTTTAAGATCATAGACATCAGTATAGTATCATACTACAACACCCCGTTTTGGGAAGCTGTCTACCATAACACTGAGGCAAAAGTCCCATGACAGCCTAGTCGGAACACCTCTGTAAGAGTGGGATATCAAACCTCTGTCTTCACTTGGATATAAAAATCTCATAATATAGCTCAGCAGTCTTGTAGAATTTTCATCAACATTTTCCCCCCTCGCAAATTTTGAGGGTTTGTATTTATCCAGAACATGTAATGATGATACATGGGACAGGGAGAAGAAGGGATGGGTAATCTAAATAATTTTTTGGTCCCCTAGTGAACAATCCATAAATTTTCACACCTGCAATTTTCTTCTTTACCAGAGGTAAAGACACGGGAAGATTATATTATGTATGCTTCAATGAGATAATTTACAAACGTTCTAATGCAGGTTGGTCCAATTGTCTGTCATGCTGAATGCAGCAAAACTACACTCCAACTACAAGACCATCCTTCACAAAATGAAGATGTATTTAGAAATAGGCTAATAGGGCTAACACCCAAAGTGGTCCAGGCTAAAGAGTGAAGATTTAGTTTTTCTAAAGATGGCCCATAAGTATTGTTATAGAGGAGCAACTTCAAATACACACCATCCAGTACACACACTTGGCATATATTTTGTGTATTCATTCTCTCTCTCTCTCTCTCTCTCACACACACACACACACACCATGAGCAGTCTGATTTCAAAACATAGCTCCTTGGAAAGTTACCCTACTTACATTTTCTATTTCCATTCCAATTTGTATCATCATATTATCCTTTTAATCCACACAATTGAGGGGCTTTATTATAATTAAGCTTTCTGCCTTTTCAGAGCCCTCTTTGGATAACTATTCTTTCTCTCTTGTAAACACCAGCTCCTCCGCTGGTATAAATCAATGCTGCATCACTGACGGAAACATTTTAGTGTAGTGGCACAGTTTCTAGCAAAAATTGTATGACTTGCCAGTTATAAATAGGGGTTGGTTGTGAAAGAAACGGTCCAACTTTACAGAAGGTTTGACTGAGAATCTATGCTAATTCACACTAGATGAGGGTCTGGTCAATACTTCCCAATCATTTATGTTCTTCCTTATTTCCTGCAGGCTTTAAATACGAAATCCATTACAACAGGATGCTAGCCTCACCAAGCATCTGTTTGTATGACTGCATGAGGAATGAGCCCAAACATTAGGACGCAGCCTTACCATGGGATTTTCAAAAGTACCTAAGTAGTTTTGGAGTGCATGTCCCATTGAATAGGTAAGTTTATAAATATAGAATTATTTCTGGTGAATTAAAGTACTGTAATTCTCAGCCAAACCTGCTGCAACACTTTACTGACTGTTTCCCTCTCTTTCTTTGCAATTAAAATTCATTCCATAATTACTAAAAACTCAGCCACTATGCTTAGAACCCTCAGCATGTTTGTTTAGGTGTTCCTGTGCAGGTTCCTGTGAAAGTGTGAGAGACAGTGAACTTGTCTCTGTCTTAGACGTCAGCAATGACCATGACAAGGGTTCTCTGACTAAGAAAGAAGTCACCCAGTTATTTATCAGTCACACTAGAATAAATATTGACTGTTCTTTGCACTGTCCTCTCCTAATGCAAACACATTTTAAAAAAGCTAAAGAAAATCAAAGTTCCTGGATAAATATGTAAAAGAGCTGGTTATTTGCTAATGGATTTTTTGCTACCATTCAGATTCCCAGTATATATATCTAATCCAGGATATTTGGAGAATAACCTTAAATAAAGAATACTCTGTATTAGCAACTGGTGTGTTTATTAGCTTGGCTGGCAAAACCTTTGTGATTGTTGTTTCTAAAAAATTTCTGAACTAAAGAACAAAACCTAAAGGAGGTAGGGTTTTTTAAGCCATCATGAAGTTTATTTTTAGGGAAGACATTAAATATTGACATGCTTTCTGATCCTAATTATTCCATAAACCCAGAGGGCAAATTCTCTGTCAAAGAGCAGGAGCTTGCAATTTGTAAATGTTAGGTCTTCCTTTGTCAGCTCACCCTTAAGAACACTGCCCTGGAATTCTTGACCAAAACTTTCCCCATCCCTCTCTCCTCTCTGTTGGGCAGTGTGATATGCACCACAGCCCACATTTTCAAAAGCAAATCAGTCTTTGGAATATCTCAGCATTTGGATGTTCAAGCTGAGGCACCTTGGGCCTGATTTTGCAAGGATCTGAGCTCCCACAACAGAAGTAACTAGGTGGATACCATGCATATCTGGAAACAGGGCCCTTAGCATGACTGCTTGGATACTCAAGCACTGAGGCACCCAACAATAGAGAACACTTGAAAACATGGAGCCACTGTCTATCTGGCTACCTTCCTACAAGTGGCTGCATTGCAATGGGGGGTGAAACAATTCCTATATATATGCAGGCATGCATGCATGCAGGCTCTGATTCTGCAAAGGTAATCAATTGCTCACACAGACCTTTAAGCTAGTGCAACAGTGACTTGAATGAGACCTCACGTAAATATAAGGACCCACTGTAGGTTCAGGAAAACACAATTTTCAGCATGATGTTGCTACATAAAATAAAGGTAAAGACAGAGGGGAAGTTTATATTATGCATGCTTCAATGAGATATTTACAAACTCTCTAATGCAAGTTGTCCCAGTTGCCTGACATGCTGAACAGAACAGGACCACTATTGACTTTTAGTTAAAACATATGGGGCACAATTCTCTGTTATACAAGTTCAACCCCTTGGATATCAGTAGAGCTAAAAATTGATGTAGCAGAAAATTCAGACAACAGACTTTAAAAAAAATGTATCTGGAAAGTGTAATAATATTCAACTCACTAGAAACGCTCCTGTGCTAGCAAATGTCACCACAATTGCCATATTAAGAAATGTTTTTATTTATTCTTTTTATTAAGCAAAGTCAATTTTTTACATACCATTTTTTTATTTAAAAAAGTAAATAGTTTTTTTTAAAAAGCACTGAACAGATGGGCAATAAGTAAATATTTGTCAATTCTTTTCCTATTTAATCAGCTATGAAGTAAACCCACAGGGCAAATTCTCTGTTAAAGAGCAGCAGCACGCAATTTACACATCTACCTTCTAAATGTTACGTCTTCCTTTGTCAGTTCGCTCTAGCACAGGGAACTAAGCTGGTTATATACCAGTCTTTTTACCACACACAAATGATTGTGTGTTGTTATTCGGCACTGGCTAAATTAAAAACTGTTGCTGATAAATATATCATGTTTTTTAAACAGTGAGTTCATAATTAATACTCTGAAGACAGCCCTGGTTAGTATCACTTTAACTGAAGCAAAATATTACATGAATTTTATATTAGGTTATCACTACATCTGTTTCGGTGAAAATAATCAGAACCTGCTCTCAATTCTGAAGCCTGTTTTTTACAGAAGGCATCTTACATATGATACTTTTGTACAATAGGATGAATGAGTTATGGCCTAAGTGGCTGTTGACTTTGATATTGTACCAATATACGTTTTTCACTCAGTCGAGGGAAATTGTATTTTGTACAAAAACAAGTTCAATAAGTATTATCACCAGATGTCATCCTGTGAGATATACCCTCAGGAATTATATCTTCCCCTTCTAATGTGGAAAGTTGTTCAAAGCATGATGGCTCTGTAAGTATTGTGGGTAGAATGTTCTTTCTTTTTAATGTGAAAGACAAAACATTCAGTACATAATAGCATTTAGGTGCTTGACTGATAAAATCTCCCTCCCATGTCCTTCTTACACATACATACACACGTTTACCATATGCCTGAGTTAGACATTTATTTATGAAAACAAAAAGATCCAGTATAAAGGTCTCATGAAATGTATTTTTAAAAACAGACCAGTTCTAAGAAAAATATGTTGCGTTTTTAATGATTGTATTAACTATATTCTAACTGGTTCAAAAGCACGTTCACACTGACAAAGTTTCAGAAATATTAGTCAACACTCATAATAACCTTTTACGTGAGAGAGTGAAGCTGAGAAATGAAAGTGGTTTGCCCAAAGCACAGACAGGATTAAACTCAGGCTTTCAGGCCTCGGGACCATGCTGCCTTTTATAGGTGTATGATTTATAAATTTGGTCTGCTTGATGCAAATTCAGGATCATGCCTCTTTTGTCATTGTTGTCATGGAAAACTATTTTGAAATCTAGTCCGTCCAGTAAGAGTATGGCGAGTTTAACAGAACATCAAACTGCATGAAAAAATGTGGGCCTTGAGTTGAATGTTCCAAGCAATTATTCATGTTCTCATAGTGAATGAGACTGTGTCAATCTAGAAATAAATATTGTTTATACAGAAGGCCAATCTCAGCAAATATTTACTAAATGAATAGAACAGTGATGTCAATTCCAAGCTTTTCTTCCCAAAAAACTATTCAAAGATGTTAACATCAACTCCTCTAGCTACAATTACACTCTTATTATATGGTAAACAATGCTTTCCACTAACAGCGTTAGAGTCTGTAGTGTAGAGAAGTCTTATATCGGTAGAACTACATCACTCAAGGTTGTGAAAAAACCACATCTCGGAGTGATATAGTTATACAGACCGAACCCCTACGGGAGAACTTCTCCTACTGACATAGCTACTGCCTCTCGGGGAGGTAGATTGACTACGCTGATGGGAGAGCTGTTTCCCGTCAGCTTAGAGCATCTTCATTTAACTGCTACAGTGGCACTGCTGCAGACTTGCCCTTAGTTTCCAGGACCATAAAGTACAAAATAATTGTTGAAAAACCTGGTTGCTTGCAGCCGGCAAACAGAAGAGGGCTGTTCCTCAAACCCCCAACCTCACTTAGACTCATCTAACCCTCCCAAGACTCAGACAGATTTCCAGCATAAACTGGGCTAATTAATAGCAGGTTTAACACATTTATTAATTATGTCTGCAGATTTGTCAGAAAAAAAAGCCCTCACTTGGTAAAATATCTTCAAGACAGCAGTCTTAACAGTGACCTTCTGTAACAAAAAGCTGGGAGCTGAGTGAAGAGAAACACTTCCAACACCCAATGATTCAATCTGAATGCCTATGGATGAAGAATTAATTATTGTTGATCAAAAAATCACAAACTAAAAAGTGGGCAAAATCATACTTCACTTCTTCAGAACTGGTGTTATACAACCTTGAGTCACAGAGTTTTTCTATGATATTGCAAATTTTGACAAAAAATGAATTAACATCCGTTAGGCATTGAGGCCTTTCAGACATACAAAAGGTGCAAAAAGCCAAGAAAGATGCTCTCTGAATGCTCATTCCAAACAGGAGCTCAGGGGTTTGGTGGAGAAAGAAACAATCCAACTTTACAGAAGGTTTGATTGAGAATCTATGCCAATTCACATTAGATGAGGATCTGATCAATACTTCCCAATTATTTATGTTCTTCCTTAGCTCCTGCATGCATTAAATACGAAATCCATTACAACAGGATGCTAGCCTCACCAAGCATTTATTTGTACAACGGCATGAGGAATAAGCCCAAACATTAGGATGTAGCTTTAATGTGGGATTTTCAAAAGTACCCAGGTAGTTTTGGAGCGCATGTCCCATTGAATAGGTAAGTTTATAAATATAGAATTATTTCTGGTGAATTAAAGTACTATATGTTAAATTGTAATTCTCAGCCAAACCTGTTGCAACATTTTACTGACTGTTTCCCTCTCTTTCTTTGCAATTAAAAAGTTATTCCATAATTACTAAAAACTCAGCCACTAGTACTCTCAGCATGTTTGTTTAGGTGTTTCTGTATGGATTCCTGTGAAAGTGTAAGAGACAGTGAACTTGTCTCTGTCTTAGACATCAGCAATGACCATGACATGGGTTCTCTAAGAAAGAAGTCACCCAGTTATTTATGAGCCACACTAGAATAAATATTGACTGTTCTTTGTACTGTCCTCTCCTAATGAAAACACATTTTAAAAAAGCTAAAGAAAGTCAAAGTTCTTCAATAAAATGCTGGTTATTTGCTAATGGACACATGAACCAGTCTTACGATTGTTGAAGACCCTAGTCTTCCAACTCACAAAATCCCCTCTCTTTTATTCACTAGTCTGCTTGGTGTCATAAAATGGACAACTTATTCTCTTTTTTAAAAATGCTGCATAGCTTTGCTAGTAAATAATGGTTGCTCTGATTCACCCCAGATGTAGCTATACTTCAGAATGCTAGTGGTGGGTGAGTAATGCATATGTGAATAAAGCCAGAGAATACATGACTGTGTGGTAGAAACATTTTATGGGATGAGTTCCAGATCACATGCATTACCTGAGTGGCCAAGCCTCAAATGCAGGTCACAAGTCCTGAAAAAATCTTCATACTACACCCCGTGTCAAATTTTTCAGAAATACCATTTTAAATATGTTACGAATACTAGTTTTTATATCCTGCCACATCTAAAGCCTTAATACCAAATCCAACTGCATCCTTGAAGCGAGAAAATAATTGCAATTTACAAGTGAGACATCTCTGAAGCAGTTTTTCAATGAACAATAATATTGCTATTTTAGGTTCTGCTACTTATGCCTTAACTACTGAAAACAGGGAAGGGAAAGAAAAGTACTTCATTTTAAAGAACACCTGGATTTGGTCCCCATAGTTCAAAAACTGAACATCAAGTCCTTCCACTCCTCTGTTTGTTATAGACTGTAAAGTCTGTGTGTTTACTGCTGTACAAATATATAGGAAAAGACAATCACTGCCCCAGCGGGAAACAATGGGCCCTGACTGGGACCCTGGAGTGATTCTACAGTACAAATAATACATCATAATTAATAAAAACAGCTGTATGAAAACGGCTCAGAGGTTTGGAATGTTAGGCATAGTCTGAGGGAGAGGGATTAGTGGGCAGAGTGCAGGTGTGGCAGTCACATGACAAGTGCAATTTCTCATGGGGCTCTGCATAACTGTTCACTACACGCACACAGAGTCTATAAATTTTAGTTCCATCAGGAGTTGCCAGTACATAAATGTATATTATAATGCCACTGTAATCATTATTGAAATCTTCATTTTTAAACATCCTTGCTGCTTATTTAGGAAACAAATTCCCATACTTTGCTACACATTGGCAATGACTTTGTATTAAAACATACGTAACAGTGGTAAGTTTCCCCCCTAATGGCACAAAAACTTCCTTCCTAATTTCCACACATACATAGGTAGGAATCTATGGGGTGTGAGAGTTGTGGTGAAAATGAACTCTGGAAAGATGAGGCATCCCCCACTGGAGATGACATTAAAGAATCTAAACTGTCTGCACATTTAGGGCTTGGTTACACTTGCAAGTTTAAGCGCATTAAAGCAGCCCCAGGCACCCTAACTCATGATGCATCCACTCTGGCAAGGCACGTAAAGCACCTAGACTCTGCAGCTGTCGTGCTCCTGGTAATCCACCTCGACAAGAGACATAACATTTGCTGCGTCTCGGGTGGAGCACCACAGCACCAGTGTGGACACCCTGGTCTGTTAATACGATCTGATCGGCCTCTGGAAGCGTCCCACAATGCCTGTTCTAGCCACTCTGGTCATCACTTTGAACTCTACTGCCCTGCCCTCAGGTGACCAACAGTCAGACCCGCCCTTAAAATTTTGAAATTCCTCTTCTTATCAGCAAGGCATGGAGTTCTCTCAGCAAATCTTTCCAGGTGACCATGTCTCCACGCAGGCAATCCCCAGTATAGAGCAATGGTGGGGTGCTGGACCTCATCAGTGTTGGGGGGGGGGGGAGAAAACTGTCCAGTCCCAGCTGAGCTCCAGCTGTAGGAATTATGATACCTTCAGGCAGATATCAAAAGACATGACAGAAAGGGGCCATGACCAGGACACACGGTAGTGCAGGGTTAAAGTGAAGGAGCTGGGGAATGCCTACAACAAAGCCCGCAAGGCAAACAGCCACTCCGATGCTACCCTTGCAACCTGCCATTTCTACAAAGAGCTGGATGGAAAACTTGAGAGCAACCCCACCTCCACTCCGAGGACCACCATGGACACTTCAGAGCCCAGTTCAACAAGGCAGGAGGAGGAGGAGGAGGAAAGCAGGAGCAAGGGTGCTGAGGAGGAGGGAGACATCCCTAGATGCATGCAGCCAGGAGCTGTTCTCAAGTCAGGAGGAACGTAGCCAGTCGCAGCTGCCAGTGCTTGGGGAAGGACAAACACCAGAGGAAGTGCCCGGTAAGTGGCTTTTATTTTGGGAAGGAAGTTATTCAGTGCGGGCTCTTGGGCCGAGGAGGATTAGGGCTGCATACAGGGGTGAAAGTAAGTTGAAGGACTTACCGGTATGCTGGAAGTCCTGATCGGGGGTGGAGCCTCACCCACAAGAGACGGGGCCTCAACCAGAAGAGGCTGGGCCTTAACGCCTCGGGCCCTTTAAATCAAGATTTAAAGGCCCCAGAGCTCCAGCTGCCACTGCAGTGGAGCCCCAGGCCCTTTACA
The DNA here is from genome assembly GCA_007922305.1 of Dermatemys mawii. Taxonomy (NCBI): domain Eukaryota; kingdom Metazoa; phylum Chordata; order Testudines; family Dermatemydidae; genus Dermatemys; species Dermatemys mawii. The sequence continues at coordinate 18,088,690 of ML677371.1, read as the reverse complement.
TCACGGAGGAGCCCTGGGGGCTCCTGGCTGTCAATGCTACACCGGGGCTCCCAGGCTCTGGCAGAGTTTTAAAGGGCCCGGGGCTGTAGCAGCAGCCAGAAGCCCAGGGCCCTTTAAATCCCTGAAAAGCCCTGCTGCTGGAGCCCTGGGACAGCACCCATGGAGCCCCAGGGCCCTTTAAATCCCCGCTGGAGCCCTACTGCCACTACCCCAGGGCTCTGGCAACAAGGCTCAGGAAGGGATTTAAAGGGCCCCAGAGCTCCAGGTGCCTGCTACCCGCCCCGGCCCTTTAAATCCCTGCCAGAGCCCCGCGGCCGGAGCCCTTGGGTAGCGGCAGCAGGGCTTCGGTGGAGACTTGCCGCTGCTCCCCAAGGCAATGGCCAAAGGGCTCTGGAGGAGATTTAAAGGGCTCGGGGCAGTAACAGCTGCCACAGTCACAAGTCATTTAAATCCCCACCAGAGCCCCGTGGCCGGAGCCCTGGAAGAGTGGCGGTGGGCTCTGGCGCGGATTTAAAGGGTCCCAGGGCTCCAGCCTTGCTACTGCCCCGGCCCTTTAAATCCCTCCTGAGCCCCACTGCCGGAGCCCTGTGGAGTGGCGGCGGTTCTCCAGGCTCTAGAGAGCCTTTTAAGTCCCCTTAAGGGAGCCCTTTTAGTTCCCAGCACGCCGCTTCCCCACGGCTCCCCGTCCCGGTACAATGGGGCCGCAGGGAAGCGGCGAGCTGGCACGTAAATAAAGCAGCAGGGCTGCTAACGGTACTTACCCTGCGGTCCCCGTGCCCACGTTGCAGACCGCTGCCCTAGAGCCCTTTCAATTCTCGCTGGAGACCCGCCACCACTCCCCAAGGCTCCGGCAGAAAGGCTCAGGAGGAATTTAAAGGGCCAGAGCAGTAGCGGCTGCTGCAGTCCCGAGCCTTTTAAATCCCAGTGGGAGCCCTGCTGCTGTAGCCCTGGGGAGCAGCGGTGGGTCTCCGGCAGGGACTTAAAGGGCTCCGGGGCGGTAGCAGGGCTGGAGCCCTGGGACCCTTTAAATCCATGCCAGAGCCCACCGCTGCTCTTCCAGGGCTCCGGCAAGGATTTAAAGGGCTCAGGACTGCAGCAGTCGCTACCGCCCTGGCCCTTTAAATCCCCTCTTGAGCCTCGCCGCCAGAGCCCTGGGGAGCAGTGGCGAGTCTCCATCGAAGCTCTGCTGCCGCCACCCCAGGACTCCGGCCCCGGGGCTCTGGCGGAGATTTAAAGGGCTCGGGCGGGTAGCAGCTGCCACAGCCCTGAGCCCTTTAAATCCTCGCCTGAGCCCTGCTGCTGGAGCCCTGGGGTAGTGGCAGGGGTTCCAGCGGGGATTTAAAGGACCAGGGGCTCCAAGCCCTGGGCCCTTTAAATCACCGCCAGAGCCCGGGGGTCCTGGCTGCTGGTACCCCAGAGTTCCGGCAGTGGGGCTCCAGCTGCTGCTGGGAGCCCCAGGCACTTTAAATTGCCTCCTGAGGAAGCCGGTCCCAGTACGGCGCACCGGCTCTTGCTGGTACACCATACCGGCGCGTACCAGCTTACTTTCACCTCTGGCTGCATGCATGTCTAGATGCAGACTAGGGTGTTGATGGGTGCTCTCACATTGCAGTAATTGACCTCAGTGATCTCTTCAAAGGTCTCATGCAGAAGCTGGGCAATGTGCTTGCGCAGGTTCCTGGAAGAGCTACTGTTCTCCTTGTCCCAGTCAAGCCAACATGTCCGCGCCACTGTGCCGTGAGGGGCGGTGGACCATTACTGCACACAGGCAAGCTGTATATGGGCCAGGGTGGAAGCTGCATTATAGTAAAAGACCCTCCCTTGCTTCCCAGATCATCCTCAGCAGTGAGATATCTTCCAGGACGAACTCCTGTGGAAAACGTGGGGACAGTATTCAGTATAGGGGCCTCCTGCAGTTGTTAGCTCTTGCCAAGGCACAGAACCCCAGAGGACAGTTCAGGCAGGAAACAATCAGCCCCCCTTGCCCCTGTGATTACTCACCATTTCAGGGCTCCTGTGGGTTATATGCGCACGCTTTGGGATGGACAAATTATGCTATTGTATAGACTGTGCTTGTCTTTAAATGTGGACAAGTCATTGCGCTGTCTGATGTGAACAATGCTGTCTGTTAAGTGTTGCATTTTGCCTTTACAAATGCAACCTTGAGATCTCAGCCACCTGTCTTATCACCGGCTGAAAGACTCCAAAGAATTAGGAAGAGGCCACATTCTTCCAGTTTGGAAAGAAAGTCCCAGCTTGCAGCTTCCTGAACAGGCCAGTGTTCCAAAAGATACATGCGTCATGTATCTTTCTGGACCAGCCTGTGTTAATGTCAATGAAATGCCCATGGTGATCCATAAATGCCTGGAGAACCACAAAGAAATGCCCCTTCCGATTAACGTACTCGGAGGCTAGGTGGGCTGGTGCCAGAATAGGAATACATGCCCCATCTATCACCCCTCCGCAGTTAGGGAAACCCATTTGTGCAAAGCCGGCCACGATGTCATGCACGTCACACAGAGTCACAGTTCTTCTGAGCAGGATGAGATTGATGGCCCTGCAAACTTGCATCAACACGACTCAAACAGTCGACTTTCCCACTCCAAACTGGTTTGCGACCGATTGGTAGCTGTCTGGAGTTGCCAGCTTCCAGAGTGCAACAGCCACCCTCTTCCACACCAGCAGGGCAGCTCTCAATCTTGTGTCCTTGCGCTGCAGGGTGGGGGCGAGCTCCTCACACAGTCCCATGAAAGTGACTTTTCTTATCCAAAAGATCTCCAGCCACTGCTCATCATCCCAGACTTGCATGATGATAGGATCCCACCACTCAGTGTTTGTTTCCCAAGCCCAAAAGTGGCATTTCACAGTGGTGAGCATGTCCATGAATGCCACAACCAATCTCGTGTCATATGCATTATGTGAGTCGACATCATCATTGGATTCCTTACTGTCAGTTTGTAATTTAAGGAGTAACAACTGCCAAACGTGAAGTGCTGGCAAGACTCATCAGCATATTCCTCAGCACTTCGGGCTCCATTCCCATAGACTGAAGAGGAAGACAGAGCGTGCCGTACAAAAAACATTGAAAGATGGTGCCAAATGTGAACGGTAGCACAGGGACTGCTAGGATGCAAAGCAATGCATCATGGGGCGTTGGGACAGGACTCAGAATGCCCCGCACCCTCCTTCGGCCCTCTTCCAAGAAGCCACAGTACCAGAATCGGAAGAAGTGCTCTGTGTGATAGCTGCCCATAATGCACTGCTTACAATACCGCTGCAAGTGCTGCAAATATGGGCATGCCAACGTGCTTGCAGCTGTCAGTGTGGACAGACTGCAGTGCTTTCAACTCTGTCCCCACCAAATATGCATGCTTGACACCCAGGGCCAAATTCTCAGTTGGTGTAAATTGTCAGTCAAGTTCTAACAATTTACAGCATCTGAGGATTTGGCTCCCTATCGTCCTCAGTGGGAATTGCATAGGTATATTTGAAGGCACACCTGCATTTTTTTATACACTTACAACTCTATAAGTTGATCAATACCACAGCATGGATATTGCCTTTCAGGCAACTATAAAACAAAAATATAATCCCAAATATTTTTTTTAAATAGCCTTATAGGCAGAGTTTCAAATCCAAAATAACTCACCACCTTTCAGAAAGAAAAAGGAAGTTAAAACTTGATAATGTTTGAACTGTCAAAGAGTCCTTTTATGTGACAAACCAGAAAGAACAACATGCCAGCATTTAAGAAGATGAGCTGAAATCTGGCATCACAAAGACCCTCATTTAGAATAAAGGAGTAGACTGGATTCTTTCTTTCATGTGTGTCAGATGTTGTGGAAGATTTATTTTATGTGCCAATTCATTTGATAATCACAGGGATAGCTCTGAGCATAATGTACTCAATTGTTATTACTGTAAATGTCACATGCCCATAGGTGTTCCACTGTACTGTAATTTGTACTGAAATGTACCACTACCATAACAAAATAATACAGATAGCTTTTCATTTCAATGTGCAAATCCTTGACAATTGACTTTGAAATGACATGGAAATTATCTGCATGTAATGTGAGTGTCCACAAGTTAGTCTGTTCCAGGAGTTGTCCACATGTTGGGCAGGTGACTATTTATCTGCTCATTTTGAGCACAGAAAACTGAGAATTAGGCACACAAACCCTGTTACTGAATATAAGAGAAGCACAGTTACTTTCTTAGGCGTTGTCCTGGAAATGTAATAACCCAGTACGAGAAGAGACAACAATTTGTGTATCACATCCTGGCAAAGACCCTTCTCTATGTTGGTTGAAGATACACTAACAGTGATGGATAAAACTTTCAATGGCACCGAAGTGACTTAGGATCCTAAGTCCCATTGACTTCTAATGACACTTGAGCTCCAAAATACATAAGTCCCTCTTGCAAATGGGACTTAGGTATTTTTGAAAATTTGACCTGATATACCTTCAAATTGCAGGGCCTGAGTCTACTACTGTGTGGTCTGTGGTTATAGTAGAGAGTGGGAGTCAAGATGCCTGGGTTCCATTCTAATAATTACTATTGACTTCCCCTCTGATGAGCTATTTAAATGCACGGTGCTTCAGTTTATCTATCTATTAAATGGACTTAACTCATACCCAGTGGGGGAGTTGTGAACCCTATTTAAACGTCTGTAAAGATGCTTTAAATTTTCAGATGAAAGAAGCTATGTAAATTCGAAGTGTCGGTATAGGTGGCACGTATCACTGTGCAGCATGTTCAAAAATCACTATTGTGTGTGGTTCAGCTGGTTCAGTCTCATTGGATCCACCATGTTATCTTTAACCTGGTTCTCGCCTACCTATTTATACCTGCCCCTAGATACTTCCACTGCATGCATCCGATGAAGTGGATATTAGCCCACGAAAGCTTATGCTTTAATACTTTTAGTTAGTCTTTAAGGTGCCACAGGACTCTTTGCCACTTCTGTTGTGTGTAAGTGTGCAACACCAACAGACCCCAGTTGGTGGCAGGTGGGATTGAACCTGGGACCTCTGAAGCTTAAACTCATTAATCTCTAAGTGGTCATGGGGCCACTAGATGGAACAGAGCATTACACCCAGGAAGTATGTGCTTACAAGTGCAGTAGCAGAAGCAGATTTTTTTCCCAATACACTATTAATTAAATAGCACCATAAATACTTGCATTACACTTTATAAATATCTACACAAAGTCCATGCCATTAGCATCTTAGACTCTACAGTCTTATTTAAATATATCGTGCTGTAGCCAATACAATAACTCCTCGTTTAAAGTCATCCCGGTTAAGGTTGTTTCCTTGTTACCTTGCTAATCAATTAGGGAACATACTCATTTAAAGTTGTGAAGTGCTCCCATCTAATGTCATCAGCTGCCCAGCAGGCTGTCAACTGCCGGTAGTTCATGTCCCTTCCCCCACTGCAATGTGCGGCTCCTGACCTCTGCCTTGGAGCTGCTCCCTGAGACTCCTGCTTGTGTGTGGGGGGGAAAGGAGACGGGGGCAGGGGAAAGAGGAAGAAGAGGGGGGCTAATGTTAGGGTGTCTCCCTTCCCCTGCACCCCACTTACCCCTCTTCCATAGAGCAGAGGGAACACAGAGAGGGAGGCTTTCAGATCTAATTAACAATGTACTTTTGACCTCACTCTTCTTACTTAAAGGAGAAGAGGGCTCAGCAAATTGCTAGTTCATTTAGCACAGTGGTTCTCGAACTTTTGCATTGGTGACCCCTTTCAAATAGTGTGACCCCCCCTTATAAATTAAAAACACTTAATATATTTAAAATCATTATAAATTCTGGATGCAAAGCAGGCTTTGCGGTGGAGGCTGACAGCTTGCAACCCCCACCCCAAAGTAATAGCCTCATGAACCTGTTTCAGAACCCCTGATTTTGCAGTAAGGCATTCCCTGGGAAATATCCCACCCTCTGACTCCTCCACCTCAACCAAGCTGCACAATCATCATCACTGTACTAGTACTGAATTGTTTGTTTAAAACATATAATGTGTGTGTATTTTTATTACATACATTATATTGTGTGTGTGTGTGTGTGTGTGTGTGTGTATGTATATATATATATATATAAGAGAGAGAGAGAGAGAGAGACTTTTGTCTGGTGAAAAAATTTTCCCTGGAACGTAACCTCCCCGCCCCCCATTTACATTAATTCTTATGGGGAAATTGGATTTGTTTAACATCGTTTTGCTTAAAGTCACATTTTTCAGGAACATAACTACAATGTTAAGTGAGGAGTTCCTATACATATGAAACCATAAGGAAGAGAAAGAGATGAGACTTTCCTCAAAGATTAATCAAGTGCTCTTTTCTAGCTTTCTTCTTTATAAAACTTTATCCTAATAAAATATTCATTTAATATTATTAGCTGCTTTAAAATAACCCTTCTGACTAGCTCTTTCTGAATCTGCATCATAGAGAATCACCACCATATTCAAACATATGAATTAACCCATCAGCAAATCTGAATGAATGAGCCCTGGTGGCACATTTGCTTTTGTATAAAGGGACGCAGAAAATTTTACTATGATGTCAATACTTGATTTCCAGATGAAAAAAACTGCAGTGGAAATCACTTTCAGGGGACACAACCTTCTTTTTCACTTGGCAGTCGACTATGAATTGGACTACAGCAGCAACACAGAAACGATTTTTTTTTCTTTTTGATTGTTTCAAGTGGGCAGCAGAAACAGTGAAAGCCTAAGTAAACTCTGACCATTAGATAACAGGGTCATTACTACACTGCAGGACTTCCTGAATGGCGTAGAAAAATAGACACAGCTCTAGTTCCCATCTGAAGGAAAGGAAGCATAGTGCTAACTGGTATGTAGGCAGCTAGCTCTTTGGCTGTGTGGTGGGTGAGGTTTTGTTTGCTTGTTTGTGGGCGGGCTAGGAACGCTCTATGCAGCCGAAGCCAGGAAAATAAAAAGTAAGTTTCTATTGTGGGGAATGAAACCCACACATTTCACACATCATTCCTACTCAGCACACCAGCTGCTTCAACATTCCCAGCTGCATTGGAATACATTCCAGCCAGAGTGTTGCCAGCAGAGTCCTAGTAGTGCTGTGAAAGCAAAGAAAGGAAACCAAGTACAACGGAGAGGCAGCTTTCATGCATTTGTGTGGAGGGGAGAACACAGTAATAGCAAGAACAGCAAGAGCAGACAATGTTAGCACAGGAACATCTCTGGTTATAAAATTAACTGGGACAGAGGAACGGGGGGCAAGGGAGGAGGGAATGGCTCTCTTGCTCAAGAAAGATATTTCACATCAGGTATTTAAACAACAACAACAAACACTATGATGCCATTTATTTAGTTCCAAAAGTTTTACAAAGAAACAACTAACTGATCAATACAAATGCTCTTTACATATTTCTGTCTTTCAATTTTTCAATGGCAAACAGGCTGTCTGCACAATGACATCACATTCACCTGGAACTTCTAAAATGAGCCATCCCTGTGAAGTATATGCGGTGTTAATTTGTGGGCACTTTTGATTGTATATACAAGTTTCTTTATTAAATCTGTTAGGCCATGGTTACACTGGCACTTTATAGCGCTATAAAGCCCCCACGAGCGCTATAACCTACTCCCCGTCCACACTGGCAAGGCACTAATAGCGCTATAACTGCTGAGTTATAGCGCTATTATTAATCCACCTCCTCATGGGGAATAAGGGCTGTAGCGCAGCTGCTGTAGCGCTACAGCAAGAATGTGGACACCCACTGCGCTACAAGTGATCTCTGGAGATGCCTAGAGCCATTTAAGGCAATTGACGTCTCTTCCCTTTGTTTTGAACTCGGCTGGAGGAATGCGGAAGTACCTCTTTAGAGTTTCTCTCTTAACTCGGCAGATAAGCAATGCAAATGTTTAAGGAGGGAGCCTGTGTGAAAACAAAGCCCTCTGTGAACGGAGGCTCACTGACAGGCTTTCAGAAAAACGGAAAAACCAGTGTCTCTCTCCCTCCACATACACACAACGCGTCCCCCCTCACCCCCTCGTTTAAAAAGCACGTTGCACCCAGCTGAATGCTGGGATACCTGCCCTAATGCGCTGCTCTTAATGCCGCATTAAGTGCCCCAAATGTGGCCATGCTATACCGCAGGAGCATCTGAGTGTGGACATACAATAGCGCTATACATATTACTGTATAAGGGGACCGCAATAACCTATAGCGCTATAATCTTGTAAGTGTAACCATACCCTTAGGCTCATTAGGGGGAAAAGCCTAGACCAGTGGTGCACAATTACAATTGGCTAAGCTTCAATAGTATGATTCTTGTCATGCTCTAAGCTCTCTGAAGGGCTCTCCTGAAAAAACCATCTATTCTTTTTTTAAAGAAAAAAACATCTCCTTCCTCCCAGGGTTAACTCAACTCCACAAAGTGAGTGTGTATTTTAGGGTCTGAACCTATCCATTTTTCTCTCGCAAACCTTTCAGACCTGTCCTTTCCTCTCAATTTCCTCCGGGTCCATTTCTCATCTTGTCTACTGTAATCTCCACCTCTTTGGTCTCTCAGCATCTCATCTCAACTCCCTCAAGTCGACACAAAAAGCTATTGATGCTGCTAAGATCACCTCACTCTGTTGCCTCTTGGAGAAATTACTTGCCTTTTCAAATACCTCCAATGGCTTCCTTGTCAAATTTGAACATTACTCACCTCCCCTCCCCGGCCTGATTTCTCTCTTATTTTCTCCTACTCACTGTCTTCTTTTCTAAGCCACTCACCTAAGAAACTTTCGATATCCTTCTCCCTTTCTTGTATCCTCTGAGCCCTCTTCCTTGATACCACTTACATTGGAGGTCCGTCTTCTCTTGCCTACTTTGCCAAACAACAACCTCTTCATCACTCATACATTCTCAAACTCACACTCCTCTCCACGGGACTGTCGTTAATAACCTATCAGTGCAAGAAACATCTTCTCCTCTCTGACATTACTTCGTTAGTGAGGAATTATCTGGTGAAATTATGCACATGAGCTAGCATGGGGAATGGTGCATGTCGGAGCAACCCAGGCACCCCTCCCCCAGCCAGTGCCA
>ML677371.1:17946714-18079604 GCA_007922305.1 Dermatemys mawii | reverse complement strand
GTGCAAAACCCTCCCTGACACCTTCACCCCCTTGCAACAACCCCAGACACAGGAACCCCGCCCCACCTGTCAGCCCCTTGCAACAACCCCCTCCTGCCCGCTTCTCCCTTGTGCCACTGCCTCCCTGCCACTGCACCTTCTGCAACAAGCCCCTTTTGCCTCTGTGCAATCTTTCCCTTGCCATTACACCCCCACCTCCTCCACCTCTCTGCCACCTTCACCCCCTGGAAGAGTCCCTATACAACCCCTCTCTTCCCCCTGCACTTTGTGAACATCTGGACCCCTGGGGGCAACTTGGCCGGAGGAAGGTGGGGGATGGACATTGGAGGGCGTGGTGCAAGGTGGAAGCTTCGCCTAGGGCGCAAAACATCCTTGCACCGACCCTGCAGACAGGGACACACACACACATACTAAGCAGTGGATTACAATTAGCAAAGAAATGAGGTTGAATTTTCTGGCTTCTCCAACGAAGAAGGAAATGGGTTTTAAGAAAAGGATTGTGGAGAAGAGGAAATGTTCCAGGCACATCAGGCAGCACAGAAAAAAGCATAGAAAATTCAGAGTGAAGACTAAAACACAAGCCAAATTGGTAGGAAGGATAGACTGACTGAAGAGTGTTTGGCCTGTGCAAGAGGAACTAAGTAATCCTTAAAATCAGGTTTCTGGGTGCAAATTCATCCTCATAATTCACTTTCTAGAAATAGTCTCTAATATCCACATAAGGTTTGTTGTTTCATCAAACACTGCTGCCTTAAATCACTAGAAGATTCAAAAGAAGTGAATACAAAAGGATATCAAATACAAGTGAAAGCAAATTCAGTGCTTTTATTTCAAGAAACATTCAACACAGAATATTCACCTAGTTCTAATTCATCAATAAACCTATACTTCAATTGCAAAACATACAATCACTGCTAAATAAAACAAAAAATTTCTAAGCTTGGAAATGTACATTTCAAGGTCAACTATATATAGGGGCTAAGTATATATGTACCCTGTACATATTCAATGCTCACTACCTCTTCCTTTGAAAAGAATTCTTCAACCTTTGCCATCATCTTAAAATCTACTTAAGAGTAAATTAGCATAATTTCTTCCAGAGTCTAAACTGTTTCCCCAAATTCCAGAATTCCCCCAAGGATGAAAAAGTAGTAAATTCAGGAGCCCTGGTGACCACAGACAATTAGTCCTGTTAGTGACAGTTTAATCTTTTAGAAAGACTGTCATTAAATAAACACAAAAAGTTCACATATAAAAAGTCAGATATAGGTCATGCTTAAAGAAAAAAACATTCTGAAAGCCTCTATAATGACAGACTGTAAAAAAACATCAGAATGGCATTTGAAGTGACATAAGGCCTGCCGCAATCCTTCCGGGCTTTATTGGACAATTAAATAAATCATTCCTGCCGGTCAAAACACTGGGGGCTGGGGAGGAATAGAACCTTATCAATGGAAAGCCCCTAATGGAATCCATAACTGTTTCAATCTCAGTACATTTTGGATCAGGCCCTTGATATGGACAGATTAAGAATCTGCAGTTTAAGGCTTTGTACAGTCTCTTCAATGAAACAGACGATAGGGCGTAAAATTGAGGAGGAAGAAAACAATCACCTTAGGGTACCAGCAAAAATGCAATCTGTAGAATGCAACACCCCACTGTGTTACGTTACTTAGGGCTGGTCTTCACTAGCGCGAGGGATCGACTGTAGATACACCGATTTCAGCTACGATAATAACGTAGCTGAAATCGGTGTATCTACAACTGACTTACCTGACGTCCTCACGGCGGCGGCGGTGGGCGGTGGCGCGCTCCCCCGTCGACTCCAGCTTGTGCCTTTTGGCGAGCTGGAGTTACAGAGTCAACGGGGGCGTCGCTGGTGATCAATTTATCGCGTCTTGACAAGACGTGATAGATCGATCTCCATAAGATCAATCTCTCCCGGCTCTAGTGAAGACAAGCCCAGAGGGACATTCTTTCCCCAGACGTTTAGTGCATAACTCCCCCATTATTCTGACCCAGTAACTCCACCTCCACGAGAGGCATAGTGTTTAGGTCAATGTAGTTAAGGCAATGCAGCATCTGTATGTAGACACTGTTACCTACATTGTCTATGAGCTCTACTGCTGGGTACTCACAGCCTGGTCTGTCGGCTCCATGATAAGCCAACAGCCCAGGGTGGGCGTGCTGCACAGAGTAAACAGCCAGAGCTGCGGGTATCCGCTGCAGCTGTGAGCCCCATGCAGGACTGGCAGCTTGGCTGTGAATGCCCCCTCCGTCATCACTGCCCCCACTTAAAATCAGTGCAAGCGCTCCTGGTGAGAACATGCAGCATCGGCAGAAGGAGGGTGGTGTGGACATGAAAAACCACCGTAATTACTGTGGTGGCTCTATACTGACCTAACATAGTTAATTGTGTAGTGTAGACAAGGCCTCAATGATGTGCCCAAGTTGCTGGCCTGGAAGCCATCAATCTGCTACTGGTGCTTTGACAAAATGGAACTAGAACAAAAGCCTAATTCCAGCTTATTTTTAAGCACACTCAGCCAAAAAAGTTATACACTGAAGGTGCACCACACAAAAAGTGTAAGTAAGTATTATAGCAATAGAAAAATGAAAACTGCAAACAAACTAAAAGACATGAAAGAGCTGGAAACAAACCATGGATCCTATTTAACAAAACAGATTTTGTGTGGATGAGTTTGCATCATTACTCCAGCTTTTCTTAGTTTTAAAAAAAAGAAAGCTGTGATAAGAAGGCTGGGATCCAATCAAACACATTTGAACTATGTGTTTTGTTATCAACTATACAATGACAAAAGCATTATTTGCTTTTTAAAAATGGTTGAATTTAACTATAGCTCTGTGGTGTTTGAAGTATTAATAGCTGTCTGTGCTGCTTGTTCCTACATGCTTACACGCTTTTCAAAATGCATTTGGGAAAGCCATGTTCCATCTGTTTTCCCACACTCCAACATATGCAACAAAATTTGAAGGTACTACCTACCGTATGGCTGTATTTTGTTTAGACCTTTCAGTTCGCATATCAGGAATTCAATGCAAATTCAACATGGTTGATGGGCATTAAAGCTACACAGGACAGAGCACAGAGGGAAGAAAGAGCATCTATACCAATCATTACCATGCAGCAGTAGAGGAACAAGTGTGTACATAGACACACAAAGCAAAAAAAGAACTTCATTAAAGCTTGTTGGTATCCCACTATCTCCCATAATTCAAGCTTCAGCTTTTTAGCCTATGACATTATTAAATCCAGAGGACTAGATGCCTTATCTGTGGGTATAGAGAATGTCCTTTTTCATGTAAATTTTTTAAAAAAGAAAATCTACCTAACCCTACCCCTCCAAAAAGTTCTTTAGAAAAATCCACCAGAGTTTACAAGAAAACCAAATGCGCACAAAATTTTACACAGTTACATGATTTATTTTTAGTGGGGGTGGGCAAAATTAATAAACCAGGATTGTCTTTCAGGCACTACCTCCCAAGGCAAATGCTGAATGCATTTTTAGGTGCAGAGGAAAAGCAGACTCCCCAAAGATCTGTCTCCTTGGGGAAACAATTCCCTCCCATTATGCTTTTCTGACACATTTTAAACACACATTGGGGCAAAATACATAGTTGTCTCACAACTCTGATTGCTAATGTATTTAACCTAAAATATTTATTATCTTTGCTACATATTAATGTAGATGAGCTTCTGAACAACTTTAGAGACAAGCATGCACATTCAAAAGATACATCAAAATACAGTCACACACATAAATATGTTTCTGTCGATCCAACTCGGACTGATATATACATTCATTATTAAATATATATTCAGTAGGTACCTGTACACTGACGCAATACTGGAGTAACAGCACCATTCTTGAAATGCTTACTCAGTTTTTATTTGGGCCTAAGGGAAATCTCCATTGACTATAAAAACAGAAAATATGTGCTAAGATCTCAATATCTGACTTTCAGGGTGAAACCTTTGCCCCACTGCAGTCCATGGCAAGTCCTATGGACTTCAGTATTTCACCCAAAGCCTTTATGAAGGTTAACAGCAAACAGAGCTAGCTGGTCATTACTCAGCCAAATGCATCAAACTAAAAATGGTGTTCATTGAATATTTTTATGTATGATTGGCATCTACTCAAGGGGTTTTGTAAGTTATCTGGTAAGTGCAACATTTCCTTAAAACTATTTTTAGAAACAAGCAAAATTGCATGCAACTGAAGATTCGATGTTATGGGGATTTTTGGTTGAATTTGTTCTCTCAATTTTTTTTTTTTTTTTTTTAGGAAAATCTCTTCCTTACGTGACAAAGTTTATGGAGCTCTTAATGGCTTCAAATACCACAGGAAAAGCTCTAGTGAGGGGAAGCTGCATGAAAATAAAACTCAGAATTCAAGTAAACATGATCTACTGCAAAAAGTGAAAGGAATCACCAGCGTATGCGCTTAGCAGCACAGAAGTGCCTACTCAAACATCAGTGTTTATTTGGTGTCGCTATGATTTTTTCATTAATTTTTATGCATTCTAAGTCATTACCATAAAAAAGTTCTCTGTGTACACTCATAAAAAATGAGTGTGTAGGGAAGCTATATAAACACGGAAGACTGTTGAAGCCCTTTGTGCAGCTAGTCTACTGCTCTCCATCAGCTCATGGGCTGGAGTGAAGCAAGTACCTTTCTACACTGTGGCTCACGTTCACAAAGGAAGTTTTCTTTGAACCACTGTACAAGTGAATAGTACAAGCAGGACTGTCTATGTAAAGGGTGACAAAATATATTGAGGAAGTAGGGAAAGCTCCATACTAAATAAATAAGACTATTTAAGAAAAACAAATAGAGAAAAGATGAGTTATTGTTCTCAACGTTAGAGTTAATTTAATTCGAATACCATATCATGTCAATGTTCTTAGTTTATTTGGGCTTGAAATACATGACATTCTTAATAGATGGATTTTCCTATCCGTGTTCACCTCCTGCCCACAATCTAATATTTTATAAAGCTCATCCATCGCCAGGATATTCAAGTGCCTACACTTTGGTGTACATGGTCTTGCCCAGCTTCATATAGGATGCCTGTGGTTAAACCCAGGTCTCCTTATTCACAGTTGGCTCCCTTAATTTCAAAATCAGTATAGCGAATATTTAGGAGAGGATGGTCTTGAGCCATTGATTCCTGCATTATGGGACCAGCATGTTTGAACTGTATCGGTCTTCTGTTTGCCTATAAGCTAAGGCAGGGGTTCCCAAACTTGTTCCATGGCCTGGCCAGAGTAAGACCCTGGCTGGCCACAAGATGTTTTGTTTACCCAAGTGGCTGTAGGTTCGGCCGCTCGCAGCTCCCACTGGCCGCGGTTCGCCATTCCCGGCCAATGGGAGCTGCAGAAAGCAGAGGTGGCCTGTGGCCGGGAATGGTGAACCGCGGCCAGTGGGAGCTGTGAGCGGCCAAACCTACGGCCACTCGGGTAAACGAAAAATCTTGCGGCCAGCGAGGGGCTTACCCTGGCCAAGCCACGGAACAAGTTTGGGAACCCCTGAGCTAAGGGCTTTACAAGTATTTGGAAATCGAATCAAGGAGAAGAATGGAGGGAGAGCCAGAAATTAGAATTTAGTTGAAATTTATCAACTTTTCTATGCTTCTTCCCCACTTAATTAAAAATCATTTAACTATCTCTAAATTTCTGAAATAGAGTAATCTATGGACTAAAACCTGGTCTGTCACCCATCTATATGACCCCCTTACAAATAACAGCGAATGCCAGCCTGGTGTAGCTTGCTTCTTGCTTGCACAGTGTGGCAGTTCCATTTTGCTTTTCAAATTAGAAGTGATGGGGAGATTAGTTCTCATTTAGAAAAAGCCATGACTTGTCTGCAATGGGGAATAGATCTGTGCTCAAGCCCTTTCTCCTTTCAATGTATTTTCAGTTGTGAATTCATTTTATTTCGAACACCTAGGCAGATTGAAACAGATTCTGAAGAAATAGCTTTCTGGACTAGATCCTCAGCTGGTGTAAATTAGCATAGCTCCACTGAACAATGCTAATTTACCACAGCTAAGGATCTAGCCAGCTATCCTTAAAAGGATTTGGAAGGTGACCCTATACACTTGGATTCAAAGATTTTAATCTGATTTTTGGGGAAAGGTTTTGCTGTCTGAATTTGCCTGTAAGAAAAAAAAGAAAGGCACAGTAGTACTGAAAGGACACTGCACATAAGCAGGTTTCAGTAACACACATAATATGGTAAAAGTGCAAGGAAATTGGAAAGACTAAAACTGTTGTTCGGCATAAACAACATTCCTTCATACCAGAGGGATGAATAATGTTAAATAATACAAGCAAGGAAAATACACACATCATCCTCATCGTTTGTTCATTTTCCTCCTCTAGTCTCTTCCGAGCTACCATGGAAGTCAAACATGAAGCTATTTTGGTGTTTTAAGAAAGAATTTTGGCTCTAAAATGAAGAGCATCCCCCATAAAAATGACACTTGAGCCATATGAATAAAATATGCCAAAGTGGTTCCATAGAGTCTGTGCTGTAGAACAATCTGCCATAAACATGCCATCCTATATATAGAAGGCACCTTTTTAAAGTGTGTAATTTGCCTTTAACTAACTTAACTGCTGTGTTCCCTAGCTAGTGTCTATTCTAAATACAGGGATTACTGCAGATACCATACTAATCAAGTTATCAAAGGCAAATGGAGTGTTTTTAGGCAACCACTACAAATAGGACTAACAAAAATATCCCATTTATAAAGGATGTTCCTAAGAAGAACAACATTTTCCCCAGGCCAGCCATTTAACATCAAAAGCTATTGCAATATATGTTTTTAAATTGCACAGATGTAGGTATATCTATCATTCAGCTTATGCTCCATGATTAAGCTTTTAAAGGGCATCCACAGCCTAATTCCTAGGACATATTTTATGTTTATGCAGGAACATCATGATGCAGATACATATGATGTACTGTAAATGTAAGCAACTGCTGTTATGCAGTGACATTGTAGTGGTCATAATTTCTTACAACACACTTTTATTTGTATAAAAAAATCTCTTTATAATTAATTGGAACTTTAAGCTACTCTTTTTCTGTAAGTAGGTCATAGAATACCAGGAAACTCAAATCCCTCCGTCCAGCAGTAGTGTAAATGTAGCAGTTCTGCCAAAGACAGCACTGAGAAAAAAATGTAATTTCTTACATCCTGCTCTGCTTGTTTTGTTGGTTTGATCCACTTTGTAATCTGATGCTTCATGTGGGTGCAGAGAGAAGGAAAGAAAGAGAAAAAAGAAGACAGAAAAAAGAAAAAATATGTGCATGCATACACACACATGCTTGGGGGGAAAGGCAGTGTTTACAAATTGAATTAATAAGTCCAACCACTTCTAGCAATCCTTTACTGCAGATTAGTTTGGCACCCTATCATTAATGCCCTGATCCTGAAAGGTGCCAAATGCTATCAACTGCTGCTGATTTCAGGTGGAATTGACTGTTTTTTAACTCCCCAAAGAAGTCACTCAGCACACAGAAGGACTGGGCACTCACTCTTTAAAACAGTTTATTTTTCTAAATAATGGTTTACAATACAATATATAGGCTTCTCATTTACTGTTTCTATTTCCTCCTCTATTCACTCTCAGTGCGTCATACACTGTACTCTATAAATATTTCAGATAAAGAGTAAGGTACTTCAACTCACTTAACCAACGGCCCGGCCCCCTCTCTCAGATACTATAAGAAATATTCTCCCCTGAATGAGCATGCATAACTCCCATTAAAGCTCAATAGTCATACATATCTCAGAGGACAGCAGACTCACTGAATATGCTTTTATAAATTTCTCACTCGGGATACATACATCTGTCTCCATGTTTAAGATAAGGAAACTCACTGGATTAAGTATTAGGGTTTTTCCTCTTAATTTTTCCAATTTATCAGATCTCTAAAATTAAACCAACTGGGAAATCTTCCAGCCCCCTAGTAGCTTTTTGTTAGTCCATGAGAGAACAGTTTTCTTGAATGTGCCTTTTAGCTTTTCCTAAGAAGATCCCAGTTTTTTAGGATGAACAGCTGCTGCAAGGTTACCTCAGGTCAGCTTGGGTAGGAAGCAAATATTTCCTCCTATCATTTAATTAGAAACAGCAAAGCCACACTCAAGAGAAAAAAGCTGCTGTGCTACTCAACATGTTTGCACTTATAAAAGTTACAATTCTATATCTCAAATACATCTTCTCCCTTGTGAATGACACAGCAAAGAACGTTGGAGAAGAGAAAAATCTCCCTGGGAACAGTGCACAAAATCCTTGGTTGCACAGCTTTTAAAATATTAGGCAACATCAAGATATCTAAATACATTGTTTTTATGATCCTTATTTACAGAGTCTATAAGCAGTTAGCACTGGCATGTCCAAAGTATTATCTACTTTTAAAAACACTATATTTCTTTTTAAACCATCCCCTCGATCGTAAAAACCTGCCTTTTCCCACACCTGCCCAATCCATCCAACCCCCTCAATCCAAAATGTAGTTTGAATTACAGACACAGACTATTCTACTGAGTCATTGACAATTCAAAGCACTGGGTTGCTTTGAGATTCTAGGTGCATGTTTACACATGATAATATACAGCACTCATGTCCTGTATTTCCCTTTCATTCTCCTTGTAAGAAGGCAGTGGGAGAAAAAAATAGTAAAACCTGTCCTAAGTGACTCTCCAAGGAGACACACTAGTCATTTAGTACAGGTGTTCTTTAGAGGCTGAAGTAAATAGTATTATAGCACTGGAAACTGGTTGACGTAGAAAGGAGTTCCTTTTTTAAGTTTCAGTCTGTGCAAGAATCCAGCTCTCCAAAGTTTTTTTTTAAAAAAAAAAAAAAAAACCAACCCAATAGCACAAGATTGTTAATGTTTCAACTTCCTGACTGCTTACAAGAACAAAACAGACAGAGTGGAGGTGCTGTGTGCGCACACGGCTCACAAATGAAAGCAAGGCTGGTAGAACTGATTTTAGAGCTGATCTGTATAGCATCCATTTCTGTGCCTCAAAACCTTGACTCTAACTGCGTAAGGGCTTATTCTCTTGGCTCAGGTGTGCAACACCAATTAATATCACTGGGATAGCGGTACATATAATATGGAAACAGACTCTGCAAGCAAACAACTTAAAACAAGATTTATTTTGAATATTCACCACATTCAAGATACCAGTTGTGATGGTGGTAATGTCCACTAGAAATTAGACTGGAGCCACCAAATGGTAATAATTTTTGATCACTATTCAGCTGGGGCTGGTTTGAATCAAGGGGTAAGAAGTGAAAGCCTTTGGTTTAAATTCTGTCTCAACATAATATGAACAAACAATTCTATTGAAGTATATATGATTTGGATGTGATATTTGTATGCAGAATCCGATCTTTTATATCCTATGAGTTCCCATCACTTCTTTTCTCCAAAACACCAGACTGTTGCTTACATATAAGTAAATCACACACACCGAAGTAAATATTGTTTTTGCAGACTATTTGAACAAATCATAGATCTTACTCACTACATTTGTCACATTAATTATGTTCGTTTTCTTTGCATTATCGCACTGCGAAAACACACACTGTAAAATCTCATTATTTGCTCCATCCTGACGTTAATGGCTTGAAACAATTTTTGAAATCTTTTGCTTCAGATAACACAGATAATGTACAGGAATAGTAGATCCCTGTTGTCAAACAAAAGCAATACTATCTCAATGTGCTGTTCGTACATAATCCAATAGGGACAAGAGAATTGTTTAGTTACCGTTCCATTAAGGATGAAAAGGACAACGTAACAAAGGTAACAACGTGGACATTTTGAGTTTAATTCGGATTAGCATGTACTGTGTTTACCAGTCTTTTGAAGAGGATTGTGCAGAGGCATGTTAGAGTATAGCCATTTGAAAGTGACAGTGCCTAATTTAATGGTCTTTTTAGACCAGCAAGCACTGCTGGAGAAAGTTGATTTGCATGGACTTTAGCACAATCCTATTTACTTACACTCAACCATCTGGAAAAAAAAAAAAAAAAAAGTTTTCCATTCCAAAGTACATTTGTAGCATTCAGAGTTCCAGGGGGGATACAGTTGTAGTGTTTCATATCAGCTCTGCAAGCACAGCATGCAGTGTTCTCCTTAATACTGTTTTAATTTGGATGGCAGGCATGGTACTTTGAATATAGGGGAAAACTAGCCTTTGAGAGGAGCACAAAAAGAAAACAAAGATGAATTATCTATCCTAGGTAACATGCTGTACATAACTGACAAATTCAGATGGAAGGCATCTGTCAGGATACTAATTGAATGGGAGGTGTAATCTAATCAAATACAATGCAAGCTTTGACCAGTGTTACAGTGTTTTAAAAAGAGCTCAATTAACATTTTCATTTGCAGAACCAAATTAAAATGTTAACTGATCACTCCTTTAATGCTTATTTAATACTGTGACAACAGCTTGCCAATATAAAAATCTCTGACCCAGTGTTTACATTACTAAATAGATTTTGTGAAGTGGAAATTATACAATGTTTGCCAAAGGACCCAATAAAAGAAAGAAATCATGCAAAATGACCGTTGCTAGTGTAGGGGGCACAAATGCTGAAAAGGCTTTTAACTAATGGGGATAGAGACTGAAAGTTGTAGGGCCAAAGATTAAATTATTTACCTTTAATATGACTATAGGTCTCTGTGGTGGTATCTTAAACAGCTAGGTGTAAATTTTCAAATTAAGTTGATTGATGTTTGATACCCAAACCCATATATTAAGGACTATGTGGCTGAGTTGAAAGTGTTTTCCCCTGTACTCCTGCTATAACTTTCCATATTACCTAGTTCATGGTGAATTCAATCATAGATCTTAGTAAAAAGGCTGACAAGGATGAGTAAGAGCATAGCTAATATATTTCAGAGGGCCTTTGTTCTACTCCATTACATGACTAGTGAGCAGTGCAAAGAAACAGGAATTATGACATAAAGGACTCTAATCCTTTGAGAAGAGGTCTGGAGGGAAAGAACCAAAGCAACATATTTTCCTGATTACTCCCAAACCATGGGAATCCTTCTATGACTATTTCAGATTTTGAGGGATGCAGGAATAAGAAGGTTTGAAGCTAGGCAGGCTGCTTGCCCAAGGCAGCCCATTGCATGCTCACCTCAGAACCCCACATAATTTCAGGAGGGAGTTAATGCTACTAAAAGCCATGGCTTCTCCTGCAGCCTCTCTCAGGAGGAGGGCATGCAGTGACAGCATGTCTTCCTGAGACAGCTGTGCACTGTGGAGGAGTGGGAGACTTCTATGCAGGAAAAAGAGAGCTCTTTGTGGGGCTAGCCCAGGGCAGGGTTGCCAAGCCTCCAGGTTTGTCCTGGAGTCTCCAGGAATTGAAGATTAGCATTTAATTAAAGATTATGTCATGTGATGAATTCTCCAGGAATTCATCCAACCAAAATTGGCAACCCTAGCCCAGGGTCCACTTCAGAGTTCTCTGAACTCCAAGAGGTTCAGGATTCATCAAGTTCAATCACTGCATGCTGGTTCCTATTCCATACTGCTAACAGGAGGAACAGAGGTGAACTTAGCGAATTTTAAAGGAGTGTTTCATGAGCAAAGTTCCCCTATGGGTCAGTTAATCGATAGGTAGGGTAGCAGATTGTTCTTCAATCCCTTCTCTTTGAATAGTTTATAAGAAGCCTAACACTTTGGTATCTAATTTGAATCCAACTTCAAAGAGGAACATGCAATTGTTTTTCAGTACTTTAGTGCATTTTCTTCCATTGTACTTTTTGTTTCCATTGTGCCCCTCTGATCACTTATCAGTGATAGTGAGAATAGGTTGTATGTGTTACCTCTTCAAATGCAAAGCTTTGTTTGTATGGGGTGGGCATGGAGGGGAATGCTGCTTTATTACAAATTCACTTTATTCTAAATATACCTGCTACTTGTATTTGTGTGAAAAAGAATTACCTCATCAATCTTTCAAGTATTAGCATCTGATTTTATTATTTGTATTTCAGTAGCTCTGAGAATCCCCAATTAGGGACCCATTGTGCTAGGTGCCATACACTCATGTAATAAAGACAGTCCCTGCTCCAAAGACATACAATAATTTGCCTTCTGCCAACTAGCTCAATAAATAGATACCCATGAGCCACATTATGTGCTGACCTACAGCTGGTTCAACCTCCCAAATATCAAAGGGATTCCAGTAGATATAAATCAGGAGAGAATATGCCCCCTTACTTTTATTTGGAACGAGTTACAGAAGAAGCTGACAACAGAGACTGTACAGCAAAAGATAATCAAGATAAAGAAAACTTCAGGAGAAGAGGCTTCTGCTTAGATTGAGCACCAGAGGGATTCAGGATGAAACCCCAGAAACCAGACAGTACTCTGCTAACCTGGAAAGTGTTAAGTGGGTTTCCACTGAGTGGAATCATATGATGTCTGACTGACTGTCACAAAGGAATTCAGCTGTGAAACAGTGTCACTCACCAGTATCACCGCAGTGGTAAATACAGAGCGGAAAGCAAGAAAAACAACATCAAAGGGGTTTTAGGCTTACTATGTAATTGGCAACACAGTCAAGACCAAAATGTGGCTCACTGGCTAAAAAAAAAAAGCCTTCCTGCACTCTTGAGGTGGTCTGGACACAGCATTCAACATTGCAGCATAATTTTGCATGTGTCCTACACTCCTACAGAACCAAGGAGTGTTAGCATGCTCTAAGATTGTTCTACCTGTTGTCACAGGATTAACAGAAACAGAAAGAGCAGATGAGCCTAGCACAGACAGACAACTGAGAGTTTTTGTTTACACCAAAATTGAATATAAGATAACCACCATGGGCAAGAGAAAGACTCATACTGCAGCCCTTACTTCACTCCCAAGATGCTCTCTCTCAGGGGTAGACAACCTATGGCACACGTGCCAAAGGCGGCACGCAAGCTGATTTTCTGTGGCACTCACACTGCCTGGGTCCTGGCTACTGGTCCAGGGGACTCTTTATTTTAATTTAATTTTTAAATGAAGCTTCTTAAGCATTTTAAAAATCTTATTTACTTTACATACAACAATAGTTTAGTTATATATTATGGACTTATAGAAAGAAAAATTATAAATTATCTTATAAAAATTTTAAAATGTATGACTGGCACGCGAAACCTTAAATTAGACTGAATAAATGAAGACTCAGCACACTACTTCTGAAAGGTTGCTGACCCCTGCTCTATCTAGTGTAAGAACTAAGTCAGTGTCCCTCAACCTTTTTAATACCATGGATTGGTTTGCTGCCTTCCTAAACTGTCAGGGAGATCTCAAGGACCAGCACCAGTCCATGGACCCATCATTGAGAAACACTGCTCTAACCATGCCATAGTTGGAACTGGCAACCAAAAAAAAAAAAAAAAAAAAAAATCATGCTAATGCTCCCCTTCCTCTAGTATGTGCAATTTCTTTTGGGAGAACCTGGACCTATATCTTACATTAATACATTATGATTTAGTTTTAGAAGGAACAGTCAAAAGGACTCCAGGAGACATCAAGAGAAGCTGAATAAGTGATATTTAAATGAATTAGCAATACCACTAATTATTAGTTACACTGAGGCTATCTTTTAGGAGCTACCGTGAGACAATAGAGGAATGCACTAATCCTATAACAATTCAGCAGACAGATTTAGAGCCTGAATTTGTGGTTCACCACTTGTCTGCTTGGTAGTACTAGCAGGAATGACAAAAATTTTGCCTCCAATGGTGCTCCACACAAGTATACCCTTCTATTCCTAATCCAGCTATAATTCAGTATTGTTAACATGGGAAAATTTCAACTCAAACTAGCTTATTAAAAGAAACTTTCACCTATTGTACAAATTAGAGAAATGTTCTGAAAGCATACGTAGACATTATTAACACAGAGCTTGGTGAAAGCTATAAAAAAGTATTACATTTTTGTTTAAATAAAAACTGCAGGACTGCCAACCGCAGGGGTTTAGAAACCAGGAGTGGGGAGCACCCAGAAATGATGACATGTATGCATACCAAATATCATGAGCTCTCAATACTGAAGCTGGAAACAAACTTAAACAGTATTCACAGCCTCTTTTATTCAGCTTTTGAAATATTTGTATGAGAAAATTTAGTTCACAGGAAAGACGCCGTGGGAAAAATGGTTATGAATACTTGTGCAAATATATATTTACATGAGTACTTATGCTGAAAGTGTTTGTGCTACCATCTTGAAAATTCTTTGTGGACTGGGAGTCATCCAATTAAGGGAACAGACACAGCATGTGACTTCAGTAACTAATCACATTGTACGAAGATAATATGCTCCATGAAATAAGCATGGAAAATAGCTCATAATCAATCTATATTACTTTGAATAGTAAAACAACTAGTAAAATTCATTCTAAAAGCACAAACAAAAGAAAAAATTAGAATAGTGAAAAATCAATCACATTGTTTCTTAAATATGCTCTAATGATTCCCCCTTTCATGTCACTCATACAGTGAGGTAACATTCACAGGCCTGAATAATACACCAGCACTGGCACAAATTCACCTGCAGTTATCTGGCATGGAGATGCTCTTTATGATGCCACTAATTGGAAGAACTACTGACAGAACAAGGTTGATAGTATTCTCTGTCCATTGCACTAATGTTAACAATAATCCTTTGCTGCCGATTCAGTGGCTAAATTCCCTAATACTGAGTCACTGTTGAATTCTTGCCTCTCTCCTTTTTGCATCCTATGGGGGAAAGATTGGTTTGGCTAGAATCTGATGTGCACAGATGAAACCAGCAGCTGCAAGTGACAGCCTTCTTTTCATGAAGGCTAGTTCATGCCTTTTTTTTTTAATTCATTGTTAAGACTAAGAGGAAGAAGTAGTAGCCATTCCGTTTTCTCATGGTAAACAGTATTGCTAATTTTCTCAGTTTGAAATTCAGCCCTGATACCTGCCTGTTTCTCAGGAGATGCTGGACAGCTCCCTAGTCACACAGAACATTTCAGAACAGTAGCAGAGAAGGTAGCACACACCTTTCAGGTTTTCTGGATATTACAAAACCCTGTGGAATATTAAATGTAGTGGTTGAGGTCAATACCATCTTTTGAGATTATTCTGATTATCTATAATGAAACTCAGCACAACATCCACAGTAACTGACCTGAACTCAAGGGGATATAGCGACAAAGATGTTGCTCTAGATTTGCACATATACCATCAAGAGCAGAACGTGGTCCCTAGCAGGGACATGAGTTATTGGCATAGGTCTTCCAAAACTGTTCACAACATTTTAGATTAGCTACATAGTAATCCCACTGAAAATCTGCGTAATTACAGTGGGATGATTGTGTCCCAACATCAGTTCCAATTGTAAACTTATCTTACTCTCCCCCAGTTGGAAATCAGTTTGATGACAAAATAAAACACATCTTTAAAAAGAGGATGCACCTCAGTCATGAAGTGTGAGCCCTCGCAGGAAAATAGCTTAAAGGGCCTTGCTGAGCCAGAGTTGCCCAATAAAACTGTTCCAAAAATATACAAGCAGAACATGAAACTTGTGTTAACAAGACAACCCTTTCACTGACCTTACAAAAGCATTACATCTGACGAGCAAGGTTAACATGGCTTCATTAAGGAGATGAGCAATTGGCATTTCACAAGAATAAAGAGATAACACTAAAAGTCCAAGTATACCTGACCAAACTACAGACTAGACACTCACTCACTTCTGGAACCTGGGGAGGGCGTCCTGATCTAGTCCATTCCCCCTCTCATCACAATCTCCATTGCTCTGTTTACTTACTTGTGTAAAGCATTCCTTATTAGTTAACCACTGCCTTGATCTTTTTATTGTCACTGGTACTAAATAAGAGTTGTGTCTCTCATACGCTGACCATCTTCAGTATGTTTCTGTGACTGAAGGGCCATATCCTGATCTGTTTAAATTATACTGTACTGAAATAAAAAACAAAGGAACTTGGGAAAATAAAACTACTTTCCACTTTGATTCTGTCAATTTATTCTGCAAAATGTATATTCCCCAATTAATTTGCACCATCCAGAAGAAGGGATGGGACTGGATCAGAAAGTAATTCACAGTGCCAGAATAGCTTCTCTGCTTTCCATTGGGGGCAAATAATTAACTGAGGTTTGTAAAGCTCTTACACTAATTTTATTATTATACCAGTGTGGACTTTGCTAGAGACAGTTATGCTGGTGACCTGATGAAAGACTTCTGAGTGCGGATCATGACCATCTGTCTTTCTATTTCCAAGTCTGTCATGGTAAATGATAGAACTACAAACAGAAGTGCAACAAGAGAAGAGTGTGGAAAAACACCAGGGAGCAAAATACTGTTTTTTCGTAAGAAGCGTAAATAGAGGTTACAGTAGGGGAACACAGTTTGCTTCCTATTCTAATAAGAGACATTACTTTCCTCACCTCTCAGTATGGGTAAGCAGTGCTCTCCTGCCCCCACCCCCATCTGGGCCCACTCTCTGCTTTTTGGCTACTGTGGGGAGAGCTCCCTCTCCTGGCTTCTAATCTACCATCATCACTGAGCACAAGTACTCTGATGCAGATCCAGGGGGTCATCTCCTAGTTCAAAAACTAAATCCCCACACAGATCATACAGAAGGGCTCCAACTGGTATTTCAGCCATTTAAAACCAAGCCACTGTAATGGAGCGTTTATTTATTTTCCCAAAACCTTTTTAAAGATGCTCAGCAGTGAGTGACACAGCATCTGGCCATAAAAGAGGAGCATGCTTCCCTCACCCATTCCAACTGCATGTTAACTCTGAAACTTAATGTTGACTAACTGAATGTCCATGTTGTTAACATACACTCATTTTTTGTGTCTTGTCAGAGAACAGAATGCAAGCTCTTTGGGGTAGAATGTGTGTCTTCCTATCTATTTGCAAAGCATGCTTGTATAATAGATCCCCAATCCTGATGGATACTTAGGACACTACTGCAATCCAACCAACCAACCAACAAACACTAGATAGCCACAGTTTCAAATGGTAGATGCCCTCACTTTATTTAAACTGAATTTCACAGGCCAGGTTCCCCTCTCAGTTTTACTAACCTAATACTGACTTCATGGAAAGGAAAATTTTCCCACTTTAGTTCATATGCATTCTTTAGCACCAGGGAGCACAACTGATGTTTTATATTAAGCACTGAAGGAAACTATTTTGAGAAGAGATGTCTGTTCATTTTTTGATTCCCACACTAGACTACAAAACTGAACAAAAAGACAATTTGTCATTAATCTGCCAAGTCAGACAGACCCACTGGGCTAAGATAATAGAACTTACTGAGTAGTATATGCTGGAGAATTACGCCGAGATGAGAATGAACTGAACTGCCACGAGAAAGTAGTGGTCTCTCAGCGTGATCTCGTGCTGTAACTTATATTCAGGGGACAGCTTGTCAATCACACAACATTAAAGTTGTTGAAAGACTTCTGGTGCCGCTTGAAATGTCTCTTAAGCTCTGGTCCTATGGGAATTCTTCAGTTTGATTACTGGCTCAATGGGCATCAGCAGTCACTGACTGGGTCTCTGAGCACTATCGTAATAAAAACAAGCAACTTGTCCTACATGTGATCTGTTGTTGCAAGTCCAGCATCAAAAACCCAATTTGCAGGAGAAATCTGCTGCATATCTCTTGAACAGTTAGCCAGCATACAGTTGATATCTAGTAACACACCCTTTGAGTACATATGGCAGGTCAAGGGAAGCAACTGAAGCACAGGTGCAATTTCTAAGATTTCTAGCACTGGGTTCTCACTGAGAAGTAGAGAAATATAAGTCTCCATTTTCAAGAAGCATTACATCTTTAATGCATTGTTATAAAACCCTTTAAAGTACAATGGCTGTGCAAATAGCTATTAATTAGAACTCAACATTGCTTTAAAAAATTTAATGAATTCTTCAAACATGATTAACAGAAACTTGTGACCCAGGCCAAAAACTCATTTGTTCCACAGTTATGTCTGCTGCTAACATACAGCAAACAGAGTCACACATATCCGCCAGTTTAATCAAGCTCCCCCATCATTCTCTCTCATTTTTGGCATGGGGATTACCTGCCCCATGTTATTCAAATGGCATGTTTAATCTGTGTACCCAGGTTGCCATGGAATAGAGCAAAACTTTGTAAATCTCCACATTAAAACACATTCTCTCAAGATGTGTCATTTCGGTACATTTTTTCATTCTCCCTTGATATTCCTTCTCCCTTCTCCCTTCTTCAAGAGCAGTGCAAGGAGCGTCAAGTGGAAATGCAGCAGCTGCTCACTTGTTAAAATATTTACATTTGTCATTTATACATTACAGATTGAGCCAATTATGCATTCTGACTCAATGTGAAAAAGCAGCTATAAGTTTTATTTAATCTTAATAAACGTGCACACAGTGACTGGCATTTGAAAGACAAAAACAGGAGATGCTGGAAAGAAAAGAGTGCTTTTTATATATATAATCATGCCTTCCTCTCCTTCCTTGGAAATGTTTATTTTTACATTAGCAACTAAACTTATTTCCCTTAAATTGTCAATATTACTATAGCTGTAATTTCCCAGCTTAGTTTAAATTTCAGTATTCTAAATATAGGAAAAAAAGATTTTAAACCATAACTGTGGTACAAATAATTTTGCTGGGAAGCTGAAATGCTCATAGTTGGTTCTAACCCCTACTTCAGTTAGAATTTCAATAGCTTAATTAATAACTATTAATTACTATTGTCTGGGTTCTGAATCCCGCCCCTCCCAAAATGCCACCACATATCTATCTTCAATATATAGTTTATTTTATTTATATTTTTAAATAAAGACAAGAAATTGCTAAAGACAGCCTCAAAGCAGAGGTCAGTCAAGGTGCTGATCTAGTTGAAAAGACACATTTTTATCAGTTATCACAATCACACTCTAGCCACACAATATATTATCTGTATTGAGGTAGCTCCTAGAAGCCCAAACTAGGTTAGGGCCCCATTGTGCTAGGCACTGTAAAACCACAAGGTAAAGTACAGTCCCTGCCCAAATAACTTACTTTTGAGGATTTTGCTGTTGAACTACATTCAGTTATTTCCTGTTTGAATTCAGTTCCAAGGCACCAGTTATTTATTGTGTTATATCTCTTAGATTTGTGTGGCTTATTTTGCTCTTGCTCTTAATTAAGAATAAGGAATAAGGCAATAATTAAAAGACACAGAGTACAAAATACACACTGAACTTGCCTATCATTAATAACCCCACATCTGACCACCTGTATGCTTCAAAAACACATCTCCTCCACAAAAGCCTGAAAGGAAAATTTAGCTTTGCAGCATACTTGAAATATTAAATCCAGGCTGCTGCCCCCAGCCTGAATTTAATATTTGAGGACCCATTATGGAAGGACCCAAAACTGAGGACCCATTATAGAAGATTTCCAGTCAGCAGCCCCTATCCTTTTAGTGCAAGGGCCTGCTAACTCAAGCACTTAATCCAGTGATTGCAACCACACTAGTACCACACAAGAAGAAAGGCATTCTCTCAGGTGGTATGCACTTCCCGCATTAGAGTTGTGTCAAAACAGAGCATGTTCCTGCTTTGAACAACAGGGCTGTGCAGAACAACCATTGGGCCACCAAAATTTTCCATGCTGCTCCTGCATTTACATATTTAGAAGCTTTGGCTTCTATAATCCATTACAACGTTCAAGGTATTCAGGAAAATAAACCAATATGCCAAAACATCTTGCTACGAAAGTATAACTGTCTTGACCACCTGGCCCAAAAGCTCTTTAAAACTTTCTAAACTAGGTGATATGATAAAAGCATTCACATTCCCTAAAGCTGTTAAAAAGGTAATCCTCAATTCATATACCAGTCCCCAGAATTCAGAGACTGATAAGTCACAAACCCAAGGTATTTAAATAGATCACTTTCATTCTTCCTTTCCACCGTCACCCATGACTTTGTCTCAGTTACCTAAAATAAAGGCCTCTAACCTTTAAAAAAAAAAAAGTGGACATTTTATATGGGTAGGTGTTTGGACTTTAGTGGTGGTGGTGGGAAGTCTCTTAAATTGAAAGTGTTTCTTCAGTGTACAATAATGCCTGAAGCTGCAAGAGGACAGAATTATAGCCAAAGATTTCAACTCATAGGAACACTTGTATTAGTGATGGACATGAGCTGTAAAATTTGTACCCTGATCCATGATTTTGGTCCCAGTCCGCCTTTATATTACAAATTGAAATACACAAACAAATACACACCACATTTACAAGCCAAATATTTGCAAGATATCTTGTTTTCTATGAAAGTATCTTGTCTTTACAACAAATGTCCTCCAACTAAGTTATGCAACCTATAAATAAAACATCAGCTGGGACTTGGTTACCCTTTTTCCCTTCTTGAAATTCAGATTCAGATTTAAAGAGATATAAGGTTTTACCTTCAAGAATGAAGTTTTGAGCTAAATTGTCCAGACTGTTTGGCTGCTCCTCTAATCTGCAAAGTAATGTTGAAAAAATTATTTTTCAAAAATACAGTGGGACCCCGCCACACCGCAACGATCGGGATCCAAAAAAACCAGATCGTGATAATGGCAGGGTCGCGGTATTGCGGGGTTCCACTTACCAAAGCGGTGGGCGCCGCCGACATCAGAAGCCAGCCGCGCACCGCGCTATAAGCAGATTCGCGCTATAGTGGGGCGTGGTATTCCGGGGTCCCATTGTATCACTAAAATGATTTTTAGATTAAAATTCATCCCATTGCAGGTGGTCCTTATGAGACCCTGTGCAACACTAAAGCCCCACTTAAATTCTGCAGTAAGTGCTTAAATGGTTAAAATTGGGTTTTGCGCAGATCATCTACAATGGGATGAGTTGCTCCAATGCTTCTGAATACTCAGCATTCCTCAACCCCAGTCAAAGAATATATAGGCTGCAGGTGCTCAGCACCTTTGGAAGAAAAAAATTAATCAGATCTTTGAGGGGTAAGTGCTCTGGGAGGGAATAAGGTTAAAAGAGAGCAACTTATAGTACAGATAACCCAAAGCTGGCCATAGTAGTGTCTTTGCTCTCTAGTGTAGGTGTATGGTTAGTAGTATGTTGGCAGATGTTAACAGGAAGAGAATGCTAGAATAGAGCTTAAAACCATTTCAAGATGTGCACTCTACACGTAGAAGAATCAGGACTTGTGAATAAAGAACTTATTTGAACTTGTTATTTCTTTCCCACTGTTTAAATAGGATACGCTATTTTTTGCTTTCTTTCCAACTTGTGTTATACAATGTTGCTGGCTACTATCGCATGCTCCCCAGAGGTGGCAGCATTTCAGTGGTGGATGAATGATCCACAAATGAACTGACCAGAAAGTCCTTTGGGACAGAAGTAAATTTCAAGGGCTATTTTTAAAATAACCTTCCTTCCCTCCCTCTTCTTGTATAGCTTGGCCATGACACCTTGCCTACCGTTTTGCTAAGGAAGTTAGCTCTATTTACACATGGTTCTGTCTATAGCTACTCATATAAAATCAATGACTTCAACAGAATGAAGACTTTAAAGACAGACTCAGGACTATGCGTGGGAGTAAAGGCAGAGAGAAACGGAAATGAGAATAGCAAGAGCCACTATGAGTCCAGTGCTTATTTCCTGTTGATTTTTTTCTTAATTTTTTTATTCATGTGCAAATTGACCCATCTGTTTTTCTCATTCAGTTCTTGGATAGAGTATATGTGGCACAGTTTAGCAGCTAAATTCCCATAAGATTTGAGTACTAAAAGACGTTATAATACTTTGCGCAATATTAGAGGCAGAAGGCACAGCACGTAATAAAAAAGTACCATTACAACAGTACCATGAGACAAGTTACAGCTGTTTCTGAAGGAACATGGAAAAAAGTTATTTGATGGCAAATGTGAAGACAGACCAAAAGAGATAAAAACAAACACTGAAGTAAAAACTCGGTCTGAAGGCTAGTTCTGGCAAACTTTGGAGCAGAAAGGTGGCTTTTTCCATTACTATTGTTATCATAGGTTTGATATACATGACAAAGGATGTATAATTGGACAAGGATGGATCATTTACAATGTTATTAGTCATGCATTAAAAATAATATACTTTTTGAACAAAAGTTTTATATAAATAAAGAGAAAAGACAAGAAGTCCAATCTAAAAAGTATGTAAAAGATCATCCAAACTTGTTCATTTTGTTAATATGTTAAACAAGGATATTACACTCCAGTTGCCAATGAACAAAAATAACAAATTCTCCCAAAACTTGAGCTTAGAGATACTCAAATAGACTTTGGGGCAGTTGTATTCTTTATTTGACTGCCAACGAGCTGATGAGTATTCAGTTCTTCATGGCCAATTGAGGGAATCCACTTCAAAGTCTCTTTTCACATTGATAAACTTCAGGCACAAACGCTTATAATTACAGACAGTCTATGGGGTCATAGCTAACTTCCTAAAGGTTATATATATGAGAGAGAGACCAAGATCTTCCGTATGGTGTATAACCGCTTAGCTCCACTGGCTCCTTTGGAATGTGTTTTTTAAATATGGACTTGAAAAATTCTGACTCATTTTGACCATGAGAAGGAAACAGTGCTAGTTACTGCTGCAGAAGGTGGACTTTTCACTGCTTTCAGTCATAAAATAGCACCTACCAGGAACAGCTTATACACAGAAACTTCCTCACCAGCCTACCGATGTTCAGTCCAAAAGTTGACATTTCTAATGTCTGGAATGCGATTATTTCTTTTTTCCTGTACACTCTTCAGAGTTGAGAAAATAAGCTCTGCAAGTTGCTCCCATACCATATTCTGGAACTAGACCCCTATGATGATGAACCAATCTACTGCCCTGGGATACTCTCAGAAGAGTATAGAGAACTGAAAACAGGACTGGAAAGTGAGGGTTTCCTCACTTTTTCCATAATAAAAATGTTAGTGCTGTTGACCAACTCCTCAAAGTGAAAGTAAGATCCTAGTAAACACTAAAGAAGCCACTGAGACATAGATGACATGTGACAGCATTAGTGATGCTTACTGAAGTTAAAGCTAGCTCTTGGCTCTTCTAACTTAGACAGATAGATAGATACACACATTATTTCCCCAAGTTCCTAAAAGTTTGAGAAAAGAATATATCCTGCTTGCTCCTTAAAGACCTGATTCTGACTGCAATAGAAATGAGGGTTCAGTACCTCACAGCACCAAGCTTTTAGGAAAGCTGATCCAATATTTTACTTTATCCACCTCCTTATGAGATATGCACACCTCTCCTGCCCCTTTCTCGATACATGCAGACAGAAATACTACTCACTCCTGACAAGTTTTACAAGAAGTCTAATATTTAGGAAGGAAAATACTGAATTTGTAACAAACATGTCAGACTGTTAGATTGTAATTTAATAAAATTATAAAACCAAAATTCTAGTGTCAGCAAATTGAAAGCAAGTCAATCAGTATCTACTATGTAGACAAGTATTTTCAGAGGACTCTTTTCAATCCCAAGTTAATGACAGTGATTCATGAACCAATTCCCAAATATTACCAGGCATTGCTTCCTAGGCCATCTTAACTACCTACACTATACAATTTTTAAGCAAAACTCCCCACTGATTTCAATGAGGAGTTGAAGGCCATGGCAAGTTCTCCTTAAAAAACCAGGAGCATAATATAGCTCTTTTATTTTTCAAAAAAAGAAAATAAGTCAAAATAATTACAAAAAATAAAAAAAAATATGAAATGCCAGTTATTTTCTACATATCTGATAGGAATAATTGTGGCATGTAATGGAGACACTAAGAAAACACCAGACACAACGGAAGTTGGAAAGAAATTTCTTGATGCATTGGATTTGTATTGGAAACATGTAGAATAGAATGGCTTACCAAAATGGAGGGAGGGAGCAATCAGGGAGATAAAAAGTTACAGAACTCTAAGGAAAAATATGAAGATATCCATATAAGTTACCTAAATTTCTTCCATTCCAAAAAAACTTACTATGGCTCAAGTCCTGCTCTGCTTACTCCAATGAACCATTCCCACTAATGTCTATCAGAACAGTCAAATGCAGGAGACAAGAAAGAAGAACATTTGGACATTCTATCATTCACTGAAACAGCTTTAAACATTTAAAAATACGTGAAAGTTAAGTTCATTATTTAAAAAAACAAAACCACTTTGTGCTTTGTCATCATAAATTTATTATTTTAATTATTTATAATTAAGATATTTTTAACCTATAAATTCTATTATAGTTATAGGGGCACATACACATTTTCTGTAGCATATGACAATTAAAAAGATATAAAGAGTGTGGAAGCTTTAATTTCAAATTCAACAGTAACTGAACTTTGAACAAAATCATATTGTATAAATTGGTAACTTGTTTTCCACTTGTAAGTGGTTTAAAAAAAACAGAGTAAGAAGATCATTGTCTTAAAAGTGCACAAAAATGCTATATTACATAATTCAGCTGGAAAAAAAGAGAGAGGTTGTTTTATATAAAAGGAATTTCAAATCATTGTGACAATCATTTCTTTTGTCACAGTTGATTGTCATTTTCTTTGCATCCTCACCACTGTCTCACTGTGGCCCTGAATTGTAACATTTGTTACAAGCAATATATTGCTGAGTGACATGCACAATAATCATCCATACGAAAGCTTTATATATAGATTTACAGAAACTGTCACTAAATGGGCTATTACAAGTGGATATACCTTATTGATTCTCCCTTGAGCAATTCAGGCATCATTGTTTATTCAATATTTTTAAAACAAAAATTGCTGCTATTTATCTTGTTGGCAAGGACAAAACACATCAGTGCATTAAGGCTGCAATTTTTGCTTTGTTTAAACAGCACTATCAGCTTCTCCATTGCATATATAGCTGAACTTGTATCAGTATACCAGTACATGGACTTTAAAAGCTAAGATATGGAAATCAAGATAAATTCTTAAAAGGAAAACTGAATACAAAATACTGGAGATTTCTAAAGGGAATGATATGCAACACAAGTGCATTTCCATGACCCACTGTTCTTCAGTATTTTGTGTAATTATCCCTTATGACTCCCTCCATCACAATGATAGATCTTTCCTAATAAGCCTCAGTAGCTCACTTCCACAGAAATAGAAAGACAATTAATGGTAGACAATGCATTAACTGTATAAGCAAAAGCTCTAATTTATTTACTCCTAGAGGTTTAATAGATTTTAGCAAGACAAATCTCTTCATCAAAGGCACTTTATTTCTTGTTCCCACATATTATTAATTCATTGTATATTATATCAATCACAAATTAGTTACTGAACTTGCAGCAAAGAGAATGACACACTGGCTGGAAGGAAACAGTCAGAGCCAGTGAGTACGGGGAGCATCCTATCAATATGGTCTTGAACCTGGCTTGACTGACCAAAGGTTAGGCTTTCCAGGAGTGTCATTCAATTCCTACAGCCCACTAGAGCTCCACCTGCTCAGGACTGCCTTAGTCCCCTTAGACAAAATTTATCTTTCCCCAGGCCAGGCACAACCTGGCTGCAGCCTTGAAGGGACAAGTCTACTATGATGCAAGAAATACAGAATACCCAGAAAGAAGCAGAGGGTCCACTAAGCATTTCCAAAACTGGCACCAACAGCTAAAGTTGCAAGCTGAAGGGTGCAGATAGTGCATTGGTAGTTATTATATAATAAAAATTAAGGTTGCTCACAGCATATACCACTGGGTCTTCCTTACACAAAACCTTTTGTGATTTCAGAATGGTTCCACATACACAGATGATTGGGTCTCTTGATTTCCTAATCCCATTTTGTAATAATCTAAAAGTCATCTTCTGCCTACCTAATCAGACACAGATACAAATATCAGCTACTTTCAGTCATACAATAAGATCCAAGACACTATAAATGATTTATATTATTTTTGTGTAATGATAGCAGTGAATAGAGCATGCTGATCACTGTATCAACATTCCCAGATGACTGCTAATACAGATCAGTCCAACTATTTGGCCCTCGTGCCATTGTGTCACCATGTAATGACATTATGCCACAACATCACATCCTGATCCTGACCTACCTTACCCCTGCTGATCTAGTTCTAAGCCTAAATCTATCACTCTCTCAGGTATTTCTATAGCACTCATCATCATAATTATCTAAGCCTCCCTGGAATTTAGGCAGCCAATTGTGTTGCACTATTATAAATTATAAGGTGGCTTTATGAGATGGATACCCTGTCAGTGACTAGCTGGGAAAATTTTTGAACTTGGGGAACCAAACACAAAAGTGTCCTCTATTAACTCACTGAACTGCTTAGCCATCAATTACTTTGTTCTCATTGTGAAAAACAAATAGCAGCTAGAATTGTAAAATGTCATTAGTAAGTTAAAATTGTTGGCTGTGGTGTTCTCTGGTCAGAGATAATAGGATTTAACAGCTTCTCCACAACTTGAAACTATTGTACTCCCTTTGATAGTTTATGGGAAGCTATTTTTGGAAAGCAGACAGCTATGGATGATCATATGAGAGATTAGGAAAAAATGACAACAACAAGTATTGCAGAAGCCATGAATTCCAATAAAATAATAGCAAACTTCTCTTTCAGTATTATGTAGCTGACACTTGCCAGGCTGAGTTTCAGGGCCATGTCATAAGAAACATGTGGGGATAGGGTGAGCCATTCAGTATCTGGGCTAAAGACAGGCCCAGGACCAGGCCAGGTCAAACCACAGAGTCTATTACTAAACTGAGAGCATGAGACAAGAATTGGGTTCAGGCTAGGCTTTTCACCAGGGTCAGCAATCGTCCTAAGCCAACAACAGTAAACCAAGATCAGGGTCGAGGGCCAGGAATCCAGGCGAGTCCCAGCGAAGAGTGGCATGCA
Source organism: Dermatemys mawii (assembly GCA_007922305.1). Taxonomy (NCBI): domain Eukaryota; kingdom Metazoa; phylum Chordata; order Testudines; family Dermatemydidae; genus Dermatemys; species Dermatemys mawii. Next base: position 18,052,664 of record ML677371.1, on the reverse strand, counting down.
GGGTCTGGGGCAGAAGCATACCAGAGATCTGCATTGCTCAGACAACTCCCAGAAATGTCTGGTTTAGATAGAGACTATCAGCTAATCACGGAATCACAGGGCTATTGCTCATACCCCTTAGGGTATTCTGCGGGGCTTAGATTCTCAGTACTTCTCAGTGACATCCCTACCTAGGCCCTTTGTGCAGATGGGGAAATGGTACCTGTCTTAGACCCTGTAGTTGCTGGTTTTAGTTCTGGGGGGTTCCTACATTGAGGCTCAATGAGACCTGCAGAATTGTCTTCTGCCCATGTACTGGAAAAAGCAAGCTGATCTTTTCGAGGCATTTTTGTCGCACTGAAAGATCACATATAGCATTCCTTACAGTTTGGGGAATGACTCCAGTGACAAAGTGTAATTGGCACGTACTTGAGTTTGGAATCTGGATATAGTTTAGAACAAGGAAACTCCTGCAGCAGTCTTTATGCAATAAGTTCAGACTGTCGATTGCTTAAGCAATACCTGTCAGCAATAAAACTTTCCTACTGCAATAATAAAACAGCTATTTTCATTTCAAATCACATGCATATATGACTATAACGATCTCTTGAAGACAGGGACTATAGCTTCAGACACATTTATACAGCACCTAGCACTCGAGACTCCTGATTGTGGCCTCTAGATACTACTGTAATATTAATTAAATAATAATACAGAAGGTGATGCACCCAGGAAAATAAAAGAAAAATGGGACTATGTGCCACTTGTATGCTATATTAGACAAGTCACATTTTTTTCAGTTACATTCATGAAGCATGTATTGAGAAATATACTTTCTTGCTATTACAGTCATCGATTAGTCATGCATATTGCGAAGCCCTGATCCTGCAAACCTTATGCATAGCCTTGTTGTCTTCCAGGATAAGCTCTATGCAGCAGATGTATTGTCTAATATTCAATAGGCTTTAAGTACACACAGGATGGTCAAAAGCTGATCCAGGATTATATTATTTGTAAATAAACAGATAATACTTCCATGATGCATTCTAATTTCTACACTGTCTGTAGAATTCAATTTTCCCATTACAGTTTTGTTTAAATGAATCTCTCCCTTTACGTGAATGCTTAATTCCCAATGAAGTCAATAGGAATTGCAACAACACGTGCGCGAAAGGACATGATTTGGCCCTTATTACTACTACAGTAGAATTTTAACTAATCTTTGCTTCACTATCCTATATATCTTACAATTCCCAAAACACTGATCTCTCCCCATTTCTCAGGTCTGGCCTCTGATTTAAAGCCCAGAGAAGATTCTGATTGACCTCAGGGGGTTTGGGCACAGAACCTAAGCAAAGAGTCACCATAATGAACTTTCGTATTAGATTAAGACTTCGTTATTTTTATAAAAGATTCTACACTACAGATTTGTACACTATAAAATGTTACCATAAAAACCCCCACAACTGTCATAAGTGAACAGGGTACATTTTTGATAAAGTAAGGTTGGTTCTCTGAGTTTACTGAATTTTGCAAATTAGAAAGAGGATGATTTATCATGCTTCCTTCCCTGATTGCACAGAGATACAAAGTCAATGGTAAGCAATGTGATAGATATTGTAACTGCATGCAGTGTCTTTGGGGAAACTTATTGCATTACTCCTATGTATCATGGTTGGCCACAGCTCCTTCAGGTTCTAAAACAGTGGGGCGTGAGTAAGATGATGGTGATTCACTCACATTGTAAATACTTCCAGAGAGGTACCACCCCCTGAGGAGGTTCACATATACTGTTTCAAATTGGTTTTCCAGAGACTAAGAAAATAAAGAAAGGGCACGGAGCTTAAAAGGCTGCATTTAAGTCAGATCAGTGACTTCGTTCTGATCCAGCAAATGGACAGGATCTATTGTACAATGGCCTTCAACCCTTGCAGATGGGTTGGAAGGACCCATAAGACCGACGAGTGACCTCTGGTAAACTTTTAATATGTGTATAGGAACTTGTATTGTTTTGTATGGGTTTTCTCTGTAATGCTTTTACCATAAGAATAAATGCAGATTGCTGTGCAAAGGTGGTTGTTAACTCATGTACTGTGTTGTAGCACCTGGAGAGAGGTTAACCACAGATGATGGACCCTGGGAAGACTTGCTGAGGAAACTACAGTAAGGCAAGGAGGAACTGTAAGTACAAACCCCCAGTCTGGAAGGAGAGAGTGACAGTGGTCTTTGCCTAAGAGAGGTGACAGCTGGGACTCCGAAACCTTAAGAGGGTGCCCTCAAGAAAGATGAAGTGAGGAGAATCAAAGGTGCAATTAACTCTGAATGTGACAAGCAAATGAACACCTGAAGGGCAGAGGATCGATATTTTCTTTGAGGAAGAGAAGTTACACTGGCTGAACGTACAGAATGATTACCTTACAGGGGATCAGTTTGGGCATCCCAAGTGAAGGATAAAAACAAGTGTATGTCCTCCTTTTAGATAGTCAAGATTACTGAAGCAGAAGAACTCAAGCCAGAAGGGAAAAAGCACACACAATGACAACAAGTAGTTGTTCTGCCTTTCTGAATACGCCTGTCAAGATGAGACAACAACTAGTATAGGCATATTTTTCCCCAGGGAATAATGGTAACTTAAGTAGAATTGCTCTACAAATCTATTTACTGCAGCTATGAGAACTATCTAGGGACAGAACATTGCATTAGGCCATTCCATCAGATCAACATGAATCACATCAATCTAATTGAATGACTGCCAGTTAATAGCCTGTAGCCCGATTCAGCTATGCCCTTGTTAACCATAAAACATTTTAAAACCTCCTAATTGTTTGAAAGGTTTCACCAAGTGGGCGTGAGGAGGGGTGGGAGATAGGGCAGGACCATATATTGTGTGTTGATATTTAGCAGTCCAGTAAGAGAAAACAGAGAGATTGAAGTTCTTTTTCAATAAGAAAACATCCTTGAAATTAAAGTAGTAAGAGCACTGCACAGGGCTTTACAGTAGGGAGAACATAGACCAATTTTTGTCAGGATTGGCTGAATGACCAAACAATAATACCTGCAATATCTCATGGAGCTATTACATTGTGCTGTTCCCATATCCCTCCTTTTGTCAGTCCCCAAAGTTAATGTTCTCATCACCAACTTCCAGCTCTGGGATTTCCCTGTTATACACTGACCCCATGTCAGTAACATCACTTACCAGTGTAAAACATAGGGCCTGTCTATGTTTGTACCACACAAAGCACAAAGGGGCATCAGTCTCCATTGACCCCCAGGCACAATTGTAATAAAAACATATAATAATGTGGTGGGAAATGCAAGCCTTATTTTATTCAATGCTAAGCTCACCGGCCAGGGTACTTCTCTTATTCTTTATTGACAGTGAAACAAAATATTGAAAGTCTTAGGAAGTTGCATAGCAATGAAGAGAATCAAAATTTAGCATTTTCCCCTCCACGAGCAGACCTTATGCCCCAGCTTTGATCTGTAATAAAACTTGTCACCAGCCCAGCACATGCAGCAATGGACTGATGGAGAAGTTGGTGATTATGGAACTGCAAATTTGGGACCTTCAAAAGGAAAAAACTAAACATACCTTGTAAAATGGATGAAGAAGATTTGGTTCTCAAACCCCTCAGACCTCAGGGAATTGTCTGGAGACCCGGACCATGCCTCAAGAGGTGATTAAAGCCCCACTCCTACAAACATTTACACAGGTGCTTAACTTCAGTGGGATTCCTCAAATGCTTCAAGCAAAGTATGTGTGTAAATGTTTGCAGGATTGGGGCCTAAGTGTTTACCTTTATACTATTCAGAAAATGTAAAATGCCACATGAGTACTAAGTAGTATTATTGCTTTGGCATGACTCTGACAGCTCTGTTAAATTCTGTTTTACTGTGAGACATTTTAGGGTCATCTAGATCTCACAGCAAAGTAAATGGCATCAAAGGAAAGGTCAAAAAAGAACAACCCTGTGAATGAAATGCTCCCTGAAGGCTAGAATTCAAACCATTTACTGCCCTGGCTCAGGGCATTGTCACCTGAGCCTAACTGCCTTTTCACAGGACAATAGCTTCCTTTGTATATTTTGGAGGCACAACTCAGCACACGAGGATTTCTGAGGGTTTTTTTAAGCCTTCTAAAATATATTGCTTCCAGAACCCTGTAGCTGTAACAATTAAAAATAATGTGACTTGAACCGTTCTGAGATCAAAAATTCCTTAAAGACTTGAAAGCAGAAGCCTACATTTTCTCAGCCTCATTTACATATCTGGATATTAATCCCAGGGTCACATATTCAGTGCACTGCACTGATATATTTGTGAAGACACCAATTAGCAATACTGGGAGTTATGCATATGTGGGAACTGTTTAGGTACCTGCAGCACAGTTCGAGGGGTGTGGGGAGGGAGAAACAGTTTCCCAAGTGTTCTTGCTGAACAGTACTGCAGACACAAGTGCATAAAATTACTCTTAGAAAGCTCGTAGAGATACGAGTGCTATGGAGCAAGTCAAATGAATTATGCAACATGAAAAACAATCTCAATATAAGAGTGTTACTGAGAGAACAATATGCTGTCTAATTTCACTTCATTGCAACTGAGCGTGCACTATTTAACATAACAGATAAAAATCTCCCCTGTCCACAGATTTTTGGAATATGAAGACTTAGGTCTTGTCTTTACAGCAAAGTTAACTCAAATTATAACTCATATGTTGTCCCTAATTGGCTAACTCAAGTCTCACCCACATATACATCTCTTAACTGATGCTTTTAATTTGATATGACTGGCCTGTTGGGGAGATAGTCTAAAGGTTGAATTCGTATAACTTTTCAGCAGCTAAAAAGACCACTCTGCAGTGTGGACACAGGCTAACTCCAATCAAATGCCACTCTGATACCATGACAAACACTCTTGTGTATCCAGAAAGGACAGACAAGAATTCATAGAACGGCTCAGCTTAGCTTATTGTAGTGCTAAGGACCCTGGGATGTGTCCTGAGAAGTCTCAGCACCACCTGAGTGTAGCATCAGTGTGGATAACAGCAGCTCCAATGTTACTTCATAGTGTGGCTGCTCTCACTTGAGATAGGCTAACTAGAGGAGTAACTAGAGCAGTGCTTCTGAAACTATCTGATGAGGCGGACCAGCAATTTTTTCTCAATGTGCTAGGGACCAGTAACTGCCGGTGGGGCGGGGTCTTTATATGCAAAGGAGTAGGGTAAGTGCGCACTTGTGCGTCTCATGCAAAACATGCTGCAATGCTATGGCATAATTATCAATATTATATTATGTGCTTCTGAAAACATCATAATATTGAATATTGTCGACTTTCTCAACTGATAATTATTCTTGGTGGAATTCCAGTGTAATTTTTTAATTGTACTATTTCTTTCCTGGAAACTCGCCGCAGACCGGCAGCCGATGGCTCGCAGACCGGCACCGGTCCACGGACCACCACTCTGAGTAGCACTGAACTAGCATGTAGTGTTAACTCTATAGCAAAGACAAACCCATAGTGAGCCAGGTAGAGAGTGGAGCAACACCTTAGCTATGAAGTATTTTATTTCAAGTCACAATTTTAATTTTTAGTAAAACGTACAGCAGTTTTTCCATGAGTGCTTATAGACAGCATATGTGTACAGTTTCTTCAAATCTGTAACATACAGCCAGGCAGGAGGTGAGCTGAAAATGTTCTAAACAGTTGTTCTTTGGTGAAAAAGAAAGAGAAACAAGCTTTAGAATAATACTGTTTCCCTTAGATTAATAAAGTTCCTTATGTGGTGTTAAAAGATAAATAGTAAAGAGTGATTGTTACATGACAATTGTTGAGAACATTTTTTATTTATATAGCTCTTCTTACCCTGAGAGATCCAAAAGGGCTTTACAAAGTATGTGCCAGATTTTCAAACTTAGGGATATGCACATACGAATCTGACATTTGTAAGTGCACATAGCCACTTGGTGTCCAAAGAAGTCATATGCTTTGGTGCTTACATTTGCAATGTTTAGAAAAAACATAGGACTTGATAAGAAAGATATACTGCAAAGGATTGGCCTACACTTGAAAGTTATATCAACTGGGTGGGTGAAAAATCCACCCCTGAATGACATAGCTAAGCTGACATAACCCCAGTGTAGAAACAACGTCACTGGAAGAGTCAATGTAACTAATGTCACTGGGAGATGGTGTTACTATACCTCTTCTGTTGGCTTAGGCTGGTATAGTCCTCAAAATGTTGATGACAAACCCTAAAATTGAAGATTCCAAGTTTTGTTCTATAGCAGATTCCATATGTTGTTTTGTTTCAGAAAGCCAAACACAATGTGGTCCTGGTCCACAACTAGGGGTCTTAGGTGTAATGGTAATACAAATAATAATAATAATATATTAATTGCACACATTCATATGCATACACTTCACTTAATTGGGACATGCTTAATTATCACTGTTACAAGGACATCTGCCCAGGAACTCACTTCATCCTGTGAATGGGAACGACTGCTGACTCATCAGGACAATAATGGCCATTAAACAAAATTTAAGTTAAAGTGCATTCACCCAGTGGCAAGGAGTAAAGTGGGGTTCCACAGATAGTAAACAGGTGTGAAATTCCAAATCCTAGTCTTTTAATATTCATTTGGTGAATTCTCCCTAATTTCAAGGAAGAAATAAATACCAGATAAAGATAAAATGTAGTGGGGCTAATTCGTAAATGAAAATGGTCCTCTTGGCTAATACAGTTCGACAGTGCCAGCCCAAGGAGTGAACATTCATTGGGGTGATTGGGAGAGGCAACAGGAAGGAATCCCCCGCTCAGGCTGCTGAGAAGCTATGGAACTCCTCTAAGCGTAATGGCTAAAGCAGCCTTCTTTGGCCCTAAAGCACCTGATATACAGGAGACTTGGGGAAACTTGTTACCACTCTCTGTCACATCATTGTAAATAAACCGGAAGAAAACTCATCTTCCAGAAAATCTGACAGCTAGTACAAAGAGAGACAAGGTGTGTGAAGTAATATATTGCAGTGGTTCAATCAGGGGTATACATACCCCTGGGGAAACATCAAGTCCTCTAGATATTTGCCTAGTTTTACAACAGCTACATAAAAAACACTAGCGAAGTCAGTACAAACTAAAATTTCATACAACGACTTGTTTATACTGCTCTACATAATATGCATTGAAATGTAAGTACAATATTTATATTCCAATTGATTTATTTCATAATTATATGGTAACATGGGAAAGTAAGTAATAGTTCAGTAATTGTGTACTGTATTTTGTATTTGTGTATTTTATGTCAAATTTTATAAGCACGTAGTTTTTAAGTGGAGGTGTAACTTGAGGGTATACAAGACAAATCAGACTCCTGAAAGGGGTATAGTAGTCTGGAAAGGTTGAGAGCCACTGTTCTGTTGTTGGCGAGAAAGACAAGATTTCGAGCCCCAACTAAACAACATACAGCTAGTATAAATATTCAAAAACCTGCAGTCTCTACTTAGCTGAAATTCCACGTGAAGTCAAAAGGAGCAGGTAAGAATGGCAGGATCTGGCCCTATTAAATCAGGTTTTGGACCCATCTAAGCTACTCTCTCTTGCAGTCTCTGAATAATATAAAATTTACAAATAATTAAGAGTGCAAGACCATTACTACTTCATTTATACTACTCTAAAGCAGTGGTGTTGGAACAATTTTTAGAGTGGAGGTGCTGAAGATGAAACCACGTAGTTGGGTTGTTATTACTACTTAAACCCAAGAGGTGCCACACCATCCAGAATCCCTAGTTCCAGCCCCAGTGACTCTAACAGGCATATAAACTCAGATACCATACTTGGTAAAATAAACCCTGAAGGTGCATGCAGAGTTATTTCACAATCTGCATGAGACCCTGTTTTTAGTTTAAAAATGATATCTTTGGATGGATCTTCAATAATTAAGGGAAACCAAAAATCAGAACATTTGCACCTGAACAGAATCCAAACAACCCTGCCTCATTCTTCATGAGCTCTTTTGATTGGTTCCAATTGCCATCTTAGAACCAGCAAGGCAATCAAACTATTGTTTTCTGTGTAGGTTATATTGCTACTTAAAAAGACATGAAAAATAATCAGATAATGGTGGTAATTCATTTTGACAAATCTAAACTGCCTAGAGTTCACAGTCATGATTTATTATTGGAGCCGAAACTTTAAGTGAATTGCTCCTATATGTTCTGTTCGACTTGTATGCATCTGATATGCTAAGTATGAATTACCATAACAAAGAAGTGGGAAACTTCTGAAAGTGCAGAAATGTTCAGAAGCCAAAACAGAAGAATGCAGTCTACTCTCACCTAAAATAAATTAGCTAATTTCTACAACTAACTTAGATTTGCAAAGTCTGAAGATCAGACTTTTTTTCCTCCAGTATCATTCTAGAATTTATTGACGACATATTGAATCACTGCCACAAAGCGATTAATTTTGCCATTTTTTGTTAATAATTTTAAATATATGTATTTCTTAAGCCCTCCAGGAAAATGAGAAGTAGGAGTCATACAATCATACTGAAATTTCTTTTTTTACTTATTGACTTTCAAAACCACAAGTTTCCAACAGACATGCCACCACATACCACATTTACAAATCATGCAGGGCACCTGCATGTATACATTGCTGGTGTATTAGTAATGAGTCTATGGAATGGTTTCCATTTTGTGTTCCAGAAAAACATTTTGAGGGACAGGTGTGTTCCTACAGGAGAACAAAACAATTATATGTTTTAATTTCTGGATATCACTTGCATCTAAACGCCTTGCCCACAGTGAGGACAGAACTTAAAAAAAGGCATTCTTATGCCAGAAAAGGAGGACACATGGGGTTCGGTTACATTCAAACTTTAGTTTATACCAGTAAAACTTTCCTGTGTAGACAAGTGCTTAATAGCAAGCTTCAGCTGTAATTACTGAAGCTTTGTGGGTGGGCAGAGACTGCATGAACTTGAAGCTCATGACAGAGCAGTGAGTAGTTTCACCAATTAACAAATTCACAATAAAGGAAAGATAATAAACAAAAAATGTGTTAGTTCTACAACAGGGGTTCCCAAACTTGGTTCACGGCTTGTTCAGGGTAAGCCCCTAGTGGGCCGCGAGATGCTTTGTTTACCTGAGCGTCCACAGGTAGGGCCACTCTCAATTCCCAGTGGCCATGATTTGCTGTTCCTGGCCAATGGCAGCTGCGGAACGCAGCTCAGGCTGGGCCACCACTTCCTGCAGCTCCCATTGGCCGGGAACCGCAAACCCCAGCCACTGGGATCTGTGAGCTGCACTACCTGCGGACACTCAGGTAAACAAAGTGCATGGCAGCCCACCAGGGGCTTACCCTGAATAAGCTGTGAACCAAATCTGGGAACCTCTGTTCTAGATTTTCATATAAGCATTTGTGGTTCTGTTTAGTTAACCTGCATTTTTTGTTCCCTTTGTAAACCTTACAGAGGTGTTCCACATGGTGGGACAGAACATTGTTTAGTACCTGAGGCAAAGAACAAATGTTTATTAACCAAAAGAAAACAATCCTTGCTCAGCTATGACCTCGCATGCACACCAATGATGAAAGTCACCACTCTAAAATTCTACATTAATCAGTCTGAATTCTTCATGAGAAAGAAAGAGGGGTCTTGTCTGCCCTCTCTCACTAACTCCACCACAGCTTTTCCTTTCTAAATGTTTCTGTGAATGACAGTTTTTCCATCCTAGTTTAATCATCATTTTTACCTTTAGTCCTTTACTAGTTATGCCACAGCCTCCATGAAAAAGCGCCTGTTTTTATTATTAAACATATGGCTTCCTAATCACTTTGTGCACTCAATTTGCATTCCTTCCTCTAGCTTTTTAAAATATCTGAAAATACAATATCCTCCTATCTTAGGGGTATCGTTAAAAGGTGAACTTAAAATGTTTTTCAAAAGACAAATATATTAAGCAAAACTGAAAACTATTTAAGATCCCAATGCTTTAACAAAGCACAGGTGGAAAATGAGCATATGATCTGGATTTATTCCACATGTGAAACCAGCCTAGATTTCAGGATACAGCACAGCTGCAGAAACAAGTCTTTGAAACTGAAAATAGAATCATTTTTAAAATGAGCTGAAAGACTGTCTGCCAAAGCCCAAGTTTCAGGTTCTAAGTTACCACTCTTCTTGTTTAATAAATTGTAATAAAACAAGCAGTCTTTTCTCTGGGACAAGCAGATACACATTCCAGAGGGAGATAAATATCTAGGGTCCCAATTCAGCAAGGTACATGAGGGCGAACATATTGAATACACACATAATGTACTAAGTATGAGAACTCCTGCTGAAGTCAATGAGACTATGTCTGTACTTCAGTACTTGCTGAACTAGGCCCTAAATGCATTACCATACATCGCTCTCTCACATGCAAGCAAGAGTTTCTATGAAACTCTCTTTCCTCTGCCCTGTGTGCAAAATAAAAAGGACTTATAATTAGAGAAAAGTAGATGGAGAAGGCAGTGTCAACTTCTATATTTTGATTTAAAATTATTAAGACTTCTCCAAAAGGCACCTGCTGCCATATATCTACCATAGCTCTGGACGCTTTAACCATTGGCTAAAACAGGGACTATTGCATCAATCGTCATCATCATCATCCATTAACTGGAACCAAAACAGTGTCTAAAGCAGGGGTTCTCTACCTTTTTCTTTCTGAGCCTTCCCCACCCCATGCTATAAAAACTCATAGGCCCAGCTATGCCACAAAAACTGTTTTTCTGCATATAAAAGCCAGGGCCACCATTAGGGGGTAGCAAGGAGGGCAAACTGCCCAGGGACCTAGGCCATAGAGGGCACCACAAAGCTAAGTTGCTCAGGCTTCGGCTTCAGCCTCAGGTGGCGGGGCTCGGGTCCCCAGGCTGCAGTCCCACGCGGTGGGCCTTTGGCTTTCTGCCCTGGGCCCTAGTGAGTCTAATGCCAGCCATACTCAGCAGACTTCCCCCGCAAAACCTGCTTGCGGCCCCCAAGGCTCCATCCAACAAAACCACTGCTTAAGAGGCTCTAAAAGTCAGTTTCCCTCCTACTGCGGATCATGCAAGAGCTCCCTGGGGGTTGCTGTGCTGCTGATCTCAGCTATTGCTACACGGCATCTGCACTCTTGATGGAGAGTTGTCTCTTCCCCTAACCAGAACAATCCCCCTTCATTTCCAATATATAGTTTTACTAGTATCTCCTTCTGTTGGCTTTGAACATTTCGTAAGAAAACGAGTTTGGGGAAATTATTGTTCCAGCCGGGGCACAGGACCAAGCTTACTGAAGTGTTCAGATCAGTCCCACATACCCTGGGGAGGATAAAAAATAATTAAGTCCTTTTTTGCAGCAGTCTCTAATTCATATTTTCTCTTGTCCACCCCACCGCCCTTTGTGGCGGAGAAGCAGCAGCCTCAGTTTTAAATGGTGCAAGTGCAGATGTGCAATGTCTCTCATAGATAAAGCACAAGCAGTACATTAGGCTGGAGCATGAGTGGCTGCACAGATGTTCACCCTGGGCCCTACTAGCTGCAGAAACAGCTTAAGCTGTTTCTGGCCTTTCCCATAAGTCTGACACAGCTGGACTAGAAGCCATGAAGACAAAGCCTTGAGTAAGCCAACATGTGTCTGTGAATTTTCCATAACCAGAGTCTATGCTGGTTTGGTAGCACTGACATGGAGCCCTGTCAGAGCTTAAATGGATGGGGAAGAGAAGGGAAGGCAGGACACTTAACAAAAGATTCAGTGCAAGTATAAAGCATTTCACAATTAAACAGAACAAAATTACTGAGATAACCCACTCGTCACCCATTATACTGACAATCTATTACAGGATATTTATTTATCTATCAGAAGTGCAAACCTTGGCACAAAAAGCCAGATCACTCCTTTAACTATATTTTTTTCAGGGACAAGAAAGCAAAGCCAGTAACTCTCCCAGAGTCCTGACTTCCCCCTCTCTCGTTAATTAAGAAAATGATTACAGTATTTCCTTGCACAGTGGACTTCAGAAGTAATCCAGTACTCTAGGGCAGATATTTTGAAAAACCTAAAGATGGCACTTTCTGCTGATAAAGTCGCTGTGTTATAGTGAGGGATGTTTGGCATATTCCACATATCACAAGAGCAGTCCATAAAGGAACATAAAGAATACTTTTTGGTTTTTACAGACACTGCTGGCAAGACTGGCAGAACACATGGTTTGGCTCTCACATCCACCATCTTCCAAAAATAGGATTTTTTTTACTAATCCACAATGTTGATTATTTGCTGCCAATCCTAAATAGGCAAGTATCAATCTGAAATGTGAAAGAAGGCTCATAAATCTGTCAATTCTGTGTCCAGGGTTATATGGATAGAAATCAAACACGTTCTCTACAAGAGCTCAGAGACATAACACCACCACATTAGGACAGCCTTTGATATATCTGATGTTTGAGCAAGAGCAGCTGCCTCAGGGAAAGATGCATACCAACTTGCACAGCTGCAAGCATCCAGTCTTCGTTATGGAAGTGCAGCAGAAGCTCAAGAATTTGCCAAGACAGTGAGAAACCATTATGGGAAAGGTTAATTTCACCGAAGCCAAAACAATGGAAGACACCTTCCATTTCCCAAGGTCGGTCCGGCAGCCCTCTTTCTTATCCAAGAGTGGGAGAAGGGAAAGGCACTGGTCAAGAAGACTGTACGTGCTTTTGGTCAGACTACAAGGTTGCTCAGTATCGCTAGAGTCAGGTGCTCAACTCCCCTTCTAAAAGAGCTGAAAGGAACTACTTCCTTTCAAGTCCCTTTACGTTTTTAAAAGGCTCTGACGGAAATAGCTTCTCGGCTAGCAATTGCTTTTTACAGGACTTTCCTGCGAAAGGGAGACTAGAGACCCTTTACCAACAGAGACTTGGCCATCTTGGACATACGAGTCCTCAGCATTGTCAAGTGAAGCTACAGGATTCAACAAATTTTTCAAAAGTGCTCTCCCTGGAGGGTCATATGAGACAACTTCGGTGAACCCTCCATAACGTCAGTAGTCACATGCATAACCATCTCTCACAGATGACAGATGATATCTGACGCTGAAGTGGTGGTGGCTGTTCAGGAGCAAACTGAACTTCAGAAGGGGCATTCAAATTCCTCCTATCCAAAATAAAGGAATCGCAGACATATTTTGCCTGAAAAAATGAGCCCACATTAAAGGGATCACACCCAAGATACTGATTTGCTCTATTTAGGAACAGCACACGTGCATGTAAATTTTCTGGAGATGAGAGAGGTCCTGGATGCACTAAGAGGAGTCAGATGTGGTATTATAAACCATGGCCCTGATTCAAATGACAGACATTTATGTTTTGCATCAGCAAGCAGGAAGGTAACAAGATCATTCATCCTGTATGGGAAAGGCTGCAGGTGTGGAACTGGGCAGTGCCCCACTAGATGGCATCTTTGTTGCCACATACCTGTCAGGAAAGGATAACACTCTCACAGACAGGCCAAGCCAATAAATAGCATTCCTTGAATCAGGTAATGGTGGCCCTGATCTCTCCAAAGAGCTCCCTCTTTCTGGAAGTAAACATAATTCTCACTGCTGTCCCTGTTCAATTGCATCAGACGAAGCATTTGACTCATGATCCTTGCCAAAATGGCTTCTATCTAGAACATAAGAACAGCCATTCTGGGTCAAACCAACAATCCAGCTAGCCCAGTGTCCTGTTTAGGATACTGTCCAGTGTCTCTTCAGGGGGAATGCACAGAATAGGGCAGTTGGAGTGATCCACCTCTGGCTTCCACACCTGGACTCTGGCAGTCAGAATTTTAGAGCTGCCCTAAGCATAGGGCTGCATCCCTGAACATTTGGCTAATAACCAGTGATTAACCTATCCTCCATAAACTTATCTAGTTCTTTTTGAACAGAGTTATACTTTTGGCCATCATAACATCCTCCTCCAATGAGTTTCATAGTTGAATTATGATTGCATTGCATTAAACAGTACTATTTCTTGTTTGTATTAAAACTCTATTAATTTCATTGGGTGACCCTTAGTTTTTGTATTGTGCAAAAAGAAAAACAACACTCCTCTATTCATTTTTCCCCCACACCATTCATGATTTTATGTACCTCTATCACATTTCCCCTTTGTTGTCTCTTTTCTAAGATGAACAGCCCTCATCTTTTTCCTCCTTGTAAGGAAGCCATTCCATACCCTGGATCATCTTTGTTGTCCTTCTCTGAACCTTTTCCAGTTCTGCTATATCCTTTTTTGAGATGAGGAGACCAAAACTGGACACAGTGTTCAAGGTGTGGGCACACCAGGGATATACAGAGGCATATTTTCTGTCTTATTTTCTACCCGTTTCCTAAGAGTTCCTAACATTCTGTTAGCCTTTTTCACCAGCACTCTATATGTTTTCAGAGAGCTATCTGTGATGGCTCCAAGATCTCTTTCTTGAGTGGTAAGAGCTGTAGCTGGGATTATATTTTCCAATATGCACTACTTTACACATATGAATGTTGAATTTCATCTGCCATTTTGTTGACCACTCACCTAGTTTTGTGAGATCCCCCTAACTTCTCAGGGTATGCTTTGGATTTAACTATCTTGAGTAATTTTGTACCACTGCAAACTTTGCCACTTCACTGTTCACTGCCATTTCCAGATCATCTGTGAATATGCTGAACAGCACTGGTACCAGTACTGATCCTTGGGGGACCCCACTGTTTCTCTCTCTCGAATATGAAAACAATGGTCAGTTTTCACAATGCATAGACCATACTCCTAGCCTTTGTTTCCTGTCTTTTAACCAGTTACTGATCCATGGGAGGACTTTCCAAGTTATTCCATGACAGCTTACTTTAGAGACTTTGGTGAGGGAACTTGTCAAAGGCCTTCTGAAAATCCAAGTACACTATATTCACTTCATCACCCTTATTCACATGCTTGTTGACACACTCAGAATTCTAATAGAGTTAAGGCATGACTTACCTTTACAAAAGACTTGTTGACTCTTCCCCAACACATGGGGGCTATCTGTGCATTTGATCATTCTGTTCTTTACTATAATTTTTACTAAATTTGCCTGCTGCTGCAGTTAGGCTTACTAGCCTGTAATTGCCAGGATTGCCTCTGGAGCTTTTTTTTTTTAAAAAAAAAAAAAAAAAATATCAGCATTACATTAGCTACCTTCAAGTCATCTGGCACAGAAGCTTGTTTCAGCAATAGGTACATACCACAATTAATAGTTCTGCAATTTCATATTGAAGGTGCTTCACAACTCTTGGGTGAATACCATGTGGTCCTGCTGTCTTACTGCTGTTTAATTCATCAATTTGTTCTAAAACAGGAGGTTCTCAAACTGGGGATCGAGAGTTCCGAGTTTGAGAAGGGAGTCCCGAGATTATTATGTGGGCCAAACCCCGCTTTGCCTCCAGCATTTATAATGGTGTTAAATACACATTAAAAATATAAACATAATTTTTATTTGAGGTGGTCACATTCAGAGGCTTGCTGTGTGAAGCGGGTCACCAGTACAGAAGTTTGAGAATCACTATTCTAAAACCTCTTCTCTTCTACTGATGCCTCAGAAGACTGAGTTGAAAGATCTGGTGTCTTCATGCAGCTGCCCGAGGTCCTCACAAATGCTAGGAAGGAGTAACACCAGACAGGGACACCAAAAGAAAAGTCCATCATTGATCATTTCAAAGCTGCCCCCACAAAAATCATTTCATGGCCTGCTTCAGCTGTCAGTCTTGCTTACATGTGGCAGATATTTTTCATGAGGCAGATATTTTTCATGAGTTTATCTGCAGCTCCTAGTTATATGGTACAGGAGGTATTTATTGTATTATAATCTCTATTTAAGAAACTCCCTTTGTCAAGGTCCAGTGTGGCCCTCATTGCCTGCAAGCTGAAGTTCTCCCATGGAAGGTAATTTACTAGTAGCAGTAACTTCACCAGAGAAAGTAAGAAAGCTTCAGACCTTAGTAACTGATCCACCTTACTCTAATTAAAGTTGTGCAATAGCTACATATGCAATTCCTCTGAAAGGTGATGTCAGAATTCCATTTTATTTCATCAATCACCCTTCCAACATTTTCCTCTTAGTCATATGTCTACTCTCGTCAGGCTCCTCTCCACAAACCAGTGTGAAAAGATCCTTAGAATTTTATACAAGATAAACTAAAGCTTTGTTTCTTTTCACACCTGTACAGTAAAAGAGAACTATGTCTAAATGTCTGCTTGTCAAATTGTTACATTTTGGCAAATTTGTAACTTCAAAGTCATGTCAAAGTGTAATTGGTTTGAGTGATGCTTCTGTAACAAACCTCTGTATAATTTCTATCCAGAATATTTATAAGGCAGCCAGATGGTCTTTTCTGCACAACTTTCAGGAGCACCACCACGTGGTCTGTCTCACAAGAAGAAATACGTTTTGGCTCACTGGTGTTACATAATCCGTTTTTAGGCTTACAAGGGCCATCTCTTCCAATACTAGTACTCTGGACACATCTCTAGAATTGTATCATTTATGTACTTGCGTGAGAGAAGGTCTTGCAAGAAAAACACATTTTTTCTGCCCATCCCACAAAAACATATTGAAAGCTCATAAGAAAGTTGCATTAAACTCACAGTTTCTTCCTGCCTAACCAAATTTTTCATACTTGGTTGCCAAAAGTTAGGCCATATCTAGGAGTTTCAGCAGTGCAGAACACCCACAAGTTCCAATGATTTCTATGAAAAACAGGACATATACTCCAGGGCCTAACTTTTAACATCCAACTTTGGAGGGAAATAGACAATCGAATCATTTCTTTCAGGCCAGTCCAAAACTACACCCCCTCATAGAACTCCCATTGATTTCAAATAATCTTCCTTGTGTCTAAAGGCTTACAGGGCTGGATCCTTTCCAGTGTACACTTCTTTGTTCTCTTCATTATACTATCAGTCTATGCAGTAACTACCAACACAATTAAGTCAGCTCGACCAACAATACCAACTGCTTCAAATTCACTTGGCATATTTAAAGTAGTTTTAAAGAGTTGTATTCAATATAAATACAGTAGATTCTCGATTATCCAGGATGATAGGGAAAAAATTAATCCTGGTTAATAAAATCCCAGATAATCACCATCCATAGGAAATATGGGGGGGGGGGGGGGTTGGTTCACCAGCCACCCTGAACCGGGTGGAGGCAGGGGGAGTTGGTTGACTGGCTGCCCTGTGCCTTGGTGGGGTGTTTTGGGGGTTTTTTGTGCTTGGGGCGGCAAGAAAGCCAGAGCCGGCCCTACGACTTAAGCGTATTTTTTTTTGACATACTGGTTAACTCAATCCTGGATAATTGAGAGTCTACTTATTAAAATAGCTTTATGGGATAAAAATGTTTTCTTAAAATTGCTTATTATTTGATCTCAATTATTCTTGATTTGATTTGGAGTCACTTCTAATGCTTGTTTCTTTGTTCTGGTCTACACTGGGGGGCGGGGAAATAGACCTAAGTCGGCATATCTTAGATCGACTTACCTGGCTGGCCACAAGGCGGCGAGTCGACCGCTGCTGCTCCCCCATCTACTCCGCTTCTGCGCAGAGGTGGAGTACAGGAGTTGACGAGGAGCGTGCTCGGGGATCAATCACTACCCACCGATCCAGCGGGTGGTGTAGACGTACCCTTTGTTACATTATTTGGTTTATGAAACTTAAAAGAAATTTATGTAAAACAAAACATGAATGGGAAACAAAATCTCTAGAACTTTCCCAGAACTGTTCCTATTTTTCAGCTTATGACTGTGCACATACAGGTAGATCTCTGCACCCCATAAATTCAAGCGGTCTCTACACAGGTGCAGGTTAGCTTGTAGGGAGCCAATTACAGGATCAGGGCCTAAAGCAGCTATTCTCTAGCACCTGAAAAGTTCAGGTTCCATAAAGCACTTCCACAGGCAGAGAAAAATACATGGATTCGTCACCAGAAAAAACAAAAGAGTATTTTTATGAGCAAGTTGTTACTTTTCCCATAGAACCTTTTAAACATTATTCAAAAGACTTGATGCGTCTTCTCACTGGTATCACCGCTATTTCTGGGAGCTGATTAATTAACCTCCTTACAACAGCTTAAAGTGGCTCAAAGAAAAGTTTGCTCTGTCATTGTCTAGATTTTCATTAGTTCATAGGAGACGTTCAGGACTCAGATAAGTTGTTTAAAAA
Source organism: Dermatemys mawii (assembly GCA_007922305.1). Taxonomy (NCBI): domain Eukaryota; kingdom Metazoa; phylum Chordata; order Testudines; family Dermatemydidae; genus Dermatemys; species Dermatemys mawii. The sequence goes on along the minus strand of ML677371.1, from coordinate 18,034,471 downwards.
ACTGGAAGGGGGCAGAAAGTGAGGACAATTGTTGCTACTTTCCAGGTATTCTAGCTGAGAAATTTCTCTCCTTCCTGAACAGCAATCATCCTGCCTCAGATCCACTTCAGTTTCCAATCATCTTTATTTGCACCCTGGTAACCAGTCCACCTCTGTGGACTGGTTACCAGGGTGCAAATTAGCATACAGTGATATCCTAAATTATGTGGCTCTAACTACTAGTTTTCTCTTCATCTTGAAATCCTCTGTACTTTTGGAGGAATGGGCAAGTATAACTGACATCAGCATATAGGTCATATGCAAAACTGGTGCTCAGGTCACTTAATTTTCTCCCCCTCGAGATAGTGAGATATGCTCCCTCCGGCTCAAGTGTATGTAGTTCACGGTGCATTTTACCCAGATATGGTCATATGGAAAATACCATTCCCCCCCGCCCCCATGATCAGGTAACTCAACTGTTTCCATGACTGTTCCAAAAGAAGTTTTTAAAACAAAGGAAGCTCCAGATTTAATGATCATTCAGTTTTTTAAATCCGTGGTCTTGTTCTTGGCTTACATATAAAGTCCTTGGATTTATTTCACGGTAACTCTCCGGGATGGATGCTGAGAGCAAAAATTATAAGACTTCTAGTTCATGACTGTCTTAATGTGAACTAGGAACCTTTTAGTTCTCACCCACAGCACCCATACAGGGGAATTTCAGCACAGCACTTAGGCGGTGTGAATAGCAGTGCACACTGAAGTCCAGGGGCACACAGATATAGCCTAAAACAGCGGTTCTCAGCCCGTGGGTCGGGACCCCAAAGTGGGTCGCAACCCCGTTTTAATGGGGTCACCAGGGAAGGCGTAAGAGTTGCTGGGGCCCAAGGCCAAAGCCCAAGCCTCACCACCTGCGGCCACGGTCAAAGCCTGAGGGCTTTATCCCTGGGGGGTGGGGCTCAGGTTACAAGCCTCCTGCCTGGGGCAAAGCCCCAGGACTTCGGCTTTGTCCCCTTCCCTTTCCCCCGGCCTGGGGCCAGAGGCTCGGGCTTTGGCTTTGTTCCCCCTGCACCTGGGGCAGTGGGACTTGAGGGGCTGAAGCCTGAGCCTCCCCTTCTGGGGTTGTGTAATAATTTTTGTTGTCAGGAGTGGGTTGCGGCACAATGAAGTTTGAGAATCCCTGGCCTAAGATATTGCTGAGGATTGCATTTCCATTATTACACTCCTGAAAAGGTGTTTACTTTTATTCCTCATTATAAACTGAATATAAAATGAAAATCAGTTTTAGGAGTCCACCTACAAGGCCATCAGAATATGGACTCTTAATAGATGCTGTTCTTTCTAACATATTCGGAATGGAAACCCTATACACCATGAATGTTTTGAAAGACAGACAGAATCGTCCTTATTCAGATCTCTTCCTTCTACAAGAGAAGCCACAGAACAGTAATGAAAAACAGTATTACTTTTTAGTGACATCCAAGGATCCATAAATACAACTCTCTGAACTCCCTCCCCACCTCATGCTCACTTTCACACAAACACACACACACTGATTTAAATTAAGCAGATGAGGTACCTGTGTTCCTTTTAAACGCACACGGCATAAGAGATCCCCATGAACACACACACACACAAATGTTTTGCATTTATTCAAAATTATCTATCTTGTGGTGGTTAGCACTTAATCTTTTGTGCTGAAGAGAAGCAGCAGGGCAGATCCAATTAGCTTCTTTTATTTTCTCATGTACGCCCTTGGGGAAAATGAAGTCTCATCCCTATTCTCCAGATATGCACACATGAGTGAAAGAGAAAGAGCACATGCAGGGAGGGCGGGGGAAGAAGTCACTAACACACTTCATTAGAATGGATGAAGCTTCTTATGCTGCTGGTAGCATTGAAGAGGATTTTAATTAACAAGATGGCAAAGAAAGAGTTGGTGGGTGTAGATAAATAAAGCAAGCAATTAATAAAAACTGAATGCAATAAGTACATTCATTATAATTCATATTTATTATACATATATACACATTGTGTGTGTATGTGTATGTGTGTATATATATATATACACACACACACACACACACACATATATATATACACACACACACACACACACATATATATATACACACACACACACACACACATATATATAAAAATAATAAAATTAATTACACACACATTTCCCCACCACCCTTGCTCAGTGGAAATCCAATGTTTTAAGCCCGGAGCTTTTCTAGTTCTCTGGAAATTTAGTAACTCATTTCATCTATGAGAAAGAAGTCTACGATGTAAGCGTCTAGAACTTTATTTTCATTTCTCAGAGCAAACTATTATGCAAGCAAGAGGGAGTAACTCCCTGCAAGTCTTTACTTATTGTTAACATTTGATAAATTGCTAATATTTGATAAAGAAAGCTGAATGAAAAAAAATGTTGTTTCCCTTTACTAGCCATGGCATAATATGCTATTCTTTTCACAAAGATTTAGGGAGCGGTGTTTTTAAGTCTTTCCAAGTTTACTGGAACTGTTGCAGTGCCATGAAATTTTTAAAAACACAATGTTTGCCATATGCTAAATTTATGATGTTTCTACAGTGCAAAGGAGCCAGCTTTCTTAGCTAGTTAGAGCCCTGAAATTCCCTTATAAACAAAAGTTTGATGGGAAGGTATAATTAAGAATTCATAAAATTCCCCTTGCTTTCACTTGGAAAGCTTTCAGATTGAATGATCTACTGTAGGTGTGGCCCAAAATGTTGGCAGGTGAAAGAGAGCAAGAGAGAAGCAATCACCCTCAGCAATTCTGTACAGAGAAACGTACTTTGCCACACAATACAACTATAAAAAGTTAAAATAGGGTCCCAGAAATGACATGCATTATGCAATTACATAGCTGTGATTGACTCAATAAAATAACACACATACGATGGCAAAACTTATCAAAACCACAGTGAATTGCTAAGTATTAAAGAAAAAAATCACGAGATTCTCTCTTTAGGCACACACAAAATAATTCTGTTTCTCACCCTGGCACAAAGGGAACTCTTCATGCAGTCATGGTTCCATACTATACTTTAGATTAAGGCCTGGTATAAATGAGAAATGCTGATTTGTGAATTTTTCACTTTGTTATAATTTTCCAAGAGTAATAACCTGCAGGGAACAGCCAACTTAATACAACATTTCAACTCAGAAATTGGCCCGAATGCAGCCAATAGGGTGTATTTAATGAGAGTCTGCCTGCTGATAAAATGTTATTGCAGGACATAGAGGCTAATTAGCCCCTCTTTTTTCCATCTCAAAATGTAACTTTAGACTAATGAAAGTTGGGCTAATAGTTCTCTGGAATTGTAATACACTGTAAGTTTTACTCTATTTTAAAAAATTTGCTGTAGTTTATAACCTGTCATTCAGCCATTAGGCAACCATATGGATAACATTTTGTCTAGTTTATTCTCAAAGGTAAAGGCCTACAATCTGCAAGAAGATGCAAATCCCTCCAGTTATTTTTAAGTTATTTTAAAATCATCTGCTCAACTTATGCAGAATGGAAGCATAAAATTTATGTCAGCTAATGACTTCAGAAAAAATTATTTGTCTTATCTTCTTTGCATACTCACAGACTGTTCAATGTAATTACCCTCTCAAAGTTCCCTACTTCCAACCGGGCAGATAAATGATACTGAAATGTGAAAACAATGATAACGAATAAGATAAAAATTGGTATTGAGCAACTGAACTGAAAAATCTACAAAGTGTTAATGAAAGCACTGTTCTGTTCTAAGAATTACATGAAAACAGCCGATGTGTACTACTGAAGCCATCCTTCGCTCCTCCCTTTTCAGAACAGTTCAGCAAAAACCTTTAACACTCAGTAGTACCTTCACTTTAATCAGCTCACATAAGGTTAAATGTTTAGATAAACTAAGGTGAAGTCTGAGATAAACAGGAATCCACTGGGAAAAATAATGGTGAAAGTCTTGATATCTTTATTCAGACAAAACTCCATCTGAAGACAATGGCAGTTTCGGCCTAATGTGTTTTATGCTAAATTTCAAATATCCCAATCAAGCAAATACACTGTGAGTAATTTATTATTGCATGGAACTGGTGTTACTTGTGTGGCAACCACCATCTTGGTTGACATTGGGGATTAAACCGGGGATGTCAAGAAGTCAAAAGTATGAGTATCTGCAGCTTGAGTTTAAGAACCACTGAGAGCTGTAAAAGACCCACATACTCTGTGAACTGGGCACAGAGGAAGGCATAATACACACTAATGAGTAGATTATGCTTTCACCTGCAGGAACTCCGGAATTTACCAATATGCAGATACATGTTACAACTGTTGTACTGTTACCTGAATAAATAAATGTGATACTGCATTCACAACAGAACTATCTGACATCCAATATAACTAGGAGGTTTCAAAACTTATTCACAACGGTAAATCAACACGGACTGATTCTGGGATAGTTCTCTGTTCATTATTACTAAATTGTGCGTTGGAAGACACTTAAAATTGCACACATGCATACACACAGTACAGGCAATCTACTAATGCATATTCTGCTGCCTCTTCATAATTTTGCTATATAAACAATCATTGAACAGCACTTTAAAAAAAAAACCTAGAAGTTACTCTCTAACTCAGGATTTTTAAGAAAACAGTATAAGCAACTTATTATACAGGAATAGGATTGAGCACTTGCTCACAAAGGCAAACTGTGTATTTTCAAACAGGATATTCACCAAGGTGAGTGATTTCTTAACAACAAGAATTCCATGCAAATTGAAAATTAGAAGCTTTGGAAACATGAAAATATGATTTCAGAGGCCTAGGTGATAATATTCACAAATATGACTATCCTGTTTCTCCCCATCCTCACTTTTCTGTAAATCCTAGACAAAAAAGCTTTCCATTCTGCTCCCTCAAATGAACAGATATGAAACTGGTAACCGGATATTAGCAAGGGCAATGAAAAGAAAGGTCTCTCAAGGCCATGTATTGCACTGTTCTTGATCCAAACACACAGTTTTCATCGACATCAAAAAAACCGAACAAACAAGAAAAAGAGGGAGATTATGCAGGAGAGGTCCACTGTTTACAAAGGAGCCTCTTTGCCTCTTGATATGCACATGTAACTTCAATTGGTGCATACCAGTTGCTGAAGGAATATAACCACAAATCCGTGGAAAGTAAACTTTGACTCTGTTTAAATAATGGCCCTTAAATATGAGCATATGCTCAGTAAACTGAAGGGACTTCTCTAAAATCCTGAATTGATGCCATGAATAAAATTGGGACTCACTCCCCCCATTAGGCAATTCGCTTTTGTCTGGGGGGAGTTTGGTTGGAGGACAGGTATCAAGGCCCATTCTTTTCTTCCATTTGTTTCCCCCATGCTCAAAAAGGTTCTGTGTCATAACAATCTCCCCTCTGGCAGAGGAGGCTTATTGTGGTTCCTGCAGCTGTTTTGAGCATTTGCCAGAGGGACTTGCTCAAGACCAATAGGAGGTATTTCCTCACAAGTTCAAGTCTCAAACTTGGATGAGAAGACTAGTGCCAAGTCTAGTACATTCTGTCTTTATCAGCTGTTCCATTTTATTATTAACAACTTTTCTGCTAGTGAAGTCAGTGCTGGGAAAAGTTGCTGGGTTGGGAGCACAAGTAGCAATAAAGAAACCTCTCCCTGCACCCTCCTCTTGTTGAGGTGCCGCAACCCTAAACTCAAGGGATCCACTCAAAGACCAGAACTGCTAACAAGGTCACCAATTAGTGTTCATTTGTGACGTGGACACTCATTTACCAGGAGCAGGACTAAGAGCACAACCACCTATCATAAGGAAATGACTTTTGGTAACAACTGACCAGATTCACCTGCACTTGATTCAGACTGGTAACCTAGAAGTGAAAGGTTCCATTCCACTGCCAATCCCACAACAAAATTCAACTAACAGTCTGTTCCATCACCAAACCTCAAGCCTATCGTTAGTTCTGTTTAAGAGCTTATGTTGATTTCTGATTTTTAATTTTGCCATAGATATAAAAACCTTGTAAGCTATGGAAACAGATTCCCCCCTGGTTCTCGCCCTCTGTTTTCTCTTCCCTTTCCCCTCTTCCCCCCGACCGTCTTAAAAAAAACCCACTCAAATAAAATTTGAACGAGTGAATTCAACACACAGTCTATATTACTAATAATAATAATTATGCATTGAATTCCCTACACAGTGTCTGAAAGTGGACCCATTTATGACTTAGCTTACCAAAGAAATATTCAAAACTATGCTGAGGGATTTTCCTTTGCATCATATACATTTCTGATTTAAGTGGCAGGTTTTCTTCTTGCCCCAATGATTAGGAAAGCAATTAATGAGCTGCCCAGCATATGTCATATTTCACTAAAATTGTAATAAAAATTGTATATAGTAGTTACATTCTGGCTGGAACATGACATGTTTGTAGTCCGTCCAAATATATCTAGCAACAATTTGGAAACTGGAACAGGCTAACACTTACAACAATTTGAGGCATTAGGTTGCAGATCTGTATGGATGAGAGTAAGTTGCACTCACAACACAATTTTGTCAATATATACTAAAAGTAAAGCAATTAAGGTTCAAAGGGGCCATTAAGCTGTTAACTGTCCACTTAACACTCAAGCAACTAGCATTGCTAGTCAAAAAAATGTTTGTACATGACTACACTTCAAATTTGGATGAGACGCTCTTGTCTGATACATGATCTGTACAGATGTGTTTTTTAATGGATTTAAATCTCTGATAAGAGATGGGTCATTCTTCAAGTCTAAGAAGGCAACAAAGAATGAAGCACAAATATTGTTTCTTCCATCTACTTTCCAGCTGCCATGAACTTTAAGCTCTGTTTGTGTTTACGTGTGTGCCAGAAAAATATAGTTAGAATAATAGAATGCCAATAAAAATCAAAATTCTGTTCTTTTCAGGTTCTTACACCACACTCATCACCCTGGTTCCAAGCACCTTCCAGAGTTAAAAATAAACAGTAACTAATATTTGGCAAAGCATGTTCCTCTTCATTCCTCGCCCCAAAGGGAAAGATTCCGTATGTATCACGTATACCTGTGTCTGAGGGGGAGTTAGTCTGATACATTATGTGCAAGAAAGCAAGTTTGAAAAAAACGTGCTTTGTACTAGGACTGGAAAATGCTAAGATTTGTGATTATTCTTTGATTCTGTGGATGTTCAAGGCTGGTCTACAAACTTACCTTAGCACAGCCATGTCCCTCAGGGATGTGAAAAATCCACACCCCTGCGAGAGGTTAATCGGCAGACCCAACTCCCTGTGTAGACAATGCTAGGCTGATGGCAGAATTCTTCCATCAACCTAGCTACTGCCCCTGGGAGAGGTGAATTAAGTACCTCTCCTGTTGCTGTAGTGAAAGTCTACACTGAAACACTGCGGTGGCACAGCTGTTAACCATTACTTCACAATGAAAATTCCTTGCAAAGACAAATCTGTGAGCAAGTACAAAGGTGCAGCAACGTGAAAGGTTAAATATAACTTAGCTGAAAAAAAAATAACACACCCTTGACTGGCTACGTTTTTCTTTAACAGCGACAAAGAGTCTTGTAGCACCTTATAGACTAACAGATCTTAGGGATCATAAGCTTTTGTGGGCTAAGACCCACTTCATCAGATGAATGCTGGGGAAGAATGTTGTGGAATGTATGTTTTTCTTTGTTACTGAATAGCTTCCATCTCCCCTAGGGCTCAATCTTGCTAACTGCTAAATGTCCTCATAACCCATCGATTTCAATAGGAGTTTGCTCAGTCCCTTTCAGGTCAGGTTCCCAGTAAACAAAACTTCAGGTTTTTGCATCAGATCGTCATCATTTTCTAAACATTTAGAAGAACCTTAAACAAAACATTACACTGTGATCTTTATATTTCTCAGCTAAAAAGGGGCCAGATCTTCTGAGGGCATAAATAAGCTTAGCTCCATTGAGCATATATAGGATTAACCACTTTTTTTTTTTTTTTTAAGATATGAAATAAATTTTAATACCTCTCAGTTATCCTGGTAGAGTGAAAACTGCAATAAAAAATGACAACAACATTAATTGCAGGTATATCAGGAATATCACGTTTACATCCTTATCCACAGTTGATTTTGGCCTACAGCAAAAAAATCCAGTTTGTATGCAGCAGAAAGGTCAATGTTATGATGCAAAAAAACCCAATAGATGTTAATTTTCAATATTAATTGGAACAGAAAAAATCCCAAAGATGTGAACTATTAAAATACATTTCTGTTATTAGATTGGCAGTGGGAGGAGGCAGATTTGCAGTTAATCAGTGTGTGGTTCAACAGTTTATTTTTGTGCCTTTAATTACTCCATTACATATACAGGTTGCCAGACTTTATTAGGCGATGGTGTAGGTAGATAAATTAGAATGAATTTAATAAACTACAGGTTATATAATCACATACCCATATTTTTAACACAGTGAACCATGTCTAATCCAAACAGAACCTTCAAGTTTATCAACAGAGGATTAACTTCACCAGGCACAGAACAACTAAGCTTCAACTAGTAAGATTTCTGGGGATATTAAAATGGAAGATAATTGTGACTCTATGAGACATCTTATTTAGTGTTAGGGCCTGAGTCTGAGAAGTGCTGTGCATCCTTAACTTCAGTGAGAGTGGAGCCTGTCTCTTCAAATCAGGCCTTTAAATAAAAAGGTATTAGCACATTTAAAAAATCCACATGTTCTGTGAAACAAACAAGGCCCAGATCATGGAGCTAAGTGGATTTAAGCCAAATGATTAAAATTATATCGTTTAAATGTTGTATCAGTTAACTGTTAACCAAGATTGCTGCGGCTGGCCTAGAGTGGCTGAGGTCCCTCCGGCTGGCACAGGGTTGCCGGGGTTAATGGTCAAGGACAGTTAACAGTAAGACTAATGCTTACCAGTTAACCTTTTACATCCCTAATGGACACTGGACATATAAGGCTAGATAGTGGTATAACTAGGGTGACCAGACAGCAAGTGTGAAAAATCAGGATGGGGGTGGAGGGTAATAGGAGCCTATAAAAGAAAAAGACCCCAAAATTGGGACTGTTCCTATAAAAATCAGGACATCTGGTCACCTAGGTATAACAAGCGGCACTGCCTTCAGGAACAGATGTGGGAATCAGCTACTATTTCAAGAGCCACAATTTGTGTTGTTCTTCCCCCATTATGCCAGAATGGAAGTCATCTGGTACTTGTCTGTACCAGCAGCACCACCAGAAATAAAATAATGATCTAGACCAGCAACTGGTGACTTCACTTCAGGAACAAGCAGCAGAGAACAAATTATTTTCCCCTCCAGGAGGGCTCAGCTCCATGGAACAGTGCATTAGAGGGCAAAGCCAGGTGTGGCTCATTTCTCACCTCTGTCTGTCCACACCCTGCCCGTCTGAAAGGGAAATGGAAGCTGCTGTCCTTCCTGCACTGGGATTTGCAACATAGGTAGCCCCCACTATGCTGTAAGGCAGGAGTCTCCAAACTTTTTGAGACGAGGGCCATTTAGATTTTTGAAGGGGCTTCACAGGCCACTGCTGGGCCCCTGCCCCAGGCTCCTCCGGCCACTGCCACGACCTCCCGCTTTGCTCCTCAAGCCACGCCATTGTTGCAGCCCCCACCCCCTTTGCTCCTCCGGCTGCTGCCGTGACCCCCCCCCCTTGCTCCTCCAGCCACACCACAGGAGCACTCACCCCTCCGCACATCGGGCTGCCGACAGCAGCTCGTGTGTGGGGGCAGCGGTGGCTTCTCCATGTGCCTGCTCAGCTCGGGGTACGGTGACCAGATGTCCTGATTTTGTAGAGACAGTCCTGATTTTGGGGTCTTTTTCTTGTATGGGCACCTATTTCCCCCTCCCCCCCACCTGTCCCAATTTTTTACACTTGCTGTCTGGTCACCGTAGCTGGGGGGCTGGACAAATCGACGCCACGGGCCGGATCCAGCCCCCGGGCCATAGTTTGGAGACCTCTGCTGTAAGGTCACACGTTATGCCAGGGGTGGGCAAACTTTTCGGCCCGAGGGCCACATCGGGTTTATGAAATTATATTGAGGGCTGGATAGGGAAGGCCCTGCCCCCAATCCAGCGCCCTCCCACTTCCCGCCCTCTACCTTGTCCCCTGACTGCCCCTTCCACAGACCTCTAACCACCTCCCAGGATCCGACTCCCTACCCAATTCCCCTGCTCCCTGTCCTCTGACTGCCACAACCCCTATCCACCTTCCCACCCCCAACCACCCCAACCAACCCACCCTACTCCCTGACTGCCCCCTCCAAAGCCCCCACCACCACCTTGGAACCCCCTCATTCCCCCTTACCATAGCTGCTGTGGGTGGGAGAGCAGGTAGCCCTGGCCCCCAGACCTCTGCCTGCGCAGGGTGGCTCCAGGGGAGAGGGGGAGTGCACAGCCCCAGCTTCCAGAGCTCTGCCTGTGCAGCGTGGCTCCGGGAGGGGGGCCAGTGGGCAGCCCCGGCCCCCAGAGCACTCCCCACGCGGCTCCAGTAGGGAGGGGCTAGCGCGCAACCCCAGGTCCCCAGAGCGCTCCCCGCGCGGCTCCAGGAGAGAGGCGAGCACGCAGCCGCAGCCCCAGCCCCCGCCCCCAGAGTGCTCCCCGCACGGCACGGCTCCGGGGGAGGGGCGAGCATGCAGCCCCAGCCCCCAAAGCGCTCCCCGCGCGGCACGGCTCCAGGGGAGGGGCGAGCACGCAGCTCCAGGGGAGGAGCCAGCGGGCAGTCCTGACCCCCAGAGCATTGCCCCAGCAGTGCGGCTCTGGGGGAGGGGCAAGCGTTGCCCCTGAAGCGCGGCTCGGGAGAGGGGCACAGCCTCCCACTGCAGGCCGAATAGGACGGTCTCGTGGGCCAGATGTGGCCCGCGGGCCGTAGTTTGCCCACCCCTGCGTTATGCCCTCTTTCCCTTCTGTCTCTCTCACTATTCTAAGTAGGCTCATTATTAGCTTCATTAATGTAAAACCGAAGTTCCCAGAAAAACAGTAATATTACAATAATATTTTCTTTTTTTAAACCACTTAATTGTGTCTACGCGCACAGAGACACGCATCCCTTTTCAAGATGCATGCAAATAAAAAACAAAGCTGTTTTTCCTTAATCTTTTTATCTTACCATGAATTTTTCCTCCTTTCCACATAAAAGGAAAAAGAGATTAATTCCTTTAGCCCATGCATTTTGTACTCAGGAATATGATTTTAATTTTATTTACAATTACTAATGTTTCTTTTAAGGCTTACCAAAAATATATAATTGTGCAGGTAGTCATAGGAATATAGAGATACTGCCTTTGTAATCCCCTTTTTGCAATCTCAGGGGAAATCCATTATTCTGATCCCTATATGGTCAAAAATCAGAGCATGTAGTGGATTTAATGCTTGAATTCAGGCCGTCTTTCATAATAGGCTCTCCTCAAAGCAACTTTTCTTGCTGAATTTCTTCCATATGCCCAATATTATTTGACATACTAAACCAAAATTCCCTGCAGTTAAAGTAAACAAAAAAAGCCCAAACAATTCATTTCTGATAAAACTAAAATTAATAAAAGTAGCACTTCATATAGCACTTCAACATTTTCTCCTAATGTTATACTGAGCTCAATTAATATGCAACTATGTGGGCTTAACACAGAGTCAAAAGTTATGCTAAAATACTTTAGACAATCCTACAGCTAGAGTGACAAGATATCCTGATATCTAGGGCCTTGCCTTGTATAGGTGCGTATTACCCCCCACCCCAAGTCCCGATTTTTCACCCTTTCTATCTGCTCACCCTATTCAGAGCACACTGGCATGACAATTTGAGTCAGAACATGTTTCATTGCTCCACTGTCACATGAAATCTTTGCAAAAGGTCACAGAAACAAGGAAGACTACTCCTGGTAAGCCCACTGTTTTGAGATGAAAGGTGCCACAAAAATAAATTTATGTTACTCTTCAATTTACCAATGAGAATCCAGTTTTTTTTCCAATGAGTACAAATGATTGTTGTCTATATAAATGTACCGTATGAGACCAATGTATATTAATCTGTAAGCATCTCACATGACCAGGTCTCAAGACAAGCAGAGCAACACAATTCCTTCTCACTTCAGTGTGCAATGGGCATGTGGCATACATTGCTAGGAGACAACAACTGAAGTCTTCCATTTCATAGCACAGAATATCATCATGCAGGTGAAAGTGCAGTCCTGCTAGCTCAAGTGAACGGATTCCCTAAATCATCCCTAAAACTTATTAAATGCTTCTTCCCTGTTTTATTCATCTTCTCATCAACTCTATGCCAAAAACAGAAAAGGAACAGGTACTTCCTGACTTTGAATATTTACTTATGGAAAAATCTTTTAGAATGTAATAGGATTAAACCAATAGGGTTCTACAGAAATTATTTGAAATAATCTATAGAATTTAAGGGACATTAAATATCCTCTCAATAATTTTTGTGAATCATCATACAGAATTCTATAGCAGGAAATAATTCTCTATTCAATTCCACAGGAGTCCAAAAAACAAAAACAGAAGATTTTCTCTATTGAATTCTACAGGATTAATCCATAAGAGCTGGTAGGGCTGAATATAGGTCAGAATGGTGAAAACTGGGGCTTTGCCTCAAATTCTATGTATAGGGCAGCAGAGTTTACAGGAAAGAAGGTAGATTTTTGCCTTTATTTTTCTGGATATTTTGACCCAAATTCAATCTTTCATTACACTTATGTAGCCTCATTATTTCATTGGGGTGACACCAGCTTAACTCAGAGCTATACTTGGCCCTGTTTTAATATTACGTCATGCTACTGATTACTTAAAATTTTGAGTTCCATACCTGTACACACTGTGGTACTGTTATCTAAAGCTAACAGCTGCCCATACATCTGGTTGCTGCACAAGTAAATATTTGCTATTCCTCCCTATAAAAGAACCTCCCTCTACCAAACCAAAATAGTCTTTCATTTTTATTTGTCTTGCAGCAGCCTTTAGTTCATGTCCATAACTAAGGGTACGTCTACACTGCAACAGAACAAACAAAACGAACAAAACACTAGGCAGCAAAGTTCCAAGCCCAGGTCAACTGACTCAGGCTGCCGGAGCTTGGGCTATTTTTAGCAGTGTAGACATTCCCACTTGGGTTGGAGCTTGAGCTCAGTGACATATCCCCCTTACCAGGCTAAAGGCTAAGAGGCTACCCCTAAATCAACAAGCTTAATCTGTGTTTGAATGCATCACATGGTATATATTCAGGAAATGCTGCTATAACGTACATATGTTTTAATAGGGTGGGCCAGACACTGTTACTGAACTTGGAACAACAAAACACAAAGCCTATTCAAATAATCATCTAATCCCTGAGAAATTTCTCTTAAAAAGCGCGTCAGAAGTTAGAATTAAAGTGCTGCTTTTGCAGCAAGATCAAAAAACAACAAAAAACTTGCCCTCATTTTAAATCCTTGCTTTCTATGGCCCTGACCTCAACATGGCAATTAAGCACATGCCTAACTTTAAGTATGACAACAGTCCCATTGTCTTCAATGGGACTACTCCTAAGTTTAAAGTTAAGCATGTTGCTTAGGTACTTTGCCAAAATGGGGTTCAAGATCATAGCGCATGATAACGCAAATCTTTACTACTAAGAATAGCTTATTAGCCTTGATAACTGCTTGGAGGATCAGACCAATACTTAGAACTGAAATGGACCTAGTAGATCATGGTGTTTAATCCCAGCAAATGCAGGACAGACTCCTTCAGATAGAAGATTATTTCATAACCTGGATGGTATCCATTCCTCTCTTTTCCAGGAAAACATACACAGGTTTAATGGATTCAATTTCATTACACCACATTTGTGTTATTAGCAACTTAAAGAAATCAAAGTGCAGACGACTAAACAGAAATGGACGTCACCTCATCCCTCAACCTATTTGTACACAGAATGCCAAATAAATCCCCTCATTGTTTAAACCATGTGCACCACTGGGAACATCTTTCAGACAAATTAGCATCAAACTTCTTAGCTTTTCTATTTTTGGTGTTTCAAACTTGTAACAGGGTGCTGGCTGGGAGAACCAAGCCAGGCCCCTGTTAGCCCAGCTCCAGAGGAGAAAGGCTACTAACTGGGGCTGGCTGGGAGGCCACACCCTAATTATCCTGAGGGGTTGCACCTGCTGGCCTGAGTAGCCAGCTTGGTATAAAAAGCTGACAGGAAGGAAGCAGAGGAGAGCTGAGGAGACTTGGGATACAGGAAAGGGCAGAGTTTGGAGCTCTAGATCCCTGCTAGTAAGGACACTAGTGGTCTCTCTGACTGGTTGGTCTATGTATATTTGTAAATAGCAGGTGGTGGGAACAATCAAAAGCAATAAAAGGACACGGGTGCTGCACTTCAGTTGGTCTCTGGGTGTTTGTGGAGCAAGAACCAGGGAGAGCCTGGTTACAAAACTCCAAAAGCAATTTTTTAAATTTACATATAAAACAGCTTTTAGAAGAAAGTATACCTCGTACAATGCCAGTTTAATCACCAGGAGCACAGTAACTTAATTGCAAAGGTGGGGGGGTTGTACTTTTAAAAGTATGCGCATTTTATCAAAATAAATTACAACTGTTAATGGACTGCAATTTATTTAAATTGTTATGTGCAAACACAGAAACATGACTTCTCATTTTCAAATCATGATGCTTGACTATCTCTTCACTATCAAAAACTGCTAGTGGAGCCCAGGTTGTGGGAAAGAAACGAACAATTAAGTCAGTCTTCTGGAAGGGTTTTTTGTTTATTTTTCTAATTGTGTCTTAAGTATATGAAGTGGATTTTTTTCAAGTTCAAGGCAAATTACCACACTTTTAATGCCTTTAATTAGATATATGCAACATTCACTGGCTTTTTTATTAAAAAAAAAATTAATAGACTATTGGGCTTTTTAGGCCCAGGCCCTGATATGTTATTTAAATAGACTTGCTTAGTGAACTTCACTCCACCCTACTGCTAGGTACTCTCTTGTCTTTGTAGTAAGTCCTAATAAATTCTGCCACCTACTGTACTGCCAAATACCCAACATTCAACCATTAGTATTGTCCTCAACCTCAATGAACTTTGTTAAAGTGCTTTGATATTTGTTCAGACAAAGTTTATTGAGGTTTCAGGCAGCTTACCAATGCAAATATGCCACAGCACACCTAACTAACTAGCGACAATGAAGTGTTATAGTCCTGTCAGTCCTGGGGTGTGAAAGAGACAAGGTGGGTGAGGTAATATCTTTTATTGGACCAACTTCTGTTGGTGAGAGAGACGAGCTTTTGAGTGTACCTGGAGGTGACCCGAAAAAGCACACACTGTCAGCTCGAAAGCTTCTGTTTCTCAGCAACAGAAGTTGGTCCAATAAAAGATATTATATTTTATGATGCCTACATTATAATACAATTCTCCTGAAACAATAAATAAAAACAAATTAAAATCAGAGCTGGTACTAGTCCATTAAGGTGCCATTGGCAGGATTTTCCCCCATAGTAGCATGCAAGTTCTTCTAATAAAAAGCAAATGGGGGTCCCCTTGCTCTGCTTGGAGCCCTGAACGATTGCTTAGTCTCCTTATGCCTACCACTGGTTCAGTTTATAATCATGTTGCTTCTACGATTTATTGCAACACTGAAACTAACATGTCCTATATGATGGTTTTGATTGGATGTGTAGTAGAAAATTTCAGTCTAATAATTGGATGTGCTCATCATTCCATTTTTTCCCCTGAGAAACTCAACTTTCATCTTTTGCCTTTCATGGGTAAAACCTTCAGTTTGTGTACATTGCATAGCTCCATTGCCAATTCACACCAGCTGAAGATCTGGCCCTATATGTCAGTGAAAAAGATATGGTGAAATTCAGACATGGTGACTCCATTGAATTCAGTGGCATTGCACTTGCGTATCCCTTGTTTGAATTTGATGCAATGCCTGTAACTGGGAATTTATATGTTCATATGAAAAAGGGGAACTTCCTTTATAGAAATGAGTAATTTAGCGTATCCCCGAGGAATTACTTACTGGTCAATTTATACAGGCCTTTAGCACTCCTGCTTAACACTCAAGAAGAAAATGGTGTTAACACAACAACTGCTCTACATGATACTTAAACTGCCACAGACAAGTTTAAGGCCAGATGGTACCAACAGATTATAATCTGTTGCTGATTTGCAAAGCGCCTAATAAAATCAGATGGATTTTAAAAATATATCTAATTAAGAGCAACAACTTTAATAATATACATATTGAGTTTGTGCAACGGGAGCAAAGGGGAAATCCTGCTGTTTAAGGGTAGCATGTGTTAGTGGAAACACCACACTATAGTCCCAATTCAGCAAGGTGTACTTGAATTTTGAGCATGTAAGTAGCCCCATGGTTTTCAATGGGATTACACACATGCTTAAAGTTACAACACAGCCTTAAGAATCTTGCTGCACTAGTGTGTAAAGGCCTACATCTTCGGAAATAGCTAGCGACCTTGGACTGCCTCAGTTTTTGGGTGTCCAACTCCAGACGACTTAAAGAGGGCTGATTTTCAATGTGGGGGTGCTCAGCACTTTGACTCCTTCAAGACATTTTAAACTGAGCATCCAAACAAACTGAGGCACCAAAAGTCACATAAAACAGAAAGGCATCATTATAGTAAACAAAGTTGTAGTTAATACAATAAAGATTTTCAGCACAGTAATATCTTATCAGGATGGGGAGGCGAAAGATGGGGAGGGAGAACACAGATAAGGGAGTAAAGATTTAGAACCAATGCAGACTCAATTAGAAAAATACCCCATCACTTACAGTCCAGCTACAAGATTAATATACTGTCTTGAAGTTTATGTGAACCCCCTGGAGTACGAGAGGAAGTTGGGTAAAGCTCAAAGACTTGTGCATTGTTTAATTTATGAGGTTTCTTCATATCCTTAATGTTTAGTTTTATCGTCAGTGACTATTAGGAAAGAACTGAAGCCAAGGGTATCTGCATTAATAGAATACATATGTCCAGACAAACCATGTCAGGATTAGGAGGAATCATTTGTCACTGTTAATAGCACTTATGCAAAAAGAAGACAACCATTCACTGCTATTACTGTCGTGCAGAGGGCTGTTGCTTTTTCCAGCTACTAGTTTTTATCAGGCTATATAATATAAAAACATAAATGCATTTCTTTGACACCTACAATAAACGGAGGAAAAAAGCTAGACTCTGGAACAGTTTTCATTTGGCATCCCTATCTTTATGCACAATAATCTGTAAAAGAGCTAATATTTACCTACCATTTTGAAACACTTTGAAATCAGCAGATGAAAAAGCTCTGTGCAAATTCTTATCCATATCTGGCAGATGTTAATGCTGTTCTTTGCAGCAGTGACTTCCAGTCCACCTCTGCTAATATTAATCGGCAAACCTTAAGGGAAATGTGTTGCCAGGGACTGGAGGGCAGCACCTTGCAGGAACAGTATATCTAGTAGTCTGGATGCTCTTCTTCTTGCAGTTCATGACTTCTCCATGGTGCAACCAGGCACTACTCCTGGCAGTAAAGTTAAGCATGTGCCTCAGTGTTTGCAGAATCAGGGCTCAATTCCCTCCTTCTCTGCAAAGAGCATTGGCTGGAAATGATGAGAAGTGAATGTCAGAGTGTCCTGTGCTCTCTGTTGTCCTGTCACAATTTTTTTCAGTGGGAGGTTACCTTAAGGCCGTTAGGGCTTGATCCAAAGCCCAATAAAGTCAATGCAAGTATTGACTTCATTAGATTTTGGAGCAGGCCTTTGTTTCTTTCTGTGGGCACACTACACATCACAGCCTGCAAAAAACATATTTTCAGATTCACAAAAAGTGAAAAGTGTCACGTTTGGATAGTGGAAGTCTTTAAAGTAAGAACAAATGACCAGTTATATAGTCAACACTTATACAGGTAATGCATTTGAGGAGAGTAAAATATGTTTCTGCTCCATAAACAGTAACTTCTATTCATACTGTATATGATCTTGTGATAGACACCTGATACAACACCAAAAAAAAAATCTTAATTTTATATTGACATCCCATTATAGTAGTTAGTGTGTTAAGAGGGATGGAATTAAAGTATTTGACAGTGTATTATCGGTGTCAATCACAACATAGTGAAGTAGCACTTTTGGAATACATCGCCACCAAAGACATCAGTCTGTTTTAAGAACTATAGGCCCACATCCTACAAATTGCTCAATGTGAGCAGACCGAGTCCTCAAGCAAAGCCCCAATGGTTTAAATGGGGCTCCACCTACACAGAACAGCTTGAAAAATCAGAGTCTCACTGTCCGTAAAATTTCATTTTAAAAATGTGTCTGTAATTTAGAACAGGCCAGAGAAAAGAAAAAAAAATGGAAGTCACAACACAAACTGGCCAGTCAGAATAGCGACTAAACAAAAACTAATCCTTTTTTAAAAAAGCAGGAGGATAAAGTTTCAGCCTTATGGGAAGTTGAGTTATAACATCAAACAAAGTTTAAAAATGGAAATAGCAACTGGCTCCTGGCTAAAAGCACCAAATTCTTGTTCAGTCATTCCATGATGGAGCACTTTGCCAAATGAACAGTCACTACTGCAACTTCATTTAACACACATTTGGTGGAGTTTTCTGTTTGTTAAAGTTCTGTGTTCACTTGTCATAATAGACAATATTAATCCAGGTGCCTCCAAAATGAAAAATGTATACTTAAATTTGCCAAGTTACAGTTGTATCTACTTTTTTTTTTCTTTTTACCATGGCCTCATTTTCCATATTATATTAAAATAATAAGGAGGTTAGCAGATTTATGCTTCAGGCATTCAAGTATGAGAAAGGAATCCAACTTGAACTTCTATTTGTAAAAGAAATATTAGCCACATATAGAAATAATATTTTTTCATATGGCACTGAAAGCTTGTTTTCCGTATTTTCTTACAAGCCTACAATGTTAAACTGGAATCCTCAATGTTTTAACTGTAGATTAGCGGATATCATTTAAGTTATATTAAGGGGAAGGGAAAATAAGGAAATAGAAGACAAATCTCCAGGTATTAGGTATGCAGATGATGCTGACCTCCCCACCACCACCTTCCCACTCCATAGGGTCCCCAAGTCCTACCTGTTACACCACAGCATTTCTAGGATTTACCCCTTAATCAATCGAACATGCAATACCCTAGCCAGCCACTACTGCTTAAAGATATATAGCATGGGATAACTAGTTACAACACTGTAGCTAGGTGACTATATACATGTTCAGTACTTATTTCACAACACATCCCCCTTTCAGTGCCTAAGAACTTTTACAACACAATCCATTGCCTATAAAAGACAATATTAACAATAACAAAATTAGAAAACAAAAATCAAGCTCAACCTTTATCTAGGAACATCTTTGGAAAGTGTTACTGTCACCAGAAGTCCAATCAGGACAATAGAAGTTGGAGATGGAAGAGACTTGATCAATCATGGAACACATCCTCTTGGAAGCACTAGACATAATATTTACCTCACATACACACATTTGAGAAACGATGAATCTAATAGATTATGATGCTCCAAGTGGAGAGTGCAATATCAAACAACCGAGGCAACAGTGTAAGCAAGACACCTAATGGTACAGCAGTTGCAGGAGAGAAGGAGAAACATGCCTGAGAATTCTCCAAAATTATAGGAGCGAGAAAGTATTTTCACAGTCAAAATTTTGTTTACTGAAAAGTAAAACTACAATCATAGGCTGATAGAATATTGTACCCTCTGCAAAAAAAAAAAAAGAAGTCCATGTTTATTTTAATGTAAGCCTTTGCTAAGTAGCTTTGATTCAAAACATGACATAGTATTCCAGCAGCAACCCACCTAACCACATCTATTCTAAAGGACACAGTAAATAACGTGAGATGTGACATGCCATGCTATTTATGGAGGTTGTCTCCTTTACTAGCAGTCATTTACTCATCCAAATGAGTTGAAATATGTGTTCCAATCCAAATCATGGAAACTAGTCACTGATTTGTATAAGTAACTTCATGCTTCATTGCTGAAGGCATTGTTGAAATAACTGACCCAACTGCTAAAACAAGCTTCTTCCCCCAGCCTTGCCTCATTCCCTTTCAGTTTTACATATCTCCACATATTGGAACTGTCTCAGAAAACCCACATGAATTTGCTGAACAAATTCATTTCAAAGATATACTTCCACTCTCAAACATGCTGTTTATAAACAGACTCAAAACTTATTAAAAATATGTGTGCAATCAAAAAATGTAGCATTTTCAAGACCAAAGGATCATTTAGACTGGATTTAAACAGAGAACCATCAGCAGCAATAAATGGATATAAGTGCGTAGAACTTGGAAAGTAGTATTAAGCATTCTGCATCCAGGGCAAATTCTACTCTCATATGTGCACACAATTGAATCTAATCAGCAGTGTGCATGCATATCGAAACACAGAAATTGGCATATCTAGTTGCTATGGTAATAAAATATTACTCTATTATTTGTATTTAAAGCACCAAATCACTGAAGTCAGAACTACCATTAAAACTATATTGCATTTACAGTGGAATAGTGATTTAGGAGTAAATTCAAACTCAATGTGAGTAGGCAGCTGCTTATACCAGCCCAGAATTTGGCTCTACAATTACAATTTTCTTTTATTTAAATATCCACAGGGGACTCTCTTATTGGTTCTTAAAGCGTTTTATCATATTCCCCTTTCAGCAATTGCAAGAGGGATATGGAACAGAATTTTTGCATATAATAGGGTTTAATGTATTTTGGTTGTGAAATATCAAACTTGGCATATTCCATTAGAGCTCTCCTTATGAGGTTGATTATTAGTTATATCTTGGTAGTGCTCAAAGGATCCAGTCAGGCGATGGGAACGCCTTGTGATAGAAGCTGTACAAACACATAAAAGCACACAGTCCTTGCAAGCCCAGCAAATGCTAAAATAGTCTTTACATATGTGCACCACTGGAAATAGAGCACTGAATGAAACATATGCCTATTGTCAGGCTTGGAAATGATAACTGGAGAAGTGGGAGGTGGGTTACATTAAAATGACAGGCAGTGTTGATTTGTAGTTCAAGCATGGGGCTGTAGGACAAAATCCTAAATCTCAGCTCTCCTGTGTGTCCCATCAGGTAACTGCTTATCCTCTCTGTGCCTCTAAGTACATCGACTTCAGCTACACTAATTTTGTAGCTGAAGTTGCATAACTTAGACGGACTTAGCTTGCTGTCCCTCTCCCCATAATGTAGACCAGGCCTCAGATTCCAAATCTGCCAATAGGCAAAGTAATACTTAGCTACCTAAGAGAGGAATTGTGAAGGTTACATTGCCCCTTTGCCAAGCAGTAGTAGATTGACCTGTAAGGCCCTGGCAGTTACCCATTTGGAGCATAAACTGATGTGGGATCAAGTACTATCTTCCTGTAATATGTTTACTTCAGTGCACTTTGTAAATAGTGTTTCATTGAACAGGACACAGGTAATTCTCTTCTTGCAGTAACCTCAAGTAAATCACTATTGCCCTGTCCACTGAGCAGCTGATCTGTGCCCTTCTCTTCCCCACCCTCGAGCCTCACAGCTTCATAGTCTCTTCTTCTTCCTTCCCCAGCGCCCAACATCTAACTAAGACATCTCTAGGGCCAAGTCTACACTTCAAAATTACTTCAGCCTAAGTTATGTTGATGTACAGCCACCAAAGTAATTCAATTGCTTTTGCATGTCCACACTACACTCCTTGTCTTTGTGATGTGTATCCTCACCAGGAACACTTGCACTGATTTAACTATCACTGTGGGGCATTGTGGGATGGCTTCTGAAAATTAGCAACAGTTGACATAAGTCAACATAATTACATCAACCTAAGCTCTCGCAGAGGTGGAGTTAAATCAGGGTAGTCAGCAACTTATATTGGTGGGAGCTACATTTTAGTGTAGACCAGTGGTTCTCAACCTACTTACTATTGTGGGCCGCATATGCAGCTCTCTATGAATTATGTGGGCCAAATCCACACACACACACACACACACACACACACATATATATAGTATATGTATGTGTATGTATATATACATACATATATATTACACACATACACACACCCCCCTATATGGCGTTGGGGATTTCATAGGGACTGTAACTGTGTACTGACTGGGCCACAAGTGGGTCACGGGTTGAGAACCACATTTGTAGACCTTTACAGAGTTATGCTGACATAAGCTGCCTTATATTGACCCAACTCTCTAGTGTAGAGAGACAAAGACTAGGCAAAGCTATGTCGGTCAGGTGTGTGATTTGTGACTGATATAACTGTGCGGGCCAAAGCTTCCAGGTAGACACAGCTCTACCAGCAAAACTGTGCTTTGTCCAGTATAGCTTGTTTTGCTTGGAGGTGGGTGGGGGTGGAGTGTGGCACAGGAATACACTATATCAGCAAAAGCGCAGTTTTACCAGTATAAGCTGTGTCCACACTAGGAGCACTTTGCCAATATAGTAGACTAGTATAGCTATAGCAGCCGAGTGCTCCTAGGGTAGAGCTGCCCGAGAGACCATAGGGCCTGAAAGAAGTCTAGATGCCTACCCTCCTTGTGTAGCTGCTGCAACACAAAGGAACTGCAAAGCCTAAACTTTCAGACAAAGGTGAGTGCTTTAACCCACCTTTCTATACCCTCAGAGAGCTTTAACATACCTTTATTGACTCCTGGGATGCAGTTAACAGGAGCTTATACATCAGTGATTGCTAATGTACCATGAGCGCTTTCCATAGCAATTAATCACTTAAATGTTAGCATTATACTGAGAAAGCCATCTAAATACCAAGTATTTAATTTTTTTGGTAATTAAAATGCCAAAACAAACACTTCAGATTTTGTATGCATTTGCACTCACCTTATATATTGGTATATCCATACGAACATACAGATACCCACTTTCACATGCGTAGACATACATAGTAACACATTAGAGGTGACTAGTTAAAATACCAGCTTAATAGGTGGACACGTGCATCTGTCAGATGGAGCTGTCAACAGGCAAAACACATGTAGTACTAAACCCCTGCTTTAAACACACATACCAGTTCAATTTACATAAGTTGAGCATTGTATTCTACTATCAATATTTTGTTCCTCAAATGCACTTAGGTTATGTCTACACTACAGCCTATGTCAGCAAAATATATATCATTCAGGGTGTGAATATTCCACTCTCAACCCCACCTGAGCAACATAAATTACACGAATGAAAGTGTTTGTGTGCACAGCTTTTCCCACTGACACAGCTTAAGCCGCTTGTGAAGGTGCTTTTTTTGGTCTACCTACAGTGTCTTCACCAGACACGCTGCAGCGGCACAGCTGTATCAGTACAACTGCAGCACTGCACATACCAACATACCCTTAGTATAACTATTTGCAGCAGGTGCATTTATAAGTTTGGTTGCCAATTGATATTGCCTTATTTGTTGATGATGGTTATAAGAACACTTTTTTCTTTAAATGGGAAAACTAATGAATAGATTCCTCAACCCTCTTCTTCGCAAGCACTTGTGCTCAGGCTAAAGGAGCAAAAATTGAGAGCTCCTGTTAAGTTATTGGCAGCACAATGCTGCCACCCATATGCACACATTTTCCCTGTGAGGAAAACAGCCAAGGTATGTCATAGTTGGCTCAGTAAATAAGCAATCTTCTTGCAATATAACCAGACAATTACTTATTTGATAGGGTCCCACTGGAGCATTACCTCGTTCCCAAAATACTTGGAGAATGAATACTACTCAGTATGATTAAGGTGGCAGAATTAGGCCCTAAATAAGCAAGTATTACAGTCTATTTTGACATAGTTGAAAGCCAAGAATTACAGTATCAGAGAACTGCTATAGCAAATTGTTTAATATAGGCAGAAACAGTATCAGACTTAATACTGCACACTCTAAACAAATAGCACTATTGTGCTTCCTTGCAGATAGGTGCATGTGAAAAACAAACAAAATAAAAATGATACGAGTTAAAGAGCGAGATCATGTGTTCTAATAAGTCTAACAAAGATTGTCAACTCAACATGTCAGAGTCCAAATGAGGTATAAAATAACAGACTCCCACAACATGTACCATGACCTCATGGCCATAAAGTGCAAAGTGAAACTCAACTGAATGTTTTGTGTCTGGACCAACATAAACCTGATAAAACTCTATTACCAGCCTTAACATCTTTATGCATTTCATGGAATCGTTAAAAGATGATAAGAATGAATGACAGCATTGCTTAAGAGGGAATGACTTTCAATGATTCGTATCTGTCAAGGCTTTTATACCACCTTCATCATCAAGATGTCTAGACTGTGTTTGACTATTCTTACATGACAAGCAAGTTCTGGAGCTAAGGGCCCCTCGCGTAATATCACATCACTGACCACAGATTATGCTAATTGGAATTGTGGCACAGAAGCCTGGGAAGAGAAGCAGACTTTCTGGCTGACAACTATAGCAGCTCATGCATCACCAATACAACAGCTATGCGTGAAGCACTGCTTAGGAGGTAGACACACTGGATTCCATGCTACCTTTAGTTTCCAAATGGTCTTTAGAAGTAACCTGAAATAGAAAACATTACCGTGGTCTAATTTTGAGGTGAGAAAGCCATGAATAATTGTAGCAAAATCCTATTCATGGCAATAGCTACAACTAAGTATTAAGAGGCAACTGCAGATCTAACATCAAATCAGCATAACAAAAAGCTGGCACACTCTTTCCAGCATGGGAGTAAATAAGATCTTTTCCATCTTTTTTAATAACTTTCACATTATGCCAACATTACCAGAGTCTTGGTAGGTTGAAACTCAAAGAAGCTGAGACTAAATTTGGATTGTTCTGGCTAAGAGGCCATTTCTACAAGGTAGAAACTCACCTTCTAAAATGCAATTTGAGGCAAATTCCTATAATTGTAAAACAGAAATATTCATTATGTGTATGATATGATGGCAAATGATGACATAGTGGTTATTAATTTTGCATATTTGTGAACTTAGTACATTTCTTAACTGCAACATTCATAAATTCTAGCTGATTGTACCTCTGATACACACATGCATTGTCAAGACTTGGAATAACCCAAGCATCACTGGAAATATCAACCATTTATATTCCAAACTATTTCATCAAGATACAAGCAATCTGATGAAAGTGAGTTAAGGCAGGCATGTACGTTCACTATGCTTGTTCTTGAAGAGTTACAAAACAGGGGAAGGTTTGATCTAAAAGGGAACATGGAAGAACTGTAGCATTATGAACAAACTGGTTGGACCAGTCACTTACACTGCTGCCTAAAACTGGTCTATCACAAAGATTACAGCAAACGCAGATACCCAAATGCAAGAGCCAGCCCTCAGAAACATTGTGAGATTGTCTGACACTCCATAAAGGAGTTTGTCTCCATAAATTAATAAATGGATTACAATGGATTTAGTCTCCAGAGCAGGTACCTTTTTCTCTTACTTGTATGTAAAGCACTTAATACACTGTTGTTGCAATAAATATTATATTAGCAATTTTTTACTCTCAGCTATGCATATATTTTATTCTTTTCTATATATTTTCTACAGATATTCTTAATTTAAGGCCCAATCTTGTTTAATATGATATACATTTGGCTGCACCTTTACTGCTATATGTTTTCCTTCGTACGCGAGAGAAATTCCCTTGAAGGCAATAACACTTTTGCACTAAGGCTGGGGGTAAAATATGGTCCTTACTGGATGGCTATATATTTTTGTTCTTTGTGTTTTTAAACAACAGGTAAGATTAAGCCTTTCATACATAAGGCACCAGAATAAGGTCTGATCAACACACAGCTTTTGAGCAATGTATGCTGTTTTATCAAAATAAGCTATACTAGTATACACATTTTTATGCTGGCACAACCACATCTCCAGCAGAGGTTGCAGCAATTTAACAATATCAGTTGCTAAAACAATACAGTTTATTTTTTACAAAAAGTGTATATGTATAGACAAACCCATAGATGTTAAAAGGGCATATTCCACCTTCTTTTCTTATGCAAAACTCCAATTGTAAGTCTATGGGAATTCTGTGCTAGAATGTAGTGCAATATATGGCTCTAATACAAATCTGGGACCGTATAATGTTCTTGACCCATGTATGCAATTCCCATTGGCATCTGGTAGACAGATGACAAAATATGACCCAAAAAGTTGTAAAAGAAACTTTTACCATTGATTTAGAAGTACTGTATAAAGCAGTATTTGAACATGAGGAAAACATTTTGTTCTGTGCAGTCTACAGAATAATCTAAGACAGCATAAATGTGCATACTAATATACATTTAGTGATGTAAAAATATAAGTGTATTGGACATGTTTTTTTATTTCATATGAAAATGAATAAACAAAAAACCCTTAAGAAAATTAGAGATCCAAAACACCAGACACTATGGGACACTGAAGAAAACCTTTGTAGTTAATGAGTTGCCCATTATTTTGCCTTGCACATTCCCAGTGTATAACACTGTGCTCACATGAATGGTTGACCACTGAAAATCAAAACTAAACTGATGCAGAATACAGTGGAAAGCAGGTTATGTGAAGGGTAGCGCCACCACTGATTTGCCAGTTACATCTCAGTTAGCTATTGATAAAATGCACTAGGCAATAACTGGCACTACTATTACTGGAAATTACGACCATTAAAACTACTACTGGGACTGGATTGATGAAAATGCATGTTAGATTCACTGTTGTGTTAATCTGGGTCTAACACGTGAGAGCCAGATTCTGATCTCAGTCAGTGTGTTTCCATTTTCAATAATTCTGTTTTGTCTGGTTTTGGAATGTTCATGATTCCTTTTTTTATTATTAAAACATCAACAATATTACCAGTAAATTAAGTTGTCTTTCAGCTGCATTGAAATTTGTTTTTAATTCTCAAAGTTTGGAGAATTTATAATTTTATAAAATATTGACACTGAAGTCCTCTCCTTAACCAAAACTTAAAGTTGTACATTTCTGGCACTCTAACAAGAACTGTACTAGCATCTGATTTCCTTTTTTCTTTGTTTGCTTTTTTTAAAAAAACAAAAAGAGTAATCAGCTCTTTGTATGGTAAAGAAGTAACGTTCAGTTAAATTCTGAAAAAGTGACTGCTCAGAAGTACATACAATTTAAAAATGTCTTAGATGCATCATTTTAGTTTACTGTAGCACTTCATCAGTTTGTACTGCTGCACAGCTTCATTACTTTATGTTTGGATTTGCAGTCAGGGCAAAGGTGCTGTATCAATTTTTACAGTGGAGAAACTGAAAGCAGAAACTGTGTATTTGGTTGTTATTACTACTTCAAGCCAGGGGATGCTGCTTCACCCCCAGTTCCAGCACCCCTGAGTCAGGACCCAGGATACATGGTATCAAAAGGATGATCCCATGTACTTCCAGAAGCTGCCTCATGGTTCGCTCATTAAGATGATCTATCATCCACCTATTACTTTGAAAGAAAACTTACAATTTAGAACTGCTATTTTATGATTCTCAAAAGAAAATTCATCCTGTATCATTCACTTCAATGGTAATTTTACCAGTTAACTGAACAGAAGCAGTAACGCACCACCAGAAAACACTCTTCTGCTGCTCACCTATAGCGATCATACATTACAGTGAACAATCAGGCAACTTGTATTTTGAAGATGGCACACTGCATTTTATCTTTGTCAACAGGTCTAACTCTCCTAGTGTGAAAAGCTACTGCTAAACAATTATACAGTGGAAAAAAACATCTTGGTTATCACTTCTTTACCACTATTTAATAGATTGGGGTCCTGATCCATACCTAGGGCTCCTAGAAACCACAGTAACACAAATAAAACAATAATAATTGCTACCTCTTAATACTGTAAGCTTTAGTATTACCCTTGCACCTAAACATTCTGCAGGAACTTTAAAACTCAGTTTGTGTTTCAAAACAATTTTATCTGAGCTGCACAATCACAGTAAACGGAGTCAACTCTCCCCAAAACCCTGCCCTCCTTACATCAACAACAGGTAGGAACTTGCTTCTTGGAACCAGTGTGTCTCTTGATTTCAAGATTGTGTAATTAGCTTTTCTGAAAGGTGTGTTTCTCCTTTTCAAAGATGGTTTTATTGTCCAGAGTCACGAAATGCAAACTCTCTTATGCTCAGCTCTTCTAACAGACTTTCTAAAACTATCAGGGCTTTTCTCAAGCGATTTTTTAAACAAAAATCTGCATTGTGTTGTTCTTGGAGGATTTCCAAGATAAAGACGATTTTGCCTGAAACTGAAGTTGGCTGCCTGCTCTCGAAACCTACAAAGGGGGGAGTGAGAGTTTGACCAGCCAGAAGCGGTTTTTCTCCCAACACTGAAACCGGTTCCTTAGCGTATTAAAACCTTGCAACAAACTAGTCTACACAATTCTCAATGCGCTCGGGTCAGTGCAGGGGATAGGAAGAGAAACAGCAAGCGCAGCTGACAGTAAGAGACATGCAGTTCATTCATAAAGCTTGCCAATTTGTTTAGACTGGGCACCACACGTCCAAGTGGCTCCCGTTTTTAAGAAGAGCGGCGGGTGCATTTCTGCCGGATAATTAAACAACGCTCGGGATGCGATCAGGAGCAGGTGAGAACGACACAGCGAAGAGCCCAACATCGCTGCGGTTGTTACAGAACTTAGCCTTGCACGGAACACGAGTTATTTGGCTCAGGCATGCATGTGAATCATTCGTTGCTTCCACCCACCCCCTATGTTGTATTAGTTACAGTAAGACGATAATAAGCCTTGGACAGTAACTCCTTAGTAGGCAACCTTAACTCTTGTGAAAGCGACACAGCAGCCTGTCACGGCCTCTCTCCTCTTGGGTTATTACCCCACCGATGCTTCCGAGAGGCGCTGAACCACTGACAGGAGGTGGACGCGGACACGCCGCAGGGGGATCGCTTGGCCAGGCTGCCCAGCAAACTCACGGGGCCAGGCGCTGCTGGGTCACCCCCCCCCCCCGGCAGCCCCACGCGCGGAACCAACCCGGGTCAGAACGTGGCCCCCTCTTAAGAAAAGGGGAAAGTGGGGAGTGGGGGGACAGAGGTGCCGTCTTGTCTTCAGCCAGCCGAGGAGATCGCGGCGCGGGGCGATCACTGCGGGGTGGGGAAAGGACGTGCCAAGGCTTTTCTCCCCCCCGCGCCCCGAGAGCAAGCCCCGGACGGAGGAAGTGGCACGCCGCGAAGCTGTCACTGGCGCGGCCAAGGCGTCGGGACATTGGTCCCCTGGCAGCGCCGCCCGGAACCCCAGCTATGGAGCCGGGGGAGAAAGTTTAAAGCCCCCCCCCCCCCGCGCGCCCCGTCCGGCGCCCCGGGGCGCGATCGGTACCTTTCTTCTCCTCCACCGCGGCGCTGAGGCAGAAGCGGGCGAGCAGCAGCACCAGGACAGCGGCTCCCCCGGTCCGGCGGCGCCCGCTGGCTGCTGCCCGGGGCCGGCGGCTCCAGTCCCCCATCCCGGGCTGGGAAATAATCCCCGGGGCTCGGCGTGGCTCTTCCCTCGTCCCTGCTCCGGCGGCGGCGGCGGCGCTCAGCTCCTCTCCCCGGGTCCGCGCCCCGCGGCTCCGCCGACCATGCTGAGCGGCTGCCCGGGCGAAGGGGCTCCGCGCTCCCCGGCGGCAGCTCTCACCCCACGTGCGCGGCGGACAAAGTGCCCGGGGTCTGGCGGCGGCTGGTCCCGGGTCTCCTCGGCCGGCGGTGGCTGCGCGCTCGGGCGAGCTGAGGGCTCAGGCAGGAGGCGGCTCCGCGATCTCCCTCGCTCCGCCGCTCGCTGCAAAACTTTCCCCGCACGCCGCGAGCGAGCCGCGCTCAGGGGCGCCCTGTGGGGAATCCGCCCGCCCAGCACGGGGCGGGGAGGGGGGCGGGGTGAGCCGCGGCAGGAGGAGGAGGAGGAGGAGGAGGTGGCCCGGGTGGTGCCTCGCCCTCCCCCCCCGGCTCCAGGTGAGGGGCGGGCCGGGGCGCTCACCTGCCCGGGGAGGGTGGGGAGGAAGTCAGGGGAAATCGCTGCCTCAGCCTCTAAGGCCCTGGCTCCAGCCGTCCCGCCCCTGCCCAGCCGGAGCAGCTGGGAGTCCCCTCAGCTGGAGCCTGCCGCTCGCAGGAGCGTTTGCGAAAGAGAAGATCGCACTTCAGCCCTGCCCGCCACCCCCATCCCCCACCTGGGAAGGGCAGGAACAAACCTCTGCCTCAAGTCTCCCTGACTCAACCACAGGAGGCAGCGTAAGCTAGGCACGACTGGTAACCGCTTAGAAGGGAAGCCAGCAGAGGACTGGAGCCCCGCTCGCTTGCACATTCACTCGCTCTCTTTTTCCACCAGATGTGGCCTAAGTCCATTGACTTTTTGGCCTCTCCGGCTTTCCACCCCTGCAAGTAAACGCAGGATCAGCCCTCCTCCCTGGGGGGGGGGGGAGAGAGGAGGATGGCTGGCAAAGCGATCTGGCAAATCTAGTCTCCCATGTTCTTGAGGAGGCGAGAATGGAAGTAAGTTCCTGAGCAACTCTCTAAGAAAACAAAAGACCGATAAGGAGCAATTGTGGGTGATTGAGGTGGGAGGCTAAAACCTGTCGTCGCTCCTTTGCTTTCAAAGGAGAGACTTGCAGATGAACTTCTTAAAAGATGACAACAGAGCATTAAAGGATCTCAGAGGGAAAAGTCAGTTAGTCAATAATTACCTTGCAAAGTTAATGATTAAAAAGGTTATAACATAGCACTAGATCTTGGAGTTTTGCTACTGGCTTATATGGGACTGATCCCGTTCTTAGTGTGTGCATTTTACCCCCAAACACTTTAAGGAGTTGGCGTGAAAGAGAGAAAAATGAAGACAAACGGCATTATTTCTATGCATCTTCCCATCCCCACCCCCTCAACCCCAGTAAGTCACAGTCCAATTGGCAATGATCCTATTTGGGACTGATTTTTTTTTCTATACCGTATGCTTCTGTTCCTGTTTTGGCCTGGATCTTCCACTCTTTATACAACCGAAAAATCCACAGAAATCATTAGAAGTGTTGCTTGACTAAGGAATACTGAATTAAGCAAATAAATAAATAAATCTTTGTTTTGTATTACTGTATTTTTCCTTGTACAAACCATTATACATATATATACATATATCCACACAAAACAGTAAGTGATGTTTTTATATGGCTAGCATTATATACTGAATTTGTGCATCTGGAAATCTTGCTACACTATCAGATGCATTCAGGGTGGATCTGCTAGCTTTCATTAGCTGAGACAAATAGGATTTTTTTTAATCACACAGGACCAATACAAATAATCTTTGAAGCACTGTGGGATAACCTCAGCACATATTAAAGGATGCAAACCACACTATAGAGATGGATGCTGGATTAAAGCCACTGGGAGAGAAGCTTGTCACAAGAGGCATAAGAAAAAAGTATAATTTAAAGTCTAATGTAGCTATTTTCTTGAAGGTAGTGCAAGAATAATTTGTTTAACGCATACTGTTAGCCGCCTGAGTGATAAGTTGGTTATATATGGCAATAGGACCAGACATTAACAGGGTTCACCAAAAACCAAGTAAACCACAAACCAATTCTGTAGGTAAATATATATATACAGACAATATAAAGATACCATTTACCAAAAAATAATTAAGGGCTATTGGCTTTTTAAAAATAAAGATGAAGAAGAAAATCAAAAAAGTGATGAGTGAAAAACAAACTAAACAAAAGAAAGAGAAACCATCTCCAAAACATGAACCCAATAAGAGAGCACACAGAAAAGTCCTAGCTGTTTAAAGTGTTTTATCATTTGAGCTGGAGCATTTCACACCTACTTAATCTATAGTCAATCATCTTTTCTATGTGAATTTGTATGAAACTGACTGTTCTATCATGACTGAACTCCCACGTCACTCCTGACCTAAACTGAAAGCCAATGGAAGTCTAAAGGCATGTCTACATTGTACACTCTTTATGGTGGCATGTAGAGTATATACACTATATACCTCCTTTGCATGTGTATGAATAGCAGTGGAAACAGTGAGGCACTGTTTAGGCGAGTAGAGTATAGAGATGCCTGAACCCTGGGGGGTACGTACCCTACACAGCTCTCTTCTTTACATGCTCAAGCAATGTCTCCCTGACCTATAGTGCTATTTTTAGCAGTGTATGGACCTGCTACATCCCCACTGTTGGAATCTTTCCTGTCACAGGGAAAGGCTCTAGCAACAAGGAACAGGCATGGAGAAAAGCTTCAGAAGTTCATCATTGCCAGAGCCTTTCCCCACCACAGCTGCCTCCCCTCTGCTGCAGCCTTTCATTGGCATGTATAGCTACACACCACAGAGTGTATGTAGGCAGCTTGCTTTTCATTGTAGCATGTAGCTACACATATCCTCTATGCCACCACCAGTGATGTGCAGTGTAGATGTAGCCTCAGAAAATTCCCCCTTAAGTTATCCTTTCTCCTCCTGCAAATCTGCAACTAATTTTCCGTGTGGGAAAGGCTCCTTCAGCACTGACACTATGGAGTTGTATAGTAAGCCGCTATCACATTTTTTCTGCCCTGTCCCACTGAGTTCAAATGTATTATGTTGGTGACACCTGTGCTCTACTAGTCAAGGAAGTAAGATGCGTAAAGACATGCCAAGACCAGAAGAACCTATGCTGCAGTACAACTGGAACACTACCAAACCTGTCAGGTCTGCAGATGTCTCCTGTTCACATGACCAAACAAGTGCTGAAATTGTTACGGCTATATTATATATCTGCTTCAAACACAGGGGCCTACATCCTCCAGCTGGTGTAAGTTGGTGTAGCTCTACTGAGGCCAATGTAATTATGTCAATTTGCACCAAATGATGATTTGGTCCAGTGAGTGTAATACTGTACTGCAAAACATTTATTGTATCTCCTGCATCTCATTGCATGGATCAAAGATCATTTCTTTGACCAACATCTTTTAAATTAACATTTCTTAGTGATCAGTGTTACAGGGGTAGCTATGTTAGTCTGGATCTGCAAAAGCGACAAAGAGTCCTTATAGACTATCTAAACGCCTGTTAGTCTGTAAGGTGCCATAGGCCTCTTTGTCGCGATTTCTTAGTGAGAACATCATACTAACTATGAAACATTGTATCAGTTTTCTTCTGTATTATTCATTTATTCCCATTAAAGCATGTACCCTTAATTCTAGCTGTGAGCCATACACATATGGCCAAGTTCTGTTACATAGAACAAAGCCCATTTAAACTGGTTTTGCTCTATGTAAGGACACTACAGGCCTGAGGAACAGAATTCTAACTTCCCACTGCTCATGTTGCCTCAGCAGTTGGGCTGTTCTCCCTAGGACATGGCTTGGGGGAAAATAACTGACATGGCCACATTCCCATCATTCCCTCAATCCCCATCAGCAGCAAACACGGAGTTAACCTCACTCCCTCATGCAAACTGTATTGCAGAACAAAATGCAATTTCAGAACTCCATTCTGTGTTGGGCAAGGGGATTGTGGAATCTTGTTGCTTGGAGTCCCTGCAGCTTGATCCTCCACTGCAACAAAGCATAGGTGTGCCTTGCCTTTCATTGCCATCTTGCACAGATGGTGTCAGGATTTGCCCCACAGTGAGAACTTGCAAGTCACTACTCATTTATCTTAGTGTGGCTCTTTTCTGTGAGTTGAACAAGAGAGGGGAAAGAATGGAAGAGCATTGATTTGGAAATTGAATCTTTGATATTTCAGATTTCATCTGCATTGTGCTGGAGTTTGGAAAGATTGTAATTTGTATGACGTAGTCTGCGCCTCCCTATTGAAGTTTTAATGCAAGAACTGAGGAAATGATTTGTAGCACTTCTATGGCACTTGACATGTTCAAAACAATGCACAAACATTAACTACATAATCTTCACAACTCCCCTGTGAAGCAGGTTAATAAATATAATCTCCACTTTTTAGAGAAGTAATTTGGCAGGGCAGAGCGTCAGTGACAGAACTCAGGTCCTAAATCTAAATGCTGCGTACAAACCCTCAGATCATGCTGTCTTCAGAGACGATATTCCATTGTATATATCAACATAGACCCAAATATTAGTTGTTTGCATGACAGAATGTTGGAAGAGCTGGACAATACACAGATGGGCACTGGACTTAAGCCATAGTTACCATAAATCCCTTAGTCAATATTGTATTTCTTTACAGATCGTGTGACTGTGTCCAAATCAAGGGGTTTTTAATTTCCAAGTTTGTACAGTCACTATCTATGCTGTCCTGTTCTTTGGATAAACAGAGGGCTTCAATCAGCAATGTATCAGTAAAGCACCTTCCATGAGTACTCAATTTTTTTTTTTAATGCTGGTAGTTGCAGCAGTGGATTATTCCTAGACTTCAAATGGGCACCCATTTAAAGTCTAATGCATGGGTGAGGCACTGAGATTTAGTTTCCCCCAAAATCCTACACCGTAAGTGACACAGTTAGAACTGGTCTGAATTTCTTTTCTAAAATGGTTTGAAGAAAAGAGCTGCTTCTGTTGAAATCAAAATATTGTCTAAAAAACATGCTGATGTAAACAAAATTTTGTTTAGGATAAAACTCTATGACCCAGAACAGATTCATTAATTTTTCATTTCAAAGTGACTTTTCAAAACAAAATCCTTTGGTTTTTTTGTATTAAAATACATTTTAAAAGTTAAAAAATAAAAAAAAATCAGAACAAAATGTTTTGATTTTATTAAAACAAAATATTGGTCCAAAGTGAAGTCTTTTCAAAATGTTCATTTTTCAGGAAAATTCTATTTTTTGTTTTCTTTCATTCTGTTTCAGAATGGATTTTTTTTTATATCAGAGATTTTCCTGGTTCTAACTGTCAGCTATCTATTTATTCTCTGCCAGCATAGCTCCTCCTTTGGGTGTGATGAAAACGAACCCCACTTTTGTCCAATAGCAACCATCCAGGTGTATTTTGGATATCACTTAAGGCGAATACATGAAATGCCAAATGTGAGGATAAAAGTCAGTCAATGCCCAATTTAAAGATTGCTAATTACTAGACTGTAACACATGAACAGAATCATTATCAAAGGCAATTCATGATTGTAACTTCCAAATGCTTACTATTTACCCTTCTTCGGAAATAAGAACATAAGATTAGCCACACTGGATCAAAACAAAGGTCATCCATCCCAGTATCCTGTCTGTCAACAGTGACCAATGCCGGGTGCCCCAGAGGGAGTGAACCTAACAGGTAATAATCAAGTGATCTCTCTCCTGCCATCTATCTCCACCCTCTGACAAATAGAGGCTAGGGACACCTAATCTCTCTAAAGCTGCCAGAGAACTTGGCATTGACACCGCTATCCACTAAAGAAATACAGAAGAAAAGAGTGAGTAAAAAGAAGTGTTATTCATATGCTTGTGCTACTCCACATTCTTTATCATGGGGACAAATCCTGAAGTCTTTTGCAAGTCCTTACTTAAGCAAAACTTTCAATGAAGTAATTGGGAGTTTGACTGAGAGGACCCCAGGACTCTCTGTTGGAATGATGACAAACACCCTTTATTAAATCTTTGCTACTGAGTAGTCCAGTAGCTTCCTATATAGAGAATAAGCAGTTGTCTTTATGTTATACTTTGTTATTGTTTGGTATTTATATTAGTATGCTACGTAACTTATCTTCTTGGATAAATGTCACGTATACTTAAACTATAGCAATGAGATTGTAATATGTTGTCAAGGCACCAAACTTCAATATAAATTTTGCCTATGTTATCATTACAGACTGCATAATTATACAAATCAGCTATTATCAAAATGGCCACATTAATAAACTGCTTATTACATTATGGTTACAGTGCAGACTTCTTTGATAAAGGAAGCAGCTTCGTTCGGGCCCTGATCTTACGCTCATTACGATTGATAGAAGTTTTGCCTTGTGTAGTACTTCAGAACAGGGATTGAGCACATAGATCAGTGGGAGCAGGATTAGGTTCACATATTGTATCTAGTCCTTTCCATTTGAAGTCAGCTTCTTCCTCTCTGCCACCTCTCCCAGCATCCACCCTCAGTTAAATAACATGTACCAACATAGCAAACTGTTGCTCCAAGGACCAGTTCCTCAAGTGTTCCCAGCAAATGAGGTGTATGGCTAGGACAGACATAGGTAAGTTGTATGCCATAAAATATGTCATGTCTATAGTGCTGAAGGGCAAACAAGTGAATTATGACCTGCTTGAAGGGATGCGTGTCCTGATGCGTTTATAACACTGAGTCAGTGATCAAAGGAAGGAAAAATATGAACAGAATAGTTAATGGAATTCTTTTCTTATTCATCCATCTAAAGGTATGTCTAGACTACCCGCTGGATTGGTGGGTAGCGATCGATCTAATGGGAGTCAATTTATCACATCTAATCTAGACACGATAAATCGATCCCTGAGTACTCTCCCATCAACTCTGGTACTCCTCTGCCACAAGAGGTGCAGGAGGAGCTGACGGGGGAACAGCAGCAGTTGACTTAGCACCGTGAAGATGCCACAGTAAGTTGATCTAAATATGTTGACTTCAGCTATGCTATTCTTGTAGCTGAAGTTGCGTGTCTTAGATTGATCCCCCCTCCTAGCGTAGACCAGGCTCAGTCTGATATAAGAAAGACATAGGCAAGTATGTCAAGGGTTCGTGGCATTGTAACACCCCAAAATATCTGCAACTTCCAGTCCTTATCTGCTGTTGATTAGTAATTAAAAAATTCAGATTTCCATGCATCTGAACAGCATCTCATTACTTTGGATGATGGAGACCAACATGAGTTTGGGTTTGACTTGCTCACATTTTAAGCTTATTATTCAATTTTTCACTCAAACAAAATATATTTCCCAGTATTTTGAGACCAACAGTTCTATCCTCTCCTTCATTCGCTTGGAGGTGAATATCTCTGTTGAGAGTTAACATGGGACTGAACTCTTTTCTCAGCCCTATAAATGTAATGGATATGCTAATGATCATAAACACATCATTGCCTTTTGCAACATTCTCATCCTCATTGATTATATCCATGAATGACTTCTCTTTGCCTGTGCTGCATTCAGTGCTCATAAGCCATCTTTATGTTTAAGATTAATGTTTACGGCAAAATCATCTAGTGTGAATGCGGTGTTATCTCTATAAATATTCAGATATTGGTATAGCTTAAAGCTCAGTCCTCTGGCTGGCACAAGCTATTTTAGTATAAGTTCAGTTATACTGGTGTAACTGCATAGCTGTGTTGGGGGAAGAAAAAACCCATGCACCCTCTACTATCGAAGCTATGCTGGTCAACGTTTTAAGGAGTAGACCAGGCCTCAGTTACCAGGCAGAAGATAGCGACAAGTTTAGGAACATAAATCAATACAGTTCACAACTGGGAGAATTGTGGTTATCTTTAAATACTTCCCTCATCTTTACTTATTCTCCTTGTTCTCTCCCACTTTCCATGTTATTCTTTTCCCCCCATCTCAATTAATCACCCAATGAAGGATTCTCTCCTCTCTCTCTCTCTTGGACAAAATAACCTTTTTCCTCTTTGGCAATTTCTCCTTGATCATTGGGCTTTCATCTCTTCCACCTTTCCATTTGAATTCTCTTTTCTCTCCCCCTTGCTTCTCCTTCTCAGATCTCATCTCCTCACTGTTTTCCTTATACTCTACATTTTTTTTTCTAGAACAAACCAAAATCAAAAATTTTAGGGTACTTGAAATTCTGGACCTAAATCTTAATTTAACAGGTTTTCCCTATGTTTATAATGGGTTGAACCAAAACTCAAAATCCAAACAACCTCAATCCTTCACTTCTACCTGGACAACCACCAGATATGGGGACTAGCAGAACATAAGAACGGCCATACTGGGTCATGCCACTTCCGACTGTGGCCAATGCCAAGTGCTTCAGAGGGAATGAACAGAACAGATAATCACTAAGCAATCCATACTCTGTTGCCCATTCCCAGCTTCAGTAGGATGACAGTAGTGATGTTTTGGGGTCCATCCACATAAGAGGTGTATAAAAGGTGCAATCTGAATGACATGCTCATTGCTCCACCCTACTGATGAATCCCACTCTCAGAATATCCATCATTTCTATTCCTCTCCTTCCTACCAGCTCTCTCTCATGTCCTTCCTGAGCTGCTAGCTCTTCAGCCTTGCCAACAAGGCTCTCCAGTTCAGAGAGGTGGGCAATCT
Organism: Dermatemys mawii; assembly: GCA_007922305.1. Classification (NCBI taxonomy): domain Eukaryota; kingdom Metazoa; phylum Chordata; order Testudines; family Dermatemydidae; genus Dermatemys; species Dermatemys mawii. Next base: position 17,996,218 of record ML677371.1, on the reverse strand, counting down.
TTGCCTTCTCCTGGTGACCACTAAGGTTTGACCATCTCTAGTTTCCTTTCACCCAAAATGAAGTTCAACAAATCAGAAAACAATCCAAAATAATGTTACTTATTGCCAACTTGACATTAACATAATACCAACTCCAAATATATGCTCCTGTCCTTGATAGCAGACCTCCCAAGCAGGAAACGTGCATTTTTATAAATCATTGCTAATAACCTGGTATCCTGAAATGAGCAGAAAATATGCAACAAAAAAGCTTGGGGCTGGTCAACATTGTTCTCCCCTTTTATCAGGTTCAGTGGGCTATTTCAGATCCTGTTGTTTCATTATCCCTTCATCATCAACAGACCAATTGCAAAAGACTCTTTATTTAATTGTATGCATTGATATTTTTTTCAGCTGGGTCTGCAAAACCAGTGTCCCAGCTAACTTTAACTATTGAATGCATCACCAGAGCTCTGAACCCACCCAGTTTTTCTGTAGGCCCCACCTTTTACTACCCCTCCCCCTCCATCCACACACTCACACACTCAATTTATTTGGTTAGAATTAAAAGAACTAATCCTGACATTTTCAAAGGGGCTATTGGCGTTAGGCCCCCAACTTCCACTGAAATTCAGTGGGGGATGACAACTAACTCCTTTAGTCACCTTCAGAAATCCAAGTTAATATTTTACAAGAAAGTATTTCCTTTTTCCATGATGTTGATTCTATGAAGGCAAAAAAACAACTCAAGCTGCCTTGAAATTGGAGTAATCTCATTAGTCTGAGCCAGATTGTGCAGCCCTTACTCACCCTATTTATGCAAGTAGATCCACTGACTTTAATGGTCTTTTTTGTGTGAGAAAATTTCCCATTCACATAAGAGTTGCCCAAGCTAGCTCTTTGGTAGTGAGGGTCTTGCAGGAATTGCAAATAATCCCACAGAAGGATTTAGTTGATTAAGATTTTCCCTGTTTTTTGTATGACCACAACTGAAAATTGTAACAACCAGGATACTAGCATCAGACAGTGTTGTCAGAGCAGGAGCTACAAGGCAGGCCAAGCAAGTACTGGGTGGTCAGAGTGCAGGATAGACCAAAGAGCAAACCAAGAGTCAAGCATCACGCAGGGTCAGAAGCCAGAGTCTAGGATCCCCAACAAGCAGGGCTTGGTGCACAGACAAGCAATCTATACAGCTGCTCAGACAACCCCTCTTCATGGCTTCCTGGTTTATATACTGGTATCAGCCAATCAGGGAGCTGTCTGAAGCCGCCCCTCTGGTCCTGCTGAGTGGTACTTCTTGCTGAGCCCAGCCTCAAGGGTCCTCCCAGGGGAGCCCAGCCTAAGCCTGATGTGGTGGTGTTAGAGAACCCAAAGCCTGATAGTCTCAAGTTCTAACAAAAACAAGAACAAATAGGAAACATGTTACAACTGCCTGCTTTAAAACACCTTAGTGTCATGGGGCAGCAAGTCAGGCATAATAGCTTAAATTCAGACCTGGTATAGTCAAGTACAACTCTATAACTTCAATTGAATTGGAGTTGCTAGCACTAGGTCTGAATTTTTCCTTCTCCCTACCCCCTTTTTTTTAAAAAAGTATAGCTATAAGGTTAGCAAGAAGGTTACAGTTAACGGGAACAGCATGAGTGCATCATGCATAGCATGATACTGATGTTTGTGATTCACAGATCCCTTACTGATCTCAATTTATCACCTCTGAAATCTCACCATAAAATGATATCAAATGGAATGGAATTCACACCCGCTTGAACGAGCCCACGCAGAGGATGAGAAGCTTTTTCTCAGTTGAACAACCCATGCAAACTTGCCTGGAAAGATGATAAAATAAAATTTGGCAACCCTGGTTAAGTTTTCCAAGATTCAGAATATATTAAAAAATGTTTTATGCCAATTTTGTTTTAAACTTGATACAGAGATACTGGAAACTAAAAGGATTAAAGCAAGAGATTTTCAAAAAGCATCTAAAGGAGTTACAAGCACAGGTCATATTGGCTTTCAATGGACCTACTGTTTCTTATTCCCTAAGTGCTTTTGAAAAATCTACCCCGAAATAAATAAATTCTCCTAAAAGAAACAAGCACTTACTTAAGAGTCAGGTCACCCTGAGCCCTGATACTGGCTCAGTCCTGACTCAGTGTGTTGCTTTAGGCAAGTGTCTGCCTTTTCTTCTTTCATTTTCCCCATCTGTTAACTGGGGATAACACTTTCTTACCTACCACAGTGTGGTGTTTTGAGGAATAATTAGTTAGTGTCTATACAATATTTCAGACTCTTAAAACACTATATAAATGCTATTATTAAAATTCTGTTATTTTATCTGCATTTCAGTTTGAGGTACCTGAGATGGTGAAAGATACATGTTTGATGTTTTAGGAATTAGTCTTACTCTTTTTTTCTTAACTATTTCAGAAATGAAGGATCTCCACTTTCAGAAGATTCTCCCTGAAAGTTGGTAAAGCCAACCTCATGTACTGACACTCCTGCTCTGTACTCCTAATTACAGATGGAGTGACAAGCACTGTATAAATCAAGCTTGCCTGGTAAACAGTAATTGCCATGCTGTGGTTAACCACTACATTAATATTAACATCTGACACTTCAATCTCTATGAGGGATTATTTTTTTAATTTAGTAAAGGCTTAAGGGGGAAAACATAGGGCTGGATTCTCAGCTGATGTAACTGGATGAAACTCCACAGAAGTCTATGGAGCTGTACCATTTACACCTGAAGAGGATCTAGACAGGAACACGGCATATGATTTTGATGAGTTCTGGTGAAAAATGGTCACACATGGATACAAACTATTTTCAGGTTGAAAACGGATAAAGTAATTCATTACCATCAAATATAACATGGGTTGAAATATTTGATTTTAAAAATGCAGGGTGAGTATTTTTAATAGCAGCATTTCTCTGAGAATGGTATTTACTTACTTTAGTGTGTGTAAAATATGCCAGAGTGACAGCCTGGGAAAATGAAAGCCTCTCTTCATTCAGAGAACAAGTACAGGAGGAGAGTAAGCTTCTTCTCAATGCTCCACCCATATACATCAACTCACAGCGGGAGAGGACCATTTCCAGAGAAAAAGAGGGCTGATCAGTCTTCATGCTCATTTGGCCTTTGTTCTTTTCACCTCCACCCATCAAAAGTGCCGGTAGCATTGCTAACAAGTGAAAGTTTTGAGGGAGGGGGGTGGCGCGGGGTTTGTGCTGGAAATGAACTGGGATCCCCAAACACATTTCACACAGGCTAAATAGCCAACAGAATGGTGACATTTCCCCCTCTACCATTATAGACTGAATTAGAACTGGAAAGCTAGAGGTGAATGTTTTTAGATCCTAGGATTAATCTCTTGCATCATTCATTGATCTCATGTGTATCTTCTCTTTCATTTGTAAGAGGGAATGTGTCCCATCCTCCACAATTTCTTCCACAAAGCATTTCTGTATAGGGAACAGTGAACACACCAAGAGTCAACTCAGAGTTCACGTGGCATCTTTCCATTTGGGGAAGGGGAGTGAACTCATACGTTTTCCCACTTACAGAAAAAGTTTTGACCCACTGACTTCCATGGTATTATCATGAGTGAAGGTATCAGAATTTGGCATTTATTATGTGATATGAAACATATGTTAGTAATAGTGAATATTTAAATTTATATACAATATGCATATTAGTAATCAAAATACTGCATCACAGTAAGTGAAATGTGGAAAGAGGTCTTGTGTATCCTGTTGTATATTTTATTATAAAACAATTATAATAATGAATTTATGTGTTAACTTTCATGGGCAGCATGAAGCTAGAGATATGTAAGATTATACAGTTGTTTTTGAAATTCTGAAAGTTTTATTTATCACAAAGCCAAAAATTAATACAAATGACAGTTTGCATGCTAAAACAGAACTCTGAACTGTGAAACACCTTGCCCTGTTTATATACATTTGTAAATTGTATGCATTTATATGAACTAATATTATTAAAATTAATGTATACTGCACTAGTGTCCCTGGGTCAGATTCTTAGCTGGTCCAAATCAATGGAGCTATGTTGGTTTACCCTAGCTGAGGATTTAGCCCTACATTTTTATTGCACAATAAATTGCAGGAACATGATGATGATAACTAAAAATCTTCTCCCTTTTTTCCAGTAGTTAACTTATCAGATCTGTCCACGTACTAACTAACTGTTATGCCCCATATACATATATATATGGCATGAAAATGAATATGAAAAGAGATGAACCTGCATCTACATGTCTATAGAGAGAGGTTCCACATGTAACAAAAATTTTCACAAAGACAACATCACTCAAAACCATAATGTGTACTGTCTAAGACATTCACTCTGACATGATGATGATGATGATGAAGGACACAGAACAGTATTTTATCTTTAGAAACTTTTATACAACTATCACTGTGCTAAAGATTTACAAAAAAATATGAGGGCAGAAACATGATCTCAGCATTGGCTCACACTGGTGTTCAATATACACAGAGTAGTCAATCTAGATTGTAGTGTTAATGAAGGAAAAAATAACTCATCAAATTGAGCATGGTACAGGGACACTTTTAACTGAATGATTTCTGGATTTCTTTCAATTGTTTCTTCTTTTTGCATAGAAATCAGGGATTTATTAAAGCTGTATTCATTTTTTTCTGTAGAGCAAAATTGCATTTACCAGCTATTTATCCAAAATAAATTGGAACAGGACCCAATATTCCAGTAGTAGTAGCAGCACCAGTGCAAAATACAGAGGTAAAATAACCTCACACTTCTATTCAAGATTCCCCTTTTGATGCATCCAAGTATCTCATTAACCTTTTGGCCACAATGTTGCACTGGAAACTCATGATCAGCTGATAATGCATGACCCCCAACTCTTTTTCAGAATCACTGTTTCCTCGGGTAGAATTTCTCCGCCTGTTCTAGATCTATACATTTAGCCATATTACAATGCATATTGTTCCCTTGATAAACTTGGCATCAACAATCCAGATCACTCTGTATCAGTGACTTGTCCTCTTCATTACTTACTACTACTCCAATTTTTATGTTATCAGCACACATTTTCAGTGATGATTTTATAGTTTCTTTGATAAAAGTGTTAAATAGCATAGGGTCAAGAACTGATCTTTGTGAAACCCCACTAGAAACACACCCGCTCAATGATGGTTACCTTTTACAATTACATTTTGAGACTTATCAGGTAGCTACCTTTTAATTCATTTCATGTGTGCCACGTTAATTTTATATTGTTTTAGGTTTTTAGTCACTATGGCGTGTCGTACCAAGTCAAACATCTTACAGAAGTCTAAGTGTATTACATCAATGCGATTCCCTTCATCAACCAAACTTGTAATCTCATCCAAATCGGTTGGAATAGTTGACAATACAGTTGTTGCTTGGCAGATTCCACAGATACTTTCACGTGTGCAGTGTTGTTAGTTGTCCTAATAAATTCAAATGGGAAGTTCTGCACCCAGAGGGAAGACAAAGAAGGAATGTAAAATGATTCAGGAGTTAAAGAACCTGTGGGGGTTTTTTAAAAATGAAACCTTCACATTCTACTAAGCCATTGTGAAATTAACAATACTGAGCGAATATCAAGGCTCTTGATCGGTTTACATTTAGTCTACAATAAGATTATTTTCTAGAGGTGAATCTAGTTCAAAGTTTTCTTCAAAGTATGCAGCCTCACTTAAAGGCATGCTTTTAGTTTGTTGTTTTTAGAGAAATAGTATTTGCAAGTCTTGTGGCAAGGAGAAAAACAATGGCTTTTATTAAGAGGAAGAGTAATTCATCTGAGTGTAAGTGGAATTGTACAAGCAAGCTGGAGAATATTAACACCAGACAGTTCCACGCAATGTAATCCTCACACTTTCAGAGCCCTCCAATAGGAGATCATATTAGTTATCAGAATAAGCTCTCACTCACTGGTCATACCTGGGGAGCAAGACTAGAGCTGGATGTGAAATGGTTTTTCTATCCTGCAAAAAACTGAATTCAAACATTTTCCATTTTGTACTGGGATGAAAGAGGCAGCCAGAGAACCACTCAAGAAGATCTCAATGTGGACACTAATTTGGGATATGACAGATCCAGGTTCAAGTCTCTGGTCTGCCCAGTTCAGAGCAAATATCTCTCAATATTCATTGGTCCGGAGAAAGAAACACACTCTATACCCCAGTGGTTAGGACATTCATTCAGGATGTAGGAGATGCAGGGACTTGAACCAACAACTATGCCTTAATCCAGAGGTGGGCATGTCATAAGTGTGAAGTAGCCTAGAATTGGTGTTTACCTGTAAGGGGTTAAGCTAAAGGTAACCTGAGAGGTGGACAACTGACCAATGAGAAATTCCTCAGGAGACAAAGGATTTTAAGTTTCAGTTTCTCTCTGGGTCTCTCTCTGTTCACCTCGGCTATGGGATGAACACAGCTATGTCTTTCACTGTAACTATAAGATTCTATCAAGTACTGTAGTTAGTAAGTTTACCTTTTTTTTATCACTTGGAGGGTTCTCAGTGGTGAGTGTTGGCTGGGTGCTTCTTGATATTGTAAGCTTCAGCAGAGATATCAACTGTGGGAGAAAATTGCCTCGGGGGAGAGGTTTGGTTTCTGAATCCTTTTGTTGATTATGGTAGATGCTGTTCTATCGATGGTTATAAGAGATTTATTCCTTTCTTTTTTCTTTTATTAAAATCTTTCTTTTAAGAAGCTGACTGCTTGTTTTTCATTGTGTAAGATCCTGGTTTTGGATCGGGCACGTCTCGCAGGATCAGGCGAGGTCTGGGGTTTTTTTTCTCTCAAGCTTCCCAGGGAAGGAAGAAGTTTGGGAGGTTAGTGGAAAGGGAAAGAAGGGTCCCCAAACTACCCTAGACCTAGTTTGGTGGTGGCAGTGTACCAGGTCCAGATACAGAAGAAGTTGTGTTCTGGGGAAAAACATTTTAACCCAAGCTGGTAAAATAAGCTTGGGGGGGTTATTTCTTTTTTTCATGCGGGTCCCCACATCTGTACCCTAGAGTTCAGAGTGGGGAGACAATCCTGACAGGGCAAATTTCAGCCTGCAGGACCGTCCTGCCCAGCCCCTGAGCTCCCAGCCAGAGAGGCTGCCCCCATCCCCTCCAACGGTGTTTCTTCTCCCCTGCAGTCACGCAACTGCGTGGGCAGCACTCTAGGTGGTGGGGTTGTGCACTCCTGTGGGGCAGCACATCTGGCTCCAGCCAGGTGGCATGACTGCTAGACATGCTGCTCTGAGTGGCATGGTAAGGGGGTGCGGAGCAGGGGGGGAGTTTATAAGGGGCAAGGGGTCCCGGGGGGACAGTCAGGGGACTGTTGGATGGGGCGGAGGTTCAGGGCGGTCAGAGAACAGGGGGTTGAATAGGCATGCGAGTCCTGGGGGGCTTGTCAGGAAGTGGGAGTGTGGATAGGGGTTGGGGCAGTCGGGACAGGGAGTCAGGGAGTTGGATGGCTGTGTAGGGGTCCAGGGGGGATTGGATGGGTCTGAGGTTCTGAGGGGGGTAGTCAGGGGGTGGGAAGTGGGGAGAGGGCAGATAGAGGGTGGAGACAGGCTGTTTGGGGATGCATAGCCTTCCCTATGCAGTTCTCCATACAGTTTTGCAGCCTGGATGTGGCCCTCAGGCCAAAAAGTTTGTCCACCCCACCTTAATCTCTGAGTGATAGAGTCAGTTTCTCTCTTTCTGGCCCAGTGAATATTTTATTATTTCTACAAAGTGGAACAGCTCCAACAGGAACAATAACCACCAATAACTTGGTGACTGATTGCACCTGAGCTGTGGGAGACCCAGGTTCAAATCCCCACTCTGTCTGTACAGAGTACTTGGATTCAGAGGGCTTGAACGAGGGTTTTGTATATCACAGGTGAGCGGCCTAACCACTGGAATACTGTATCTCTTTTTTCTCTCTCTCAACATCACTTTTGTTGGAAAAGGTTCTCAGAAACAGATACATTTGTGCAAAAAGTTTGCTTCAACTTACTGGTATTTTTGAATGAAAAACTGTTTTGCTGAAAAAATCCCAACCAGTTCTGGGCATAATACTGTTGTTAGCCCTTTGTGGAATCAGAAACTTTATACAAAAGTTAATTCTTTTATGGTTCACTTACACCACTGTTAATCCCCAACACGGCTTGCGTGTGCACTCCAAAATCTAATCTAACCAACTTTTTCATGCAAATGACTACACAGTTTATACATTAAATAAACAACATTGGTAAGATTTGCTGCTTTGGTCTGTTCTGCAACTCTTTTATTTACAGTAATAAATCTAAGTGCTGTTCTAGTCTTCTATTGTTAGATACCTATGGTCCAAAATCAAAAGATTTAAGAGTCCCTATTCCTGATAACTCTCCCTAAATTGCATCTTCTTCAGATCTTCTTTTTCTTCCCAGTTATTCATTCCTTCAATCAATCAGGGAACATAAATACCATCAAGTGATTTCAAACCAGTCATGGTGAATAAATACTGCTCAATTTTCATATGTCAAGTATACAGCTATTTATGATCAGTCTAGAGTTTTAAAAAATTCCCCAAATAGTGAGATGATTAAATATAATAATTAGTATATTTGAGAATCACAATGGGCTTGTAGACACTCCAGGAACAGAAAGAAGCCAAATCAGTCACCCTAAATTTAGTTGTTACCAGGTACGTAACAAGGTTACTAAGAGGTCACTCTGTATGTCACTGGGTTGGTGACATAGAATGAGCCTGTATAAAACCAATTCTAGGATCAGGTTATCCAATCATGAGCAAGCTCACCCACCGGAAAGCAACTTTAATCCTCCAGCTTTTTCTGGATGATTATATTGTTTGGCTGACAGTATAGACAAGAATTATTCATACGATCTTTCTAGTCTCCTTTTTCTACTGTAGTTCCCTTCTCAGTCACTGACTCCCATGAACAACTTCTAGTTCTTTAAGCAATCACAGTACTAAAAATATGAGTGATCTGGCCCTTCTTTCCTATTGACTTGCCCACAAGTCAATCATGATTTTTACAGATTTGTTTTTTAGAATTGCTCCCAAAACATACTTCCGTTTTTACAAATGGCGTGAGACAAACACTCTTTTATGGACTTGTTGTCTGGAATTCTGTGTTATTGGCTACTGGTTACATCCTATGGTTTCTGTTCCCTGAATTGATGACTTATCCTCTAAATAAATAGGAGCAGTACCTAAAGAAATCACTAAGACATGTAATTTCCCATGTAAAAAGGTAAGGAGAAATAGGTAAGCAGTAAACAGACCTAGAAAATGTTACTGTCTCCTGTGGCAGTAGAACATATATTATATATATGTTTATGTATGTGAAGCCCTGATTTTAAAATAGCTGGATTCTCAGGCAACTTAAGAGAAATACACCAGATGTATTGACTGTCTTATCTAATACATTATATTTCTCTTGTCACATTCCCACCGTGTACCTGCATGTATTGACCAGGTGAGCACTTTGGGCGTAAACACACATTTATGTAAGGATATCTGGAGTTGGATGAATAAAAGATTTTCCCTCGAACATTCACATGAACAAATGTACATGATACTAGTCAAGGTGCTTAGTGAGCCTCTGGAAGGTGCTCAGCTACCATGGTGATGGGCATGGTATAAAGCACCTGAAAATAAAACCCATTCATACAAATGTTTGCTAAATCCGGCTCATTCGATTTCCTGAACACATTTACAATTTCCTTCCCCTGCATCCCCACACTATTCACACAGACAGCTCTCCTGAAACCCCCCTGCTCCAAGAGAGACCACAAAAGTCTGCACTCTTCTCTTCTTTGTATAGAAACTTCCCTTCACAGGAGGATCTCGGAGGAGAAATCAGCTGAGTTAGCTACACATAGCTCACTCTTAGAGAGCATGCATCTAAGTACCTAAGGATTATTGCATTTCACGAGCACTAAAAAGACACCTCAGACCTTGTCTACAGACAAGTTTCTTTGCAGCAAAGCAGCCTTCTGCGGTGTAATTCCCAAGGTGTACACACTGCTAAGCCACCTAGTGCACAGAAACTGCGCAGTCGTAGCACTCTAAGAAAATCACCCAGGCGACAGGTGTACAGATTTCTGTGCCAGGGTACAGCCCCAAGTTGCCAGTGTAAACACCCTGGCCGATTACAACGCTGTGATTGGCCTCCAGGAAGTGTCTCACAATGCCTGTTCTAGCTCTCTGGTCATCGGTTTGTACTCTACTGCCCTGCTCCAGGCAACCAACCATGAGCTCCATCCCTTTAAGTTCCCTTCCTGTTTTCTCAGTGGTCTCAGCACATCTTTCCAGGTGGCCATGTCTGCTCCATGCACCAGGTGATCCCTCGGTTGGAGCAATGCTGAGCTGCTGGACCTCATCAGCATTTGGGGAGAGGAGGCTGTCCAGTCTCAGCTGCGCTCCAGCCGTAGGAATTATGATATCTAGGGACAGATTTCATGATGCATGACAGAAAAGGGCTATGACCGGAACACACTGCAGTGCAGGGGCAAAGTGAAGGAGCTGTGGAACGATTATCACAAGGCATGGGAGGCAAACGACTGCTCCAGTGCTGCGCCCATGAGCTGCTGCTTCTATAAAGAGCTGGATGCGATACTTGGTAACAACCCCACCTCGACTGCGAAGGCCATTGTGGACACTTCGGTAGTTCATGTGCCAGTTGAGAGTGGACTGAGCTAGGAGGAGGAAATCTTGGATGAGGATGTAGAGGGGGACCCAGAGGCAGGGATGACTCAGAGATCAGAGATGCATGTAACCAGGAGCTCTTCTCTACCCCGAAGGAGGCTAGCCAGCCAAAGTTGTTAGAGCTTGGTGGTGCACCAACAGGAGATGAAGCCCCTCATAAGTGGCTTTGATTTTGGGAATTGCTGAAGCAAGTTATTGGGGGCAGAAGGGTTGCAGAAAGCAGGCTCAAGTCTGTATGATGCGTGTACCACCACATGGCTAGTCTGAGCGGCGGATCAGGGTGTTGATCCCTCACTTCATGGGAATCTGCCTCAGATCTCCAGGAAACGCTCATGAGACACTGGGCAATCCACTGCCACAGGTTCTTCGGCAGAGCTGCTTTGTTTCTTACCCCATTAAGGGTAACTTTCCTGCACCACTGCTCGTCGTCCCAGATGTGCATGACGATGTGATCCCTCCATGCACTGCTGGTTTCCCAAGACCAAAAGTGGCATTCCACTGTGGTCACCACCTCCGTGAATGCCAAAGCAATCTTGCGTCATAGCTACTACGCATGGCAAGATCCATATCAAACTCCTCTTGCATTTGTAGTTTAAGGAATAACTCCACTGCCGCTCATGACATGTTAGTGAGAGCAAGCAGCATATTGGTCAACAGTGTGGGATCCACTCCTGCAGCCTGAAGAGGGAGAGTGCACAGTACACAAACCACTGCAGATAGAAGCAGATTGCTGGGATGCGAAGAAATGCATTACTGGGCATTGGGACAGGACCTAGGATGCCCCACGACCCCCTCCGCCTTCCCACGGCTCTTAGCGGCAGAAGAGGAGGACATGCTCTGTGGGATAGCTGCCCCAAGTGCACCGCTCTGAATACTGCTGTAAGTGCCAAAGGTGTGAACACGCTATTGCACAGGCAGCTGACAGTGTGAATGTACAACAGCGGTTTTCCTTCAGTGCTCTCTGAGCGGCGCTGTAACTGCCAGTGATGTAACTCTGCCAGTGTAGACATACCCTGAGAAAACTTTCCAGCAGCTGACTCCTGAGGAGGAGATGATTACAAAAGTGTTGCTTTGAGACCGTAGAAAAGTGTCTGACCAACATCCTGCGTTATTTTACACTTCAGCAGTAGGGTTTGTAGAACTTAGAAAATGCCATGACCATAAAACGACTTAGGCCAATATTTTCAGTACAGTGTGGTTATGTTAGAAGTTGTGTGCTTAATTCTCCATGCACTGCCCTGAAAATTATCCCCTTTAATATTAGCTTGGGATTTAGGTAAAAAAGATAAACCAAAGAAAAAGAACAAGATGCCCAACAGTCTGAAGCCTGGGGGTTTATACAGGAAACTTACAGGGGCCAGGGACATTCCTATACCCCTGCACTTTACTACTCCAGACATGGTTGTACTGTGATTAGGGCACACGGTTAGGCAACAGTATATTTGCAATCCAGTTCCACTTCTGTCACTAATTTGTTGTGTTTCAATGAGCAGGTCACTCAACCTTTCTGTTTTTCCATCTCACAGGAATTTTGTGAGCCTTCATTACATTATTTGAGATCCTCATAGAAAAGGTGCTATTATGTAAGTTTAAAGTATTGATTCATCAAAATTCTGAGTTTTCAAAAACAAAAATAAACCTCAATTACTTGATTAGAAAAAAATGATTCTCTCTCAAATCCAACCATGGAGGTTTTCCACGGTATCCGAAAAGTTTCCATATGCATTAGGCATAAGGAATTGTTGTGTAAGAAGTTTCAGTGTTGGTGGTCTTGCCCTAAGTTACACAACTTCTGGGAGTACAGTGTTAATTGCCTACAGTAGCTTGTTCCAGAACTTTGAGCTGGAGCCAGGACAATAGACAAATGCAGTTCATGATTGTTTTGGAGCCTGATCCAATGCCCACAAACTCACTGGGCACCTTTCCACTGAATCTAATGGTAGGAGGATTTGGACATTGGAGAGACTGTCTGCCAACCTTGGTGAAGTCAAGGCAACTCTGAGGCAGATCCTCAGCTGATGTAAATTGTCTTAGCTCCATTCATTTATACCAGCTGAGAATCTACCACTATGACTTACAATGATCTGTATGCTTCATCTATGGTATACTAGAGCACAAAACGGAGTGCCTCCAAAATGGGCTCCCACACATAGACTATGCAGGTTCCCTCTTCTAAACTTGGAACTCCAGTATTGCCTTCTCCTGGGTTATGTACTGTTTGAGTACTTCCATTACTTCTATTTTCTTCCTGTTTGCACCACAGATTCCATTGGCTTCTATGGAGCCTTTCACTGCATTCTAATAAAACAGAGTCTTAAAAAAATCAATAGGGGAAAAAATTATCAGAACTTTCTTCAAGGGCTAATTCCACCCTGATCTGATTATAGTATATTTATTTAATTAATTTTGATGTCTTTATTTTGATTTATACTATGCCATCTAAGATCAGAGTGTATAGTTTACTTGATCTTGATACAAATTATCTTATCACTGCATTTCAATTAGTCCAGACTTATGAACTGAATCCACAGCTTAGCCCCTTTACTCCCTTTGTGCCAGAGAAGTTGTACAGCGGGATCGGAAAGCAACTGGATCTCTCCAGCTGCAGATGGATTTGCCCAGCTCCTACCCCATCCCTCTTTTAGCTAGAGGGCATGCTAAGAGTGTTCCCAATGGGAAGGGGTGTTGCTTGATCACTGCTGCACTTCTGCAATCTCCAGAGGAGGCTGGGTGTAGTTCAGAACTATACTAGAGAGATAGGATATGTGGTGAAAGGGAATTATACTTTACAAAATTTGTCCCACAGCATAGTCAAGCGCTTTCTTCAGAAGCAATTGTTCGCACTAATTACTCTCCAGTAATGCAGCTTCCATTCTTCCAGTTAAAAATGTTTCTATGCTTTGCATTAGTGGATACCACCCAACAGAATAAATATTACTTATAAGAGTGCTGTGGTTGGGAGCTGGGAAAATATGCTTTCTGTTACTTGCCAACGTTGTGGTAGCATAAAGCTGAAAACAGACATCAAAACATTAGCTCAGAGAATGTAAAATATAGACTGTATAATATCTTGCGCTGTCTGGATCCTTGCTCCAGTTTGAAGCTATAAAGATATTCACAGCTGCTTTCAAGTACGTCCAAGATGAACATGGCCATGCACAATGGCTTAGTGCTTCTAATAACTGCACTTGAATTAAAATAAACCAGCCTGATAGAGTCATAATTCAGGGCTAGATTCTGCCCCCTTTACTCATGCTTGACTACCATATTACTGCTTGCCAGAGTACTAGTCAAAATGAATTAAGATAGAAGATGCTCAGCCATGTAGCTTCAGTGCTTACGATTGCATCAGTCTACGCTTGATATTTAACCTAGTTCCTTCACTACAGACGCCTATTTCACTTTGGGATGCAATTGTCTTCTGCTGAGCAAAGCTCAAGAAAATGACCTTTACATGAAGAACATCTATGGGTTGGGGAATGGAATCTTATCCTCCTAATCTCCTCTCCCTAAACAACACAGGGCAATTGTGTAACTATGCTCCGACCACTTCCACAGCACACGGGTTAGAGAAGCAGCCACGACATCTTGCTTTATGCTGAATCAGGAAGCAGGGCCACACTTGGCCTATAACCTCCCTTGAGATTACAGGGAACATGTCAATTTGTTTGCAGATAATTTGTCTAGACGGTTATATATTTTGGAAGTTTAAAAATATCTAGTTCCCATTCTAAAAGAAAACATTGTGGGTGAATTTACTGCTTCCTGAGGTCAGGACCTAATAGTGCTGGTTAGGAATGTTTAGATATGGAACTCCCCACAAACTGTAATGAAATGACTGTACTATGATGCAAGCAGCATAGAAATGATCCCACTGGCTAGAAATATTATATATATATCAGGGGTCGGCAACCTTTCAGAAGTGGTGTGCCGCGTCTTCATTTATTCACTCTAATTTAAGGTTCTGCATGCCAGTCATACATTTTAACATTTTTAGAAGGTCTCTTTCTATTAGTCTTTAATATATAACTAAACTATTGTTGTATGTGAAGTAAATAAGGTCTTTTAAATGTTTTAGAAGCTTCACTTAAAATTAAATTAAAATACAAAGCCCCCCAGACTGGTGGCCAGGACCCAGGCAGTGCGAGTGCCACTGAAAATCAGCTCATGTGCCACCTTTGGCACCCGTGCCATAGGTTGCCTACCCCTGATATATATTATTACTTTCAAATATGTGGGCATCTGTTTGTAGTGGGTAGGTGGTGTATTTTAGTACTGACACACAGATGTGTGCATTTTTTGTGGCAAAATGTCTGCTTTTCCAGAAGGTCCCATATCTTGCTATCTTCATTTTATTAATACATTTTGCTCAAATTTCATCAGATATCTTTAGACATTACTAGGTCTTTACGAACTTTAATTGTTATAACACCCTATCATGAAAAAGGCAAGTATTATCATACCTATTTTTCATACAAGTCTAATAATACTTTATCAAGGCAGAAAGGTTAAGGACTAGATTTTGCCTATAAACACAGCCCTGAGCAAAGGGTGCTGAGTAGGCGGCACTGCCCAAGAAGTAGTCCCAGGAGGCGCTGCGCTTCACAGATACTCCTCTAAAGTTAATTCCCTACCTGAATCCCCTTTGCTTTGGGCTGGCCCATAATACAGCAATTTGCTGCTGATCTAGAACAGCTGCTTATTATGACAACTTGCAAGCCGGTCCAGCTGTGCTAATTGGTTATTGGGGCGATGGAGTCAATGTTCTCTCATCTGCTCTAAAAGAAAGGAAATATGGACACAGACGGCCACTTACTTCTGCACACCCACTGTATGGGTAATCCATGCAGTTGTTCAGTGGGGAGGTGGTTACTCCTCCTTATGCCCCTGTTTGAGCACGTAGTCCATGTCATGGCCCAAAATGACTTGATGAAGGCTACAGATGTAAATCAGTGTCAGAGCTGCAACCAGGGCACTGAAATACTCCGCTCTTCATTCCCTGCTTAGTATACCTGATGACACTCGTGCTGTTGAGCTGCCTCTCCTATGGTCAGAGGCCAGGTTGTCTACTCAGGAGAAGAGCTGATTCAAGTGCAGGCAGCCAGTGGCCAGAAGAGAGTACTCAGGAGCCCTAGCATCACTGGCAGCAGCCTGAGTGACATAAACCTTCCCCATGCTCTCCAGTTAGCCTTGAGTTACTCAAAAGATCAAGTGTTTCACAAGTGTGGGTTTCCTGAGCCCCAAGGGCAGCCTTGCATTACTGGAGGGGCCATAAGTAAACCATGACTTTTAAAAATCATCATGAAAAACTTTCAGCCTTAGGTATAATGTATCATTGGTATTATAGTAGCCCATAAAGGCTCCAGTCAGCATCAGAGCCCTGTTGTTCCATTTGCAGGGCTGTCTTCACAATAACAGGGGTTAGACTGTTAAGCCCCAATCTAAGGTTACAACTTCAGCCAGGACAGCAACACAGAGCTGGATGCTACACTAAAGTTTTCACCTATGGGTTTGAAATGAGTTGAAATTAATTCATATTTAATGTACAGTCTTGGAGCCTTAAAATCCCATCTGTTCTACTGGAAGGTGTAGGGCCTTTTAAAAATAGAAGTCAAGGCAAGATTCACTCGTACACTCTAGTGGTGTTGTACAGCTCTGGTGACACAAAACAGCTATTATTAACCCTCTTTCACTGTCTGGTTAGACTGAGTTTATAGCTGCTTTGTATTGCCATAGCAATGCAAAGGAGGCAGAACACAACAGTGAATCTGGCCCTTGGTATTGTTGTGCCTCTTCTGACACCAGAGCCATGTCTGAGGCCAATGTTGTCCTTCTACCAAGTGGTAGCTGGTGTCTGGGACCTTACCAGAGACTGGCATTCCCAGTGTGGGAAGAAGTCAGTGATGTGAAGTCTTGGGTATTTTAAGTGTGATTTGCTTAATTTAAACACATAATACAGCCCTGAAATGAGATGGTCAGACAGCATGCATCCCTTCCTCCAGAAGCCCAGAACACCACCAGTGCCCAGATCTCAGGGAGCAATTCTGCCTGAAGAACAGACTCTAATCAGAGCCAGAGGCAAATAGCAAACTCTTGTGCTGATTGTGTAACTTCCTCTCTCCACAAACTGCTTCCACACAAAAGCCTTGCATAATCCAAAACTAACAGTGCTGCAGCTTGCAAGACTACGTGAACAGCCCCACCTTATAACACTTACCATAAGAGTATATTACTCAGAGGTACTGTATTCACTCTGTAGGGCAAATGAGAAGTTCAATGAGAAGTTTTTTGGTTTCCATTTAGTCCATAATTTACAGATGGCAACTAACCTGGGAAGAACTACAAGAAATGCTGAAATCAAATTTGGATTGTATAACTCCCAAAGATGTGAATACTTAAGGAAAATTTATCCCATCTATCCCACAGTCTCACGGGGCTACTGCAATATAAGAAAATCATGGTATTTCTATACTTACACTTTTCGTTCAATCTAGAACCAGGCTGTGCGGAGAAGAATTAAAAATATAAACAAAAATTGTTCTGTAATGAGATCTCTCATCTTTCTCCTTGATGCAAATCCAAAACTGGATCCTCTTTCTCCACACATTTTGCTTTTGTCGAAAAATAAGATTTTCTGGTTAGAGTTGACAGGAATAATAATAAAAAAAAGTTACAAAATCTTCAAATTCCCAAGAAACCTGAACGTGGTGTACAGGGTTTATGGTTACTTTGTGGTAGATAAAATGTTCTTGAGATTTAGTGGGACAGTGGCTCTACCTGATTTCCACCTACCAAAGGCATAAGGTGAAAGAAGCAGCCATAAGATTCTAGAGAGTGAGCCACCAAGATGAGGGATAAGAGGTCTATAGGTCATGAAATGTATATAAGAGGTCATGAAATCATCAGTTGTAAGTGGAGGATCCCAATGATAGAAGCAGAGAAATTTTGATTATGGGGGAGAGATGTTGGCTGCCTGGCAGTCGAAGTTAATGTATTTCTATGATGGCAAATGTTCTTTCCATAAAAATCGTAAGATATAGCGAACCCAGAACTCATGCCCAATTTCCACTGGTTCAAGGTTCCTTATGAATTACCTTACTAATAATTTACATCTACTTGAACCTAGCACCTCTTATCCCTGCAGTTCCCAAATTGCCTCTCAAACAATTATATAGACTCTACATAAGGATCACTACTGAAATGTGGCCAACTCTGGAATGAAAAACAACTGTTTAACAGAAAACCATTAAACTGCCCAATAGGACAGGAAGTTAAGAAAAAAAGATACTCATATGCGGTTGCAATCAGAGGTAGAATTTTGGATTGCAGAACGTAAACACCTGAGTTGGAATTTGGCTATATTCCCCAGAATTAGTACCCCTACTGCTAAAAAATTAGAATGGGATCTTGAAAGATCAAAAGTGATCAGGACCTCACGTCTTACTAAGAAGACAGAGCCTCAAGAAACATTATATCCTCAGTACAGTATGCAGTTTTGCTTCTGTTTCAGAGTGAAGAATGCCATCTACTGAATTACCTGTATCCTACAACACTTAGATATTTCTTTAAATCTTCTACAAATATTGATACCAGAGGATTCTGCTTAGCATAAGAACTCTGAAGCAATCACAGCACAAAGTGGTTGTGCTGTATGCTTAGAATATGATTATGGGAAAATCAGGAGCATTATGTTTGGTCTATCTAGCTCATGATAGAAAAAGAGTAGACAATACTTTCCGCCATCTTCCCTTTATTGTCCTGCCTGCAGATGGAACTGTGCATATGAATGGGCACTGGTTTTTATAGGAAATCATATTACCTTCTGTGATGGGGCGCACTTGCCCCACACTGGTACTGTGAGGGTTAATGCCACTGTCTGGGCCGAGGAGGCCATGCCCCTGTGGCCCTGCTGGGCATGCTTCAGCTGGAGACTAGGTATAAAAGGGAGAAGCTTAGGTTCATTCAGGGCTGGCCGCCGGAGGAGAAGGACCTTGGACAGAGGCTCCAGCTGAAGAGCCGTCCCAGCTCTTGCCTGTGGGAGCCGGAGATCCTGAGAGTCAGACTGGAGGTCTGTGGTCAGCAGAGTCCCAGGGAATCATCCACACTGAGGAGCCCATGGACTATGGCTTCAGAAAACATGGTAGGAAGTGACCCAGGGAGGGAGAGCAAGTAGTATCTCCCAACCGAGTGAGGTCAATGTGTTTCGGTAGGATTCCCCGCTGACCCAGTGATGGACCGCTACGCCACTGTTAGGGCCCTGAGTCAAGGTCTGGTGAAATTGGGTGGGCCCAGGCCCAGCTGGGTACTGGCCACTAGGCTGCACTGACCCATGTCTGGAGGCTGTGATATTGACTTTGGCCACTAGGTCATGATGACTTGAACACAAGGGCCACAGTAACTGACCCTGGCCACTGGGCCACACATCCTTGAGAGGAGAATGGCCATATTTACTTTTTCAATGAGTCCTCATCACCCCAGGACAAAGTCTGGTCATAAGGATGTGACCGCGGGGAAATAATTACTGCACCTCACCCCAAAAGGGGACGGGACGTCCTTGCCCAGCAACACCTTCCCAGCTAGGGCTTAGGTGCTGTGACAAGCATTACTACAGGAACACATCTTCACTTTTGTGGCTGTCAGGCCAGGTAAAAAAAGAAACTTTAGCATGGAAGTAGGGCAGCATGAAGTCCTGTAGAACTGCTACAAAAATGCTGGCAAAAGTGTTAGCTTTTTTCCTCTTATGAAGTCACATAGTTTTGTAGCACGTGAACTTTGCTTGAAGGCTTATCAACATTTTTATTACTCTTTAGGAATACTTACTGAAACTTCAATTAATGAATCCCTCAGAGAAAGAGCATTGTTGAGAGTGGAAAGCAGTTCCAAGAGGTGAACTAAACTCTGAACACTCCCTTCCCGCAAGGTAAATTATGGAAGAACAAAACAGTTGCTAAACTGGGTAAGCAGAAACAACTGGAAATATGTCTCCTGAAGGGTGGTACATGCTCCCTCCTCAAGGTCAGTCAAGAGTAGCACCACCAATTCTTTGCCTTTTCCTAATCTCAGGAGGGTTTGAAGAGCCACACTTCTGTTTACACACCTGTATTTCCCCTAACAACCCACACCTCCCCCACATTGTCAGATACTGCCTTGATCCCTGTACAGATCTCCCACTGATGGAAAATCAAGGCTGATAAAGGGTCATAAATATCTCGGTTGCTTATTTGCTATTTCCAATTAGTGTACAAGTTCCTGATGTGATAGAATCTCTCTGACAGGAGTATAACAGTATGTACACTGCAAGAAGACAGGGTAAACTCAGCTTAGTAGGGATGGCCGCTTTGTGAGGGTTATCTCCTAAAAGGAACCAGTTTAACTTAATGACAGTAAATTGTAATGACTGCTATTTAACTTGGACATTATTAACATACATTTGGGGTAATAGGGATGAATTTGCCCAGTGCTGAATGTAGGACTAAAGTAGCTAAGTGGGTGGTTAATGATATTAACTGTTGTAATTTTCTTAAGTCTGGAATAAATCCAGAGTAATGTTTGTGACTTTAGAGGTGTTACCGAAGATTTACAACAGGATAAACAGAGAGAAAAATCAGATCTGAAGTATCAAGACATTGTCCAGTACAGATCTGTTCCTCATCTGAATGTCCATACGGAAAAAATCACTCAAAGTATCTACGAAGGTTTTCTCCTTAATAAAAGCACACAGTAGCTAGTAGGCCAACTACTACTTTCTGCTACACTTACGTACTCTCACTGGGTATTGTTTACATCGCAGCTGGGACTGGGAACATGCTTTCCAGAACAGGTAAACAGACACATACTAGCTCTGCTTGGGTTAGCATGGTAAAAACAGCAGTGTAGCACGGCAGCGCCAGCATGGATATGATGAGTCCACCAGCAAAACAAATGCGGTACTTCTAACAACCATTGCAGCTAGTTTCATCAAGCCTTGATTTGGGAATTAAAGTAGCATGGAATAATAATATTGAGAATGCTGGACAGAAGCAGCAGCGTGTGAACCAGTGCATCTTCAAGGAAAACAGATGGGGAGAAAGCTGCCCAGCATACCAGGAACCCTTAAGCCTTACTTCTCTCAGAAAGGGACTAAGTCAGTTTTGGGGGAATGGATGCCAAAGCCACCTGGAGGTGGAATGAGATGCCTCCATACATTCAGATAATCATTCTGGTCAGACACCAAACCTGAATTCCAAAGCTTTTAAAATCTGCCCATTATAAGAGATAACCCGATTGTCAGAATCCACAGAGCTGAACTGCTAAGTCATTTGAGGTGATTGTTTCCTACTTTGAGAGAAATATTTCCCATTCCTACATCTTTCTGGTGCACTGCATTGGATATGATACCTATGGGTTGCAATGAATAACAATTACTTAATGCCTGGCATGTGTGAGGCTAATAGCAAAAAGCAATGTGTTCCTAAGGAAGACCATAGTACCAGTGGGAACTGTTTCTCCCTCTACCTTCCTTTTTACATTTACTTACCCAGGAGAGCTGTGCTCAGATGCTGCATGTGGTTTTTAGAAAGAGTTTCTGCTAAAGGTATATCAACCATCGGTCACATAAAAAGAGCTCTACAGAGACTGCACTCTACATGTTTTAGATGGTATTTAATACACACACAAATGAGTTGCATTGTTCTTGTGATTCTAATCCAAGTACAAACTGGAGTGTAGTTGTACCCAGGCATCTGAGGGCCAATGTACAACTTCCATTATTTTGACTGGCAGGATTGGGCCTTCAGTGTGTTGATTCCAAGTTCTCTAAGGTCTGGGGCTCAAACAGGTCAATTTTCAAAAGACAACCTCTAATTGTGGTTGTTTGCACACTTTGTGCACCACCCTTGGGCATGTGGTTAATATAGACCATCACCTACATGTGTAGGTAGAAGTGCAGAAATTGCATAAGCACAAGTGGAGACCAGGTAAAGGCTCAGTGAAAAATCAGGCCAAACACAGACACTGACTCCATGGGTGCTCCAGGACTGGAGCACCCCCAGGGGAAAAATGGTGGGTGCTGAGCTTCTAGGCTGACTGACCCATGCCACCCGGGGCTCCAGCAGCTGTTTAAAGGGCTGGAGGCTCCCGCTGCTCCTGCCACTACCGGAGCAGCAGCCGGAGCCCTGGGCTCTTCTAAATTGCTGGCCTCAGGGCAGCTGCTCTTTTTGACCTCCCCCGACCCCGTTGGCAGCCTGAGAGGGGGTGGGGGCAAAAGGGGAAGGAAGGTTAAAGCGCTACCTTCAGCGGGATCTTTGCCGCGGCAACGCTTTAACATGGCTGCCCCTTTTGTGTTCCGCCATCGGCTTCCCTGTTGCTAGGGCCCCTGCAGGGCCACCGCCGAAGGGTGTAAATACAGCTGTGATGTTAAAGCCATAGCAGTGCTTTAAAGTAATGCAGTAGGGGCCGGTACCAGCGGCCTCTTTTTACCAGTACGCTGTACCAGCCTTACTTTCACCCCTGCCCCACTTTTGTTAAAAACAGGATAAGCGAATGCCCTAGGCACATCAGGGCTTAGAGTAAAATTAACTGTTTCCTTTTAATCAAATAAAGGTTATTAATGAAAAATAGAGACTTTGATAGCATCTGACTAAATTTGCTTTTCGTGATCATTCAGCTACAATTCAATATAAGTACTTATTTTTAATTCCTTATTCTTTGGGTGTGTTTAATCAATAAACTTTCTGCTTGTATGAACTGGTGTGTTTGCCAATTAACTGAGTCAATCCACAGGCTCTCTAGAAAATAACCTCCTACTCATCACTCTTTAATGTTGAACAGAGTTTAAACACCTTTAACTCTTTAGGCCTTTGAGATCAATATCAATACAACAGGCTATAGCGACATATGATACAGCGCTATCTCCTCCTCCTGCTGGTATGCCCCCTACTCCAGAACTTGCATAGGGAAGTCTCTGTAGACCCAGTAGAGGTGGCCCAGCACAGCACAGCACAAGGAGAATTTTCCCTTTGCCCTTGTAGACTTTTTATAATCTGTCAGTGCCTCCTGACCAGCTAAAGCATCGCTTGGCTTGGTTTCTCTGCAACAGAGGATTTCCATCTTTTCTAAAGTGGACATCTTAATAGACAGAGATACCTCCTTGCCATTCACTACTGTGCTGACAATATTATCTCCTATCCCTCCTAACCCCTGTAATTCATGGTCACAGAACATTCATGTGGCAACTATGACAAAAGTTTACCTGGAAAATTAACATTAAAATAGATTAAATATTTTCCCAGCATCTGCCACTGTAGTTTAGCTATTAGAAACGAGAACCAATACCATGTGAACTATCAGATCTCTGGACCACAGCTTGGAACTTTCTGCTGTAGAAATTATACTGTAATTTAGAAGACCCTTCCCACTGATTCCTAGATCAAAATAAAGTAAAAATCAGTGCTCGTTTACACCCTGTTTAGAATCCACTAACTTCAGTGGTTTGACAGGGTGTAAGTCATTGGGGAATTTGTCCGCTAATCTTTAATATACATCCATATTCCGAGATCACAGCTTGAGTCACTCTCTCATTCAACAGACTGGGTCTACTCAGTGATTGCAGAAACTCACAAGCACTGACTGCACTTCATGTGGACTATATTCATTTTAAAAATTGTAAAGAAATTAAACAACAACAAAAGTGGGTATGACAGAGGGCCAGATTCTCATTTATACCAAGGGTTCTTTACACCGACAGAGTGATGTAAAAGGGACCATAGCATAAACAAGTATGTGCCTCAGTGCAGCCAGGGCATATTCTTTAATGGTACCCAGGTTAAGTACATTAAGTAATCTCACTGAGCTTCAGAAGAAAGCATAAGACACCTGCTATCCCAGGGATAGCCACATGCTAGTTGCCAACCTTAAAACTCTCAGACTTATTTTAACTTCGATGATTACAGAGTCTAAAACAAGTACTCTAAAATATCCTTGACTGAAACTTGTGAACAAAAAAATCCCATAGTATTTTTTTCATGTGCAGACAGCCAGACACACCCCACACTGACACCAAATGGTCTGACTTGGTCACTTCTCCTCTATCACACTGCTTAGTCTGTCCAGTGATTCATACACAAATCAGAAAAGCTACATGCCTGGCAGACATGTGGTTTCCTGTCCAGGAACACTGAAGTTTTAAAGGAATAAGCAATGGTAATAGATAAAGAAAATCGTAGCAATAGAACAGAAATGTGAGATTTGGGGCTGTATTGTAATGTGAATTGAACTGTATTGAGCATTTTTAGAGGATCTGAGTAGAGAATGGGGACCAAAACATGCCCTTAGTTACACAGACTAAAGCAACTCCACTGAACTCACTGAGATTGCAACAATAAAAGCAAATCTGGATAATATATGCACTGTTGTAATAGCTGTTGTAATATATGCACTGTTGTAATAACTGGGGACTAAGCAGGCCTCCTTTAATTGTTAGCCTAACTGGTGAAAAGTGAGCAATTGTCACAACAATCTGTTATATAACACTGTTAAAGAAAAGCTGCGAGAAGGAGACAGAAAGACTGAATTAATTTAAACAGAAAGGCACAGCTGACACCACTCAAGGACTCTATTAAGATTATGACTGCTGAACAAGAGAAACAGAGGATCAGAAACCAATAAACCAAACTTGATGTGGCAGAAGTTAAGTCTAACTGGTGGACAAATAATGAGATGCATTATTCCAACCATTGTTGCCATGACACCAGACACTTTGATACTCCAATGGAAATGCTTGACCATCATTGCTGCACCAGAGGGGACCCCAATAGAATAAATGTGAGACTCTGCTGTGTCTTGCCTTCCTTTGTGGGCTTTTTTCTGTCTCTCCTTCCCACGCCCATCTTCCTTCTGTCTTCTCTCTCTTGGCTTTCCACCTATTTCTGCAATCAGTTGTACTGCATGACCAGTATGCTTAGCTGAGATGGCTTGTTCAGCTCTGCTTGGCCTGAGAAGGATCAGTGAAGAAGAGGGACCTGACCAGACCAACCAGATGATTTTTCTGACCAGGCAAGTGAACTAGGGTCCAAAGTCTGACAGTCTGTACTCTCATGTTCACCTCTTTACAGAATTATGATAAATTTTCTTTAAAGTATACCTTGTGAGGTGTGATTTGAAAAGTCATTGTCTGCTGAACATTATTGTCTTGTTAATGTATGTGTGGCAACATTATATGTAAAGTTATAAGAGTCTATTACATGGGATTACTGAGACACTTCACTATTCTGAGGAACACCCACAGACCTGTTCCTCAGAGACAATAAGGCAAACTGATGCCTCAGAGAGGTGTCACCAAAATCAAATGGATTATCACCTGGTTAATCAGCGAATCTTTGGCAGGAAAGAGGGTGCGAGTGAGCTGACAAAGGAACAGCTTGAGGTTCCTCTTCTGTCAGACTTTCTGCCTCCTGAACCCAGCTGGAGATTATTCTTGCACAGGAAAAGAGAACTATAAGAAAGGGGAACAGATGTCCCAATATATTCCTCCATTTCTCTCTGCTCATGGCATCAACGTAACCTGAAGAATGGGAAAAGGGGTCCTGGTGAAAGCATTCCAGCCAGCAACACTAAAGCATGTGGTAAGACAAACACATTGCTTTATATTCATTTAACTTGTTAAGTTAGGTATTAGTTGAGTTTTGATTTTTTATTTCTTTGTAACTAATTCTGACTTTTATACCTCATGACTTGTAATCACTTAAAATCTACCTTTTTGTAGTTAATCAACTCATATTATTGTTTTATCTAAACCAGTGTGTTTGGATTGAAGTATTTGGGAAACAGCATTTGAGATATCTGGATTTGTGCCTATCATTTTCTAGTAATGAAATGAAGCCTTTATATTAGCTTGTAGCGTTCAGGAGAGTTCTGGGCAGTATAAGACACACATTTCCAGGGGAAAGTTTGGAACTGGTAATTTGCTGGTGTTGCTCTGCAGTGTAATTCAGGAGTGGCTGACCATAGTGATCATATAATACAGCGGTGAGCAATTTCCATGCTGGAAGCTCTGTATGAGCAGACCAGGAGTGGTTGCTGTCATAGCAAAGCAGCGTAGAAGTCACCCCAGGTTGGAGAATTGAGTGAATACAGCTGTTCAACAGTCCAGACTGTACACTGGGTAATGTCACACCGAGCAACAGCTGTCATATGGCTGATCTCCAGCCCAAGGCATCCATCTGTGACTGACCAGCCACCCTTTATCCTGGAAACATCAACAAAAGCTGTATTTCCCCCATCTTTACAATCCTAGCTCTTCCTTCCTTCTGCATAAGTCTGTTTTATCTAAAGCAGGAAAGTCCAAAATCAGAATTGAACAACAGAAGAAAATCCTTTCTTTCCCATTGAGAAAGACTGTTTGACTGAAAAAGAAATTGTAATCCACATTCACTGTCTCTAAAAAGGGACTAATAGGTTTTGATTACATTTGTTTTGCATAAACAAGTAGTTTCAGTGCTCTTTACCTCATTTAGACTCTTTTCCTTTTGTGTTTTTCTATCAATATGTTTCTAAATTTGGGCATGGATTTGATAGTGTTTGCCATGGTACAAAATAGGCTAAGATCTCTGAATACCAAACCCTGTTTAAAACTGTTTCAGTTTTAGGGTCATGGTAACACGTTTGGCTCTTTGGGCCCTTTACTCCATCTAAATAAATACACCAATACCTAGATGGAAATATTCAGTATAAATGAAAGCAGAGCTGGGACCAATATTCATTCATGAAACAAGGAGAACTTACATTTTGCATGATTTGCCATTACACGTGGCACAGAAATAGAATAACCATTACATCTTATTGTTATAAAATAACATTTGTCTGAAGTGACTTCCCAAGGGACCAAAAAAATCTGGTTGTCTAACTGACAATGTGAAGAAAAATTATATCCAATATGCTTGGATATGTTCTGAAGTAGTGTTATAAAGCGGGACTATCTTTTTGTACTATGTTTGTACAGTGCCTAGCACAATCGGATCCTGAGATATGACTGGGCTCCTATTTGTTATTGCAATAAAAATAATAAGGATAGTGCTCTACAAGCGTAACCTATTCAACAGGTTTTCACCTGCATTTACTAAATTTTAATTACATTAAAAGAAATATAAAATACTACACACATTTTAAGTTTCATTGCTGAGTAACATAAGGGAAAAATTGGGGCCAAGGACACTTCATGTTCCAAATATCTGGCAATGTCTTACTGAAGTTTTAATATTTCAGAGGAACATTGGTTCTAGGTTAAACCTCCACAAAGATCACTACCTTGGTCTGTTGCAGCTAAGGCCTACAGGGGAAAACAAGAGTAAATAACGAATGCTAACATTTTATTTTAATGTGAAATGAATGCAACGAAAATATGCTTTCAAGCGACACATTTAGGTTATAAATACAGTGGGCCAGATCAACCCCTTCTCCACTCAAACTATACAGGAAAAGTTTCAGCAGGGTAGAAAAACTATGAAGTTTTGCATAGAATTCCTTCCATATTGTTCCAAAGGCGGCTCCCTTCCCTGCATGGAGCAGCCAGAGAGATCCATCCACAAACCTGTAATATTAAAGACATTTGCTGCAAATCAAGGCCACCTTCATAGATGTCCACAATAGCTTCAACCTCCAGAACCCTACCGTCTCTAAGCATCTTGGCTGTAGATGCCTTGAGAACCCAATTTAAATGAGATTTGGTGTTTGTATGGCACCTAGCACACCCGGTTCATGTCTTGGGCTCCCTGTGTTACAACAATTACAAATAAATAAGTTTTTAATCCGTTTCTAGGCAATTTCACTTTCTGGTTCTCATATTCTCACCTAACATTGCAGTGTTTGACAGTTGCAAGAGTTACAAATATTTCAGGGACAGGTTTAAATTGAAGCAAAAAATATTATTGTCAACATTTAAATAAAAATCACTGAAATATTTCTGTTAATAGTAGGTTTAGTGAAATAATTAAAAAAAATAAACAAATCCAGCCATAGGAACAAAGTCTTTATGTAGAATCTTACTCCACAAGTAGCTCCATTGAAACCAGTAGTATTATTCGTGGAATAAAATGCTACTCAATGTGATTAAGTGGGGCTCAACTGCGCTAAATTTGGGATCCAAGTTACTCAACAGAATCTTTCTCACATTTTAAAATATTACATAATATGCAAACAATTGTTTAAAAATGATGCTACGCATTCAAAAGTAGGAAGATTAATGCAGTCATGATAACCTCTTTCATATTTTCTTTGACTAGATAGATTTTGTTGCAAAGCATTTTTCATGAGTATCAGATTAGTGCATGGAAATAATGGTCAATTAAGGATATGTTGTGTTTTTACACTGAGATGACTCTCTTGCTACAAAATGCAAGGGGGAAGACATGGCACTGCAGTCTTCACCTTGATGTAGTTAGTCAAGGAGAGCCCCAGGTCAGAGGCATACAATTGACCTAGAATAGTTACATTTCAGTAAAAACCTACCTGTGCCTTGTCTCCACTAGGATTTTACATTGAGATAGCTATATCAATGTAAACACACACCTTTTACCCAATGAAGAGAAAGCCTAAGTATGGTCCTGAACCAAAGTCTATTGAAATCAATAAAAATACTCCTCTTTGCTTCAATAGGCTTTGCAGGAGGTTCTATATTCCCACGTAGCATGAATGTTTAAAGTAGCACATTTAAGCCACACGTTGCTTGGATACTGCACTACTATTTTGGCTGTATGAGAAGATTAAGGAAGTGCTGGATGGCAAAAGCATCAGCAGGCCAAGTATTTCTGCAGCAGTGCAACTGAAATTTTATTTTGCATTTAAAGGTGAGTCTTGGAACACTTTTCAGTTTTACTGCCCCTAGAACTCTTCCTACTAGAGTGCCATTCACTTCAAAGGCCAGAGCTACTGCAACAGAGAAAAATGTTGAGACCAGCAGGAATAAGCAAAATATGAGTGAACAGTGTCAGTGGTTCAGACTTGCATGGTTGTAAATACATTATTAAAGATATGAGGAAAAAAAGACAGGATTTGGGACTAGTTCCCTTTTATTACAGGCTGTATGTTTGAATAATCACAGGGAAGAAAAGTACATCACTCTGGTTTTTCAGTTTGAGAGCTAAACCTTCCCCTCCCCTACTCTTCTTCCGAAGAAGGCTCTCTGGACCAGTTTCTGATTTCACAACAGCATAAATCAGGAGGAACTCAATGTATGCAAGATCAGAATCAGATATTCACTGAGCACAAGGGGCTCAGTCCTACCCCCATGGCCAGATTTCCAAAAATGCCCAATGACCAACAGAAAAGGTGGCTAAAAGGATTTCGACAAAACAGTTTTCCTTTGAAAAATAAAGTTTAATCAGAATCAAAATGTTTTGTGGCTTTGTGTCAATTTTGACAACACTTTTCAATGGCATAGGTTGAAACATTGTTTCAACACTGTCTTTTCAATGCATTTAGTTTTGACATATTATATAATTGTAAACATCATATTAAATATAATATAAAAGTAAAAAGTAAATGAACTGAAATTACACCACCAAAACAAATACTTTAGATGATCCTGTTTTTTTGAATTTTCATTACAATGGAAATTTCAAAATTTCAGCTTTTATTCCAAATGCAAACAATTGTTTTTAAATGTTGGAATTTCCCACCGAATAGAAATTCTAGCTCCCGGCCAGTTCTACCCAACAGCTTCTGTTGTTGCAGGCGGCCACCGGGGAACTGCAGGTGAACCAGTGGGAGCCAGCTGGTGAAGCAGCAGCCTTTCTGTAGTGTTGGGGGTGCTTCAGACACTTCACTCACCTCTACTTAAAAGGCACAGGGATCAGCACAGGAAACATATTTGCAACTCATAATCAGATACATCTTTCTTCTTTAAAACAGTTGCCCAGGAAGGCCACAATTTACAGCCTTAAGTGCCCAAGGTTAGTTGCCACTGCATCACAACAAAGTCTTTAGTTACATAATCACAAACTGTTTTCCAGATACAATATAAAGTCATACCATATTTTCTACAACCTTAGATACACAGAGACCACACAAGCCCTTACTCAGTCCTTTCATGTGTTTCAAGGTGACTGGAGAAGATAAAGCAATGGTTTGTAAAGCTCTCACTTTACCTGACTGAATTTTAAGGAGTTTAGAACCTCCCTTGCACAAGCATCCACAGCATCTCTTTTGCACACCTACCAAGGTGTGACAGAGGGAGCTCAGCTCTAGGACACCAGAAATCTCCATGTGCTGTGTGCCTTATGGAGTCTGCAGACACTCTTCATCAACACTTTCATATCTTACAAAGTTCAGATGATCCTTTCTTCAGGTCCTTTCATCTAGGATATGAATCACACACTTTTTTCTGATGGACTAACATCTCTCTTACCTGTACCTTGGTATGCTGCTCAGTTATGTCAGCACTGAGGAGACACAACATGATATTTAATAGTGCTCCGAGGGAACCAAACCCTATGGAACTGAATTCCCAGTAAAGAACCAATGATGGTGGAGATGAGACCAGCAGCAGCTTGCTGACCCTCAATGCAACAGCTACATCTGTAGAACATGACAGAGCTTGACTTTCTAGGCCAATACAAGTAAGCAATGTAATTTCAGAACTAGCATTCTGTCTACCAGAATTAAAACTAAGTATGAAGGATCAGACAAGTCTCATCTTTGAAATGCAATGACCAACACCAAATTTTAAAGGCATCCTGTTTTGTATGTTAACTCCATCTATCAGAGAAATATTACTAACATTTATGGGGTTAAATCCTGAACTAAGACAGTCCTTCGAAGTCCATGTGGATGTGTGGCAGAACTGAAGGAGGATCACAGGAAACAGGAATTTTACCTGATGGATCACGCAGCTCAATTGAATCCAACTTAGTTTGGAAAGGAAGAAGTGTTCCAGCAGGTTGTGTGCTTGCTTTCTAACAGCGACTGCAGAGTCATCATTGTTAGTTATATTACTGGAATACTGTCCAAGGCAAGCTCTTTGGGGCAAGGGCCAGCTCTTTGCTCTGTGTTGCAAGTGAATATGTGTTTAAATACATATTTTTAAACATGGTGACTTAAATTTTCCAAAAAAATGACCCGTGCTTTTGGGTGCCCCCTTTGAAGGGGCTTAATTTTTAGAGGGTGCTCAGGATTTGCTGAAAATCAGACTTCTATAAGGTATTTTGAGTCAGGCACCCCCAAATCGCTCAGCACTTACTAAATTTAGACTAATCATTTTCAGTAACCAAAACTTTTATCACAGCCATGCTGAATTCTATGGTCAAGGCACATTTTGGAGGTCTGCTTTGCATATTAAAAAGGCATGTATCAAATTGTTTAGAAAAGCCAGACAGAGGTGGGTAATGGCAAAATTTACGTCATTTGTAGGTATGACCTGAAAACACCCTTGCAAGAGAAAAATGTGGACAAAAATCTGAGTTTCTATTATATGTCAAGGCCTGTGTGGTGAGGTGAATACTGCTTTTTAACCAAGTGAACCATTCAAACATATCTTCTATAGCCATGTGTGAGACAGTGCAGCAGAATCCTGCACAGCATGTGGCAAAGTTGGGTTAAGAATTCTCACTTGGGCAGCTAAAGGCATCACCTTAAGTCATCATGCTGCTCAGCAGACCCCAAATGGTTTATTACATCTTCAGTATTTGTCAACAAGCCTTGGTTCCCCTAAAGGATGAGACTATAAACCCAGAGCCGGGATGGGGAGGGGGAAAGAGGAGAAGAAGGGAGGACACTGCACTGAAAGTTTGATAAGTTTACTCACTACCTATGATGATACAACTGATTCTGCACTGCAAGAAGCGTGACCTTTTATTTTAACCCTTGCAGGCTGAAGACTTAAATTAATTCTGGCTATATGAAGTCTTCAGTTTATACCAACACTCAGAATTGCATTACAGAATTGTTACCCTTAAGTTTAACTGTCTGACACACCAACTGGCCCAAAATATTATATGTTTACCCCTTTTGACCCACACTGATCTCATTTCCCTTGAGTCATTTGGCATTCTCGGCTGTTAGTCTAATAATAATACTACAATTTGGATTTAAATCTCTTGGGTTAGAAACACAGCTCTAGTCCAAACAACTAGGTTTTTTCCACATAGCAGTTCCAACCAGAATATTAAATGGTCTATAAAGAGAGAAATAGTTTGTGACAGAAACATGGAACATGCTAATGTAGGGTCATCACCTTTTGCTATTTATTCTGCAGGGCAAGTATTCTGCACTGGTATGTCTTGATCAAAGAGAGTCACAACTTGAATTCAGTAAATTCATACTAGTGAAATCAAGCTGTTCCTATCAAATTATGTGCAGGTATCATCCTGATGTGCAGCTGAAATCTTTTCCCCTCCTTTGAACGCATCACAAACAAAATGGTATGCTTTAAAAAAATCTAGTTTAAATGTTTGGTTTTGGTTTGGATCAGCAATGAGAATATAGAAACACAGTCAGAAAGGCTAATCTACAATATTTACAGACAGCTGGCCCCCTAACTGGTTGGAACAAATTTTTCATCGGTATTGGATTGTTTTTTGAAAGTCACCAGTAGTCGCAGTGTTAGTAAAAGTTGTGATTACTCAGTGAAAAGATTCACCACCCCCACACTTGCTACTAAAACCACTTTGCATAATTAAATGTTCTATAATCTAGATAGAGCCCATTCTTTATCCCATCCTACTTGCCTCATTTATATCCATCTGTGCATAAGTGTATTTGGTCCTTGATCCAACTCCCAATGACTTTAATGAGAGTTGAAGGTCTTTTTTACACATTACTGTATCCCCTTTCCTGTTTCTAGAAAAATCAATGAAATCTGTATTAGAAGAAAGAAATGGTTCACAGTATAAAAGAGCACATACATTGTGCTGGCCAATTAGCCTAATTTGGGGCCTAAATCTGAGAAGCACTGTGCAGTCTTACTTTTCATTGCAGTCAAGGGGGAGATAAGGAGGTTTAGTACCTCTTGTGAGTCATTCAACATTTTGCAGGATCCAGCTACCATACTAGATTATGCCTCCAGTCCAAACCTCATGTTCTGTACTTTTTTTTCACCTGCTATTTACATTCTTGTAAATGTAATACCCTTCATATTGCCATGCTTTTACTCTCGCAGAGCATATAAACTCATCAAGAACCCTGCTTTGGAATTTAACTATTTACCCATTAGCTTCTTTTGATTTTTTGACAGTTGTCATTTTATAGCAATTTTTATTTAAGCTCCATTTGCCAGATACCACATTTTAAAATTACATCATCTCACTTTGACTACTAAAAATGATGTTTGACTTGCATCCTGGTAGCAATAAGTATCTGATATGAAACTGTGAAATGCTCTTTTCACTCGTTAGTCTGTGCCATTTACACCTTCATGTAGCTCTGTGGATTAATATTTGTGTGGGACTGAATTCCAAGGCACGTGTAAAGTGGGGTGATATAAACCGATTAAATGCACCTTCATGGTTTAGTTGAATTCTCTTTGGTTAAGAAGCCCACAGTTATTGGCCCCACATGGAAAGAATGAATTTGAGCTACTTACATTCTTTATTTCAATTTGTTTACATTGCGTTGCCTTGCACGGTAAGAATTTTAAGTCACCATAGTCTGTGTTTATCGGCAGCCAAACACCAATTATTTTTGTACTCTTCTCCAAATAGAACTACTTTCTTTAAATCCAAACCTATTAAAAATATACAGCTGCAAGGTTACACCCATTTCCTTCAAATTACAAATATTAAATCATTCTGTCAGGACTTCCCCTGTAGAAACATACAAGACCAAAAAGCAGGAGGGAAATGCTGATAATGCACTAAATTTCATTTTGGAGCCTATCGCCAGGCCATTGCAAAGAAACACATTTCTTGTTTAAAATTGTTGTACTGAGTCAGCCGAGAGGCCTTCAACTGATACAGAAATCAAGGGCTTAACCTTATGTGGCTCCTAAGGCTCTCACGACCATTTTCGTAATGGTAGAGGCATTAGGCTCCATGTGCTGACCAAATTCCAGTTTGGAATATTATAGTCTGCTTCCCAAACCATGTTCTTCAGGTTCAATTCAGTGAGGTTTTTATCATTTTCTGTCCTGAGTTATTGTGTAATGCCCCTGTGTGCTGCTGAACACAAGTTATGTTTTCCTAGGACATCATTCACATACTTAACAGAGGTGTTGTAATGCTTAATTTTCAGTCATTACTAATTGCGCCCAGAGACTCTGTACCATGCCGCACAGAACAAAGAGGAGTCAGTAGCCCTGTAGCAATGAGCTTATATTTTTGTTTGTAAAGTGTCTAGAGCAGTGATGTGCTGAAGGAGACTCCCAGGAAATACCATGAGCCCTTTTCTACGAATCTGAAATGGAGGGATGGGGCAGTTTCCTAGCCTGTGGGAATTCACCCTCTCTTTGCATGCTGTTGAATCGTCCCTGCCAGAAAGGACTTATCTCCAAAGTGCATTAAACCAATTGTTAGATTTTGAAATGCATCAGATTATGCCAGATGTCAGATATATATATATATATAAAATTAATAAGGGAGGAGAGCCCTGACTTCCTGCACTAGATATCAGCTTCTCACTGCAATGTTGCACATGCATACACTCAGCCCACATTTTACACTACACACTACTATTAATATACTCCATATATTTTTCATGAAGAAAGTATACACATTTCTAGCCAGTGCACTTAATACAAGTTTGTTTGCCAAGTTACATTTAATCTTTCCTTGCTTATGACTACAAGCTAGTGTGTTTAAATGGGAGAATAAATCAGTGGATTCTCCAGTCTTTGATATTTTTTTTGAGAGGTTGATCCTCCAAAAGGGTTGCACATTCTAGACCCAATCCAGCAAAACAGTTAAGCGCATGTTTAACTAGAGACAATTTTAATTGAAATGGATTTTCTTTTCTCACAAGAACTGCTATACTGGGTCAGACCAATGGTCCGTCTGACCAGATATCCTGTCTCAGATGGTCAGTACCAGAGCTTCAGAGGCAGTATACAGAAAAGGGTAATTTTGGAGTGATCCTCCACATCTTCTCTTCCTGGCTCTGGCAGTCAAAGGTTTAGGAGCATCCTAAGCATGGGGTTCCATCCCTGACCATTCTGGCTAATAGTCATTGATGGACCTATCCTCCTTGAATGTATCTAGTTCTTTTCTGAACCCAGTTGTACTTTCAGCCATCACAGTGTCCTATGTCAATGAGTTCCACAGGCTAATTGTGCATTATGAGAAAAGATATTTCCTTTTATTTCCATCAAGCCAGTTGCCTACTAACTTCATTGGGTGACTCTCATTTTTGTATTGTGGAAAAGGATAAACAACATTTCATCCATAAATAACATCCACTTTTTCCACACCATTCATGGTTTTATATACTTCTACTATATTCTCCCTTAGTCCTCTTCTTTCTAAACTGAACAGTCCCAGTCTTTCTAATCTCTCCTCAGATAGAAGCAGTTCCATACTTTTGGTCATCTTTGTTGCCATTCGCTGAAGCTTTTCGAGTTCCACTACATCCTTTTTGAAATGGTGCAACCAGAACTGGACACAATATTCAAGGTGTGGGTGCAACATGGATTTATAGATTGCATTATGATCAGGGCTTAAATTCAGCTGGAGCCCACAGGGAGACTCTGGAGCTTGGGGCTTCAGCCCAGACTCTGAAGCCTGGCAGGGCTAAAGCCCGGAGCCCCGATTGGGGAGAGGACTCTGGGAAATAATCTTTGAGAATTGAAGACCTGATTATGATATTTTCTGCCTTATTTTCTATACCTTTCCTAATAGTTGCCAACACTGTTAGACTCCTTGACTGCCATTCTGCACTGAGTGGATGTTTTCAGAAAACTATCCACAATGACTCCAACAGCTCTTTTTTGAGTGGTAACAGCCAATTTAGAAGCCATCATTATATATGTGTAGTTAGAATTATTTTTTCCAATGTGCATTACTTTGCACTTACCAATGTTGAATTTCATCTGCTATTTTGTTGTCCAATCATCCAGTTTTTTTAATGAGATTCCCTGTAACTTTTCGCAGTCAGCATTGGACTTAACCTCAAATCTCCCAAAAAACAAAACAATCAGCAATAGATAATTTTTCACAGTATGCATAAATGCTGCACAACTCTGAATGTTTTCCCCTCACTGTTAAGTCATTTCATTGCAAGCCCACTAGAGAGAGAACAAGAGGATACTGTTTAATCTTTGGTCCTTCCGCAGTGCCCATCCTAATAAATTCAGTCTTCCTTATGGCTACCCTAATGCTGTTAGAAAAATCTAAGAAGGGCTGAGAAGGTTAAGAGGAAGAGCCTGACCATCTCAGGTTATCTATTTAACTTGAACATGGTGTTGGGGCCATGTACAACCTGGGCTTATTCTTTGCTTTTGGCTGAAAACTTGCATCAAATCTCTACTTCTCAACCTTCTCAATGTAAACACAATACTTTTCTGAAAGAACAAGAGAAAAATATTAGTGTCTTGGCCAATACTGTCCCTCGCCAACTGTCTAGGAATCTATTGCAGTCTACAGAATGACTGCCTCTTTTGCCAACATAGTAACCACCTAGCTCTACTAGTCTCTATAGAGCATGTTAGAGAATGACTCGGTGCTCTGAGCACAAAATATAATATACAAGTTGTGGTCCATTCAACTTCACCCTGTAGAGTCAGTGGGGGTTGCAAAGCTGAGATCAGTGGGGGTCAGCAGCTACCTGCTGCTCACATAATGGCAATGCTGCAACTGAATCATATTCGGTGGATTTAGCTGCCAAATAAGAGATCCTTTCAAGGAAGATGTGTGGGATGGAAGAGCAATAAAGTAAGGCAGTAAATGATCATTTCCAGATGGTAAACATGTGGCTTGGAAAAAAGTTTGAACAATTTAAAGAGGAGAGAAAAAAGAGTCAGTTGGCTTTTCCTGTTAATAGCAGGAGGCCTGGATAACATGTAACTAGAGCTGTCCAAACAAGGGAATTTCCATTTCATGGGAAATTCTGGATTGGCAATGTTTCATTTCATTCTGGCTCATATGAGGGAGGGAGGGCTGGCAGAAAACCAGGCAGGTTGGTAGGGAGGCTGGCCAGTTGGCCAAGTTTCCATCAAAAATTTGGGAGAATCAACATGTTTCTGTGGAACTCTTTGATTCAGTAGAATCAGCATTTTCTTGCTGAAAACTGTTCCCTTTGAATATTTTCAGCCAGCTCTGAAAAGACCATATTTTAACAGCATAAAGGAAAGGGAGCAGAGTTTAGGTCAAGATCCCAGCTACTACGTGTCACATTTTGGACTTAAATTATACAGTCATGTCCTCCAATTGGTGTTTCAGAGCTCAGGGGAGATTTTCAAAGGCACAAATGGCAGTTAGGCACCTCACTGCTATCTGTACTTTTGAAAATCTCTTTTATGGTGAATTCTCCTGGAAAATGAGAATTACATTTAGTAATTAGTTAATTATGAAATCATATAACTCTCAGTTATAATGAACTAACACCAAAAATACATCACAAAATGAAAACAGCCAACATGCATGTTTTTTCATTTGAAAGTACTACAAGAATAGCGCAGCAACTGGTCAGGAAAGAGT
Source organism: Dermatemys mawii (assembly GCA_007922305.1). Classification (NCBI taxonomy): domain Eukaryota; kingdom Metazoa; phylum Chordata; order Testudines; family Dermatemydidae; genus Dermatemys; species Dermatemys mawii. The sequence continues at coordinate 17,958,929 of ML677371.1, read as the reverse complement.
CACTTTTTTTTTTTTTTTTGTCCTTGAAAACAGTTTTCAGTTTTTAACAAAACGGACAAGAGAAAAAAAATCTAAAATTCTCATTTTAAAGAGAGGCTTTTTTGTTGAAAACGTAAAATGCAATTCCTGTGTGCCTTACAGCTCTGGAGAAAGGGAACATTACTGGACTCTGGGGCTGGCTGGGAAAAGGAGGACAGGGACATGCAGCAGCCTGAGGGACAGAAAGGGAAAAGCCATCTATTTGTGGGAATCACAGGATGTAGGTGCCATCTAGGATTTATAAACTCTGCTGGGTGGTTACCTCTCCAAATCTGTGCATCTCTGACACCACTCAGGACTGGAAGCATTGTATTACAGACAAGTTTCCCTAAGGAGAGATCTGATTCTCTGAAATCCCTTTTGGGGGACTTTGGGTGAAGAGTACAAGGGAGAAGGAATACTAAACAGCAGATGTGCAAGCTGAGATTCTGGAAGATGACAGGAAGAGAGACTTGGATGCAGATTTGTGGAATGCAAATAGATATATGCAATATCTTGTGTGACGGAGTCAGACCAGAAGGATATAGGAGAGTGCTGGAAGGCAGGTATATCAGCCTCAGGATGTGCAGGTCCTTGTTCCCTGGATAGCCAAACAAAGGCTACTCCAGACCAATCAAGACACCTGGGGCCAATTAAGAACCTTCTAGAAAGGAGTAGAAACAGCTAGCCTAATTGGGACACCTGAAGCCAATCAGGGACTGGCTGAATCCAGATAAAAACCTCCCAGTTAGTCAGGTGGGCTGTGGGTGTCAGGAGCTGTGGAAGGAAGTTATGCTGTTGGTGAGACTGAGTGTTGGACAACATATCATACTGAAGGAAGGAGGCCCTGAGGTAAGGGTGAAGTGGAGTTTGAAGAAGCGGGGACTGCTGTGGGGAAGTAGCCCAGGGAATTGTATTGTGTTTTGTGGATAAAAGGTCAGCCATCTTAGCTGATACTATTAGGGTCCCTGGGCTGGAGCCCGGAGTAGAGGGAGGGCCCGGGCTCCCCCCCACTCTTTCCACCTTCCATACTGGCCTGTGATGAAGGTAACTCACTAGGTGGTGACTCTTGCCAATTATACTGAGAAAGGGAGGTCACTCTGGGGCCTAGATGAGTTTCTGAGGCCCCTAAATCTGCCAGGAAGCGCAGGACCCACGAGTACAAACTTGGAGCTTTGTCACACTTGGCATGAAAGGTAAATTGTATGGTCTTTTATGGTGTAACATAATGCATTATACACGAGGCCCAGAATAAGATTGAACCTTCATCTTTAAAATCTGAATTCCTGGACTTCTGAATGGTTGATTTCTCAAATCTCAACACTGCTAGGCTTTGCATGGAACATGTATGGATGCTTGGTGTACTTTGTGTTTCATTTACACAGGCAAAATGGAAGAGGAACTGAATTTGCCTTGGGGCATTGCCTCCACTCACAAACTGCATTCGCACACACATTCTTTGTATTCTGAGTCATAACAGTGAATAATGAACTACACCAGTGAAGACTCTCTAGTGAGCATATAAGCAGCCTGGTATTCTGTCACTATTCACCGGCTTTTTAATGAATTCTCTTGAAGCAGGTCTGTACTCTGTCTGATCTTCACAATCTTCCATATATGAACATTCTTCCTTAATTTCAACTTGCGCCAAAACACTCCAGGCTACTCACTTTACACAAGAAGCTATCCTCAAACCAGAAGTGATGCATGGTGGGAGTAGGGGGGGGAGGAAGGATCATGCACCCCCCTCCCCTTGATTTGTTGCTTGGCTTGAACTAAGCATGCTCAGTAAATATATGCTAAAGCCACTACCCTCATTCTGCCCCTCCCACTATTGGCAGGTATGGGTTGTCTCTGCCTCATACAAATTTTAAGACAGGGTTAAGATTGGAAATATAAATACCTTAAGCAAATAGAAACTCATTAAAAGATTGTAGTTTAAAGAAACTAAACACTTGAATGCTGGAGTTTCAGAGCTAAGCTTTCACAAAACAATGAGCCAGGTGGGCCTTAATATTTTTTTCAAGCCCCGTGAAATATTATGCCACCAACCATTTCATCTTCTCCCCAATTTCCAGTTCTACCCACCCTCATATAATTAGATGCCTAACTTTATGCTCCTTAGATTCTGCTCTCAATTACACCTATGCAACTTTCATTGCTTTCAGGGCTGATGAATAGGAAAAACAGCTCATGCTATGAAGACAATGGGGTTACTCAGGTGATCCTGAACTGGAATTCGGATAATTCTGCTGACATAGCAGCACCAAATGATTCAACTTAACCATCCCAGAACTGTGTCACCCCTGAGAGGTTGACAATAGTAAAAAAGGAGAAAAGGGAAAAAATTATCCTTAAAGTAGGCAGCTATGAATCTAGATCCACAGGGAAGATTTGTTGATAAAAAGGAACTATTTGTACTAACTCATTTTTCAGCATAGTACCACACTAAATCTGGCCCATACCTTTAACACTGTAATGGAGAAAAAGACAACACCATAATTTTCTAGTTTTGAAATAAGTGTTACTACTTATACAAAATACCAGCTTTTTAAATAAAGCACTTTATAGTTATCAAGACAATTTTCAGAGGTATATATTGATGAATTCTCATTTCCCACCGCTTAGGTGAGGATTCTTGCAAAGAAATATCAATGAGTAGGAAGCTTTGAAATTCCATGTGCTACTGTTAGCTGGTCTTCACTAAACAGAACACAGAACTGCTGCTGTGCTAGTATGTACCCCTAGTATCTGTAACACATAGTTTGACCCCCTCATGCTTGGTACAGATAAAGTAAGTAGCTCTCCTTAGACCAACAGGGGGGGAAAAAACAACAGGAATTTTGCTGTACATACTTTGTAAGAGGTTTTGGTCTATAACCATTTTAATAACAATTTATTCTACCCAGCAAAGTAAGAAGTAGCCTCATCCAGCTATAAAGACTTTTGATGGGGGTTTTAACAGTTTATCATAGGTCAAGATGTACATTGGCTTTAGAGTTCTTTAAATTGAACACCTATAGTCACACAAGTTCAGTAGCAATTCTTGCTTGGATTCTTCCAGTGCTGGGGGCTCCTGAACCAGATCCTTGGCTGGTGTAAATCAACATAGCTCTACAAAAACCAGTGGAGCTATATCCATTGAGGTCAATGGAACTATGCTAGTTTACAACAGTCGAGGTACTAGCTCAGATGCTATTTTGTGTCATTTGTGCTGTGAAGAAGTGACCCAAAATGGAAATTTTATGAAAAAGTATTTGCAATGTAATCTCAGAAAATGTCATGGCCCATAAGTTTCACTTTTTGTAAAGTGCCTCTTTTTTGCATTAAAACATGAGAAAAAAACACAAACAAATCTTCACATGCTTCAGACAAAAACCCCCTCATCTTTCCCTAACCAAAATTCAAATAAGGTCAAAATTTAAACTAAGAAGACTAGAGGGTGCATGCTTTGGAGGGAAAAAAAAGAGCACTCTCTCTAAACAACCTATCTGTGCCAGAAATGTTTTCGAACTTCATTTATTTAATAGACAAAGTCAGTTCCACAATTTCTACATGGCTTTCTGAGAGTCAGAGATCTATGGCAGGGATAATCCCTCCAAAAAGCTTAAACAAGCCATGAGTGTATGTACATATGAAGTACTTGACAAGTATTAGTGTTTCTATGTGGAGATGTACCAAAGACTGAGTTCAGAGTTTCGTTAAAGTCTTCAGCAATAAGAAGATGGTGGTCCAAGTCCTTTATATTCATAAAAAATTATGAAAGAATTTGGGATCATCATGATTTGCCCCCTAGAGAGTGGCAAAGATGATTACAGAATTGCCAATTTCAGCTTTGAGGACAGTAAATCTGCCCTCGCTGTCAAATACTGTGCTCAAAATATTAACATTAAATTTTTTATGTATTAGCATAGCAACATTCCTCACTTTAGAATTAGTTTAAGAGCTATGTGCAATGTAAAATATTAGGTTCCAAAACTGTTGAAATAAAGCTTGTCACTGCGTCAAGGCAAGCCCCAGGGCTGATTCAATTAGTATCTAGAACAAAAAATGTCTGTGGAGACAAGCTATATTTACTGCCTGGGCCAGATGTGGGCCTGAACATTTACACAGACAACGGAACCCCAAGATAAATCTTCGATGAGGGGATCTCCTGGGGTAAGAGAATAGTCAATAACAGCATGAACCTCCCTCCCCTCACAACACACAAAAGAGGAGAGGGGACAGGATTTTATCCTTCACCTACGAATCACACAGACAGCATACCTTGTGTCACGAGAAAGGGATCACAATCTGCCTGGCTGGAAAGTGCTCGTGAATGATACTTTATTAGCCATGAGAGTACCTTTGAAAAACAAGGTGGGTGAGTTAATATCTTTTTTTGGACCAACTTCTTTTGTCCAATAAAAGATATTACCTCACCCACCTTGTCTCCCTAATATCCTGGGACTGAGAGGACTACAACTACACTGCATCCAATGAGAGTACCTAGTTAATGAAGTGTAGGCTATACAATGCATGTTTTGATTTTATTTTACATGTAACCATCTGTTTCCAGTACTTCTACTTGCTATCACTCAAATCTCTATACTTTGTTAAATAAACTTCATCTTGTTTTCACCACAAATTTAGTGATCTGAGGTGAAACTGGTACGCTGGGGTGTTCTGTTCCTTTGAGAGCAGCAAATCTGTTAATACTGTGCAGTATGCTCAGGCCTGGAGATTGGAGAGTGACTGTCGCTAATGTGCAGAGAGAGAGTGGGGCCTGCATAGGCTTAAAGGATTTGGTGTGTGTATTACCAGAGGAGTTGGGGAGCTGACCCCCAGCAGGCACAGACAAGGCTTTCTCACATGAAGGGCAGTGGTAGCAAAGTGTCTCACACTCCTGGGAAGTGTCACACTCTGCCAAACATTTGAATTTTGAAAAAAATGATTTTTCTATTTTAAGTTCCTATTGTCATTAACTTATTTTCCTTTAAAACTACTTTTCAGCAGTTCAAGATTTCTCTTGTGATTATGAATTAGTTTGAGGTTTTTTTTGGAGGGTGAGGGCCAAAAAATGCATTTGGGGAGTTTTGTAACTATTTGCTGAAATTGGGTAGAATTCAGCTACTGTAATAGTTTTGGCTGAGGAAAAAAACTTGAATGAGTCAAAATGTTTCATTTTGATTTGAAACAGTGTTGTAATTTCTCAACTGGAACCAGGGCTTTTAAGGACCCTCCATGCCAGCCCTGTTACCCAGCACAAAGGGGCCAGAGTAGGATCTTATCCAACCAGTCCTCTCTTTTCATTCCGTTTCTCTGTTCCTCGGTCTGAAACACAAGCCTAGAGGAAGATCCAAGCAGGACTAGGAGAGTACTCTGTTTAACACATACTACCTTCTCTGCATGACTCCCTAGTCTGGCTGCACACTAAGTAGATTAGGGATTGCTGGCGATCAGTGTGATTCGGGGAGACAAATGTTATGGTGATGAGTAGTCTATGATTCTGCTATACCAGTGTCAAAGGGATGCAAACAGGAGGAAATTGGACAAGACGGAAAGGAGAAACCAAAAACAGGAGATAAAAAAATTCACTCAGTATAATTACTTATTGGAATGGCTGTAAAGAGAGATATAGTAAAATCTCATATTGCTTGGCATCTTTGAATCAAGATGTGCTCTAGGTCAACCATCAGTTTTCAAGCATGAGGAGGGAATTACAGGGTGAAATACCACAGACAGTGTTAAGCAGAAGATCAGACTAACACGATCATAGTGGTCCCGTCTGGCCTTAAAAAACGATGAACACATATATTCCTCTAGAACTGAACAGCTCTCCCTGGAACCTGCCCTGTAGTCTAAACTCCACTTGATGGATTTTTTTTGTGGGGAGGGGGCAGGTTCCATTACATTCTGTCATTCCAGAATCAGAACTGATAATCTACATCTTGGTACTCAAGGTATCAGTAGGAAAGATTGTGAATCCATCAGTGTAAAGGTAATAAGAACATCAGCCACTATGGTATGAAACCAGCAGTTCCTGTCTACTCTATACTTGAAGAGGTTCTCTGTTTTCTTTGAATTAGGTGTAAAATGTTTAGGTCACTCCACACTGAGACTCACATTCCTCCGTACTGGAGCCAAAGAAATCCATGGTCAAGTATACAGACAGTCAAAACCCCACCCAGATGCTGGCATAAAAACGTATACTCCCAATGTAATTTCTGATTAATTTTCTGTGCTGCAAATACACACGCTGCAAGCAAATTAAAGCCAGTTTCTTGGGTGAACACTAACTTTAACAGCATTATTCATACCCTGCATCAGAGAGGATCTTCACTCCCATAGAGGGAGAAGATACATTGCTCTTCAGTCATTCAGACATCCTGGAATCCATATGGATTTTTAGGTATCTGTATGAAGGGGAAGCCTCTCTCTGAACTACTCTCTGAAACTTCCTGTTAGCATAATTTTCGGCTGGGCCTATCCCTTGAGGTGCTAGAAAATGTGAAGCCAGGAAGCGTACAATGAATGAGTTGCATTAGCTTGTGTGGGAAAGTAGAGTGGAATTTCTGCAGGCTCGGAGATGGATGATGCCACACAGAATGCCCGTTCTGCGATTCTACTAAATTAAAACCAGGAGGAACTACTGGAAGCAATAAAAACTGCTGAAAGCTCTCATCAAAGCAAACAGAAGAACTGCTTTTCCTAGCCTTAGCAGTTTTATGCAAGCTCTGAAAGCAGCCAACTGCTGCACAGGAGAGAACCACAGATTTCTTTTCCTTTGCGTGTCTCATCAGCAAAGATGGAAGAAGCAAGTTGCAGAAAAAAGTGGGAATCAGATAAAACAGAGAAAAATAAAGAGAAGGAGAACAAGCTCTGTAACCTGGGACACGTGTCATGTAAGAAAAGCAATCTCCTTTAAGACAAGGAAAACAAAGAAGTGCATCTCTCTCCCCACATCCCAAAGTCTAGACTAAATATGAGAGAACCCAGGCCAGATTATGATACCCTTACTCACACTAACTAGCCTCTTATACCAGGAGTGGCTGCAAATTTTTGATTTTGCTGAAATATTTTGATTTTTCCATGGGGAAAACCCCTTAAAATATTTCGTTTTGAGACCAGTTTGACCTGAATTGATATAATTCAGTTTGTTGAACTGACTCAAAAGATATTGTTTCAAGTCAGTTCAGCATTAAATTATTTTCCCCTATGGTAGTGCATTGCCTTATGGAAGCTTTAGTTTGGATGCCTAATGCCTCCATTCCTTCCGACAGTCTCTCTCACCCTGCTATATCTCCTGTATTGCAATGCAGTTTCCCCTTTGACCAAATGGCCTGGTGTATCACGTGGATGGGAGATATAATCTGGACAGGGAACTCAGCCCACAGGCAAGAAAGGGGTATCAGGCACCTGAATCACAACTCCCATGAGAAATTTCCAGATTGAATTTTTTTGCAGCATTTTGTTTTGTGAAAGTTTTGATATTTCGACTTTTTGTCCCAACATGAGAAACCTGATTTATTTTCTGATGAAACTACAGATTTGGCTGATAAAGGTAACTGTGTAGATGTAATATGCTTAGACTTTTGTAAGACATTTGACTTAGTACCACACAACATTCTAATTAAAAAGTTAGCACTATTCAGTAGTAGTAAAGCACGCGTTAAATGGATTAAGAACTGAATAACTGGTGAGGGTGATTAACCATTGGCATTAACTACCCAAGGAAGTGGTGGATTCTCCATTTCTTGAGGTCTTCAAAACAAGATTGGATGCCTTGCTGGAAGATACATTTAGTCAAACAAGTTATTGAGTTCAAATATAAGAGTAACTGGGTGCAATTCCATGGCCTCTGATATATACGAGGGCAGACTACATGATCTAATAGTCCCTTCTGGTCTAAAAAAAAAAAAAAGAAAAATCTATGAACATCTTGTTTCCTTTTTGACCACAGCTACACATTGATCAAAGGTCTTGATTGAGCCCCTTCACTGAGGCCACAATGGCACCCAGGTCCCTTTCTTATTAATGTAGAAATCTGTAAAGTGTTTCCCTCCAATGTGCATTACTTTCCATTTACTGATCTTGAGTTTCATAGACCATCACATTATCCATTCACTTAACTTGTTTAGGTATCTCTGAAGTTCTTCACCACCCTCTCTGGTCCTGAGTAACCTATATAAAAGTTTGTGTCATCCGCAAATGCTGCTGCCTCAAAATTCACCCAGGGCATTCTCCAGATCATTAATAATCAGGTTAGACACAGGACCTGGAGAGGCAGCTGGGGAGCCCCACTAGCTTTTTGTCATGATTAAAATTGATAATTTAATCTTCCTTTTGCTCTCGGTCTCCAATCCAGTTTTTGATCTAGGACAGTGCTTTACCTCTTACCCCATGTCTCTCCGCTTCTTCAGTATCCCCTCCCAAAACCTTATTTGTTTTACATGCCAACAATCTAATTCCATTTTGATTAAGGTGGTGCTCATCCCCCCATAGAAGCTCCCCATCCCCAGAATGTTCCCCAGTGCCTAAAACCCAACCTCCTCATTGTTGCACCATTTTCTCAACTATATGTTGAGACCTTGAAGTTCTCACTGCCTAGCTGGACCTGCATATGCAAATGGAAGCATTTTAGAGAAAGCCATCACTGAGGCCCTCCCCCTAGTAGTCTAAATTTAGTTTCCAGACCTTGTATTCTCCATCTTAGTACTTACTGGTACCACCATGTACCATGACCACAGGCTCCTCCTTAGCTCTCATCCCTAATCCACCTAGGAGCTTTGTAATGTCCACCACCTTGACACCTAGCAGACAAATCACCAAGCTGCTTTCATTGTCACCACATACTGTACCATCTGTATGCCTGATGATTGAATGCCCTCTCAGCACAGCCTGTCTTAGTCTCCACTTTAATCCCATCTCCTGTATGAGAAATGCATCTCCTTTATCTCAGTAGTAAGAATGTGTAGTCTAGGAGCGTGTATGTATTCGTCCATTCGTCTTTGGTACCCTCCTTTGTGAGACGATCAGGGAAGCCAGTTCTATTCCATAATAGGCCTATAAACCATCTATATAAATAAATAATAAAACCTAGCTCTTATACAAACCTTTTCATCCATAGATCTCAAAGCACTTTAAAAATGAGGTAGGTATTATTATCCCCATTTTACAGATGGGGAAACTAAGGCATGGAAAGGTGAGGTGACTTGCTCCAGGTCACCAGCAGGCCAATAGTAGAGCCAGGATGAGAACCCAGGTTTCTTTGGGCCCAGGCCTGTGCTTTATCCACTAGGCTACACTAAACAGTTCCATCTTTCCCTTGTTTGTCAAGGTCAGCAACTCTGACCTCAAGATGCAGTACTTGGGTTCTGAGACCCATGAGCTACTCACACTTACTTAAGAGGTAACCCAGTTGTAAAGTCAATGTAAATCCTGCAGGAGCTCTAACACAGCTGAAAGTACCACTACGAGTGCATATTCTTAAAACTTACTATATATATATATATTGTGTTTTGAAAGTATTAATAATGCCTTATATTTACATAGCACCTGTCATCCAGAAGGACTTTACAGTTTCAACCCCATGGGGTGGGGGTGTGTGAGCATGCGCACATTGCCAAAAAATCCATTACTAGCTCTGAAATAGCTAGCAAAAACTGTCCTATCTCATTCACCACAGAGTTATATTTCACATGAGCAAATAAGTAACTGAAACAAAGACCTTTTTAAAAGAGAACAACAAAAGTATTTAGCACAGGGGTGGGCAAACTACGGCCTGCGGGCCACATGTGGCCCACTGACAGTTTTCATCCAGTCTGCGAGCTCAGGCCGGCGTGCCGTGGGTCCCCGCGTTCCTGGGCCGACCCGCCCCGCCCCCCCTGGCCAGGTCGAGTGTGGGAAGCTACGGGGCCCCGCCCTCCCTGGCCGGGCCCAGTGCAGCATGCTGCTGAGCCCCGCTCTCCTTGGCTGGGGGCCGGGCACAGCACAGGAAGCCGCGGCGCCCCGCCCTCCTTTGCCGGGCTCAGCGCCGCGAGCCGCTGGGCCCCGTGCTCCCTGGCCAGAGGCCAGGTCGAGGAGCGCCCAGCTGAGTAAGGTAAGCAGGGGTGGGGGGTTAGGTGGTGGGGTCCCGGGTGGTGGTGGTCAGGGTGGGGAATCTCGGGAGGGAGCAGTCAGGGAACAAACAACAGGGGGGCTTACATAGGGGGTGGGGTTCTGGGGCAGCAGTTAGAGTGGGGAGGGTCTCCGGAGTGGGCGATCAGGTCAAGGAGCGAGGGGGGAGGGGGTTGGATGGTTCAGGGGTTTTGAGAGGGGCAGTCAGGGGGCGGGAAGTGGGTGAGGGTTGGATAAGGGGCAGGGGCAGGCAGTTTGGGGAGGCACAGCCTTCCCTACCCAGCCCTTCACACAATTTTTAACCCCAATGTGGCTCTCAGGCCAAAAAGTTTGCCCATCCCTGATTTAGCAACTAATAACTGTACCATTTCTACATGCTGTCACTTTATACACCTAGTAAATCTATCTTTCTATCTCCGCCCCACAATTGCTGAAGCCCACATCTGCAGTATTCTCCTCAAAGAGGCCTCAGATCTCTTATCCTTTCATCTCCTGCTGAAATGCAGCCACATGCCAGCTTATAGATGGAATGGTTGGGATTCAGAGCTCCCGGGACCAGTAACTGAACCTCCCAGGGTCTCCATCTCCCCCTCTGCAAAATGGAGATCCCAGTGCTGAAAAGATTAAAAGTGCCACATTACATGTTCATTATCATCCCATGATGTTTCATGGCAGCCATTGGCTGCCAACTATAATTAATAGCTATCCCCTTTGAAGAGGAAGTTACTAACAGTTTTATTAAATGAAGCTACCGGCACATTTTTAGAGAAACAAGAATGGGTTTGTTGACCTTGCAAGAATGTAGTCTACTGTGAGGTTATCAATACTGCTTGTAGTATAGGTACCTATGTAAGTTACGGTTCTTTTTGTGCATTCTTACATTTCTATGAGTCTTAGCCTCAAGGTCATCAGAAGGCAACTGTCATTTGGCACAGACTGTCAGAGGAGACATGCAGGGCCTGGTTTTCCACTGTCCTGCATGTTGGGTCATCGTTTACACCTCTTCACAGTTGGCACAAGTGCTGTTATTTTGAGCTAGTAGTATTTTACACTCACTTTGCACACATGTAAATGATGGCACAGGGTACAGGATAGCAGAGAGTTATGAAAGAGCAAACGGAAATGGCCTAACGACCTTGCTTCTGTTCTTTGTTTTGTTGTTCGCTTACACTAAAATGGCTACTGGAAGAACCCGGTTATTCTGACATAAGCAGTGTCAGGAATGAGATATATTCTGACATCTGGTGGCGAACTATGGGAATTGCAGTGAGTTTTGAAAATAACTTTGGGGCTGATCCATTTGCATAGACACACCCACTGCGCCTAGCCTGAGCCCACAGCAACCCACATGGCCACTTCGGCTGATGTGGGAGCCCCAGTTTCTATGTTATTGGGGCAGGAAATATAAAGTGATGTTACCCTGATTTGGTGAATGAAGGACTATGGACACGTACTTGGCCCTTGTTATGATGGAGGGACTCGCCATCATCTAGGTAGCACTCACTGGGCAAGGGCCATGCGTTTCAGAACACTCTGAGATTGAGAGAGGTCATGGGCAGGTCCCTATACCTTTTGGTGAGGGACTTGTCTAAGGCTCCCCCCACCCCCTGGCCTATTGCACTGTGCCTCTCTCCACTGTGAAATGTTAGAGCTAATTTTGATTCCCTTAGGAGTCTTGGTTCAGCCTGCTAAGCTGAATTTACTTTGAGTCTGCTGCTGTACCCTGTGCCAAGGTGCTGACCCTACTTCCCCCCCCCCCCAAGAGCTGACATCCCTTAAGAGCTGAAACCAGTGAGCACTGTGTTAAGTGGGGGCGGGCCTAAAGGCATGTTGGTGGCACCAAGCAATTTGGGCAGCTAGCAGAGCAAAGCAGCGGACTCAGCCGAGCGGTTCCTGGGTGCAGTTTGTGCGACTGGCAGCGGACTCAGCCGAGCGGTTCCTGGGTGCAGTTTGTGTGGCTGGCTGAGTGGCTGGCACAGCAGAGCAGTCCGTGTGTCGACTAGCAGAGCTGTTTGTGCTGCTGACGGAGTGACTGGCACCGCAGAGCTGTCCGTGTGTCGGCTAGCAGGACGGCTAGCGGAGTGACTGGCACCGCAGAG
>ML677371.1:17923618-17946704 GCA_007922305.1 Dermatemys mawii | reverse complement strand
TCGGCTAGCAGGACGGCTAGCGGAGTGACTGGCACCGCAGAGCTGTCCGTGTGTCAGCTAGCAGGACGGCTAGCGGAGTGACTGGCACCGCAGAGCTGTCCGTGTGTTGGCTAGCAGGACGGCTAGTGGAGTGACTGGCGCTGCAGAGCAGTTAGAGTGTTGGCGAGCAGAGCAGAGCGGATTGCGGTGAGGGCTGCAGCGGAACCCCACAGAGAGGCGGCGCAGTCGGCCTCGGACCACATAAGGTGCCCCGTGCCCTACCTTCCATTTCCACCCAGGCTGGGAGGTAAGACTCTGCCAATTGACTTTTGAGCTCTGCACTGACCCAGAACAGAGACTCTTGGGCTGCTGGACTTTGGGACTATTGAGTGACTTTTTGGAGTTGTGGAACTCAAGAGCCAAAGGGAAGGCCACGGCCTGTTTGCTGGGAGGGGGGCTTCTGGTTCATGGTTTGGTTTATTAACCTTGTTTGTGGTGTTTCCCAATATAATGCCACATTGTTTCTCCCTGTTATTAAAAGGCTTTGGTACACTCAGACTCAGTACTTGCGAGAGGGGAAGTATTGTCTCTTACAGACGCCCAGAGGGGTGGTATATGGTTTGTCCCAGGTCACTGGGTGGGGGCTTGAGCCGGTTTTTGTATTGTGCTATTGGAATGGAACCCCTGGATACTGAACCCGGCCCTTGTTGCTGCCAACTCTGATGGGCAGAAGGGTTACACTTTTATATGAAAAATATAGCACTACTTCTTTCCTTCCTTCCAAACAAGACAGACTAAGGGCTGGTCTTCACTAGGGTGGGGGATCGACTGCAGATATGCAACTTCAGCTACGTGAATCACGCAAACTTCAGGTATGTGAATCACGTACCTGTCGTTTCCGTATCTGCAGCCAACTTACCTCCCGTCCTCACAGTGGCGGCGGTCGGCGGCACGCTCCCCTGTTGACTCCGGCTTACTCCTCGGCGAGAGCTGGAGTTCCAGAGTCGACGGGGGCAGCACTGGCGATCGATTTATCGCGTCCTGACAAGACATGATAAATCGATCACCATAAGATCGATCTTTCCCTGCGGTAGTGAAGACGAGCCCTAAGAGGTCAGACTAGAAACTAGATGATCACAATGGTCCCTTCTTGCCTTGGAATCTATGAAAAATATTGGCTCATATGATTTCAGCATTTCTGCTTCTTGTCTGGTCTGGAACCTTGACTTTTGGAAGGGAATAAAAATAATGGAAAAAGTAAAATGAACATTTCTGTCTTTTTAGATTCAAACTCAAAGATTCAAATTTCAGATTCAAATTCTGTTCTGAAAGTAAAGATCCTTACTTTTCCCCAAACCGGGTCACCCATCTACAGAGACCCAATCCTGCAGCATTTACTCACTTCCATTGGGCTCAAAATTCAACATGGATTGTGCGTCATAGCCCTGGAGCAGCTACTGATTTTATAGCAGCTATATCCCTCTGAAGGCAAAAGCATTCTTTTTGTCAGCATGACTTTCATCTACTTTGATGCAGCTGCTGACTGAGCTTTGATGCACTTGGAGCTGCGGGAGGAGATTCCCAATGTAACAGGTTGGGACTCACCACCTGGCGCCTCCTGACGGATAGTCCAGGAATTAGCTCAGTTCCACAGCGGAGCACCCTCCTCTGGTGGTGTCCCGTCCGTCTCTCGCTCTCGGTTGTCGCGTGGACCTGCATGGCTCCTTGTGGGCGGCGTCCTTTCCCGGGCCCTGCCCCCCGGCGGACCCCCCAGGCCCGGCCCCCCCCCTTTTGGGGGCGGGGGGGGGGGGTTGTTTCAGCAGCCCTTCCGGCCTCTGGCTGCCGCGGCCGACCACACCCCATGTTGAACCCCTTCTGGCAGGGGTCAGGAGCAGTCTACTAAGGCCACCTCAGCAGCCGGGTGCTCTATGAGGGGGAAGGGGGGGACCCAGGCCTGCCCTCTTCTCTGGGTCCCAGCCCAAGGAACCCTTTGGCGGCAGCTGTCCTGCCCTTCTTCTCTCCCCTAGCACTTTCCGCTCTCCCTGGGCCACTTCCCCAGTGGTCCTCTGCACCTTATGGCCTTTTCCTCAGGGCCTGCAGCCCGGCAGGCACCCAGGCTAGAGCTCTCTTCTGCTCCCCTGGGCCTGCCCAGCACTGCGCTGTCTTTGGCGCTGTGGCTCCTCTCCCAGGAGCTGGACCTCCCCCCTTGAAGGTCCAGGAGAGACTGACTGCCTCCCTCCAGGGCAGCCTTCTTATACTGCCTAGCCTGTCTCTCATTGGCTGGCTATAAGCTTGGCCCCGATTGGCCCACAGTAGCCCTTTTCTCATTGGTTGGCTGCCCGCGCAGCCACTCTGGCCTACTCTTGTCTACTCCGGCATGGGAGTGGCGCAGCTGCCCCACTACACCCAGGTTGCACATACATACTTGCATGAGTGAGCTAAAAATAACAGTGTAGCTGGGGTAGCATAGGCAGTGGTAGCAGCTCAGGCTAGCTGTGCCGAGTACAATTCATCCTGAACCTCCCTCTATTCAGAGAGGCCCATGCTACCCCAGCTACACTGCTATTTTTAGTGCATGAACTAGGGTAACCATATTTCCCAAAGGGAAAATGGGACATTGCATGGGGCTAGCCCGAGCACCCTGTCCTCTCCCATGCAGGGCTGGCCCAAGCCACTTGCCAGAGGCCTGCCCCCACTCCCTGCATGGGGCGGCTGTTGCTGCTCACCTGAGCCCTGCCTGCCCCCCAATCGAGCTGTGCCCCTCCCCCCTGCACAGGCTGGCATAAGCTTTTGTGGGCTAAAACCCACTTCATCAGATGCATAGAGTGAAAAATACAGTAAACAGAATATATATTATAACACATTAAAAGATGGGAGTTGCCTTACCAAGTGGGAGATAAGTACTGAGCCAGTTCAGTTAAGGTGAAAGTGGCCTATTCTCAACATGTGACATGAAGGGGTGAATACCAAGGGAGAGAAAATTATTTTTGAAGTGCTAACAAGGCCAATGCAATCAAGGTGGCCCATTTCCAACAACTGGCAACAAACCCCGTTGCCAACTCTGTCCGCATATCTATTCAAGGGACATCATCATAGGACCTAACCACATCAGCCACACCATCAGGGGCTCATGATGCCATCATGTGCCAGCAATGCCCCTCTGCTATGTACATTGGCCAAACCAAACAGTCTCTATGCCAACAAATAAATGGACACAAATCAGACATCAAGAATTGTAACATTCAAAAACCAGTAGGAGAACACTTCAACCTCCCTGAACATTTTATAACAGACTTAAAAGTGGCAATTCTTCTACAAAAAAACCTTCAAAAACAAACTCCAATGAGAAACTGCAGAACTTGAATTAATTTGCAAACTGGACACCCTCAAATTAGGCCTGAATGAAGACTGAGAGTGGATGAGTCACTACAAAAAGTAATTTTTCCTCTGCTGATAGTCGCATCTTCTTGTCAACTGTTGGAAATAGGCCACCTTGATTGCATTGGCCTCATTAGCACTGATCCCCCTCTTGGTAAGGCAACTCCCATCTTTTCATGTGCTATATAATATATATTTTGCTTACTGTATTTTTTACTCCATGCATCTGATGAAGTGGGTTTTAGCCCAAGAAAACTTATGCCCAAATAAATGTGTTAGTCTCTAAGGTGCCACAAGTACGCCTTGTTTTTATGTGAGCTAGGAATCACATCCTTAGTTCCAAATGTAGGCAGAGCCTTAAACAGAGATTTGATGTAAGAAATCAGTTCAAAAGAAATAGATGGTGTGACGGAGTCAGACCAGAAGGGTATAGGAGAGTGCTGGAAGGCAGGTATATCAGCCTCAGGATGTGGAGGTCCCTGTTCCCTGGACAGCCAAACAAAGGCTACTCCAGGCCAATCAGGAAGCTCCTAGAAAGGAGTAGAAACAGCTAGCCTGATTGGGACACCTGAAGCCAATCAGGGACTGGCTGAAACCAGATAAAAACCTCCCAGTTAGTCAGGTGGGCTGTGGGCGTCAGGAGCTGTGGAAGGAAGTTATGCTGTTGGTGAGACTGAGTGTTGGACAACATATCATACTCAAGGAAGGAGGCCCTGAGGTAAGGGTGAAGTGGAGTTTGAAGAAGTGGGGACAACTGTGGGGAAGTAGCCCAGGGAATTGTATTGTGTTTTGTGGATAAAAAGTCAGCCATCTTAGCTGACACTATTAGGGTCCCTGGGCTGGAGTCCTGAGTAGAGGGCGGGCCCAGGCTCCCCGCTTTCTGTCTCCCCTAATTACTTACTGAGAAAGGGAGGTCACTCTGGGGCCTGGATGAGTTTCTGAGGCCCCTATATCTGCCAGGAAGCACAGGACCCACAAATACAGACTCGGAACTTTGTCACAATGGGTACCAAATTCATGCTTGATGTAAACTAGCTGAATGAATCTATCTTTGGGAAATCACATGGTAGAGACATTAACTGATACCAATAGAGGAAATTAACCAAGAAAGGAAGAGATCTGGCAGGATATTGGCAAAGCTAACTAGTCATTTCTTCTTGTGCAGAAAGGGATAGATTATGACAGGTTAAAGTGAAAAGAACTGATTTGTTCGTGTCTATTCTGCACTAAAGATGCATAACCCTTCAAGACTTTGAAACATGAATTGCACTGGATTTCATGCTGCTTTAACTGTAACACCCAGGACAAATACTGACAACTTAAAAAGTTTTGAATCCAAGAGGGCTAAGTTAGAGTCTGTCATCCCCCATTGGGCTCTCAAAGATCAAGGTTTTGTCCAAAAGATAAAAGGCCTGATTCTGCAACCAATACTTCACAAAGGTAGTTCTAGCGAAGTCAATAAGCCTGTTCACATGAATAAGGATTGCAGGGGTGGGCTGAAACAACTTTTCCGAAAGGCCAGTCAACAGCTTTACCAGGCACATAAGTTAATCTATTTGCTGTCTGAATGCACGCTCATATATAACCCTTCAAAAGTGACAACTGAAACAGTTGAAACTCTTCTGAAATTTCCAAGGGCACAGGAAGGAGTTCATTCAGAGTTTGTCTGAATTATTCCACATAGCTTGTCTGAATTATGTGCAAATTCAAACAAAGCTTTAGACCGGTAGCATAGGCTCTAGAATCAGCACCTGTGAAACTGTGGTTAGATATTTGTGGTCAGATCTGGCTAATACGGAAGCAGTGAAACTTGAGTCACAAAGTCTATTCTTTGAGGAGTTCATTTTTAATGAAAGATCTCTGTGTTTTAACTAGATTTTCACTTGTGTGGTAGTTTTGGTTTTGGACATCATCTGTTCCTTTACTTGGACTGACACCGATTTAAACTGTGGAAGGATCACAGCTTGATCTATGAAAAAGTTTCTGTGGATGAGAAAATGAAGGAATTCCAATTTCATAGCAGAATGACTCTGGGGGTCAGTTCAGTAAATTGTGCCAGTGCCTACGAGAACTGATGTCAGCTTTCCATTGTCCTCCCTTTGGGCCTTTCTGGTTATTCTGAAAATTCCTGATTGGATAGTGGCCCCAGCATGGCCCTGGTTTTTATTTTGTTCAAAAAGAGCAAGAAAGTCTGGTGACTAAACAGCTTTTCACTTAAGCAAAAACAGAAGCTGTAATTGATGCACATGATACTTGGAGTTCAAAGGTGAAAATAAGTGTCCATGCTGCTTCACAGTTTCTCTCTGCATCTTACCCATGTGATCAGCAGCATTCCTAGTCAGAAGAGATGGGCGAGGAAGGAATGAAAGGCATGAGCAAATTCTCTAAAAGAAATAAAACTGGAGATACAATAGACATCAGCCAAATTCTACTCTCAAATGTGACACAGAACTCCTATAGATTTTACTAGAACACACACTTCCCCGGGCAGAATCTGGCCATTGTAATTATGCAAGTGTGAAAACTGCTTATTTTAAACTGTACCTTTCCATTTTATTATTTTAATAGAAAAAATATCAGAAGCTGTCCTACGTCACTAGATAAAATATATTTCTTATATTACTGCAGTACCCATGGTGTGATTATATACAGACAGATTCTTGCACTGTTACTCACATTGTGCAGCACTTTATTCCACATGCCAGGCCCACAGAAATAAGAGTGAAACCAGGCATAGGTGCTACCTCTGTGCATGCTCCAGTGCTGGAGCACCCACAGAAAATAAATAGTGGGAGCTCACCACCCACCGGCAGGCCCCACAAATCAGCTCCTCCTCCTCCCCCCAGCGCCTCCCGCTTGCCGAGGATCAGCTGTTCAGCAGTGTACAGGAGGTGCTGGGGAGGCAGGAGCAGAATAGGGAGGAGTGTGGGTGGGGGAAGGGGCAGAATGGGAGTGGGAAGGGGCAACGTGGGAAGAGGCAGGATGGAGGCAGGAAGATGCAGGATATGGGTAGGGGCCTTTGGGGATGGGGTGGAGTAGGGGCAGGGCCTGAGGCTGAGCGGGAGGCACCTCCAGCAAATCAGAAACTCGGCACCTCTGAAACCAGGGATTCAGATACTAAGTAAATGAAAGATGATAAAAAAACCTAAAGAGCATGGCAGAATCTGGCCTGTCGGAAGGCACAGTTGCTGCTGCAGAGAACTTTTTTTTTTTTTAACTCAGTCAGGGGATGTGGTAGTGGATTTATCACTAAGTCAGAGGCCATTAATAGCATCCTTTCATCCAAAGCATCATAAAGATTTTGTCAATAGCAACCAACCCTTTGGTACTGCTGCATGCTATATTGGCACAATGGTCTTCTCCACTGGACTTTATTTTTTAAAAAAGGTTTAAAATAATGAAAAAAGACAATATTAAAGAGGAAACCTGTAATTTCTTCTTTAACATTTTTTATTCTAAGAAAATCACTTACAAGTCAGAAACGAAATGACCTTTAAGCGCCATAAATCAATATGACAGGCGATTCAATCAACCACATGCCTTCTCTGATTTAAACAGCTGCTAACTCACAGAGCAAGCCGAGTTCAGGTCCCAGTGGCTCTGCAAATGGGGAAGAA
This sequence comes from Dermatemys mawii, assembly GCA_007922305.1. Classification (NCBI taxonomy): domain Eukaryota; kingdom Metazoa; phylum Chordata; order Testudines; family Dermatemydidae; genus Dermatemys; species Dermatemys mawii. The sequence continues at coordinate 17,939,730 of ML677371.1, read as the reverse complement.
AGCAGCAGGTTTGCACTTTTGAAACCACTGAAGCCTGGCTGAGGAAATCACTGACACAAGTGAAATAAAAGGTACTGAATATTTAATTGACATGAGCTACTGGTACTGCACACCTTCCCGTTCCATTTTCTCTCCCCTACATATACTGTCAAAGGTGCCATAGAAAAATCTACTCTCCGAGGATGGAGTTATGTTCCTATTGTGAGGTCTGAATCAAGCCTGGTTTGAAATTTCAATGCACTTTACAGGCATGTGCTTAATGAACTTTACAGCAAGAACTATAATTTTTGTAGCAGTCGTATAACTATTAGCGCCAATATGGAGGAAGTAGAGTTGTATAGACTCAGGGTGCCAAGTTCTGACATACACCTATGATTCCCCTTGCACTGGCGTTACACCAGGGCAATTCAACTGGCTTCAGAGATGTCACTTCTGATGTAGACTGGGGTAAGTAAAAGAAGAATCAGGCTCATAGAGTTCAATGGAGTTTCACAGAATTTGTCACAGAATCTACAGGGCATGAACACTGATTTATTTGGATTCAGTTCACACAGTCCATATTTTTTCCACTCCATCTACGTATTTGTATATGCTATATCAAATACTGCAGATTCAATAGCTTAGAATAGCTTATTTTCTCAACTCTAGGAAGCAAGCCACAGAAAGAATCACAAATAACTGATCAGAGCAAAAGATTCATAGCCTTCTTTACAAAAGCTCTAAAAGTCAATCTTTCAGTGTCACCTGCTAATGATGAAGTCTGCTTAGAAATATTGTTTAACCAGCCTTCAGGATCAGTGAGTTTGATGTTTAGCAATTACTTAGAATCAGGCGTTCAAGTCTCTGTTCTGTTTTATTAATGAAGGAAACATATTGTACAGATTAATTCACCGAAAGAAGAGAACAAAGGTGAAAAAACAACAGAAGATGGTCTCTGTTGGTCTTCACTCCATTCAATTAATAGATGCTCACCTCTTGCTTAGAAATGCACACAGGGGAAAAGTTAAAGCAAAACCTCTGAAAGATCTATGGAGATGGCACAGTCCATCCCTTGTATGCTGTACCAGTGGGGGTGTGAAGTAGGCAGATTCTCAGAAACAAGGTGTGACAAAGCTCCAAGTCTGTACTTGTGGGTCCTGCACTTCCTGGCAGATTTAGGGGCCTCAGAAACTCATCTAGGCCCCAGAGTGACCTCCCTTTCTCAGTATAATTGGCAAGAGTCACCACCTAGTGAGTTGCCTTCATCACAGGCCAGTATGGAAGATGGAAAAAAGGGGGGAGCCTGGGCCCGCCCTCTACTCCGGACTCCAGCCCAGGGACCCTAATAGTATCAGCTAAGATGGCTGACCTTTTAGGCACAAAACACAATACAATTCCCTGGGCTACTTCCCCACAGCAGTCCCTGCTTCTTCAAACTCCACTTCACCCTTACCTCAGGGCTTCCTTCCTTCAGTATGATATATTGTCCTACACTCAGTCTCACCAACAGCATAACTTCCTTCCACAGCTCCTGACACCCACAGCCCACCTGACTAACTGGGAGGTTTTTATCTGGTTTCAGCCAGTCCCTGATTGGCTTCAGGTGTCCCAATCAGGCTAGCTGTTTCTACTCTTTTCTAGAAGGTTCTTAATTGGCCCCAGGTGTCTTGATTGGCCTGGAGTAGCCTTTGTTTGGCTATCCAGGGAACAAGGACCTGCACATCCTGAGACTAATATACCTGCCTTCCAGCACTCTCCTATATCCTTCTGGTCTGACTCCGTCACAAAGGACAACAACGTCCCAGCTCCATGGAACTCAGCCAGATGCCCAGATACCATCTCCTCCTTTGACGCCCTCCAGCATCAACATGGACCATGCTACCACTGTTTGGCTGACCCATTACTAGGCTATCTTATTGCCCTATATTATGTGGTGTGAGTTTAGGTATTCACTTTTTGCAACTTTAACTACACAAAGTATGCAGCTTATTGCAATCCCATATCCTCTTTTTCCAAAACTTATTTTGGCCACACAGATCTGTTGCAGATAAGAGGTAAGTGGTTCATCAGAAAACAAGGCTATTCTTTCCCATTTGAATGGCTTTGCCCTCCTTCATACTGTTCCATCACTACTTTTCTTCATGGGTCTGCTCCCATCCATACTGTTTAGGTCTTAGATCCTTCAGACGCATATTTTTGTTGTCTCCAGATTCAAATGAACCCATCACACTTTTTTAGTGAACCGGTTGAGAGCAAGAAGAAAACAAAGCCACAAAAATGAAGTGAATTCATAAAGCAGATTCTTATTCACAAGCTATAGTACATGCAGCCTCACTTCATTGTTGGATTCCACATATAATTCGAGCTGCAATGGCTATTGTCAAACATATCTTTTAAACTCTGCCTCACAGAATGTTCCAAAATCTTAGCAGTACAACACCACCACATTTCTTAAAGCTCCTTGCATTCATCGTCATTATGCCCTCCACCCCTCTCAGGGTATGGGCCGCCAACAGTCCTGCCAGAGGATTCTGACCTGGGCCATTCTTTCAAGTTGACTCCAGTTGTATCCCATCTTTGTGCTGTCTGCCTCAAGGTCACGTTGCCAGGTGTTTCTTGGACAGCCTTTCTTCTGCTTGCCTTGGGGGTTCCACCACACCCTATGGAAATCACCAACTAACATGACCAGACAGGCTCTGAGGTGGAACCCCCACAGCTCCTTGCACCACAGGTCATCTCTTGCTCACAACAACAGGAGATTCAAGAGCAAAACATGGAAGTCAAGAGCAGCCCCATTGTTAGGACTGCAGAATTTTGCCTGAAGTGTGTGTCTAGATAAGAGAACTATGAAGCTCAGGAGTTCTGGTACCCACAGATCAAACAAAAGGCCATTCCTAGGGGATACGCCACACAAGTTTTAGTTATTTATTATAAGTCACACTAATCTTATTTGAAGCATTCACTGCCCTTCTTGAGAAAAAAAAAATGGAAAATATTTAAGAGCATGGGCTCTATCTTCCAATTGGAAGACTCACTTCCTTACCAACCACAATCCCCCGACATAAAATGAGTTTAAACCTTGGAGAAACAGAGTATTGCTGACTGGATCTTGGTGAACAAAACGATTTATGCTGCATTTGCACTTAGTATACCTGAAGCCTTGTCAATAAATAATTCTTGATACATTACTCCATTTTAGTAGTTGGAAGAAAGACGATAGAGCTAAATCCTCAGCTGTAATACATCTGTGTGTCGTATTGATCTCCGTGAGGCTACACAGACTTACACCAGACATGGACATAGCCCTATATTTTTCCTAGCTGCTTAATTTATTTTCTTTTTAAACAAAAGAATGGAATATTTTGGGGAATGGTTTATTATGAATGGATTAAAGGAAAAATGTGAGTTGGTAGTATGTTCCAACACTACAGCTCCTTCAAAAGTGCAAGTTCCTCAGGCAGAAGCCACAGTGAAATATTTTCAATCCATTACTTCATCTGCTCAAGAATTCCTAATAAAAAAAAAATGCATCAGCAGTCCAAAACTCAATCATTTATCCTGTATTGCTTCATTTCTCGGAATCTGCTTGAAATCTCTCTAAAAATATATATCAGGAGGTAGGAAATTAACAGCTGAAAAAGTAACTGCTTGGAAACAGAAGCTTTTCGTCATTCATAGTCATTATTAGTGTCCCTGGGACGAGAAAGGGTTTGTTTTTGCCACAAGTTCCATGAAATATTAAATGCAAAACCCCCACGTAGAATTACATGTATGATGAAATATCTAGGGCTAGGCCGTGCTTTGAGGCACAACCCTGAGTCAAGGGTGATGCATAGACAGACAATCCAGAGGGAGCCACTTGTGTCTCAGAGATTCCTGTTATCTATGGTATTTATATGGCCTCCACTACTTTAACATCCTAGAACCTCAATTTGTAATGTATTTATCTTTACAACTCTCCCTTGAGGTAGAAACGTCCTGTTGAAAATGGGCAAATTATTTAGTCTCCTGTGCATTAGCTCCCAAGGCCAGACAGGTGGTACAAGGAACTGAACTCTCAGGGTAGGGCCCTAACCGCTGGACCATCCTTCCTCTTAAAACCTCTTGGGGAGTTCCTATTGCATTGAGCAGGGGAGTTATCTGTGAAACCTTATGTAGAATAGCATACTCCCCTCCTCACAATGTGATCAGCTAACTCTCCTAGCTGTCAATTGAAGGTGGTATGGGTAGATCCCCTGCTCCATCGATAAAATTGAGAGATTATTCTCAATTCAGTCATTCAGTACATTTTCCCATTCTTTAAAAACTTATCTCTCTCTCAATTTACAGAACCTTATAGCCATGTTAGGGCTCAGCTGGGTCATGATCATTTTAGTACAGTTTGTAAAGCTTTGTCTGTTTTCCCAACTCTCTTCAAATTCTCCAAAATTCACCTGGGAGATTAAATTTTCCCTGCTTAGTCTCTACCCAGAGCTGAATACTCTATTTGTGACAACTTTGAGCAACAGCCCACTAGATTTCAGTGGGGATGGGAAAAAAAAGTACAGTCACCTTCCAAATTGAAAAGATTCTAGATATCGTTTCAGCAAAAACAGCTGATACTTTAAATTTGTCACAGGACTGGTCCTCCCTGATTCCCTTGTTCCCCCGCCCCTTCAATCTGGCAAGGACAGTAAAGTATTTAAACAAGTTCTGACCATTTCATTATTACAAACAGAACTATGTTCAGTAGATAATCACAGTCTAGAGTTTTACACTTACAGGCAGCTGTTCTATGCATATATGTACAGCTTGGGAAGTATGTACCTTTATAAGAAGGTTGAGAAGTTTTACCTGACCGCTACTACTAAACCACAAGCATTCCACCCCCAGGCCAATCCACAGAAGCCCCTATATTTACCCTACATTTTAAGCATTTATTCTGCCTAATTTCTTAAATTGCTCCACCTTAAGGATTTAAAGAAGCTCAAAAGTTTAAAGACTTATGGTAGTTGAAAAATTCATGCAGTTTACATTTTCCCCCAGTTTATTCCCCTCTCCCCGCAACTTTTGTCTTTTAAAGAACTTGGGAAATGAGATGCAAAACAACATTAATGCACTAATAAGATGGTACCTTAAAACAAAACCAAAAAGTCAGGAATGGAAAGACTTCATGGGTTACATTTGGACGTCTTGTGAGTAAATGCAGCTCCTTATTTCAGGATATTTCAATAGTAATTGACTTTAGTGATTGCATCTGAGCGCTCCACACCTTTCAAAGTCGCAACACTTATTTAGGTGCCTAAATCAGGATTTAGGAGCCTAAAATTAGGTTGAAGATCTTTGCCTATATATTCACAAGCTTGTAGGACATTAACTAGCTAATCCTCCTAACATCCGTATGAAGGGGGTGGATACGTGTAAATTAGCCCCATTTTATAGATAGGGAAACTAAAGATAGACCTCCACTCCCCCGCACCCACCACATAGTAAGTTCTTGGCAGAACCAGGGTTAGAACTCAGTGTGACGCTGTTTAGAAAGCAAATGACCCTATATATCGCTGTTACTACCACCGATATACAATTTCATAAATCTTAGGCAAAGTATGCCTTGTAAGGTATCACTGGATAAGTGGTGATCTGTTGAACAATGTTATCCTATTTATGTTGTATTATCATTGTGGATGAAGTTATGAATCTTTGCTATACGTTTGTATCTCAAACATGTTGTGTTCCTAGGTAACACCCACAAGACAGATTTACATCCAGACTGGCCTACCACAGTTGATGGGCCGTTAAGGAGAATCAGCTCTTCCAGTGGGCCCCTTCCAAGGATGCCTCAGAAAGCATGTAGACAATGGATGCCTCATAACTCAGCAAGGCACATAGAACATGTGCTCTTGACATGGACTGAGGAGTGTAAATTGGAGAGAGAGTGACATCATCCCTTGCTTCTTTCCTACTCCATATCTCCAGGTTATGATTTCTAACAAAGAAGAGCTTTCAACAATGGACCGAGGACCCCAATATTTGGGATGAACTAGAGAAATTTATTACAAATTAGCAGATTTAACATCACTGCTATTATCCCGATCTACAAATTCTGAAATCAACAGTAATGAATAGGATTCAGTTTAACCTCTTAATAACACATCCTTTTTTATATTAAGAAACCTTTAGTTTTTAGTTACTAAAGGACTGGCTACCAGCATGATTTTGGGGTAAGATCTGAAGTATATTTTGACCAGGACCATGTGTCTGGCTCTTTGGAACAGGAAGAACTTAATATACATGATTTTTTTGTTTTAATAATCATTTATCACAGAAGACTGGTTTATCTGGGTGGTACATGAGGGGCTAGAGGAACTGTCTGTGGCTTCATAATAGCTAGTATAGTATTTTGGAAGCACACATTTGTTACTGGCTTGGTGAAATATTATGAGAGAATAAACCATCAATTTGGGGCACATGCCCTGTTTCCTGGACATTGATGCTCTTAGCTGTGTCCTATACCAGGCAGCATGCCCTCATGCCCTCCTAATTCCAAACCCCATGCTTGGTCTTACAGGGCATTCCTGTTTCTCACAGTCCAATAGCTCAAATTATTCTTCACTTTTTAGCACCATCCTTGAACATTCATTCCCTTTTTGACTTTGTCCTTCAACAATTCATCTCAGCTTTGCCCTCAACATGACACCAAAGGGGAAGTTCAAAAGAGGAGCAATGGTTGCATAAAACTTACAAAATTTTATGGAGAAGAAAAAGTAATCTTTTAAATGTGCCAATCTATTGAATCATAACTTTCCATGTTGTAAAATAGGTACAGCATTCCTGATGTTGGTTCATGTTTGTAATACATTCCTCTTGCAATTATCAAATGACTCTGCTTCCTTTCAGTGTACATTCACCCATAAAAGAAAATGCTGCCTTGTCTGTGGGGAACTGTATGAAACTTTCAGAACCGCAATAACCCAAGCTCACCCAGTAGTGTAGAGGTAAAAAAAGTAGCGAATAAACTAAACAAACTAAACTCCATATTCCCCAAATGAGAAGTGAGTAAACTCAGTTTGACTGCATTTGTCTGACTACATTATTGAGTTCACTATGGTTTATGAACCTAGCAAGCAAACCTGGACCAAGTTTTGAGTGCATCTAGACAGAATTTCTTGAGATCTCACTCCATCTCCATGGAAGTCAGAAATGGATTAACAGATCATTTAAAATAATTAGAAACTCAAGACTAGGTAAAATTAGATAAAAATCTTGGTGGTTTCAGATGGAGTTTTTTTCTGAGTTAGGAAATAGTTATTAATTGTGTAAAAATGGTAAATAGCACCTGCAATGATGCATAAAATTCTAGAAACTTCATTTACAAGTAAGGCCATTATTACATAGTAAATGCTACAGCACCAATCACGGCAGTACTTGGGTACTCCGTTTTGCCAACATATTAAACAAGGAGATACATCCAGAAAGGTTCCGTGGGAGGATGGGATTGCTTAGGAGAAAAGAATAAGAGATGGAGTATGCACAGTTTATCTAAGTGATGATGACTAAGAGGAAAATTCATACGGTAAGACAACAAATATTTGGAGGAGGATTTAAGCAAAATATATATCATAGAGCTCGGAGCAATGGGATAAAATTTAAAAAGAAAAATTTGGCCTGAAAATTAGATGACAGGAACCAGAAGATCTATTAGAGTGTGAACCAGGAAGGCATGGGTACAGGATTAGCAAGGGAAAAGGTGAAAGGCCCATCATTTGCTACATATAACACTACACTAGTACACTAAAGTGTCAGTATTTACTAATAGTTACCAGAGTCACTGCTGCTCTTTTGTAAGTATATGGAGAGTGATCTCTTTAATATTAGAGAGGGAAATACTTTTGAGAATTCTGTCATAATGAGAGGCTTTAACTTGCCAGATCTAGACTGGAGAATAAATGCTACTAGTACTGATCAGTGTCAGTTATTCCTGGATGGGATAGATGACAGCGTTCTTCATCAAATTGTCACTGCACCAGCAAGAGGTGATACTAAAATCAAGTCTAAAATGGAAAGTAGTGAGGACATCATAAAAGAGTTGGTCATACAAAATAACCTTGGGGCAAGTGATGAGCTGATTTAGTTTAAATTAAAAGAAAGGTTACTCAAAACCAGGTCGTCAACTATGGTTTTTGATTTCAAAAGGGCAGGCTTTGGGAAATAAACTAATTCCCTTAATGAACTCAGCTGGACCTAAGAGCTCAAGGGCTTACATGGGGAGGATGCTTGGAATTTCTTCATATCAAATTATATATAACTACCTGAAATTTGCATCTAAGGAAAAGGGAAAAAACTTGTAGGGAAAGGCTTCATACCCAGCTGAATGAATAACTATCTCAAAAAGGTTATTAAGAGTAAGCAGAGCGCCTACAGGGAATGGGGGAAAAGTGGTTTATCAGAAGGAAAGCTACAACTTGGAGGTTAGAAAATGTAAGAACAAAATGAGACTTGCTAAAAGTCAAGCTGAATGAACTCTTGCCAAGAAAAACAAAATATTAAGATTTTTTTTATTTATATAAATAGAGAATAAGGAAGGATGAGGTTGGACTGCTAAGCAGTGTGGATGGGAAGGATATTGAAGATAATCTAGGTACGGCCACCAAACTTTAATAGATACATTGTCCCAGTTTTCCATAACGACGAAAATATGGAACACGGGTGTGAAGGCAGTAGGGCTGATGGAACTGAGTATCTACAAATGGAAATGATCACATCTGAGGTGGAAGAAAAAACCTTAAAGAGCTTAATGCACTCAGATCAGGGAGCCCAGATAACTTCAACCCCAGAATACTGAAAGAACTGCCACATGAGATTGCTAATCCTGTAGTAAGGATTTCTAATAAATCTTTCTGTTCTGGGGTTGTGCCGTATGACTGGAGTGAATCTAACATTATACCTATATTTCAGAAAGGAAGAATACTGATCTGGGCAATTGCAGACCTGGAAATCTGACCTTTATATTACACATGGTTTTAGAGCAAATTGTGAAGGGAAGAATAATTAAATTTGTAAGAGATAAATGGTAATGGAGATGTAATGCAACATGGGTTTACTAAAGGGAGATCATGCCAGACTAACCTGATGTCCTTCTTTGAGGAAATAACTGATTTGTTAGACAAGTGAAGTACAATTGATCTAATATATTTGGACTTCAGTAAAGCATTTGACATGGTACAACACGGGATGGTATTAGTTAAATTAGGGAAGATGGGGATCAGTACAAGCATATGACGGCATGATGACTCACCCTTGCAGCGCCTCCTGCTGGTCATCCCGGGAATTAGCTCTTTACACCATGGAACACCCTCTGCAGGCCAGTATCTCACTGTCCACTGGACCCGTATCTCTCCCGGACCCGTGTCTCTCCCAGACCCCAGTGTCCTCTTACCTGGGGTGCTGCCCCCTGACACTTCCTCCTCACTCAGTCTGTGGGTCTCTCCCCACGGGAAACCCCCAACCCTCTAATCCCCACCTTGCCTTGGTCTGGGCTACTGCCAATCATCACCAAGCTCCTGCTCCCTGGGGCTGACTGCAATGTAACAGCCAGTCATCAGCGGCAAGGAGAGGTTTCTCCCAATTGCCTCTGCCTAACCTCAGTATCTTCCTTAGGCCTTTGTATCAGGCCTGCAGCCTGGGGAGGATGCCAGGCTTAAGCTCCCCAGCTCAGTCTGCACCTTCCCCCAAACTACTCCAGCCTAGGTACCCTCCTCTGCTTCCCAGACAGCTAGGTCCTCCTCTCTCAGTGTAGCTAGACAGAGTGTGTCCTTCTGGCCCACTGCCCTCTTATAAGGGCTAGCTGGGCTCTGATTACACTGACTACAGCTGTGGCTGCTTTCCCCATCAGCCCAGTTGTTGTTAATCCCTTTCCCTGCTACAGCCCTCTCCCAGGGTTGTTTTAAGCCCCTCAGGGCAGGAGCAAGGTGATCACCACACTACAAGGCATCATAAGATGAAGTAATTTGCTAAAGGGGAGAAGGCAAAGGGTTGTGCTGAAAGGTGAATTATCGGACTGGAGAGAGGTAATTAGTGGAGTTCCTCGAGCATCGGTCTTGGAACTGATCATATTCAATATTTTTATTAAATAACTTTGGCACAAAAAGTAGGGTGACCAGACGTCCCGATTTTATCAGGACAGTCCCGATTTTAGGGGATTTGTCCCGCGTCCCGACTGATTTAAGATCCAGACGCCCTTTTGTCCCGATATCGGGATTGCAGGCGCGGCGGCAAGGAGCCGCTGCGCCTCTCACCGCTTCTGCCTGGGGCAGCTCCCAACAGGAGCTTACAAATTGGCCCCAGGCAGGCACAGAGGCGGGGAGGTCTCCGCGCCGCCACCTGTTGCAGGGACGGGGCTTGCAGGCCCCGGCAGAGGGCAGACAGCCCCCGGCCGCCCCCCTGCAACTCCGCTCCAGCCACCGCCCAGCCCGACTCGACCCCAGCAGGAGGCAGAGGGAGGGACCCAGCTGCCTCTGCGGGACACTTCCCCAGGTGCCTCAGAGCCAGGGGGGTGGGGGTGGGGTGTCCCTGCACCGCCAGCCTGCGACCTGGAGCGGAGCTGCGCCCATCCCCAGAGCTGGTGGGGGTTCCTGCTCTGCCGGCCTCCACCCGGCCCCAGAGCGGGGAGGGACCTGCACCGTGGGCAGGCGTTGTATCTCCCCCTACCCCCATGCTTCCAGTGGGGTGTGTGCGAGGGTGAGCCTATGGCTCCCCGCTCCCCCCTTCCCCCCTCTCTCACCTTCCCCCCTCCTCTCCCCTGTCTCCCCTCCCCCCCATGTGTCCCGGTATTTCCTTGCTGTCATCTGGTCACCCTAACAAAAAGTAAGAGGGTGCCGATGAAATCTGATGACACTACAAATTTGGGAGGCATTGACAATACAGAGGAAGATCAGAACCATATGGATGAACTTGAACAAGTGGATGAACTTGAAGACAGGAGTGACAGAAATGCAATGAAATTCAATAGTACAGAGCTCAGGGTCATGCACTTAGGATCTAATAATAAGAATTTCTGCAAAGAGTTAATAATAAGACGCAAATAATAAGAAGCAAAGGGTTCATCAGTTGGAAGCAACATAGCAGGAGACCTGGGTGTGTGGGAAAGATCTAACGCTGCTAATTTGACCTAAACTCGTTGTGTAGACCAGGGCAAAGAGCACAGCACAGGAGAGGAGTAAGCTCTGAGTGTCCCTATTTAGCTCAAGTATGAAACTCGATAGATGATGTCTGGAAACATGGGCGGTGGGTATAATAGACGGGGGGGGGGCGGGACTTGCCCATGTGCCCCACCCTTGCTCTCCCTCCCCTGAAGCCAGTGGGGTCTCAGCTTTGGCCAGCAGCATGGAGCTCAGGGCTTGGGCCGATTGACGGGTCGGGCCAGTGCTCGAGCTGGTCAGTGTGGTTAGGGCGGTCTGGCTAGCAAGCCAGAGAGCACTCACGGCAGCTGGGGCAGGGTGGCCAGTGCTCAGGGCAATTCAGCCAGGGATCCTCTGGCCATGGTGGGGGGGAGGGAGTAGAGGGGGGGTATGGCCAGGGCTTTGGGTGGAAGGGCAGGGCCAGAGGCTAGCCTCCCTGAACAGGGGGGGTCACACGCTACCCAAGCTGAGAAAGATGCATTATTGCAGAGTTGTTTGTCGAGCTAATAGTGCACCAGGTATTACACTGACAGGTGCTCAGATATCAGGATCCCTTCAGCGGTTCCTGAGTAATTAATGTGTGAAAAAAGCAGCATGTGTATTTAGGAGTGTGATAAAGTCACTTCCCCATGCTCCAGTAACTCACAAAGAGCTAGTCTTAAAGACAAGGCATGCAAAAAAATGGGTTGAAAATGAGATTAAGATGAGAGCTGTGGACCAGGTGGTGTCCTCCTGCAGTATAACAAGGAAGAGAGGGGAACATGTGGTGAGGTTTCTACCTGATTGTTCTGTTGGGGGAGAGGGGTGATCTCCCTCCCACCCACACAGGACCTGCCCCCTAATCTCATTGATCCTTGGGGATCAATGTAATTCCCCACCCTCCTGCACTGGCTCTAGTCCAACAATGAAAGTTTGACTGAACCTTGCTAACAGCAATTCTCCTGGGAGTCCTTCAGAGAGTGAATCTCAGTTGCATAGCAAGCCTGTATGAAAGGCAGTACACCCTGAACCAGTATTTCCTTGTTATTTGTTCTGTGAACACAAGGGAGGAGAAGAAGAGAAAATGAAGAGTTGGTTCCACCCATGCCTTTCCCATTGTACCCTGTGCAGATCCCTGCCTCCATGCAATCTTTAGGAGAGAGGCTTTGAGTGGAGGGTGACCAGATGTCCTGATTTTGTAGGACAGTCCTGATTTTTGGGGCTTTTTCTTATATAGGCTCCTATTACCCCCCACTGCCTGTCCCGATTTTTTACACTTGCTGTCTGGTCACCCTATCTGGGTGGCAGGAAAGCCCTGCTATTGCACAGGATGGGTGAAACATGGGAGCAGAGGATCTTCTCTCCTGGAAGAGGGAGAGATTTTTCCACCCACAATCAATAGTACAATGCACACATGCAGAATTTTTTTTTTTACCAAGTCTGATAATCTAAACAAATGCACTTCACACATGCAGTTTTTCAGGAGTGTGCATATTTTAAAGTATACTTTTATAGGTTAGTCACCATTCAGTTTAATGACTCATTTCAACATAAATGTTTAAGTTGCTTTTAGTCTTTAATGGCTTAAAGGAAGCTTTTAGCCTTTCCTTTAAAAAAAATGGAAATTAAATGTGATTTCTTTTTATTAGAAACAGCAACACACAGGAAATACAAAAGTTTCACAGCAACATTAAATCAGCATTTTCCATTTCTGTTTCTTGTTAAATGTAAAGCATGAGATAAACATAAATGCAATATAGCGAAATTTACATTGCTCTGAGAAACTTACCTTTTACATTTCCTGATTATTTATTTCTAACTGTACAGCCTTAACACTGCAATATTATTTTCATTTAAGATACAATGGCAGCAAAGAGTATATTAGAAGTTAGTTACTGGCAACATTATTAATCAAGTTTTATAAAAATGGTCATATTTTTGTTTTGCAAAACCGAAAACTAAAGTTGTTCCAATTTTGGACCCATTTATCTGAATTCAAAGTTCAGTGTGTTCGAAGTATGTTTCCAGTTTATCCCCATTTATTTTATGAGATTCCTATTTCATTATGTTTTAGATTGATGACTACTTCATTTGTAATTTTCTATATACGGAGCTCAACAACACATATAGTGTCTATCTATTTTTACTGTAGATGAAGGGTAAAACCACACAATAAGAAATTATAAGAGTGAAGTCTTCAGAAAAGAACATATTGTATTTCTCCTCCCTAGCAAGTTGCATCAACTGAACATTAACTAGTAGATAGTGCCAGATGACAGACAATACTTAGAAACTTAAAGGTGCAGTATGCAGAAAACAGACTATAGTTCATAGCTATATGCCATATTACTGGTTGGGGCTTTGATTGCAAAGCCAAAATGACAAGTGGTTCACAGAGTCCCATTTATCTCAACTCTAAGATTCTGAATACGAGTGGGATGAATGGATAAATGGACTCTACTTTGGTCTACTTCCTATTCTTAATGAAAATGCAAAAAAAAAAAAATGAAGACAGTAATATCTTATCTGTCAAATAAGCAATTCGTCCACATTATAACAAACCTAATTAAGTTAGGGTGGTAATTCGCTTGCTTGAAAAATACTTAACACATCTCTTGGGGGTGTAAAATAATTATTTTTAGCTCAAAAGAATTAAGCATAAAACGACTAACGGACCGAGAGAGAAATCCGATTGATTAAAGTTCCAACTCATGCAATTAATGATAATTATTAAACATTTTGCTGCAGTGTCTAGGCGCCAACTGCACAACTCAACCATATTATTCAAATAATAAAATTATAAAGGGAGCAACACACTCCAGGGCATACACTTGTGAGATAGCTGTACTTCTGGTTGCTTGAAGGACTTGGCTAGTTTCCCTGGACTTCATTATGAACCTGAGGTGCATGATTCTTTCTAACAGCTGCACGTTCCATCACGTATCCCCCTCTCTTTCTGCTGAAACAATCCATTTTCTCATGGGCTTTACTCCTTTGGACCGCATCAAGTTATTATTTTAATGTGTGTTGCGTTTTGAATATGCCATGAGCCAATGGATTGCCTTGTCCATGTTTACATCATGCCAAGTCTTTTGTATTGAAGTTTTTACCAGAGTTTGCTGCTTTTCCTCAATCTGCAGTTTGGCGATTCTAAAACCGCATAATTATGCTACCAACAAATTTAAAAAAATAAAATGTCATGATTGAGCTGTGAATAAGTGATGCTATGAAGAGTATTTTTGAACTGCATGAAGCTGAGAGCTTAACTACTTTGTTTAATTAGACAACCCCCAAAGGCACTATTAGCAGAATTATTCATCAGCATCACTTTCATCTGGGACTGTGTGTGTTGAAATTATCCCTGGCAGCTTGCGAGAAAGAAGGGGAGCCCTTTTATAAATTGCATTCAAGACGTAGGATACTCAGTAAACACAGATGTGTGTTTTGACAACTGCAGAGTTGCCAGATTTAAACTTCAAACACTGAACAGAGAGCTAAGCAGCCAAAGCACTTCATAGAGGCCTGGGTTTATTTTCTTTTATTGTCTCATATAATGTTTATAGCAAACGTATGTGTGGTGTTGGGACAACAATTATTAAAATTATACAAACCCCAAACTGACTCAAACTGTCCTGCTCTTCATAAAAATCAGAGCTTTTCTAAGAAATCATCAGCATGACCACCACCGACAACAAATACAGGGGAAAATTTCAGTCCAAAACTTGATTGAACAAGAAAACCTTGCAGCCAGATCCAAAGCTCAAATTCAGGGTCTGAGAGCCACACAAGTACCTTTATTGTCCTCTGTCTGCCATTAAGCTGGTCAGACAGGCAAATCCATATTCCTTTGTCTATGCACTGGTTCCAACACACATATATAAGAACATATTTCCAGCATGTACATATAATTCTTTGTACCCAATTCGTACATCCATCACACAGTGTTATTACTGACCAACACATTACCAGCTTACACATGATACTTTACAAGATACCTATTATGACAACAGTGTGTTGGGAATAGTGTATCAAGCCTAATATGAGTTTCTGCATAGTGGGCCATCTGCAAGTGAGCACTGAGGGCTCTCATGATCACAGTAAGTTATTTACTTCTCTAACTTTTCAAAGTGTAACTATTCTACTGTCTGAATCACTGGGAGCCCACAGACCTGAATGACCCAACTAAACTCCTAGCAAAGTCTTTAGAAAGACACTGACCGACTTTAGCAGGAGTTGAACTGTTTATTTTTAGTTCACCATTTAGTCTCAACTATGAAATTAAGATTTCTGCAGCACTAGAATGTGTCTCATACTGATCCTATAAAGCTGTGCACAGAGCTTAATCAAGAGTTCCCATGCTCAACGTGAGATACGCAAACATGGAGAGAACTCACGTGAGTCAAAGTACCCTGAACGCAAGGACAATCGGTTGTTCACTGAAGCTCAAAATGTATTACTTTGTTTTACAGAGTAATTTAAAAAAATTGCATTATGGGTACGTGAGCCCCCATCACTAGTCTATCTGCACACCTCTTTCCTTCCCCAACTACCAGGATTTGAAAGCCTCCACATTTCTCATCCTGAAGCCTTCCTATAGGGTCTCCTGGGCCCCAAGTGAGTTGTTTCAAAGGGTCCCATAGCGAACTGGTCTCAAAGACAGAAAGCAGAAGAGTTCACTCCAGCCATGGATGGATCAAGGCTAAAGTATCACCCATACTCGCCATTAACACAAAGCCACAAAACCTAGCATGGGGACACAGGAAAAAAAGGGAAGCCCTTCTCCCTGCGGTCATTAGCGTTGAGGCCTCTTTAAGTGGCAGTGGGGATGGGCTCTTAGAACAGGATTTCTTTTTGGGGTACAGCTTCTTCTATGGTTGATCCTATCTTAGCAATGGTCCTTGGCATAAAAAAAGTGCAGCCTATATTATATAAAAATATATACACACATTATATTTTTATATATATATATATATAGAACTGGTCTCAAAGACAGAAAGC
>ML677371.1:17883910-17923518 GCA_007922305.1 Dermatemys mawii | reverse complement strand
CACACACACACACAAAACTCCACTGCTGTCATTATATAAATATAATGACAGCAGTGGAGTTATGTTTGTTTAAACACTAGTCACATCAGGTTGTCAACTCTTGAGTTGGTTGTCTACCATTGAGAGTAACCATTCCTGCAGTCAAGTCTTTCCTATTAGTCTTTGTGCAACAAAGCATGAGCCAGACATGCCATGACTACTCTGGAAAACAGAAATGGCCTACTACAGCACCTGTAGCAGAATACAACCCTAGCTACCATTATACGGCGGATGTGCTGCCTGCAAATAACATAGGCAATAATAATTAAGTGCAAATCTGCTCAGAAAGGCGGCTACCGTAAGAATGGTGCTCTCTTACTCAACAGATCGTCTCTGGGTATATTCAGTCACATGATGACTTGAGTGACAAATTACGTTTATACTACTTGTTAGCTTCTGTTTGCCCTGCAGTGTCAACACAGCTATGAGAAAGGGAGCTGGATTCTATTCTGGCTCATGCATCAGCTACACCAATGCATAATAATTCCAAGAGTCTACGTATTGCCCTCTGTTACAGCTATGCACACCCACTAAGTACAATGCACTTACCCATTGTATTGTGCTCCACAGTCGATCTACTAGCAGCTTTGGGGCCGGGGGGAGCGAGAGGCTAGTGACCCCTGACCACTGCATTGATACTGTGAGCGCATAGGAGGGAACAGAGTGCCTTTCCCCTCACAAGGCATGCAAAACTCCTTGTGGGCAGGATAGGAGCTTCTGAAGCATTCCACTGGAACAAACCAAACATGCATCAGTGACATTATGCATCATTGCTAGGAATTATGGGATAGATGCAACAAGCCACAGGGCCTGAAAGACTGGCAAGGAGAGGTGTGGGTGGGTATGTTGAAACAGTCTGGCTAGTGTGGATTCACCACACCATTGTAACATGCGCTCAGACGATCACACCAGTATACGTGGTGATGGCATAACTAATGCTCTTCTGCAGATTTTTTGCTGATTTTGCTGCTCTTTCTAAATATTTTTCAAAAGGGAATGAGGAAGGCAATTTTGATTCACGGCCAACTCCTGCAGTCTTTCCTCTGTCAAAACTTCCAGGGACTTCAATGAGACATTTGACTGGATTTGGACTGCAAGATTTGGCCCATCATATCTCTTTAAAAATGGTATAGGATGCAGAGCCATCAGGCTCTTTCTGATTAGGACGTTTCATCCCTGGATCCTAATGCTGCTCTGCATTGCATAACTGCACGCAGCTTGTTTTATTTAGCTTAGATCTGGCTCCGGAGAACTGGTACTTCTTGTTGCAATGAACGGAGGTGGAAGTAGAGAAAAGTAAGCCCATTGTTACTTGGGAGCATGAGGCAAAGACATTTGGAAGTCTTATATATTTGGTTTACAAGATGAGCATGTTTCCTACCCTCATCACCCACAGGGACCAATTGAACTACAGACTTGTACACATTTAATCCTGAAAAAAATATATCTTTTACAACTGCAGTGGCACCGCCAATTTCCCAACAGCCCTAGGGAGCTAGCAGAACTCCTTGGCCCCTTCTTTCACGGCAACCTGCAGTCATTTTCAGAGAGTTAATACATTTTGTTTTCTGGATTTTGCCAAGATGTCTGGTTAAGACACTTGCCTGTCACAAAGGCCAAAAGAAAGCTGTAGGTTTCCCTCTCTCATTAGGGGTCAGCTTTGTGCTTCCTTTGGGAGAGCTGAAATGCTTGTTATCCTCTTACCCTAGTGAAAAAGAGGATATACTGCTTGGAGAGTGCATAGCTCTGCTGGGCTGGTCTCTCCTATAGTCCCGTTTCAGCTGCTTACAGAGGTATTGGGTGGCTTTAGTTGTTAGCTTGAATTTCTGGATAAGGAAGGCTGGACCTCTGCTTCCCTTGCCTACTGTCTTTGTCCCCAGTGTAGCCTCACGTTATACAGACATGGCATGATTAGCCACTGTGCTACGAACTTTCACCATCTTTTCCACCACTGC
Source organism: Dermatemys mawii (assembly GCA_007922305.1). Lineage (NCBI taxonomy): Eukaryota > Metazoa > Chordata > Testudines > Dermatemydidae > Dermatemys > Dermatemys mawii. The sequence goes on along the minus strand of ML677371.1, from coordinate 17,921,524 downwards.
TCCCTAGCTCCTAGTCTTGATTTTTCTCCATTTGGTTTTCAATCAGATTTGCCCCTGCCCAGCCGAACCCCTCTCCTAGGGCATTGCCCTAAAGTCCTTGAGCTACATATTTATCTTTTCTCCTTGCCTACTCCATTAACTAATCTGCCCACAAGTTGGTGTGATCCCAAAAGGTGCTCAACAAATGCAATTCTTCCTTCAGCCCAGCGAGAACTGTGAGTGCTCACCAGATGTAACATCTCCTTTCACCACACACACACAAAATATTAAAACAGATGTGGGACTGGCTTTAACCACACAGCTCCCAACCCCCACATCCATTTGGGAAACTGGCATGTCAAGCCTGAGCACAGAGAGTTGCAATTAACACAGTTAGCACTCTGAGAAAACAAAGTATTTGCTATTAATTCCTTGTATACAATTAATGTAGTTATACTTAGTTATAGTTAATGTAGTGTTAAAGTAGTTATACTTAGAGACTGAATCAAGCCACAGAATTCAGGTTTGGTTTCAAAGCCACTCAATATCTGATGAAGTTTAATTCCAGGGTTCTGGTTGAGCTGTTACAGAAGGAGAATTGAACTGCAGATTTTGAATCTGGCATCATGCTTTGAATAATCCCAAGCTTTGGAAGTTGTTTGGAGATAATACTTAGAACCCCATTTCTATTTCCTATGTTACTCTAAGTACAACACTTGATTTTAGACTACTATATTGAATTACAATAGTAGTAGTGATCCTATTTGGGTCCTATGCCCCAGGAGGATAGTGTTAGGGTTTCCATTCCAAGATGGATATTTCTAAGTGCTATATTCCAATACTCTGAATATTAGCCAGATGATCCTTCTTGAATAAAACATCCTTGAACAGTGAAACAAAGAGATAGCCACATTGTTGGCTTCAGTAATAGTGAAGATGAAACAAAAGGTCTGGTTCAAGTCCGATGCTGAAATTAGCATCTAAAAACAAGATTCCTGCTCAAGAGAGCCTCATTTTAGAAGCTCTGCACTATGATAAGCAAAGAAAGTATTAGAAATGCTGCTCAGGAAATATGTGCTGCCACGACAGTCCTAACTCAGGGGTTGCAGGGATTTTGCAAAATATTCTCCTGCACTTGGTTAACTTTGGATTTCTGACAGCTCATACATCAGGCGATTCATAGTTAAGAGTTCTGCCTTGTAAGACTTGTTTTTGTTCCCTTTTTTGGCTTCTATACCCGAGCTTCTCATATGAGATTTGTGATTTTTAAACAAACTCTTCCTTCAGAACAAGACATTTTTCATGCTGGAATTCCACAGTGCAATAGTTTTGTATCTATTACTCCATTTGACAAACATAGTGTAGCAATTCAAAACTAAGAACTGTATACTGTCCTCAATGCAAGCACACAACTCTCATAGGAATCCCAGGGTGGTATATTATCCTAACTGCATACTTTACATAGATACAGTACCTGAAAAACAATTTTTTGCTTCCACTGTAAAAGCTTATATATCAATAGTCTGGCATATATGATGCCAGTGTAGTTCTTTAAGTTCCTTATAGAGCCATATGGATATATGACGACCAGAGCTGGTCAGGAAGCATATCTTATTTCTCACCTAAAAAAAGGTCAAAGAAAAATAATATTTATAACAATAAAATTAATATTTATTAATATTTATTTGGTTTCTGCAAAAATTTTAAACTCTTCTTTGTGTGCAATTTTTGAAAAGGGCAATTTTCATGAGAAAATGTATATTTTTAGTCTAAAAGATATTTTCTTAAAATATATAGTGAAACATCTCTGATCAGCTACAATGCTGATGCAGCATTTGGTGACTAGCATTTTTATTCAAGGACTTCCATATGTTGGAGCGAGATGTAAGTTAAAAGTCTAGTATTTGAAGCTATTTGTTCTTGTGACCAAACTCCAAAAAAGAATTCTTTAATATAAATGAGACTTAAGTTACAATTTTTTTTAAAAAAATATAAAAGAGTCTAATTTTAGGCTTCTGAATCTGTATTTAGGCATATGAGTTTGTGACTCAAATTTTAAGAATACAGAGCACTACACATACCCTTTGACAGGTGTAATGTCCAGCTCTAGGGGCTTGTCTTCACTAGCGCGGGGAGAGATCGATCTTATGGCGATCGATTTATTGCGTCACGTCAAGACACGATAAATCAATCACCAGCGGCGCCCCTGTCGACTCTGTAACTCCAGCTCGCCAAAAGGCGCAAGATGGAGTCGACGGAGGAGCGCGCCGCCCGCCGCCGCTGTGAGGACAGCAGGTAAGTCGGCTGTAGATACGCCGATTTCAGCTACGTTATTAACGTAGCTGAAATTGCGTATCTACAGTCGATCCCCCACCCTAGAGAGGACCAGCCCTAGGAGACAGACGTGCATTAGCTCTGATTGAGGTAGTGCACTAAAAGTAGAAATGTAGCTGCAATGGTGCAAGTGGCTAGCTGCTCAGAGTACGTACCTAGCCTCTTGGTCAGGGTCATACTTGGGGCTACAATTCCATTGTTGATTGAAGTGGTGCGGTATGTCTCCTTGAGCTGCAAATGACACCTCCAGTTCAAAATGAAGACATGCCCGAGTGGCTGAGCTCTTTTGAAAATCGAGAGACTGATTCACAATACCTAGCTTTAGGCATCCAATTTTGAAAATCCTGGCCTTAACTTCCACATCAGTTTGTTTATTTGTATGCTTTATTCATGCAAATCAGCTGCATTTACAGTAATATTTTAACAGACAAAAAGATTTTGTTAATGTCAACTGAACATTGGACAAAAAGAGCATCAGCTCAACTCCCCCAGTGTAACTCCACGGAAATCAGTTATTCCCAGTTACCAACAGTGTATCTAACAGCAGCATTTGGCCTATTAGCTCTTCCTGATCTTCAAATGCCCCTTGGTCCTTCAAAATTAAGCAGATGGACTAGCCACCCCACTGGCCTCTTCTGTATAGAACACTGGTCCTGGCAGCTGTAACCTTGGTAGATGAAGCCCTGGACAGGGCATTACTGGTGACAGCTGTGTGACCAGCTAACCCTTGATTGATGTGTCATTTGTGATGGCTCTGGCTGCTAAAGAGACTGACAAAACTGAGGCTATGCCGGTGGCTCAGAAGGGCTATGTGATAGTTATATTCACAAGGAACAGAAATTCGTTTTATTCTGTTCCTTCTTGTTGCTCATTTTACATAGCTATAGCCATGCACTGTTGCCCTTGTTCTGTGCAATCATTGTCTACAATCCTAAGCCCTCCTAGTCTTTTCACAATTCGAATCTGGCAGGTACACAGGTATGGTCTCTGCGTTAAAAGGAAACAAAATGCTAGACTATAGTAAATCTGTAGGCCACAGGCAGACAAGTCAGACACGATTAAAACCACAATGCTGAAATGTGACTGCAAAAAATGACAATGGAATTTCATATTTATTGGATCACACTTATTTCCAGATCAGATATGCTCATCTTACAAGCAGTCACATTTCTTCTGAATTCCAGCTCTGCAAAGTGCAAACCCAACTGCTCCAAGAAGCCAGGCTGAGTTCTTTCCTTCTCATGCATCGCCGCCAGTTATGAAGGGTCTGCTGACCAAGTTATGCCCTCAGTTAAATTTGTGTAAGCCCATTGCTTTCATTGGGCTTGCCCATGTAGAATCGATTGGAACTTGGTAAACAATTCTGTTGATGCACAAGAAGGAACAGAACCCTGGCCCTTCTCCCATAGCCACATTTACTGAAGTTGGCAAAGCCAAACTTGTTTTTCCTCAGCAGCAGATGACAAAGTGCAGGTCAGTTGAGTAAGAAGTTGCTAGTTTTACATAGTCACTTTTCAAACAACAAAACTACAATTTACACTTAGTATAAATGTGATGGAGTAATAAATTGGAGCTCTTTTCTCTTTTCACATGCTACACAAGATTTCTCTGTGTATGGTTTCTGAATCTCCATTCATCTAACATTTGACATCTCTGGTTTCACCCGCCAACTATAGAGTTGATTTCAGCCTCTGACCAGAAATAGAGATATTAGGTCCCTTTCTAACCAGAACCATGGACCCAAGCTTGAAATTCTGCTGCTCACTCTACTCCCACTTGGACCAGGTGTCCAAAGCTGAAAGGGCCAAAGTGCACACGCACTTTCCTAATACAACTACATATGCTTCAACATTTTTTCTAGCCAGCATCAAGCCTGAGGAATCCCATGTAGCTGCGGGCATGTCTGGCTGACTTCTCCCACCTGATTTAAAGAAATGTTGGTAGGTGGAACTCAGTAGATTCCTAACTCACTGAAACAACTGATTCTTAAAATTGAACAAAATTCAAGCCAAAAGGACTGTTTGCAGAAACATCCTGCAGTTCTGCTTCAAAGGGTTATACAAATATTTTTTGTTTCATAGAATCATAGGACTGGAAGGGACCTTGAGAGGCCATCTAATCCAGTCCCCCTGCAGGATTACGTATTATCTAGACCAGGTGTGGGCAAACTTTTTTGCCCAAGGGCCACATCGAGATTAAAAACTGTATGAGGGCTGGGTAGGGTAGGGAAGCCTGGCCCTGCCCCCTTATCGAACCCCCTCCCACGTCCCACTCCCCTCAGAACCCTCAACCCATCCAACCTCCCCTACTCCTTGTCTCCTGACCGCTCCCTCTGGGATCCCCCTGCCTCTAACCACCCCCGGGGACCCCACCCCCATCCAATCCCCTGCTCCCTATCCCATGACCATCCCTTCCTGAGACTCCCCCTCCGCCCCAACCATCCCCCAGGACCACACACCCCCATCTAAGCCCCCCTTCTCCTTGTTCCCTGATAGCCCCATCCTGAGATCCCCCATTCTAACTGCCCCCCAAGAACCTCACCCCCTACCCAAGCCCCCCTGCTCCCTGTCCCGACTGCCCCCACCCCTACCCACACCCCCGCCCATTGACAGACCCCAGCCCTGACCCTCTTACCACACCACTCAGGCCTGCTGGAGCAAGACATGCCACCCCCACAGGAGCTTGCAGCCCCACCCCCTTACCATGCCACTCAGAGTGGCAGGAACTCAGGTCCTACCAGAGCCAGTCCTGCCCGGCCATAGCTGTGGGTCAGAGTGCTGGAGGTGCGGTGCGCTGGGGCTGCGGTGGGGGGGCTAGCAGGGTAGGGAGTGGAGCAGCCTCCTCTGCCAGGAGCTCAGGGGTTGGTCAGGAAGGTCCCGCAGGCCGTAATTTGCCCACCCCTGATCTAGACCAACCTTTCTCAAATGCGGCCACATGTGGCCACCAGGTGCTTTTCGCAAGGCTACAACAGTCTTCTGGGCAATGATGGGGGAGGGGAAGGAGAAAGCATCAGCCCCTCCCTCCTTGTTGCGCCTTAATGCACTGCCCTGCACCACCTCTGGAGAGAGGTAGGGAACAATGCTGCAGGAGCAAGGTGAGTTCTTGATCCACATTTTGGGGAGAGGGTTTGGGCAGCAGGCTCCAGCAGCAGGACTTCAGGAGCCTGGCTGTGTGGCCCCAGGCTCTGACTGTGCGGCAGTGGGTATTAACCCCCCTCACACACACTCTGGCCATGTGGCCCTGGCCTCCAGCTGTGGGGCTTTAGTCTCTGGCCCCTGGTTCCAGCTGTATGCAGTGGCAGGCACTGGCCACAGGTCCCTACCCCAAGCCCCAGCTGCACAGCAGCCGGCTCTAACCCTTGGCTCTGGCCAGGGGGCAGCAGGTGTAAAACAGAGAGAGAAAGATTTTAAATGGCAATAACCAAGTTCTTTGACCCGTAAAATACAGCCAGACGCACGCAGTCATTGAATCTAATCTTAATCACATCATTGTAAATCTGGGGCAACTCCACTGATCTCAGCAACCCAAATCCACCCCAGTGTAAGTGTAGGGTAAGGATTTGGCCCATTAGATTTTAAGCCACATATACAAAGTTTTCGTGTCAAGTTACTTCTGGCATTTTTCAATTCCTACCCAGTATTTCAACATGACTACAAGAATCTTGGCAAAGTCATTTTTCTATTTTTATAGAGTGAAAGTCACCCTCGTGCAGAGGGCCCAGGAATTAAAGTGGCTCCTGGGGTGAAAAGTTCACCTGCCATGAAAACAAAATAGGTACAAAATGAATGCAGGGCACAAACCATGAATAGTCTCACTTACCCCAATGCCTGAGTGACAGCTGATGTCAAGCAAACCTTTGTGATGAGTTTTTTGCATTCTAAAAACATGGTACACGAAAATGATATTTATTGCATGTTATTTCAGGACTTTTAAATCTGACATTATTGGTGCCATTAAGATAGAAAAACAAGTCCATAAAGTCTCTGAGATCTGTTGGATGCTTCTCAAAACCAAAGAATGCCTACACAGGTAGTAATTGTGTCATTCCAGGAATAGAGAAAGAACAAACCCAACAAAGTCGCAGATGATGCCTTTCATTGTCCAAACAAATACACAAAAAGGAAGCAGCCTTCATAAGATAATGGAAAAGCAGAGCAGACAGTAGAAGGTATGGACAAAAGGGTAAGTGTTGGTTCAGACTCTATAGAATAATTAATTGCAGCAATATAAAGTCTGAATAAAAATATTAAAGTCAAGGGCCATTTCATCTCCTCCTGGTGAAAAGAACAAACTGCTGAATACTCAGCACATTGCCCTCAAATCATGCCATTGGGTGAGTGATGTGTGTTCCTATTTCCGCATTTAGTGTTTGAATGGCCTCTCTAGCTGTGATACGTGGTACGCTAAATGTCAGTTGGGCTGCACACTCCGGAGACTTTAACAGGAAGTTGGGCCTGCATGTATTTGGAGGATGGAGTATACAAACCTGTAGATTGCCAGCCACATGCCTCAAGGACTATGCCCACACTTACAAGTAAATAAATCTCATGTGTGCACAATATAACACAGCATCCATGGGAGGCAACTGGGCAGAAGACTCAATCCTATAGACCTGTACTGTACCAAGACTAGTATGGACATTTTAACACCAAGGATTTCCATATAGCTTCCTAGACTTCATCCCTTACAGTAGCCTATTTCTCCCATGAGCTGTAATTGTATGTGGATTCCCTGAGTGGCTGCCCTGGAACTGCGGAAGGGGTTCCTATAGTAGAGGCAGTCATCACAAGATATTACCTATTGAGCCAAAATTGTCTTCCATGGGAAATCCATATGGAGTTGAGGGAAGAAAAAAGCCACAGTACTGCTCTGTCTCCTGACAAGTGGAGCCTGAACTTGGAGAGGATATTCCACCCGTCTTGGGCCATGCTGGGAGAAGATACTATGGTATCCTAAGAGACTAAGATTTCCTCCTTCCACATGGACCCAGCCTTTTTCACTAGGTCTGGTTCGTAACTACCATCATAGCAAAGAGCGAAGCAGCCCGCACGCTGATACCGTACAGATGTGGAGTGGATTGCAATTTCTTCCCTATATAACTGACTTGATTACAGTTGATTGAGGCTGTACTGATCATAAAAGGGGTAGGCAAGATTAATGACTGGTATTAAAAATATGAAGGATTTGGGTGCTCCCACACAGGTTGTCACTTTAGAAAATTAGACCCTTCTAGATTTTGGCCTCGCAAGAATGAAGAAGAATGATAAATGGTTTTTCCTTTGACAAAAGAGATTTTTTTTTAAAGTTGTTTTAATTTGCTCTCAAGATCTTTCTAAACATTTCAGGAAACTCCATCTCATGGCTCTCCCTTCTTTAATTGGAACAATAAGACTTCCTGGGAGCAAGGAACCCAGAGAGATTCTATCTGCATATCATATTCCAGTGATAATTAATCAACTGAACTAAAAGCAAGTCAAGATTTCCATTTTACTTCCCTCCTTCAGCTATCACCCTGCCCTTTCTGTGTACTTGCTAAGTCCTCTTGACTCCCCTCTTGGCTGCTCCTGAAGAAGGGAAGAGACTGAGTTAGTCCTAATAACTTAAAAGCCTCCTTTAAATATTTCATGCAGCACATTATCTTATCAGGACCTCCACACACAAAAACGATGTCTACAAGGCATTTTCCTTACTAAATAAAATTAGCTAAACAGAACTTTATGAGAGCTCAAGTCTGTCAAATTTTAAGTGCCAGTTTTGGAAAGGAGTCTCATCCCGGCTTGTGTTTCTTTCTGTTCAACTCTGCCATTTTTGAGCACTGTCTCCTGGGCACATGCAAGCAATGCAGCTGTACAAGCAAAACGGTTACACTGCATCTAAGAATGCACAAGGTGGTTTGTTCATGAACATTCTGCAACAGCCATGCACACAAACTGCACATGCAAGTTCCTGTGCACATTAAGACGTGCAGGTACAGATGCAGGCCACATTTGGAACTCTTGGCCCACTGAGAAGTACAGGATGCATACCTTTGTTCTGTCTTTTAAACTAACCACAAGCAAGTATTCTACTGTCTGATAAGCCCGTGGCCTGCTCCCTTCAGGGAAGCGAATACAGTCAGTGTAAGGGGAAATACATGTGTGCTATTTTCAGTGTGGGGGACAAGGTGAGTTTATCTGTCATGTTCCACAGCCAAACATTTCAAATTGAATACCTGAAGGTAGGCATCCGAATAAGTGACCTGATCTTCAAAGTTGCTGAGTACCCACAACTTCCACAGACTTAGGACGGAGCTCGGGGTGCTCAGTACCTCAGAAGATTTGGGTACATAAAGACACCTAAAGATTTGCAAATTTTAACCATTATATTTAAACTCTTTGTCCACAGAAAGTGTGTTGCTGAGGTTCATTGGAAAAAACAACAACTCCTCACTACTAAAACCCTTCCAGATGTTCTGTGAGAGCAAGAAGAGTAAAGAACAGGGCTGAAGTCAGAACTGCAGTACCATTCTTGTTTGTCTTTGTTTTCAGAGCTGCTTAATGGACTAGAAAAGCTCCTTACACTTCATGAACAGCGAGGTTTACATCAGGTAGATAAGGTAGCAATTTACACACAATTTGCAAGGGCCTGACTTCATCTGCAAACGTTTGTAGTTTGCAAACATTATATAAATGTATAAAGACTAATATTCATTTGTATTAGGTATGTAAGCTATCTGCAATCTGTCAATACTTGTTACCATAAACGTACGTACTCACTTGAAATGGATACCAGTTTACACCACTGTCATTGCTTACTGAACAGTGATTTACATTGCTGTGCAAGAGATGTGCGCCTATAGATGTGGATTTTGAAGCGTGTACACATTAAGATAATTGCTGTGCACCAGTGAGACACCGACCATGCTGGGTGTTGAGTTGTATGCCATTTCTTCCAACTCAGCACTTACACACACCTGTGATCTTTCTAGCACAAAACCCTCAGTTCTAATACTGCAACTCCAAGTTGCACCCTATGTAAGAAAGAATAGGAAAATAGCTTAGTCAAGACTTAACTGCGTTAATCCCTGAATCTGTATCCTTCACTGATATGCTCAGCCCAGGTTGGGAGTCCGGGTGACCTTTGTAAACCAGATAAAGGAAGAAGACTCTGACCCTGCCTGACTACTCCTTATGAGCTCTACTCCAACTCTCCTCATCACTCACCTGGCTACCATTCCCCTGGCCCAGGAGGAAATGGCAACATGCTTTTGGGAGTGCCCATCAGCCACTTTTGCCCTCCCAGGTCCATTCTCTCCTTCTGGCTGCTCATTGCCAAGTCCCTGCAGATTTAGGCTGGAGCACACAAGGTTTAAATTAGAGGCTATATGGCCTGTACAACACTGTTTACACATGAATAAACTTTATATTACTTTCCATGAAATACCCAGGCTAAGACATTGCCTTTCCCCTGCATTTAGAAGGAGGCTGTATTTAAATAATCAGCCAAGGGGGCGGGAGGAAGAGTGTGTATGTGTGCGCGGGGTGGACTTTAGGCTTTGAAGTCCATATTGAGGCATCTATCTAACTTTCAAAAGCAAGGAGTAGTTTACACAGCTCCCTTTGAGGTCGTGTACACTGTTGGGAGCTCAGGACTTTTAGAGATTGGGTAGGTGCCTCAATAGACACTTAGAAGCCTAACTTTAGGCTCCTATCTTAGAAACAAAATTAGCTTGTCTCATGGGCATTAGCACTGCCTAAAGTCAGGCTACAGCAAACCAGACCCTGATAAGTTCAATTAAATCAATAGGAGCTGCAGTAGTTCAGCCCCTCTTGGGATCCGGACCAGTATGAACTGATATTTTGGTTTTTGTACATACACTGTTTTACCAATTCACCTCATCCCTCACCAGCTATAACCCTCTACTTAGCCAAAGACTGCCCATAAAATAAAGTAATAACTAAACTTCTCTACCCTCTTCCAAGTACTAGTAGAAATACGGTTATATGAATTAGCCACACGCCAGATTTCACTTATTGTATTTTTGTTCATCAGAGCTGGTTTGGAGTTTTAGAGAAGCATCTAGAAACATTTGATTACAAATAAATTGCTTTTAGTCTGGATTTTGGATGGCAAGTTTCTGGCTGGAGTGAGCTTTTAGAATAATAAGAGATCTGCTGGCAGAAGACTACATATAGTGCACTGCTACAATTAAAGCAAAATACACAAAAGAATCCCAGAGTTGTTTTTACTGCCTCTATTTGGATGTTTATATTTCAGCAGGAAGCTACACCAGACTGAAGGATTTGATCCTGTTCATACTGAAAGTGTGGGGGCTTTGCCTCTAAGTTTCACCGTCTTTTCACCCTATAAATGCCATTCACAATATTGACACCTTCTTCTGCCCCTAAATAATTCAAGAACAACCCCCCTACCCCACTAGAGTTTTGACCCCAGAAAGAGAGAAAGCCACAAACTCCATGAAGTCCACTAAGGACTGTGTACTATTGCTACTGATGTTACCTGAAAGATACTTAGATGCTATAAAACCTCCAAGATAAATTCTGTTGGAAATCAAAGTCAGGACCCAAATTAATATAATCTGTCTAGATATTTCTAAAGTAGCATAACCTTCATATCTAGCTGTCAACGCAGTTGTAATGCAGGAACAAAGGATAATCAATTCAGCCTCTGATAATTTTATATATGGTTTTATTGATCAACTAAAATACAATAAATCCTATAATTTTAACAGGAAAATAGTTACTAATATTACTATAAGTAAGGCTCAGACTGACCTCCAGTGTAAAATACTGTATCTCTTCAAATTAAAAAGAAACTAATGGATATTTTCTTCTCAGGCTGTTCAGTTTTATGACTGATCTGATGAAGACTCTCTCCTAACAATAACCTTCGCTTGAGACTGAAGTTGAAAGGGTACATTTTTCAAGGATCTAAGGTTCACAATTATCAGGCTGAGTGACTGGGTTTTCCTGCCAATTGTAAGCAATGCTCTTTTCCCTCTGTGTATTACCGTGACTCAAACCAGATGGTAGAGCGACACACAGATATCCAGAGAACAGAGGATACATTCAAAATATACTATCAGATTCACCACGCAGCACAAAAGCCAAGCTAAGTTCCTCAGAGTTAAGCCTCTTGCAATATTTGGGATTTATTTTAAAGCTGTTCCTCAAAGAGTGAAGAAAACTAGATCTGAGTCTGATTTGTCTAGGGCCTTCAAACTCTCATTCATTTTTTCTTTGCAGTATTGTTGTAGCCATGTTGGCCCCAGGACATAAGAGAGACAAGGTGGATGAAGTAATCTCTTTTATTGGACCAACTTCTGTCAGTGAAAGAAACAAACCTAAAGCTAAACACAGCTCTTCTTCAGGTCTTTAATAAGACCTGAATGTAGTTACTCAGCAAATACTCAGTATCTGTACTGATAATGAAGTATATATTGTCACAATTTTAGATGTGCACAAAAGCCAGAAATATTCAAAGCTAAGGTTCCCATATCATATGTAACAGCCACAAACAGTATCTAATATTTTGTATTACTTAATATTAGAGATAGTTCTTGGGCACATCTTTGTGAATATCTATACTGGGGATGGTTCTGCTCATAAGAGAGATGGAAGACTACTGCAAACAACAGATCTTGGTTCAGAATTTCCAGAAGTTTTGGATTGTAACGATCTATGATGTTACTTTGCGACCATCTCCACTCTATCTGGCATGTTCATGCTTGTACCTTGTGCATACAGCACTCCTTGTATATTCAATGTGGCTGAGTCTTTCACCCTGATAATTCAGAAATACTGGAATAGACTTTCCTGGAACTTGCCAAATAAATTAATTTCGGGGTTGGGGCAAGGATGAGAAATTTCAGCTTTAAAAAGGTCATTTTAAGGAGAAGTTGTAAGCATCTGAAAACAGGGATTTGGAATTAAAGTGCTGATTTAACACGCATTTATTGTGAAATCCACAAGTTACCCAGTGATCAGTTTAAAGGGCCGTGTACTATGCAAAGCAGACAGTCCAGAGGTTTTAACAATGTTTTAACAATGTTTTCTGATTTTATCTCTAGGCCACACTCATCCCCGTAATCTTCTGAGGGTGTATACCCCATTGCCAGGGACCCTAATGTGTGTGTGCAAAGCAGCCTTGGTCTCCCTTCCATCAGGTACAAAGAGTCATCACTAGCCAGGAAGAGACATGGCCTGGATAACGCCAATTCACAGCATTCCTGCTGTGATGTGAAGTTTATATTTTATGAAGTTCTTATGAAAGAGGCTATACCACATAAAGTTGCATTGCATTAATCTTTGACCCGTTAAAACCAATGGGAATTTTGCTTTTGGTTCCTCAGTTGCCCCCTGGAACTAAAAGTTTGTTCCCAATAACCTCATAAACTAGCATTTTTCATTTGACAAACATAAGGAAATCCCAGACTATACTGGATTCTCTGGTCATACTAACAATGAACTAAAGCAATACTTCCCCCCCGAACCCCCGCATCCCAGTCAGAGATGCCTTCCTGTGTGCAGAAAGTACTTTTCCCCCCAACTTAGTCATACAGCTGTTTATATAGGTTGGCGCTAGATTGTTGTAATTGGAAGGGAAAAAATTTCCAGCATTTGTAAATTCTTACTGGAGAGAGAACAAAATACGTTGGTGGAAATTTTTTCAGCATCATTAAGATGTGTCTCACAGTGACTGAACTGAGGTTCTAGATTTGAAGATACACCCACTGATACATACTGGTGTGAGACTAGCATCCCTCAGTCAGCACAGTGTGAACAGGTGAGGATTGCAATGCTGGCCTCGTCTTCCCATCTGTGCAGTGAGGAGATATGTTGTGCTATCTGAGGAATGTACTCAACTTGGCTTTTTCTCCAAACTACAGCAAGCAGACGGGAATCTACACCGTAAAGCTCAGTTCATCTTGTCCAAGATGATCTAATTCCTTTAGAGTGAGCCGCCGGACACTTCTGTTTTACATCTCCCAGAGAATGTCTCCCTTACAAATCACAGATAACGGCTTCATAGCATCTGAACATTGTTTCCTCCATCTGCTTGGTAAATTTAAACACAACCCTGTCTGGTGCAAAGGGAACGAAATATAGAACTTTTTAGCTCTCTCTCTCTCTCTCTCTCTCTCTCTCTCACACACACACACACACACACACACACACACACAGAGTTAATGAATATACACTGCTGTTTCAGATCCAGGAATTATTTGAAAATAGCGGGCCTCCCAAATTTTAAAGCCATGTGTAGATGGAATTCAAGAGAAAACACAAAATTCTAATATCATTCAGTAAATATTAAACAAATGTAAGTGTGTTTCTTTTAGGTGTTCTGTGTAACCTTTCTAAGAACTGACTGACATCAAAAGGACCTCTCCCCTTACTCTTAGGTGTTTGTACTATGTGTTTTCCACCTATACCTGCACATGTATATATATTGGATAGCACCATTGTGACACTTTGGAGTTCAAGGGCAGTTGGTGACATAACCCCTAATTGGTCTGACCCCCAAAACATCACAAACAGACCTGACTTGAATGAACTGGACTATATGAAACAACTGGGGATGGTCTTCTTTGCCTAGAATGTTGAAAATATTAGGCTGAAAATTAACGTAGAGAGTATTTTGGAATAGATGTTTAAAACAAAAGTCTGGTGTAATTCTTACCAGAGATGGGTCTGAGCCACAAAGTTCAGATAAATATCTCAAATCCAATCTCAAGATCAATGGAGTTAGGATTCATGGTTCTGAGTCAGCTCATAGGTGCCAGCAGTTCATATCTTCATCTGAAACTCGACTAATTCAGACAGGAAATAAATGAGAATTTTTGACAGTAAAGGTAATTAGCCATTGGAACAATTTAGCAAGGGTCATGGTGGATTCTCCATCACCGGCAATTTTAAAATCAAGTTTGATTTTTTTTTAAAGACATTCTCGAAGAATTATTTCGGGGAAGTTCTGTGGCCGGTGTTATACAGGAGGTCCGACTAAGTTATAACAATGGTCCCTTCTGGCCCTGGAATCCGTGATCTATGTGTCTGCATTTGGATCACAAAGAGCTTCCAAATGGCTTTGCAGACCAGCTCAGGAAGGACATTTTGTGTCTACAGAATGGTGTAGAAGAAAGAGGAGTCAAGGATGGTGATGAAGTAGCTAGCTATATAGAAAACCTCAATCTTCAAGGCTGTCCGGCAAGATGTTTGGCCAACATTAAAGTCACTTAGATATAAAATAAGAGAAACAGCATTTAATTCTTTTTTTTTGTATTCTATGTTCAGTCCAATGGCTTCTTAATTTTAATCTCCCTTAGGCTATGTCTTCACTAGAAATCCTGCAGGAGGACAGCTGCAGCTAAGCCACTGTACTGCTTCAGTGTAGACACTCACAACAGCAAAGGGAGGAGCTCCCTCATCAACACAATTAATCCACCTTCCTGAGTGGTGGTAGCTAGGCCAACGGAAGACCTAGTGCTGTCTATACCAGAGCACAGGTCATCTTGTGGATTATTCACACCCTTGAGCAACGTAGCTGGATGGACCTAACTTTTTAGTGTAGACCTGACCTCATTCAGTGTTATGTTCAATAATACCATTCCAGTGAGTTGGACACTTGAAGATGCATGTGCTTCCACTTATAGAGGAGTCCTGTCCATGCTCACAAGCACCCACAGGGAAAAATTAGTGGTGCTCTTCACCCACCGGCAGCCAAGCTCCCCTCCCCACCACCTCCGCCTCCTCGCTTGAAAGCACAGAGTCCCTGCTTCTCCTCCCACTGCTTGCCACCATAAAACAGCTATTTCACAGCATAACGAGCTCTGGCAGGGAGGGGGAAGGAGCGGGAACATGGTACGCTCAGGGGAGGAGGCGGGGAAGAGGTAGGGCCAGGGATTTGGGGAAGGGGTTGGAATAGGGATACGGACTTTGGGGAAGGGGTTGAAATGTGGCCAGGGCAGGAGTGGAGTCAGGGCAGGGGCGTCAAGCATTCTCCGGCGACAGCAAAAGTCAGCGCCTATGCTCATAAGGCCAGAATTCAGTTCTCCCTGTAGGTGGTTATAAATTCAAGGTATCTCTTTATAATCAGGTATATTTTCAGCAACGGATGTAGGAAATACAACTGTACACTTTTCATTTACCTTAATGGGAGTCATCTAGTTTAATCCTTATGCTGATACTTTCACAAATAGCTCTTGTTTATGTGCATAGTTCCCACTGAAGTTAAGCTTTTCAGAATGGAATCCTATAATTATACTCTTGAGTGATTAAATATTTGCCTGAGAAGTGTCTTTCCACACTGGTTCCAACTGAACTCAAAGAAATTAAAATTGGTTCATACTTTCTCACTGGCTTTCATAGCACTTTCATACTCCAGTTGTGCAAAATATTTTCACACACAATGGAAAATGGTGATTTTTATTTCCTCTAAGTTTTGCTACAAGACATTTGTGAAAAAAAAAAAGAGTGGAACTGAAAACTACTTAAATTAGACATAGGATTTGTACTGTTGGAACAAACACTAAGCTCTTTTTTTTAGCTTAAAAAATAAAACAAAACAAAAAAGTGTCAAGAACTAATCTCCTCCATTGGTCTCATTCCTTAATTAATGACCTAACCATAGTTTTCATTTCCTTTTGTAACGTGAGAGCTGCACGCATGTGGGTGAATGGCTACATATACAGAATTTACAGGTGGTCAATACAGGGTTGAGCACTGAGCCCAGAGAAGGAGGAGAAGAGAGAGATGCAACTAAATGCCACCAATAGAAGCAGGAAGATACAAATGAAGGGATTATATGGATGAGAAAAAGGATGTGCTAGTCCTACCTGTCCCTTATGAAAATTACTCACTATTCTAATGGTCCCACACATAACAGCTTACAGTAAGTAATATTACTGCAACTATGAAGTAGTACAAATGACTATGTTTCTGTTACAGCATAGGATGATCAAAGGTGAGCAGCATGCCCTGGATATAACCTTTTGTTATGGTATGTAGAAGATTAAATCCACAACAACAGAATTTGTTAAGCAGAATTTCAAACCAGAAAGTGTGGTTTTAACTGCTTGACTTCCATTGACCACAATGGGAATTTGGCAGCTAAAACTCAGTATGCTGCTTTGAAAATGTGCCACTGAAGTCCTCACTAGGGCAAATTCAGCCCTATTATAAAAGGCACAGTGCCATTTTGGCCCACTTATTTCAATAGCATTTTTGCTTAACAGCTGCAGTGTTTAACCCATGGAATATTGGGCATTACATTAGAATGCATTCAGATTTATATTTGAATAAGGACTATTTCTTCCTCTGAAGTGTCTAATAGCAAACTTGCAGACCCAGAACTAGGCATCTTTTAATATATATATTTTGATGATGATGTCATCAAATACTAAACTGTAACACTAGCTCCCCAGTGTCTCTGACTTGCTGATAGAAAAAAGTCTTTGTTTTTAACAATTTCTTAGGGCTTTTACTTTTCCCAGACACCACATTCATCACAAATCACATCACAACTATTGCAAGAGAGGAAGAAAGACCTTTAGCATACTTTTGATGAATAGTTAATATCATATCAAGTACTGGCAGGCAAGGTCTTTTTCCCTGCTAACTTTTAGATTAATTTTTTTCCTCCCACTTTGACTTAGTTCCTTTAATAAATATTAACAAATTTTATCCATCGGCAAGGCCGAGAGGAAAAAGAATGTTTAGCATTTTCTAACAGCTGTTTTGCTAGAACTGATAACCCCTCAAAGTCCAATTAAGCAAACTGTAGATGTGATAAATAACTGGGAAGACTGAAAAAGAGAGAGAGAGAGAGAGAGAGAGAATTAATTTTAAAAATAGAAATATTGCTGCTTCTTTCTGTCATGGAAATTTAATTAGATATTTTCTTAATTCTTCCCTGAAAGAAGGTTAACCATATTGGCAAGAGCCCCAAAAGAGACAAGCAGGAAATTAGTCTTATCCATTTTAATTGTCTGTTATGAAAGAGGTGAAAAAAATGCTATTGATAAAAGTTTTTTTCTGGGAACCTTCTGGCATCTTCTCCATGATGCGTCATTTCCACTCATGCATTTGAAAAGAAACACAATGTTCCAACTTGCTTCACATGTCTGAAATGAAGTGGTCCATGGGGCAGTGATGTAAAATATACGTCAATTTCATTTCTCTTTCCTTCTCCCATTCCTCTGGGAAGAGGTGGACAGACAGCATTATTTCCTGAGTTAAGGTGCTATTTAACTGCTCTTAATATTGAGAGAGAAAATCTGCTCCTCACTTATAATACCTGCACCACTTGATTGTAATATTTCTGCAGAGCCCTATCAGCCATTTCATGAATTTATTATTATTTGGCCTTACTGTGCTGTGGAATGAAGTCTGGCACACATAACATAAAGCAGAAGGCTTTTTTATTATTATTATTAAATCTGGCTGACATTTATTGAGCCATTTTTCAGTTCTACAAAAGAAGAACCACCCAACAAGGGAAGTAGTTTTGTTATTACAGGTTGTTTTTGCTGTCCTAGAACCAAAAAGTTGCTTCCATTTAAACACTATGATATTGTATGCAATGAGCCCTTATTGTGGGCTTTGGACATAAAAAGCTTGTAATAGCTAAGATAATGGACCAGATTCAGAGGTGATCTATAACATGGTTCAAGTTTCACATCCAAGCCTCATTAAAATCAATGACAGAGTTCCCATTGTCTTCGCTAGGACCAGGATTTCACTCCCAGAGTGCTCAACTTTCATGTACAAGGTCAGGGATTCAGACGAAAAATAAAGTGGAGGAAGCAAAAACTACTTCAATTTACAATCTCTTACACTTTTCTCTTGTGAAAGACCTCTATAGAATTTAATGAGAGGAACCAAAGGTTTCCAAAGACTTTGGGTTCAAAAATCTACAGAATGTTAAAGAATTATGCTTTTTTCTATAGAATGTTTAAACCAACCTGTAGAATGCAACATAGGATTCTATAGGTTGGCTTTAAATAATTATAAATTTATGCCATTTTCTATTAAGTTCTGTAGGACTTTTCCATAATGGCTGTTGTTTGAGTCTCTGAATTTAGCCCATTGGCTTTCAGATTCTGCAAGTGATCCACAAACTCCCATTGAGGTTATCATTACTTTTTCCATTGGGTAAGCCTTACAGAAAGGCACTGCTGATAGGCTCACACAGGATGCCGGCATTGTCCTTTAAATGAGACATTCCTGAAACTATCAGATGGAAATTTAGATAGCTGGGTATTTCTGATCATTGTGACCACTGCCAAACCAAGACAGTTACAATGATCACAGTACAGAGCGCAGTACAATGAGGCCTGAATGTTATTGGGCCCCAGAGTACTACAGTAATGCAATAATAATACATTTTAAGACTGCCTTCCCCATTCTCACCCTTGGCCAGAATGGGAGGTCAGGTGCCTTATTTTTTCATATATGAAATATTTCACTAAAAAAAACATCTGGCATTTTCCGGTGGTGACAGGAGCAGCACATTACACTACCGTTCTGAATTCAGAGGAATCGCCTGGCTACAACTCTGCTGGCTTGGGTCAGAGATCAGGTGCATAGTGAAGGTAATGGCGACAGGATCTGTCTTTGTTACTCTGCCAGTAATGGTGTAAAACATGATTCCACACATACTGTTTATCTCAGAAGTACCCTGACGAGTTAAAATATGAAACCAATCAACTGGGACATGATACAGGTGATCTACACCCTGGACTGGCTCTTTGACCTGGGTGCATGAGGGATTAAAAACTACATGATGTTAAACAGCAAAGAATTAGTGTCTAAATGGCCAGTGAGGGGATCACTTGTTGGAAGTTAGGTACTTTCCTGCAATTAAATTATTATGTGGAAAGGCACAGATTTCTGGAGTCAAGCCTGGTTTAAACTGGTACAACTCCAGTGGAGTTACAGCAATTTACATCCGGTGAAAACTTGGCCCACAAACTTTTCAGTCTTCTTATTTTAGTACAAGTGTACAGTGTGGTTGAGGGACCACGACCACATACTTCTGGCCAGATTCTGATGAAAGCTAATTCAGCGTAAAGTTGAAGCAGGATTTTCTTTAAGGGAGAAGGTAAGAGACTCATAAGTCCCACTTGTGACCTTGCTATATGTGTCTAGATTTCTTGGGAGTGGTTTACATACTATAGAAAGCCGCAGCGTAGACAGAATAAGAACCACAGCAAAAATATGCTCAGGGAGCAGGACAGAGGAAAAGGGGGTAAACGACCCATATGGAAAATATACAACTATTCTTCCTGGTTAAAGTGGAATACTAGAGTTTTGGAGAAGAATTTTAATAGAGATCAAAAATGATACATTTACACTCAGCATAATATGACCAGATTTTCAAAAAATACTCAGCACCCAACAGCTCCTGTTGAGAATAGGGAGAGTTGCTGGGTGCCAAGCACTTTTGAAAATCTGGCTGGAACTAAACAGGAAGGGAGTAGAGGAGTGCGAGTAATTGAACTTTCAGTTTCCTGGAAGATCTAGAAAAACAAATAATCAAAAAATGTTTGTTTCGGGTAAATCTGTTTTGAATGCAAACTGAAGGAAATTAAAAAACAAAAAGTCATTCTGAATCAAAAATGTTTCCTTTGAAAAAATGCTGAAATGAAATGTAACAGCACTATTTTTTAAAGGTTTTCTCTCCCCTCACCCAAAACAATTTGATGAAATCAACATAGTTTAAGGAAATGTTTTGGTCAACCCAAATCTGCGCTTTTTACTGAAAAAGTTTGTCCAGCTCTAGAAGGGAACAGGGAGATCTTCCCAAACATAGCTATCTCATGCTAACAAGTTCATTGCTGACACTTCTTTGCCTACTGACTACATATCCTCTCTTGCAGGTGCCATGGGAAAGTCTTGGTAGATGAAGAAGACTTTCTAAACTGGATTCTGATCTCAACTATACTACCATAAATCCAGGCTATTGAAAACAACGAAGCTATTCTCAGTTTACATCAGTGTGACCAAGGCCAGTGATCTGGCCTTGATGCTCCGCATGCCATATGGTAGGAAAGTTGTTGGTTCAGCACCAGTCCAATGCTCCAGAAGTGTCAAAAGTCACCATGTTTTAAATTTTGCTTTATGGCACAAGGGCATCCAAAATGGCCGAAATGGCATCCAAAAAACCTAGAAATACTTTGGGGAAAAAAATCCCACATTCTTTCTCTCATTGCCATGTCATGGCCTCCTGTAAGAGACTGATGACTGGTTTGGCAGAAACAGAGCCAAAACAAGCAGCATGTGTGATTTCCTGCAACTTGGGGACAATAAAATATATTTGCTATTAAAAGCAAACAAAATTGGAAAGACATGATGAGACAAGAAAATGGAGGACGATGAAACACATTTGTTCCTTACACACTTTTGAGAAAAGATTGAAATAATTATTCTCCAGTGAAAAATGCTAAGCTAGATTACCTGTTGCTGACAGAAAACATTGTCCCTAATTCACCTAAACTAAACCAAAATATGCCCAGTTTAAACTGAAATCAGACTGTCCATATGGACTTTTACATTGATTTAATTAAATCTGTTTAAAAAAATAACACCTGAGTTAAACTGGTGGAACGCTGTGTTTATAAAAGCCCTGAATGCTAAGATTGATGTGTATTGTGCTCATGCCTTCTTGCAGCCTCATGTCTGAATTTAGCACAGCATCTCAAATCACACCACATAATGCATGAATAATCTTAATTATCTGCAGTACCATAGCATCCAGAGGCCCCGCTCGGGATCATTTGTACAAACACATTAAAAGATAGAACCTACCCCAAAGAGATTACAGTTCAAATTAAGACAAGCGGCAACAAATGAGTTTTAACAGACATTGTGAGAACTGGGGGACAGGAGGACAAGAGTAACAGCAAAAAGAAGGTTTCAAGTAAAATTTTGTTTTAGATAAATAACCTAGAGAAATTAATGATGTCAGTTATCCCTGCTGGCTACCTCTCTAACCACTGTTTGTTGCAATTTATCATGGGTGTAATAGCATCCAGTGGTTAGGTTGCTAGCCTGGGATTTGAGAGACTGGGATTTAATTCTCAGCTCTGCTACAGATTTTCTGTGTGACCTTGGGCAAGTCACTTTGTGTCCCAGGTCCTCTGGGAAGTGAGAATAGCAGCACTTTCCTACCTTGCAAGGCTGTTTTTGTAAAGATAAATACACTGAAGACTGTGAGGCACTAGACACTTATGTAATGGGGAGGGGGTCAAAGAAATGAGGTGAGGAGTGATTTGAAGGACAGAATGGTGGCTTTACAAATTAATTTGGGTATGGCTTTCTGTGGGAGTAGCATGTAGGTACAAAAGCTTTCACAAAAGATAGTTTTGTGGGTCCCCTCTCAGCTAGGATTTTTATCTGCAGATCAGTAGATCTGTGCTTAAATTTGCTTGCACTTGGAGGAGTCCCAATAGGATACTCAGCGCACTCTTGTGGGATTTTTGGCATTTGTTACAAAAATGTGTTTAAAATCAAGAGGAGTTAAAGCTGCAAAGCATAGATCCAGCCTTCCCCAAAGTTCATTTGACTCCAACTGTTTAATTTAAGCACATCTCTAAATTGAAACAGTTGAATGTAACCCATCAAGATTTGGTACTTTGGTTCTGCTTGTGTCAGACTCAAGAATATAGACCAAAAGTTTTAAACTTGGGTGTCCAAAGCTTGATACTTGGGGTTTGTCTACACACGCAAACATGCAAATCTTTGTGTGCATTATAGAGGAGCAAAACTAACCAATTTAAGACTGATAAGTGTCAACACACAAAACTGACTGAACAACAAAAGCAGGGTTTGGGTTTTTTTTTTAAAAAAACCACTTAGTTAATTGAGAGCACAGGTGTGTGTGGACACCATCTCCCCCAAGGTCCAAATCATGCAGAGCATACAGTTATGCATGGTTTCCACTTAAGACTATGAAGTCTTCCCCCAGTAGCTGAAATGCAAGTCAGGTTTGCCCAATTTTGCCCATGTTTGTTGAAAGTGTCACAAATCTTGATGGTTTTGCAACAAAGCTTTGTTCAGCCCCATTACATAACCCTTGTCTTCCATGACTACACTTAAAACACTATAGTGGCATAGCTGCACCACAGTAGCACTTGAGTGTAGACCCTAGAGTGATGGAATGGATTCTCCTGTTGTAGGTAATCCATTTCTCCAAGAAACAGTACCTAGTTCAACAGAAGAATTCTTCTGTCAGCCTAGTACTGTGTACCCTGGAGGTCAGGTCAGCTTAACTATATGTCTCAGGGGTGTGGATTTTCCCTGAGAGATGTAGCTACACCAGTGTAACTTTTCAGTGCTGGATATCTGCATTATTTTCCTCCAAATCTGTTGCTTACCAGAACAGTAGGAAGTTTAGACTATTAAGAAAGGGCTCATTCATCTGAAGTGTTTTGGTATGAGTTGGAGGGGGTTTTCCCCTTTTTCTCCAACAAAACTGGAGAAGTGCATTGCAAAGTCAGCAGAAGAGACAGCAGGACAAAGTAACAGGTGATAATTATGAGTACAGCTCTCACATCTTTGCACTGTACATTTTAAAAAATGCTGCTGCTGAGATCCTGTGTTTTGGGAACCTCCAAGAACTCTTTACATTGTGAGTAAATCTGAGTTTTCATTTCAATTTCTGAATAATTAATGGTATTGCAGAAAAAAATTCACACCAACACTTTTCTTTTAATAAAGTAGTATTGTGTTACTTGCCTGACTTTCTTCTCTTCTTTTTCACACAGATCATGCTTTGGCAAAAGCGCCCTACAAGGAAATTCTAAAAAACTACGGAGTATATTGTAGAAAATTTGAAGAGCTACCTATATTTCTAAAGAATTCAGATTGAAAGAACATCTTCAGAAGAGGACAAGGTGAAGTGACTGGTATAAATACTGAACTAAGCTTTATTCTGGTATAAATACTAAACTAAGCTTTATTCTGAAGAATTTCCCATCATTAATGCCAGCTCAGCTAACACCAATAGCAGCACAAGGCACTGACAGTATTTTTACCATCTTGTGTAAACCAAGCAGGTTTAGATGGCACCCTGGTTAGGAATCTGTCTACAGCAGCGCTCCCTCCTTTGCTATGGACAGTGAAGATGCAGTGGGGCTAGCAATGGTAGGTATTTCTCCCTCCTCCCTCATAAAAATTCCTAGTGTAGAGACAGCCTCATGTTATCAATTCCTATTCTACAAATACCACACAGAATTCTACTTTCAACAGGTTGTCTGTCAATGACTGTATATCACACCAGCTCTTAGAGGACGTATCCTCGGTTGAGCAGAGATTGATTTCCGCTTCAGCCTCAGCATATACCTATCCTGTACATGTTCCCAAATGCTCTCAGAGGCTCACCTCCTTGTAAGTCATATGGGAAGTGGGCTTGATTTAACAGTCAAGCTCTGTCCCCATTACAGGAGATTGTTATGTCCATCACATGTTCATTCTAGAAGTGGGTTGCAGTTATTTGACTCACTTGCACAATTAGTTTTACAGCATCCAAAAGCATGGTGGCAGTTTCCTTGTCTTCATTTCCATGAGCTGTATCAACTGTCCCTTTTGCTCTAGGACAGAAAAAGCAACATGGACGTGTTTCCCCGGCTGAAAAAAAATTGTGAAAGTGGGATCCTGCCATGCCTTCCCACACACACACTTTGGCTCATTTTTTACCACCTCTCCTTCCCACTCCCACCTCCCCATCCGAAAAACAGGGGGAAATAACTGAAAAAATTTTTTCCTATCAAAACTAAACAAAACATTTAAGGAGTTAATTTAAAAAGATTTCAGCATAATTATTAAAGCATCCATTATTTAAGCATCAGCACTAGCACTATTCCAACGTCAACAGGCGTTGAAGACTCGTAGACTTTAAGGTCAGAATGGACCATCACAATATCTCGTCTGACTTTCTGCTCATTGCAAGCCACAGAACCAAGCGCAAGCAAAAGATCAGAATACGTTTGAAATGTACTAGAAAATTAAGAGATCTAGGCCAGATATTGAAAATAATCTTTCTGGTTTAGAGATCTGATATTTAGAAGTGAAACACATGATAGTTTACCTGCTGCTGTATAAGATTTTGGAGTCAACATTCTGATCAGTCTTTTTAACCATACTGTTCCATTACCAGCTCTCTGACCAACAGTCATGGACATGATACAAAAGTCCTATTTCTGTAGTTCTCAAACTTTTGTACTAGTGACCCCTTTCACATAGAAAGCCTCTGAGTGCGATCCCTCATTATAAATTAAAAACACTTTAAATATATTTAACACTATTATAAATGCAGGAGGCAAAGCCAGGTTTGGGCTGACAGCTTGCGAACCCCTGTAAGAATCTTGTGACTCCCCTGAGGGGTCCCGACCCCCGTTTGAGAACCTCTGCCTTCTTAGAATAGGCTGTGTAGCATATCCATCACCTTGGTATCTGAGAACAGTTCCTTTGCACTTCCTGTTACTGCACTCATCACACCTCATCTGGGCAAGGAAACAAATACAACCCAGTTCTTATGTAATTTCAGATTGCTCAGTTGTGTCTTTGTTCACTACAGCAGGGATCATAGCTAACACAACCTATCTATGAGTAGAGAGGAAACACACTTATCTGAGCCATGCTGTGGATACATTTCAGAAAACACCAGCTTTACTGAAAAGGAGAATAACTTACCCTCGTCTTTAAACCACTGTATTATTCAGCTCATGCGGTTTCTCCGTATAAAACTAATGCAACATTTGTTTTTTTCACCCTAACTTGCATTTATGCCCAAAGTTTGGCTACAACTTAGATCAAGGTCTGATCATTTGGATGCTTAACCTAAATGAACTAACTCTCTGAACCTGAGCTTAACCCATTACCAGTAAATTGCAATTTGAGAGCATAAGAGTGTGCTGGTAAATCATACCTGAAAGATAATTATACCTATAATTGATATCAGTTTTTGTCAAGGACAAGGACAGTTTAGAAACTCTCACTACATTCTCCATGCTAGCTTTGAGAATTTTATTCATATGTGGAAATAGATTAGATGCACTAAAATCATGTGTATGCTCTATTGTTACCTATGTAGACTCAACCAGAGATCTTGCCAGGCAAGAGATAGAAGTCTGGCACCACTATTCTACTTTCTTTTATTGCAGAGCCAAAATAAATTTTGTGCCGTAGATTCCTGCAGTCAAAATAAGCACACAGCTAGGCTAAAATTGTCCAATGGCTCCAGTTTGCTAAACACAATTTGATTTAAGAAAGGTTTGTCGTATCCCAGAGGCACTGCTCTCAAAGCTCTTGGGTGAATGACTTACACCAGCATGTCTCTGCAGAGGGCACAAAAGAGCATAAGAGGTAGCATCACGGGGTGGGGTTCCCTCACCCTGGATTCTTACTGCAAACGGTCCTCACATATATCAATGGCAAGCTCAACACCACATGCTTTACAAATGTGAAAGCTTTTCCCCAAGCCTTTGCTTACTACTAGGGCACAGAGCAGCGAGAAGAGATCTTGTTTCTCTGAGATCTTGGGCTTCTCTGGCCTACCCTTCCTCCCTGCTTTCTCCTCCTTCGTCTCTTAACTATTTTCAGCTGATAAGCTGAATCACCCAGTCAGCTAGTTAAATTACTTATCATTTATTACCTTGTCCATTTACCCCCATGAGGGAACATTTCCAAAGTGCACAGGGTGGAAAGTCAGGCTATTCTCACGCAGTTACTGGAAACAATTCAAACAACAATAAGAAAGCAACACAGATTGATGGGCTGGAGGACATGCAAATGGTGCAGCAACATGTGCTGCCCATTGGTTGTGATGCTCACTACTGCAGCCAAAATGGGGTGCAACAGCAAAAAAGGAGAAGTTGCAGTGTTTTAATGATGTTTTCACTGATCTTTTTATATCTATAGCACTATCTTAGAGGACTCTTTTTTTGGCAATAGGTACTTCACGGACAGAATGCAACACATACACAAACTATTTTAAAGATTACATATATAGGGCAGAGTGTATGTTCTTACAGTGCTTGGTTTCATTTCTTGTGAATATTCTTGACCATCTGTCAATGCAGTTTTGAACAGCTGGATTTATGGATCAAACGGCTTTGCTTTCAGAAGTGCTTATTCTCTGAAGGCCGATAGGGGAAGAGTCTCAAGCTAAACTCACTTCTCAGCAATTTGTTTTAATTTGCTTGAAGCATTTTGCTTATAATTGCTCTGCTCCATGCATATTCTGACCCATTCCAGATGGATTAAAAAAGATGGACCCGCCTATGCTCCAAGGAGCCAAAGAATAATGGACTTTTTGGTACTTTCCATTTGCTGAGGGAGTGGCAAAGGTGAATCAGATCAACACCAAGGAGATGCAAGACTGATGTTTCCCTCTCCAGCTTAGATGGGTGGTTGCTCAATTTTCTCTTTCCATTCCATGACCTACTTCCAATTTAGATAATTACATTCCGCCTACTTAATACTCTCCCCGCAGTTAAAATTGGATATGGTATTCTTCCCTCCTCATTCCTAAGTTATTTTGAAGTGTAAGTGTTGCTGTGTGTACTGTTAAATAGTTACCATAGTCCATCCTATGCTATGAGGGTGGAACATTTTAGTCATGGGTGAACACCTGAAAGGCTACAGGATTGGGATCCTCTGGGTGAAAAGAGTGATAGTGTCATCAGGTCTTTTGGAGACCCGTCACAGCCCCTGCTTAGGCTTTTCTACAAATGTGGCTCCTCCTTTAGGTTGCTATTACAGGGCAGCTGAAGTCAAGCATGTTTCCTGTATGATGGGCATGTCTGGATGTAGCCGTATCCCATTTAGAGAGTAACTGCCCTTTCTCTGCTATTGGGGCAAAGATATCCTACCATTAATTTTGTATTAATGAAGTCTGAAATGCCCTTTCTATTTTGGTTAAAGTTCCCACCACAGTGGTAAGTTACTGGGCAAGTTACATCAAGGGCCTATTTTACACCACACATGGAGATCCACGTTTGTTCAGTTCTTCAGCTTGCAAAGCAGCTTTCTAACAGCAGCATTTAGCATTACACCAGCTGTCTATCACCGCTTGATTAAAAAGACCTGGGCCCAATCTGGCACCTGTATGGCTGGGATAGTGGAGTTCTTAGATGTAGGCTAAAGGGAGAAGTAGTACATGTACTTTCTTCCCCTCTCGTTGCTGTGCTGAATTCAGAAAGGGATAATTCATTGTGTGTAATGCTTCTGATGCCCTGGCAGAAAATCACTCCCCTATTCTGACAATCAAGGTCCAGAAACCCCAGGGAGAGAAGAGGGCATCTGAACACCACAAATAAGCAACTGAATCATCTAATTGTATACAGCATTACTGTACCATAAAAGTACTGAGGTATGATATAACAACTGGTGATATTCTGATCATGAACTTTATTGTATTATATATGTACACAGGGTGTGTAAAGAGTTATGTATGTGTGTTGGAGGTATGTTCTTAAAATGTGTTTTTGGAGCATAGCTGATAAACAGGTTTGTCTACACAAAGTAAGGTAGATTTGCTAGTTTGCCAGGGCAAGCCAAAGACAAAGTACATACATTTACGTACAAGATAAACAAAGCAATCAAGCTAACAAGAGACAGCTTGGTGAGCACATCAAAGTCTGAAGCCTCTGGCTCTGGAAGCACAGACAATGGATTTTGAGTGATATAAGAGGAGCAAAAAGCCATTTTAATAATCCATCACTTAGGGGACATAGGGTACAGCACCTCCAGAGCCTGTGAGAGTTTGGATACTGTACTGAAATGATCTCTCTGTAACTGACCTTGCAGACTCTGCTGTGAAACAACGTGTCGGGTAAATTCTGAAAAGAGTAGAGGAGGGGACAGTGGTTGTGATTCACATGCAGTGCGCAGCTATAACTTTCATTAACCCAGTGTGGTTCTTACTCTCTCCTCCCTCCGCCCCCAGTGATTCGATTACGTATAGAGTTTTATGAGTTTGCTACTATCAGTGGCCTAAGAGTCCTGGCTTCTAACGGAAGCGTTAGAGACTCATGATTTTTTTTTTATTATTTAGAGTTCCTGAGTTCAGCTTCTGCAGACAACTCCTCCAAAGGTGGTGTGAGCAGGGAGTCACAAGCAGTGCCCCATACAAGAATTTGAACTACTATGGATGGTTGAAGCTTGAGGTGTTGCTGGCTGAGATTGGTGGGTGCCCAATATGTAGCCCACATAAATCCAACGTGAGCATTTGTCTCCTGTAGTAGCTGGAACCTATGTAGAAGGGGGCCACCGGTGCTGGAACTGTGGTCCTGCCCCTTACTCCCCCCTCTTCCCTCTGAGGCCCCACCCCTGGCCAGGCTAGAAGCTGTAGCCAGGTCATAGTAAAAGCCGCCGTGGGAGCCCTGTGGACTCTCCACTTGCCTTGGGTGGGGGGGGGGCCTAGAGCAACTTTCAACTTGTGTCCCTGTCCTCCTGGACAGTCTTACCCTGGCCCGGCTCCAGCTTCCAGCCTGGGAGGTGCAGGGCCTCCAGGGGAAGAGCAGGAGCAAGGGGTGGGACCACAGAGGGGGTTGGACCTTATGTGCCGCCCCCCACCTACATTTATACTGAGGTAAAGGTCCTGTCCAGGGGTCCCTGGTTCATTCCCTAAAGAGGATCTGACCTGGGGCATTACTACACTGTTATACTAACGTTAGTGTAATCAGAAAGTAGACAGCTGGCATTCCTGTGTATATGCCTGGGGACCAGAAAATGGAGGAAGCAAGTGATTTCCCTTTCCAACAATCACTGGGCCAGTTCCAAACTTGTTCCAAACAAAGTTGCTCCAAACTTACTGCAGTACAACTGAACAGGATCTGTTCCACTGTCCAGTGCATTCTTGTAGAGACAGATCTTCATCTTTGTCAAATTCAGGGGCTTTTACCCTGGGCAAGAAATAGTGTGGGTGAGGGTAGGTGCTAATCCATTGGGGTTTCCCTGCACAGGTTTGAATGCTGACAACTACTGCATTGTGCACTGCTCAGGACACCCAGAACTATGTGCTACCACTCTGCCTGGAGATTAGACTGCGGCCTTGGGTACACTGGCACTTTATAGCGCTATAAAGCTGCCAGGAGCGCTATAACCTGCTGCCCATCCACACTGGGGAGGCACGTAGAGCGCTATAACCTCAGAGTTATAGCGCTCCTGGTAATCCCTCTCCGCACGGGGAATAAGGGCTGTAGCGCTACAGCAGGAATGTGGACTGCGCATTAATTGGCCTCCAGCCTGTCCCATAATTCCCGTTCAAGCCACTCTGGTCATCACTTGCAAACTCTTTTGTCCTGTCCTCAGGTGACCACACGTCAGACCCACCCTTCAAATTTCCAGGGAAATTTGAAAATCCCTTTCCTGTTTGCTCCAGCCAAGCGTGGCGTGCTCTGAGGAAATCCTTGCAGGTGATCGTTCTGCTTGATCATGACTCCACGTGCCATGCCTCCTCGCAATAGGCGATCCCCAGCATGGAGCAATAGCGAGGTGCTGGACCTCATCAGCTGTTGTGAGGAAGAGGCTGTTCAGTCTCACCTGCAGTCTAGCCGCAGGAATTATGATACCTATGGGCAGATATCACGGGCCTTGGCAGAAAAAGGCCATGAGCGGGACACTCTGCAGTGCCGTGTTAAGGTAAAGGAGCTTAGGAATGCGTATCGCAAAGCCCGTGAGGCAAACGGCCACTCCGGGGCAGCCCCGGTGACTTGCAGATTTTATAAGGAGCTGGATGAGATACTTGGTGGTGATCCTCTGTGCACTCCATCGACCACCACGGACACTTCCCAGCCCACCAGTGAAGGGAAGGGGAAAGAGGAGGATGAGGAGGCAGCAGCGACCCAGGGCACGGAGGAGTCCCTGGCCGCATACAGCTATGAGCTCTTCTCAAGCCAGGAGGAGGGCAGCCAGCTGCAGCGTCCGGCGGTTGCGGGGGACAGCACAGCAGCGGATTGCGGAGGTAAAGCTGCTTTTCTATTGGGAAGGCAGGCAGCTTGTGGGGGAAAGGGATGCTTGCATGCTTGCCTACATGTGGAATAGAGCATTGATGTAGTCTATCACATCGCGGTAATCGTCATCAGTAATCTCTTCAAAGGTCTCACTAAGAGCGCTTGCAATGTGCCTGCGCAGGTTTCTCGGGAGAGCCAGCATGGCCCCCATCCCGGTCACTAGTCCCCGCCACTGCGCTATGAGGGGTGGGGGAAGCATTGCTGCACAGAGGCAAGCTGCATATGGCCCTGGGCGGAAGCCGCATCTTATTAGAATCCCCTCCCTTTCTTCCTCGGTGATCCGCAGCAGCGAGCTATCTTCCAGGACAAACACCTACAGAGAATGTTGGGACAGTGTTCAGAGTAGGGCTCCCGCCACTTCCCTGCACTCCCCCACAGGCATAGCACAGCATGGCAGGGAAACAATCATTCCCCCTGCACCTGGAGAGGACTCACCATGGCAGGGACTCGGTTGTTGTCTGTGTGCTCTCTCCGGGACAGGCAAATGGAGAAATCATTGCCATGTCTGCTGTTTAACAGGGAGCCTTTATTACATGTTTCATTTTCCCTGTGTGGGATCAACCTTGAGCCCTGGGCCATCGCTGTTATCAACAGCTGACAGGCCGAGGAAGAGGCCACGAAAGAGCAAAGAGGATCTAGTAGAGCAAGTAATGCAACAGCCTGTATTGGAGAATTGAATTGCACAGAAGTGGAGGGAGGACAAGAGCAAGTTGAGGGAGAAGGCGCGGCAGGAGAACACGATTCACCAGCGGGAAACCACCGATAAGCTGTTCTCATTACTGCAGCTTCAATTAGAGACTATGCAGTGGATTGTCATCATTCAGGAGGAGAAGCACTACGCTCTCCACCCCCTTTATCATTTGCCCCAAAACCCTTCCCCCTCTGGCCCTTCCGGGCCACTATCATCAGCTATCTGGTTATTACCACCCACAGCTGCCTCCAACCCCCATGTCTTCACCAATCAACCCCCAAACCCAGGACCCTTATCCACTGCACTCAACCCCTAACAACGTGCCTTATCGCCCTCCACAAATGGGGTTCGGAGGACACGGCAACTCAGAGGACATTGGAGAGTCTGAGATCGGGACATATTCCAATCTCTGACTGACCCCATCCCACCCCAATTGCACCTCCCCCCGCTTCCCCCACACATGCATCAAAATCTTTTCTTTCAGCAACTGAAGTAACTGTTGAATAAATGAATTGTCTTTTTAATAAATGGGTTTCTTTATTCAGTGTACATAGATTATTAATGGCTACAGAAAACCAAATGCCTTTTCATATTAAAAGATTGCACTTTCCCTCCCTCCCTCTGCACTTCTCATTAGAACTGGCTTTCAGCCTCAAAATGCTCCCTCAAGGCATCCCTGATCCTAACAGCCTCGCACTGGGCCCCTCTAAGAGCCCTGCTCTCTGGCTGTGCATATGTGGCCTCCAGGTGTTGAACCTCTGAGGACCATGCCTGAGTGAAGCCTTCGCCCTTCCACTCACAAAGATTATGTAGGGCACAGTATGCGGAAATAACCGCAGAGATACTTCCCTCAGCCAAGTCTAGCTTCCCATAAAGACAGCACCAGCACACTTTGAGACGCCCAAAAGCACACTCCACAGTCATTCGACACTGGCTAAGCCTGTAGTTGAACCTTTCCTGGCTGCTGTCCAGGCTCCCTGTGTAGCGTTTCATGAGCCAGGGCATTAAAGGGTAAGAGCGGTTGCCAAGAATTGTGATGGGCATTTCCACTTCCCGCACGGGGATACGCTAGTCTGGGAAAAAAGTCCTGGCTTGCAGCTTCTTGAACAGGCTGGTGTTGCGGAAGATGCGTGCGTCATGCACCTTTCCAGACCAGCCTGCGTTAATGTCAGTAAAACGCCCACAGTGATCCACAAGCGCCTGGAGAACCATGGAGAAGTACCCCTTTCGGTTAACGTACTCATCAGCTAGGTGGTTGGGCACCAGAATAGGTAGATGGGTCCCATCTATCGCCCCTCCACAGTTAGGGAAATCCATTTCTTCAAAGCCAGCCACGAAGTCATGCACGTTACCAAGAGTCATGATTTTTCGTAGCAGGATGCGATTAATGGCCCTACATCAACACAACTCCAACAGTCTACTTTCCCACCCTAAAGTGGTTGGTCACCGATTGGTAGCTGTCTGGGATGGCCAGCTTCCAGATTGCAATAGCCACCGGCTTCTCCACCGGGAGGGCAGCTCTCAGTCTGGTGTCCTTACACCGCAGGGCAGGGGCGAGTTCAGCACACAGTGCCATGAAAGTGGCTTTTCTCATGCGAAAGTTTTGCAGCCACTGCTCGTCGTCCCAGACTTGCATGACGATGCAATCCCATCAGTCAGTGCTCGTTTCCCGTGCCCAGAAGCGGCATTCCACGGCCATGAGCATGTCCATTAATGAGACAAGAAGCTTCGTGTCAAATGTGTTCACCACTTCGATCTCGTCTTCGGACCCTTCACTGTCACCTTGCATGTCAAGGATTAACTCCACTGCACACTGAGATGTGCTGGCGACAGTAGTCAGCATGTTCCTTAGCAGGTTCCTCAGCAGCTGTGGATTCATTGCGGCACCCGAAAATGGATGACAGAGCACGCCTTGCTGAAACCATTGAAAGATGGCACCTGAGGTGGACGGAAACCCAGGGATTGCTGGGATATGCCACGAAGCATCATGGGTAGTTGGAACAGGATGCAGAATGCCCCGTAAGTGACGCCCCCTTACCACAAGGTTTTGCGCCAGATCGGGAAGAGGTACTCTGTGGGATACCTGCCCTAATGCTCTGCTCTTAATGCCGCCTGAAGTGCCGCAAATGTGGCCATGCTATACCACTGGCGCATCTCAGTGTGGACACATGATAGCGCTATAACTATTGCTGTATACGGGGACTGCTATAACCAAAAGCGCTATAATCCTGTAAGTGTAACCATGCCCTATGTGTCAGCTCCCTGCCACTCCAGCCTATCTGCTTCACCTTGAGACTGCTAGTCTTAACCTTGTCTTGCAGGGACCAATTAGTGAACCAAGTCTAACATCTCTGCTCCAGCATGCTGGGACAAAACTGCAAGTAAGATACCAATTGCCAAATTGTGCTGAGATTTTGGAGAGAGTTGTTTTAAAAGCATTCCAAATCAAAATCAAGAGCTAATGTATCGTAAGTGGAAAACATATATGCATGCTATTTAATTAAGCTGGGCAGTGTGCTTGGCAATGGAGTGGTGGCTGTTCACCGGCTATGGATAACACTTGAGATCATACTACCTCTCTTTTGATTACTGTTGGTTAACTTGAACCATTTTTTTTATTATTATTTGGCACAGCACTACTTAGGTTATCTGGGACTTGGCCAAGCCCAGAGGCTGCACACATCTTTCTTCAGTTATGCAAACATTTCAAAGTACGTGCATGCACACACATACGCCCATTTCTCATGAAGAGAGAAATGCTGCAAACAAAGGGCCCGATCTTGACATCAGTAAGAATTTTGGCTGATTAAAGGGAGCAGGATCTGGCTCAAACAGAAAGTAAATGGAGCTTTTTATGAAAGGCGACAGAGAGGAAGTTTTGTCCAGAAGTTATGCCTCTAGCTTGAATTCAAGTCCCTGTTCTGCCAATGAATCTCTGCAGTGATTGGCCCAGTCACTTAGTCTCACAAGCCCTGTGGCAGATGGGGAAGTGCTGCTATCCCCATTTTGCAGAAGGGAAACTCAGGCATAAAGAGACTGAGTGCTTTAAAGACTGTAAAGTGATCAGACACTGCAGTAATGAGGGGCCATACAAATAGGATAGATAGTGGTCGGAAGAGACTGATAGTGCCTCTGACGAGCTGGTCTACTTAGTACCCCTCCCCCCTCCCCAAAAAAACCAGAACAGGTTCAGAATTTCATAGTAACACTTTTAAAAAAAACCCTATCTATTAAGTGTACCATACAACTCTTTACTTTTCCTGATGTCAGACATGCTAATTAATTTATTTTTATTATTTGGGAAGGGAAGGGGAGGGGAACAATAATATGGCAGAAACCTTTATCCCTCCCACCTAAACAGGCTTTCACAAGTGATTCTTGAACTTACAGTTGTCTCAGCTCTCTTCCACCCAACATAAGTAAATAAAATCAAGCCCCATTCTTAGCTGCCTACAATAAATAAATATAATTCCTGGCACTCAGAGTACAGCATATTTTAAATGACAGTCTACTAACAGACGGCTGCTTACTTTTTCCACTGAAATCTGCAGAAATAGTTACATAGTAACTCATAAGTAGTCATCTGTGGAGAAGATCCACATATTACATCATGTCAAGACCCATGGGACTGTCAGGATTTCCAAAGCTTGTACCTCACTTCCGACGTACAGAAGCTCATTTTGAACTCAATGGCAAAGGTCCCATTGAGTTGAACGAGTGCACAATCAGGTTCTTAACACATGCCTGACACCGTTCATAGAAGTTTAACAAGCTGCCATATTTTAAAAAACACTATATGTAAACAAAACACAATGCTGGGTTTAATTAGCTTTTTGGTCATTTTCACAAGATCTATGAAGACAAGAGGGGAAACCTGCTATCCATTTTGATCCCTGCACAACTTAATCCTGGTTTGACAATGTTTGGCAGGCATGAAGCACTGAATACTTGTCCTTCATGACTGGTAGTCATGTAGCAGTAGAGGTGGAAAGCAATAAAAGCAAGTAGGAGCAGAAGAAGCCACAGAAGAGACCTGTGGTCCTTTGGCCATTTGGAAACCGTTCTACGGTATAACTGATTTGGGCCTGTTTTGATTGTCAGTTTGCACCAAACTTCCCCCTCCCTCACAGTCTCTTCACCTTCGCTTCACTCCATATCTGCCCATTTTACCCTTTCCCATCGCTTTTCTTTCCAGTTAGCTGAACCCCTTCTAAGTAAAACCACCCCAAAAATAAATCAATCATGGAGCTAGCATGAGGTTGTGGCTACCACATCATTCACTTTGCTTGTACATTCTACCCCTTCCCAGACTCTGTCTGCCTTGTTTGTTCAGATGGTCAGCTTTTTGGGGCAGGGACTGTCTGTTACTCAGTGTTTGTGCAGTGCCTAGCACAATAAGGCCCCATTTTTGGTTGGCTTTGAGGCACTACCATAATAAACAAAATACAGAATAATAAATCAGCAGATACAGAAACCATTGAGAGCATTTAGCTAGCAAGACAGAAGTGGCAGGACTTTCCAAAATATTGTACAAGTGCTCAGGTACTTAAATTGTTATAGCACAGCAAACACTGCAACCTGGGAACAATTTATTCCTCAGATACCTAAAGAACCGACTCACAGTAAGTGTTCTAGCAGGTGTTAATCTCTTTCAAAACTGGGTGCATGTGTGGTGTTTTGCCATCATTGCCCCTCACACAGTGTTATATGTTACAGGTTGGGGGAGAGGGGAGCAGGAGTTCATATATCAGTTAAATGGATTAAACAGTACAACCTGTAGGGACTTGAAAGGAATGCTTAAAGCCAGGACCAGCCTTAAGCACTAGCAAAGCCTCTTTCACTGTCGTAGTTCAACTCATACACAGTAGCTCACGCTGGCCTGATTTCCCACTGAATCACCTGGGCCAGAGCTGAAACAATTTATGACTAGATTCCTTTGGTCTCTGGCAATAGGATTGGATAGGTCATTTAACTAAGGAGAGAACCAGGCTTCTGGTGTCTCTGCACATAATAAAGCTGGCCATATCAAAGGTGCAATACAAGATACCATGTGACTGAGGTGGACAATCACCTGGGACAAACATTGAGCTGCAGATATCAGCTACCCAGAGAAAATAAGAAAATAAAGCAGTTTGTCAGTAATCTACAAAGGCTGAAGCTTTCTTACACAGCACATTCAGACTAGGATGTTCAAAGAAGTTTTAGGGAGTTAGGTCCCAACTCCAGTTAAAGATCGGTGTGAGTGGGGGGCTTGATTTAGGCTGCTTTGCAAATCCCTGCCTCAGCCAACTTCAATTCATGAAGAAGTTCTTAACGGTCTCAAATAAAAATGAAGTAAAACTGGTTTTGACCATTGCAAATTATTTGTCCAGCTCTAATTATTAATCTCTTTTCATGCTATTGTATCTTTCCAAAACATTCACCCTTGGCACTCAAAGTCTTCATGGCTTTCTACCTTCAGATGAATGACATGGTATATAGATAGTACTGAGATTTTCTCCACTCTGCTTTCTATTAATCACTACAACATTTCATGTTTTCAACCCTTCTCCAGAGTGGTGTAGGATATAGATCAGCAACAGTTGTAAGAGAATACTAATGTGTCTCAATGACAGAAAACCCCCAATATTGGTTAGTTTAATCTTTATCCCCCAGTTCATAACGATAGGAGCTCTTACCTGAAGAGGGCAAGGGAGAACAGGCCACATTCTCTCCAGCTAGACAGAAAAAGGTGAACTAATTACTTCCAGACAAACATTAGGGCCCAACCAGTTGAAAGCAATTTAAAGATTCACAGATGCCACAATAGTCAGTGGAAAAGGAGGCAGTAAGGGTACTGTACTGAATGAAAGCCTGGAGCAGAAAAGTAGGTTACTTCAGGCAGTTATTTTTAAGAGATAAGGTTCTATTTTAAAACAAGTCACTGAGTGCATCTCAAGGAGGATCTTGTGAGGTTTAATTCACTACTAATTAATAGGAGTACAGTCCTTGGAAAGAAGGGCCTGTTTTGGTTCTCTGTTTGAACAGTACCTAGCACAAATGAGGTCCTGGTCCAGGATCTCAGGCTTTTAGGTGCTAGTGTGATACAAATCAGATAATATATATGTAAAGTTAAGCACATTTGTAAATGTCCTTAAGCCATTAAATAACTATGTATTGAATAAGTAATCTAATCTGAGTCTTAGGCTGTCTGTTATAGGGATATTAAACTCACCTATGAAATGAAAAGAAAAATCTTTGTGTAGACTGCATTTTTCCTTGCAAGACACTTCAATTCCCTGTGTTTGATCTTCTCCACATTCCTTAAATCTTTGAAGTTTCATAATTTGCCAGTTCCTTGCCTGTTAACACTGACCATGTCACCTAGTGGTTTCTTAGGAAAGGTAAGTATTAATTTAAAATCTGGGGGTAAAATGAGGTGGAAAAGGCTTTTAATTATCTCACATAAATTCCTGTTACTCACACAAAAAATATCTTATACCAATTCCCCCATCCTGCACTGACTCCTCTGTTCCTAATTCCATGGATGAAAGGCATCTTCCTCTGCTTACATCTGTTGCTGAGTTGCTTTCAGAACTCAACCCCTATTGAAATA
>ML677371.1:17841779-17883900 GCA_007922305.1 Dermatemys mawii | reverse complement strand
AGCTCACTTGATTAGGTGCAGCATTATGAAGACTTTAGACTGCTGCTGGCAATGGGACATCAGAGTAGAGGGTGGCCTGTTTCAGGATGGCAAGTCTGGAACATCTAATATATTTTGAACTTTACTATCACCTGTGGAGGCTGTGTGTTAATGTCACAAAGCAAAAGGAACCAGATGTTTGAAGAAAAATAGACACACATTTATACAGAAATCAGATGAACCTCTTAGCTCCATTCTAATAGTTTTGAACAAAAAAAAATTCTGCCCATTTAGATACAATAATGGTCCAAATTTCACTCAGATTAGATTCCATGCAACTCCATTGCCTGAAGGGAAATCTGGGCATATGGGCTGAAGAAATGTTGCTGCTGGTGTCACCCATATACTTAAAAGTATAATATACAATTGTATAATATAAACATGTTTTAACCTTTTAAATAGCATTTGAGATCATCACCTCTTGTTTAAATAGGTGCATATGTAAATATATATTTTATTTACAGTATGGCAGTGTGACAAGTAGGGGGAAGGGTGGACATGACTCCTGAGGCTAAACTACTCTGACCTGGAAACCTGGAGCTGTAACCTGAGATGGAGGGGGAGGGGAGTTGACACCTTGGGGCTGGCAAGGGAACAAAGGGGAGGCAGATGTCGGAGTTTTTTGAAAAGGGGTTAGACGCTGGCTGGGGAAGAGGAGGGAGCCCGGATTTGGGGTCTCATCTCCCTGCCCCCAAGAAGGGCCGGGCCAAGGGGGCCTGTTTGTACTGACAGCTCTAAGTGGGATTGTGTGCCTGGCATCTCAAATAAACCTTCTGATCTACTGGCTGGCTAAGAATCACTGTGAATCCCAAGAAGTGGGGGGGTGTGGGAACGGGACTCCCCCACCCCCCACGACAGGCAGGCTCTTTGAAAGATGTGCCATGAACACAGATTAGTTTGTTGGATGTGAGAAGAGTCTGCAGCAGGTGGTGTTCAGATAGACTAGAAGGAACAAATTCATCCTTGGTGTAACTTCACTGAAGCCCATGAAATAACACCAGTAAATGAATTTGGTCTAAAGACATGTTTAAACAAAGCCCTAGCAGATGGAAAGGAATCACATTTCCAGCAAATTAAGATTATTGTGAAATATTAATTTGAAATTTGGAGCCTCTGAGAAGCTTATTTTAAAAAGCTTCCTGAAATGGACAGTACATCCTTTCACATGAGGCAGAATCACCCTCTATCTGATCTCTGGGCTCACCAGCTCTATTCAGGTTTATTATTAATTACTTCTTAGAGATGCAGAGTAGCAGGGAAAGCTTAAATGGGGCGATATATCTAGTAGACTTTTCCTCCATACTAATCCTTTTTATCTTTGAATTAAGGCCGTAGGCTATGGAAGTTAATTCCACACTGGATGTGATGGAACTGTAGTAACCTGTGAAAATTGCAACCTTGACAAAGAGTTAATCACTTCTTGCATGTATAGGCTTGTGAAACTAAGCAAAGATTTACATCAGTTGGAAGTGTGTTTTTCTTACATTGATTGAAGGGCATGAATCTACATGCTAACTCTCAGTGTCATCCAGCAGAGTTAATAATAATAATAAAAAAGCTTTACATTCATTCTAGAGGAACAGTGATTGATGAAGCAATTCAAAACAGAGCTGAAAGACAGAGCAGTGTTAAAAAAAAGAAACGAAGTTCAAAAAAGTAAAACCTTCCTGAGATTGCGATAGAAGAAAAGATTGAGACTGGGCAAAAAATCATTGCAATCAGTCTGGCAGTCAAAACATAGGCATGTACAATTTTTGAGCCTGACATGAGGGAGGACAGCAGGGAAACACTGGAAGGTGAGAAGATCTCTCAGTAAAATGCAAAATTATTGCACTGGTTCCTCGAGGTCCCAAAACAACATTTGGGGAACCATTGTGCAAAGTGCTTTACAAAAACATAGTAAGGACAGGTCTACACTCTTTGAATTTACTTTCTTATTTTTAAATCAAATTCCATTGCATTTTTAAAATGTTATAACAACAAATCCTGCATCTCACAACAAATCCTCCATCTTTGCAGTGGGTTAGACAAGATGACCCTTGCCATGCCTTCTAACCCTGTAGTTCTATCTAACCCTATAGGTCTATGACTCTACACTTAAAGCACTGCATCAGCACAGCTATAGTGTTTAAGTGAAGATGCTCCTATGCTGACAAGAGCTTCTCCTGTCAGGGTACTTAAACCACCTTCCTGAGAGTCAGTAGCTATGTCAATGGGAGAAACTCTCCCACTGAAATAGTGCTGTCTACACCAGAGGAAGGTCAGTATAACTGTTGCTCAAGGGTGTTGATTTTTCACACCCCTGAACGACATAGTTATAGTGATGTAAATCTGTAGTGTAGGTCTGGCCTAAGAGAGCATTCCTGAAGATCTAAATAGAAGAGACAAAGGAAGCAAGATAAGGAAGCATTAACCTCCCATTTCACAGATAGAGAATTGAGGTACAGAGAGACTTGAGTGGCTCCAGGGTGGCAGCAGCGTGCAATGGGCCTAAGGCAGGCTCCCTGCTTGCCCTGGGCCTGAGCTGCTCTTGGAAGCGGCCAGCATCATGTCCCTCTGAGCCCTAGAGGAGGGGGGAGGCCAAGGGCTCCTTGTGCTGCCCTCGCCTGCAGGTATCTCTCCTGAAGCTCCCGTTGGCCCTGGTTCCCCATTCCCAGCCAGTAGGAGCTACAGGGGGCAATGCCTGCAGGTAAGTGTAGTGCACAGAATCCTCTGCCCCCTCAGGGGCCACAGGGACATGGTGACAGCTGCTTCTGGGAGCAGCTCTAAGGCAGGGAGTCTGCCTTAGCCCCATGGTGCCATAGGGGTGGTGTAGCAGAGCGGCAACTCACCCCACAGTGCCTCCCACTGGTCTGTCTGGGAATTAGCTCTTCCAGTGTCCAGAGCATCCTCTGCAGGCCGACATCCTGCTTGCTGCTCAGCCCCATGTCCCTCCCTGGACCCCGGTGCCCTCTTCCCTAGGGTGCTGCACTCCTGCAGTACCCCCCCAGTCTCATACTGGGTCTCCCCTCCCTGAGGAGCCCCCACCTCACCTCAGTCTAGGCAACTGCCAGTCACGACCTGTCCCCATTCTCTGGGGCAGACCACAGTATAATTGCCATTTGTCATTAGCAAGCAGGGTTGGCCTGCTGCTTCTACCTCTAGAGCCCTGGGCTGTCCCTTGCAACCCCAGTACCCTTTGTTGGGCCTGTCCCCTAGGCCCTGCAGCCTGAGGGTTTCCAGGCCAGAGTTTCTCCAGCTCCTCTTGCCTTGCCCTAGCCCTGCTTCCCTCTAGGTATGTTGCTCAAGCTCCCAGCAGCCAGGCCCATCTGCTTCTGTAGACAGAGAAGACTCTCCCCCTCTGTACCAAACTCTGGGCCTTTTTATCAGGGCCAGCTGGGCCCTAATTGATGCAGCCACAACTGTGGCTGCCTTCCCAATCAGGCAGGAGCTTGCTTGCTCCCAGCCACAACCCTTTCTTGGGCTGTTTTACACCCCTTTTAGCAGGAGTGGGGCAGCCACCCCACTACAGGTGGCAATCCCACAGACTGAATCTAAAGCCCCGACAGGCTGAATCCGGCTTGTAGGCTGTAGTTTGCCCACCCTGCCTTAGACACTTTTGAAAATGAGATTTAGAATTTCTCCACACTGGGTAATACAGGAAAATTAATCTGAATTAACTAACAATATGAATTTGAAGTGGATTTGTTAAACTGCATTAAACCCATGTAGTAGGACCCTTCTTCAGAATTCAAACGGCCTTAATTTGGTTTACCTTATTTCCAAAGTGAATTAAAATAAACCAAATTAAGGCCACTTTAATTCTGAATAACGGCCTCAAAGGGATTTAATGCACTTTAATTAATCCACTTCAAATATACATCTTTAGTTAATTCAGATTAGCTTTCCTGGATGTCCTTCAATCTACAAACCCATTGGCTTCTAAATTAGTTCTACCTTCCAACACCCAGATACCTTTAAAAATCTGACCAGGTCACATAGGTAGAACCCAGAACTGAATCACAGAACTTCAGTCCCTGATCAGTGATATAGTCAGAAGGCCAACATACTCCAAGAAGGGTTCTTTCTAAACTCTAAATAGGATTTATACAACACACCTGTAATTGACTTTAGGTTAGAGAGCCCCACATCATTAAGCTGGGACCAGTTTTTAGCTTTGTGCACCAATGTAAGATTTAATTTTTCATTATGTTTTTCTGATAATATAAAGGATACTTTTTTGTTTTCTTTTTATTTACTACCTCTTCCCATTTGAGAGCTGCCAGCCATTTTCCATACTCAAGGAGCAGCCACATACATTTAGTCTAGATTATTTTTTGACTAACAAAACCAGAAAGAATGGACAGAACTTAAGCCTCTAGAAGGGAGTTAAGTGTGCTTCCTTTCTAACAGGCTGCAGCAACTACAGGAACAACATAGCTGCTCTCTCTGCAGACAGACAAGATTCATAGGTATTTAAAGGAGCTGTATACAGAACAGAGACTTCACAGTTTTTTTTATCTTCATTGTAACAGCATGGAGGTCACACCAGCACATGCTCTGTGCTCAGACATGACTTGCAGAGGAGTCCCTGCCTCAGTTTCCTCTCCCCAGGGTGTAAATAAACCCAAGCAGGCTTTCTAGTATTAGAGAACACTCTTTTCAGAGAGTCTCATTTAATAGAAAAGGATAACATGAAAATATAAATAAAAGCTTCAGTCAACTACTTCACTGGACACTATCCTTTCTTGGGTTAATCAGTCTTATGTCTTATCCCTCTAGCCCCAAAACGCTCTCAGGCTGGATTTCTTGCCTGAAGCTTGGGCCTCTGCTAGGCATATAGCCAGATGCCAGTCTTCTTCAAACACTCTTTGTTGAACAAATCCCTAGTAGCTCCACAGGCAGTACCATGCAGAGTTTGCTTTCCTGGGCTGCTCCAGTCACTGGCCTGGCTTCACTTTCCCTCCCAGCCTGCTCCTCTCTCTCTGGGCCACTACTCCCCAAGGCAACACCACAAGGAGTAGTTTCTTGCTTCCTAACATCTCTCTTCTTCAGCAATTCCTCTGTTCTGGTGCTTTTTGACAGAACTTTCAAAAGCCTTTATTAGGTCTAGGTGTGCCTTATCTAGTTACCTGCCACCAGTTACTTAGGTAATTATCCACAGTTGGATCCCAGCTGGCTCATTCTTCTTAGCCTAGGCTAGGTGCCTGACCCCGTCAGGGCCCAGCCCCCATGACATTCACAGTAACAGCCCAGTAAATTGCGAATATTCATACCAAGACCCACGATTCAGAACATCTGGTTTAAGAGGAAAGATGTGCTGTCTGAGAGATTTCTGTCAAATCTCCTCTGAGTGCTACGTCTAGGTTTTATTCAACTAGGAGTTTTGCCACTTTGTTACTGTATGTTAAATTACTTGACATTTTACACAGAATCATGAGATGATGTGTCATTCCATAATAAGACAACCCTCACATTCTTGTTTTTCTGCCATAAACAAACGGTTGGGCCAGGGATTTAAATTCCTCTCATGGTAGCTTGGCAACTTTTCTGTCTGTGCGATCAGGGGTTGATAACTAAGGCGATGGAAAACTCAGAGGCTTTGACTCATAGGGGTTTGCATGAACCTTTAGATAAAATCTAATTTCCATTATACCTGTAGATTTCACAAGTACTAAGCCCACATACCAAACACATGAAAATGTATGATACAGATCACATTGGCTATAAAGGAGAAAGTTCAGTCTAGTGGATTGACTCAGTCCATGAGGTTGTCTGGCTCAGTCAGCATACAGTTTCAAACATCAATGAAGCTGCTTTAGTTCTGGATTTCCTTTTTAAATGATTGACTAATGAGTCACTAGCAAATTATGGTCTGCCTATGAGTAGGCATCAAATGTGTGGGATGAGCCAGGGTAAGAAACCAGTAACAAAGGAGTAGAGGGAATGAAGGAAATCACCTTGTAACTGAGCTCAAAGGACAGTTATGTGAGAAAACTTCAGTTTCCCAAGTATAGCCTTTCAATACTTTAAAATGTAACTTCGCTTACATGGTTTTCTGTAAACAAAATATAATCTCTTAGGGTAAATCATAGCAGGAACATTAGAACATGCCATGGCAGAAGAGACCAATGGACTCTCTAGTCTATTATATGACCCAGAAAGTGGCTAATGCTGGAGGAAGGCATAAGAAGTCCTGCAGTGGGCAGTTATGGAAGAACCTGTGTATAAGAAAAGTTCCCTCCTAATCCCCCTCAATTAAGAGTTGGTTTATGCTCTGAAGTATGAGAGTATATATCTCTTCTAAACATTATTTTGATCCTTCTAATCTAACTGCCAAGGTTCACAATTTCCATCTAAATGACCAGTCCATTTTTGAATCCTGCTAAACTCTTGTTCTCAAATAAATCTTGTGATACTGAGTTCTGTAGGCTAACTGTGGACTGTGTCAAATAATAGTTCCTTACGTCAGTTTCAAAATTGCTGCCTTTCCATTTCATTGATTATCCCCTTGGTCTTGTATTATAAGA
The DNA here is from genome assembly GCA_007922305.1 of Dermatemys mawii. Lineage (NCBI taxonomy): Eukaryota > Metazoa > Chordata > Testudines > Dermatemydidae > Dermatemys > Dermatemys mawii. Next base: position 17,877,352 of record ML677371.1, on the reverse strand, counting down.
AAGGATAATTAGAAGCCATTGATCTACCTTCTCCCTACCTATCATTCATTGTCTTATCTACATTTATTATGCCTCCTTTTATTCACTTCCTCTTGAAAGCAATAGCCCCATTCTTGTCACTCTATCTTTATATGGGTGGTTTTTTCTACCTCTGTTATCATCAGTCTCTGATCACCCTCCATTTCTCCTATTCCATTCATTAACACATCAAAAAACACATCAGAGCATGCCGAGATTAAATTAATTTAAACATGTAACCAAACCATCATATTCCTTTTGTGCAGCAATCAAAACATACATGTTAAGGCTATATTCAGGCCTATTTTAGCTTTCTATATACCATGAATGATATTACCAGCATTAAAGTGAAGGTCTGTCTAAAATCTGTTGTAATAACTACAAGTTTGGCTCCATTGGGAAGAGTATTCAGATTTCCCTTTATTCTGTAGGCTTTATTAACTCTGTTTGAGCCTTGACCTTAAACAGTATTCAGCATAGTGTCTGCCCTATAAAAACAAACTATAGTGTATGCACTGTAGATCAAATACAGAATGTTATTTGAGGGATTACTGAGGTGAGTTCTTATAATAGTCACAAAGTGTTTCTCAAGTGGTCACTATTTACTCAGGGATCCTGATTACGTGGATCTAAATTTCCCTCTATCCTTCTCCACACTGGCATTATTGCTTTACTAAGGGCTCAACCATACTACATTAAAAGCAAATACAAAGCTTTCCTTGTTATATATTCAAAACAATAGTTCAGCAGAGACTTGCATGGCCTTTTACTTTATATATTTACTATTATAGCAACCATTTTATTTCATGAAGAATTTTATATATTATGGCGTATTTCCTTACACTTCAGGCAGGGGGCATGGAAGAGATGAGTTTGACTGTAGACTGATTTAGGAAAAGTCCATTGGCTAGGGTGGTAGCCTAAGACTCAAACCTCAGTTAAACTGTCTTCCCTGCAACAGACTTCCTGTGTGACCTTGGGTGAGTCACTTAGTCTCTCTGATTATGAACTGTAAAATGTTGACGATAGCAACATTTCCCTATCTCCCAGGGATGTTGCAAGAAGAAATACAATAAATTGTGTGAGGCACTAAGGTCTATGGTAATGAGGAGTTATATAAATTGATAAGACAGAGTTAGGGGTATAGAGTTAATGAGAACTGGTAATTAATATCTCACAGAAACTGTCATCCTCAATATTGTTGTGAGATACTTTGCTTATTCACTCTTTCTGTTTACAGATGGAATTGAGAGGCAAAGCCTGATTCTGCTGAAAACTCTGACTTTATTGGAACCTGGATTTGGACCTCTGTGTTTTAAGGATTTAAGTATGGTTTGTGGTAGATTATGAAATCTAGCCCCAGGGTTATTAACTAAGATCACTGTCCTGTTACGTGTCTGGGCTTTTCCTTTCTGGAGTAGATGGGGTTGATTTCTATCAACCAGCCTGCACACAAAGGGTTAAAGTGTTTGTGTTTAATCCAAATGCACATAAACCATCCTACTTTGCCCAAAAGGCTGGATCATGTGTGAGAGGAGTGTGGGAACCACATAAAGGGGATTTTTCTCGGCCTTGTCAAGTGCGGCATGAGGTGTGATATCATATTCCTGAAGGAGGTCTGCCAGCGATCGGCGTACAGGCCTGAGCTTGATCAGCTTCTGTATGTTTAACCTCTCAATAGTCTTTTAAATCAAAAAGATTTTTTTAAAAAAAAAACTGCAGAGAAGTAAGGTGAACAGCTCGTGAGAAACCCTGAAGCTGTAGTATGAGCACAGAAAATTAACTCTTTCTCCACTCTGTAGCACAATACACAACTCCACTTTAAGACGTTATCAGAAGGATAAATAGTTATTTAAAAATTGTTTAGGGCTGGGTAGTGTCCAGCAAGTAAGCACCACTCCCACAAATTTCCCATTTTAAAGATCGCTTTTGATGTAATCAAGGCACCTTCATCCTTTTGCTTCCTGTTTATTTGTGGATGCTTATTATCCAAAAGCTCTCCTATTATGTTTAGCAGCTTCCCAGGAAATTGCCTCATCGCCATCTTTTGCAACTTTTACATAGTCTCCAGGCCTTCCTCAGACAGGTGATTTATGCTATCACCAAACTTAGGAGCCAAGAAATTCTTTGCTACATGTAGAAGCATTGGCTGCTCAGCTTGGCAATCATATCGCTCATTCCTTTAAACAACTGGGAGGGGCAAACATGGTGTGACAGGTGTGGATTGAGTGGAATCATTTCTTTCTGACAGAAAGGTCAAGAAGACAGGTGAAGGTGATTTTCAAAGTGACTGCTACAACTACTTTGTATTAATTGAGCATATGGGGCCTCTAATTGCTTACACTGGCATAACTCCACTTATCTGAGGAGAGGATGGGCCCGTGAGACAGTCTCTCTATTAAGATATAGCATGCTTAGCTGAAAGGTCTGAGAAGCCCTGCTCTATGGAAGACTAAGGCCATGGTTACACTGGCACTTTATAGCGCTATAAAGTCCCCAGGAGCGCTATAACCTACTACCCGTCCACACTGGCAAGGCACGTAGAGCGCTATAACCTCGGAGTTATAGAGCTCCTGGTAATCCACCTCCGCACAGGGAATAAGGGCTGTAGTGCTCCCGCTGTAGCACTACGGCGAGAATGTGGACAGCCACTGCGCTACAAGTGATCTCTTGAGATACCTAGAGCCATTTAAGGCAATTGACGTCTCTTCCCTTTCTTTTGAACTCGGCTGGAGGAATGCGGAAGTACCTCTTTAGAGTTTCTCTCTTAACTCAAGCAATGCAAATGTTTAAGAAAGGAGCCTGTGTGAAAACAAAGCCCTGTGTGAACGGACACGCGCTGACAGGCTCGCTGACAGGCTCTCAGAAGGACGGAAAAACCACTGGCTCTCTCCCTCTGCATACACACAACACGCCCCCTCTCACACCCCTCGTTTGAAAAGCACGTTGCACCCAGCTCAATGCTGGGATACCTGCCCTAAAGCGCTGCTCTTAATGCTGCCTGAAGTGCCGCAAATGTGGCCATGCTATACCGCTGGCGCGTCTCAGTGTGGACATGCAATAGCACTACACATATTGCTGTATAAGGGGACCGCTATAACCAACAGCGCTATAATCCTGTAAGTGTAGCCATGCCCTAAGATGTTGTAGAAAATGTTTGTGATTCCTTCTCCTGAGGAAGAAATGGTGGTCTTCCTCTCTCTGAGGCAGCACTGAACCAATGCCCCAGCTTTTTTACGGGCACTCATGGTCCTGACAGTGTTGTCAACTCTTGAGATTTTATGAGGGGTGTGGTGATAATAGGTGTTTTTCTAAAAAACCCAGTTCCTATATCAAGTAATTCTTTGAGAATTTCAGATTTTATTAAAATAAGTAAATTTGTAGCCCTTTTGATTACAGTAGAAAGCTGGGAAAACATGACTCCTGAAGGCTCAAAACTGAAAATATCAAATTTAGATTTTTAAAAAATCTCATGGTTTTTGGAAGGGAGATGCATGATTTTTGAATATTTGGGAGTGGCACTACTGAAGATATAAATTCAAACTAAAGAACATGTGTGGTCAAAGATTACATGCCACTTTTTGCTGGGATAAAGGCATAAATCCTGGTGTCCTGGCAATAATCGATCTGGAGTAATTATATTCTGCTCCATTTAATTCCCTTCAGTTTGAAATGAGTTTTATTCTATATGCCCCTACCTCAAAAAGATTGTTGTTTAGAGTTCCTGATAAAGAGTATCAGCTACCTTTTCTCCTCCGAGGTGAAGAGACCCCTTTACATATCAGGCTAAATTTTTTTTCACTTGAAACTCCATTAGTCTAAGTGAAGTTACTCTGGATTCTCACTGGTGAAAGAGTAGAATTTGGCAGAGTCTGTAAAACACTTTGAGATACTTCAAGATGAAAGGTTCTATTAAATGGAAGGAATTATTATTATTAAGTTGTGAGCTACAGCAAAAAATCTATGAGAACTTGGAAGCAATCCTAAGAGAAAAGTTTTATTAAGCAAGATCAAACTAGCAAATTGACAGAAGGTCTCGGGGGGAGAGTGGGGGAGAAGGGGGGAATGCCAGAAATGTAATTCATGTAGCACAAAGCCAATGCCAGTCTTGTTGGTGCATGTAAATAAATCCCTGTTTTCTTCACCTTCCAGCTAAAAAGTTTTTATAAGTTACACATTTCTTCCTTCATGATTCATCAGTTCCTTTGGGGACTGATTCTACAACTGGGCTCCTGCAAATTATGCTCAGCCTCTCAAAGACTGGGTCACTGGCTTTACTTCTTAATTTGATCCCCAGCCTATTGCTTTGCATTTACTGTGGTATGTACATATTGTTCACACTTATCTGATTAAGTGAACTGATTACAAAAAAGTCAACAGGTTGTGCCCTTGAGATTTATTTTATCTTGGGCTGGAAGAATGGGTGGGGACAATATGCTAAGATCAGAGATTCTTATCTCATACTATCCCTTTGCTGGATTTCACTCCTTCCTGTCAAGATCTTGGAAACCCCAGATATATGTCCTGTTGTAGCCCTCTCTGAAGCTACTATCTTGTTTTCCAGAATCTTAGTAATTTTTTTAATCAACTCTAGTAGTACTGGAACCCTCAACCAAGATGCAGGGGGGAGCATTGTGCTAGGCATTTGTATATACACATAGTAAGAGACAGTCTCTGCCCTAAAGAATTTACAGGATACCTAGAGAGACAAAACAGACAAAGGTGACTTAGCCAAGGTCACACACAGAAGGTCAGTGGCGCAGCTAGACAGACTCAGTCTCAGTTTCTCCTTCCCCTTTTAAGGCCTCCAAACAACCCATGAATGGGGAAAACCCACATTTTCAGAGCACACGGTTCTCCCTGGAAGTGGCTCTAAGGTAGAATGAACAAATCTAAATCTCAAGTGAGCAAGGCTTCCCCTTCCAACAGCAAAGAGGTCTGTCTGTCTCAGCATCAGAGAACAGGAATGTCTCCTGTAATTACGCTAGCACCAGACACTAAGTAGCAGCTCTTGCTGTGCTTCATAATTAATGTTCTTCCCCTCTCACTGCCTCTGTCTCTTTCAATAATATAAATGCCAAATGCAGTGAGCTGTCCTTTTAGCTGGCGTTTCTTTTTTTAGTCATATCTTCAGCATATGAAACCTTTTGTTTGTTCAGTGAAACATCGAGCCAAACTCTCTTCACCCTTCCCTTCCCGAGAAGCATAAACACTCAGCAGTACCGGGCTCATCTTCGGGACATGCATCTCAGAGCACAGTTAGCAAATAGTGGTATCATTTCTTTTACTCATACAATTGGACTCACGTGATATTTAGAATAAGGATCCTATAAGGGATCTTAGACTCTTACCCACAGATGGGTCTTTGGAGATCGGCAACTGGCCTACAGCAAGAGCTACAAAATGTGAAGTGGAAAAAAACAACTGAAAATGTTCAGCCTTACCAGGAAGGCTTCTTGCTGCCTTTTGACTTTTTTTTTTACTTTAAACTTGGAACAGTACCACTGTTTTGTTTTACAATTCCTACCGGAGATATAAAGTTGAAAAAGAAAAAAATATTTCTCTGGATGGAATCACAATCACAGAAATCTCTTTATCCACCCGGATGTTGTTCCATTATAGTATGGGGGCCTTTGTTTCAAACAGAGAGGAAAGTTTCCCAAAGCTGGAAATTTTGCTCTGATTTCTTCAGGACACAAATCCTAGAATGGCAGAGTAAGCAAAAGAGAAGTAACAAAAGAAACCATTACTGAGAAGAGGGGAAATTGGTTCTGAGAAATCTCATTTAACTACTCTTCATTATATTCAGCTGTTATTCTTTAGACATTAAAAAAATGTACACCCCTGCTGCTTGAGGTAATACACACTCATTGGCAGCTTTGGGGTGACAATGTATGGTAGGGTGACCAGAGAGCAAATGTGAAAAATCAGGACGGGGTGGAGGTAGGAGGTAGCCTATATAAGAAGAAGATCCCAGAATTGGTACTGGCCCTATAAAATTGGGATATCTTATCACCATAAGGTATGGGGCACATTTCAACTGAAAGAAATTATGGTGCTAATGTGACTTTTAGGCCCATCTGCACTTAAAGGGGGGCAGCTGCATTATGCAGCTGCATTGAAAACCGCATTATGCATTCTATGACAAAGTTACATTCGCTGTGGGGTGAATAGAGAAGCCAACCATGAGATATGGTAATGAAAGGGTTACACTTCTGGGGGGTAAACAGAAGGCAGTGCATGCACTCTTGGACTGCTAGGTTTACATGTGGGTGAGTGACTACACCCAGTTATTAAATGGTTTCAGCTACAAAGATGTGAACTGGGAAGTGGCCGTGGTTGTGCTCCAGTTGTGAAAGGCCCAGAGTCACTGGAGAGTGAATGAGAAGGGGCTGCATGTGCTCTGACATGGAGAAGGTTACACTTTCTGGGAAACAAATGGGAAGGAGGTAGAGAGGGAACATGACTTCAGATTGGTCCTATTCCCCCTTATGCGCTATGGCTAACTGAAGAGACTCATCTTCAATTCTTGGCCTTTCAGTCTCCTTTTCCTCCTCTCTACAAGTCCTCCAATTTCCCTCTCTTTCTCATCTGCAATTTTCTGTGCCTCCTTTCTCTCTCCATTTGGAGTCCGTGCTTCTATTAAATCTAATTACCAAGAGCTCTTGTGCTTGGGGACTCTTCCTTAAATGGATTTGAGCCCAGCTGTCTACAGTGGGCTCCAGTGAACACATGGCTGAAGGGGACTGGTGTTTGAGGCATTTTCTTGTTTTCTGCTTTCCTTGTCAGCTTATTAAGGTTGTGGAATATATTAAAAATCTTTACTTATATTTTTCAAGAAAGTCCCTTTGAAACGGATAATTTTCTAGGTTCTCTGCAGAAAGAATCTGGTTGGATGCAGAACTGGTAAATTTTTAAGTGCCTGGGGCCTAGTCCTTACTTGGTGAGTCACAGATAACTTTCTACCTCCAGTACCATTGAGACAGAAAAAGCACTCTGAGGATTGGTGGACCTGAGTAGGAAAAAGGAAATGAATGAGTCTGAACAATTACTGTTTGTACAATGAGTTCCAATTCTCATAAAACATAACAAAAAGACAACCCTGGAAATTGAAATCTGCTCTCCACGGAACAGGTATAAAGCATCAGTGTAAATGTCACCATTCATTCTACATGTACACTTCAACTGTGTTCTGAAGGGGCCAACTCTAAGGTGATTGGATTGTCTCCAGTACTCACCCAATTAGTAGTCTCTCCATGTAGATGGTCAAAATTGCAAACTGCAGTGATGGTTTTTCTGATGTAGATACCTCTTCACTAGGAACTCAATGTCTGAACTGCCAAACTCATTTGACATAGGTCACTGCAGCCACTAAGAAAGGGTAACAATTTTTGGTCACTACTAAGGTGAAATTCAGACTTTTGGCCAGAAGTTGAAAGGTGCCATATCCCATTATAAATTCTCTGACCAGTGTAGTCATCAGAAAATTAATATTTAAGACATTAAAAAAAGAGATGATGGTCAAGGTCTTTTCCCCCTCACAAGACTTCATTAGACACCTAGGGCTTGTTACCTAAATAACACTGGTCTACAATTTTTTAGAAGTCGTCTGCTTCAGAGATAAAATGTGATATTTATTATGTATTTTGATGTGCTGAATTCAAATATGACAATTAAAACAACTGATTGGCTACTGTTTCTAAGATATTTAAGTTTTTACATTTTATGTCTATGTATATTGTGTAGATAGTAGAGTTTTAATCATAAATTGTAAACCTAGGTCTTTTCATGTGTTTATGGTTGCTTTACATGATAATATTTCACCTGTCCTGTTTATGTAACACTTTAAAAATCAGCAAAAGGGTTATAGAAATAAAATGTATTATGAAACAAAAGGCAAAACACTATTATGTACATAGTTTAGTCCTATTCAGTGTCTACTCGGCGCTTCTTGGCTTGTCTCTTGTATTCATTAAATGGAGCATCTCTTGTCACTGTCCAGCAATAGTCTGCAAGCATTGATGGGCTCCATTTGCCCTGATAGCATTTCTCCATTGTTGCAATGTCCTGGTGAAATCGCTCGCCGTGCTCGTCGCTCAGTGCTCCGCAGTTCGGTGGAAAAAAATCTAGATGAGAGTGCAAAAAATGTATCTTTAGTGACATGTTGCAACCAAGGCTTTTGTATGCCTTGAGGAGGTTTTCCACCAACAACCTGTAGTTGTCTGCCTTGTTGTTTCCGAGAAAATGTATTGCCACTGACTGGAAGGCTTTCCATGCCGTCTTTTCCTTGCCACACAGTGCATGGTCAAATGCATCATCTCGAAGAAGTTCACGAATCTGAGGACCAACAAAGACGCCTTCCTTTATCTTAGCTTCACTTAACCTTGGAAATTTTCCATGGAGGTACTTGAAAGCTGCTCGTTTTGTCAATGGCCTTGACAAAGTTCATCATCAGACCCAGCTTGATGTGTAAGGGTGGTAACAAAATCTTCCTTGATTCAACAAGTGGTGGATGCTGAACACTTTTCCTCCCAGGCTCCAATGATTGTCGGAGTGGCCAATCTTTCTTGATGTAGTGGGAATCTCTTGCACGACTATCCCATTCGCAGAGAAAACAGCAGTACTTTGTGTATCCAGTCTGCAGACCAAGCAAGAGAGCAACAACCTTCAAATCGCCACAAAGCTGCCACTGATGTTGGTCATAGTTTATGCACCTCAAAAGTTGTTTCATGTTGTCATAGGTTTCCTTCATATGGACTGCATGACCAACTGGAATTGATGGCAAAACATTGCCATTATGCAGCAAAACAGCTCTAAGACTCGTCTTCGATGAATCAGTGAAGAGTCTCCACTCATCTGGATCATGAACGATGTTGAGGGCTGCCATCACACCATCGATGTTGTTGCAGGCTACAAGATCACCTTCCTTGAAGAAGAATGGGACAAGAGCCTTTTGACGGTCACGGAACATGGAAACCCTAACATCACCTGCCAGGAGATTCCACTGCTGTAGTCTGGAGCTCAACAGCTCTGCCTTACTCTTGGATAGTTCCAAATCCCTGACAAGGTCATTCAGTTCAGCTTGTGTTATGAGGTGTGGTTCAGAGGAGGAGGATGGGAGAAAATGTGGGTCCTGTGACATTAATGGTTCAGGACCAGAAGTTTCATCCTCTTCCTCGTCTGACTCAAGTGAGAATGATTCTGGTGCATCAGGAACGGGCAGTCCTTCTCCGTGGGGTATTGGGCGTATAGCTGATGGAATGTTTGGATAATGCACAGTCCACTTTTTCTTCTTTGACACACCTTTCCCAACTGGAGGCACCATGCAGAAGGAACAATTGCTAGTATGCTCTGTTGGCTCTCTCCAAATCATTGGCACTGCAAAAGGCATAGATTTCCTTTTCCTGTTCAACCACTGGCGAAGATTTGTTGCACAAGTGTTGCAGCATATGTGTGGGGCCCACCTCTTGTCCTGATCTCCAATTTTGCAGCCAAAATAAAGGTGATAGGCTTTCTTAACCATAGTGGTTATACTGTGCTTTTGTGATGCAAAAGTCACTTCACCACAAACATAGCAGAAGTTATCTGCACTGTTCACACAAGTACGCGGCATCTCTGCTCACTTTGGCTAAACAGAAATGTGTCCCTTTGCAAAATCAAACACTGACAAATAAGAGAGCACGACACTGTATGATTTCTAGAGCTGATATAGGGCAATTTGTTCAGCAGAGTGATGTAAGCTTCGTTATGACTGCATCATCCATGACTTCTAGGAATAACATGATGCAATTCATATCATGTATGACGCAATACCAGCTTCAGATTGCATCATTCATTGTTTTGCCTAAAAAGCAAGTAATGTCCAAACTCAGTCATAGATTTATTCATAGATCCAGACAAAGATGTATTTTAATCATTTCTGGTTTTAATTGAGATCCCTTCCCTTTGTAACTCACTTATCCTCCGCCATTCCCATGTCAAGGGTCGTATATATTGACCCAATAGCATATCTTGAAAACTAGAGCCAGTCAACAATTTTAAGCATCATTTTCATTCTCAGTGACCCAGAATTAGTAAGGTTTGACTACATTTATTTCAGAAGCATTTTGGCTGTAGAGCAGTGTAACTGTAGACTAAGCATCCCCTTCAGTCTTTTATCAGTATCAAACGCCATTCTTAAGTGAGTCATACACAACAAAAAACTTGATTAAAGTGTAAAATCCTTTTGGTCCAGCTAATTGACAAAACTTGTACCGGTATTTATTTACATAATTTTAGGAAGATTGAAGGATATCTTTCATCATTATGAATCACTAGGGAAAACATAATTGGAGCTTTCTTTAGAGTACGCAACTTAATCCTATTATACTCTACTTAACGCTGATAATGTAATGAATACATAATATAATACAATTTAGTAATTATATATATATACACACACATACAGCATAGATAGTGATAAATGCATATTATCATGCATCTTTGATTGTCTCACTTCCATTCTGCTCACTAATGCATCTCAACCAGGATTATTTCTAACATTTCAAACTCTAAGTGGCTTCAAACAGCTGCCATTTAATAAATAAATGATTTGAAAACGCCACCCTTTAGAGATAGGTTTTTTCTTCTTTCCCTAAAATCTGGACTTTCTTCCCTCAAAATGCTATGCCATCCTGGAAGAGGAGCTTGAAAGCCAGTTTCCACGTGGTTCAGTGAGGCAAAAACAACTGTAAATAGTGATTGATGAAGACAATTTAACTCTGACAGAAAATACTTATCCAATGCTTACTATTCTTGCTAGCACGAAAGAGGAGCTGTTATTGTAGTATCTATATTGACACAGTCTGTTAGGACACACTGAGACAAGACAGAGAGTCTTGGAAAGGGCCAAGTCAAGCAAACCTGGCAAATGTGTTTCTGTGAGTCTAGGGAATTTAGAGGGACATAGAGTAAATAGTGACTAGCTGGGGACAGGTGGAACAGGTTTGTTTAAAAATGCAAATGTACTGTTTTAAGGCTCCAGTAAACTTCAAGATTTCTATCTGGTTGTACCAGATATGATCTTGACATATTTTGCTAAATAATGTTCAGATTGCTGGATTCAAGCTGCAGAACTGAATTAGTTTTTAAACCTTCCTTTGAAGGAATACTGCCATCTAGTTGTAGCTTTCCTAGTTATGCTTGCTATTGCTAATCATTTTTAATTTAGAAGACATTGTTTGTAAACCTGCATCAATTCAAACAAAATATTTTATGGACAAAATTCTTCCCTCCAATACAGGTGCAAAATGAAAGTGAATAGGAGCTGTACATACAGGTCTTGAGCAAATCGGGCCTCAAGAGTATGCTTTTTCAGAGAATACAATGCATCCTAAATTCCCTGAATCACATGGGTGAAGAGGGAAGGAGGTTGAATATGTTTGGATACTTGAGGGCATTTTCAGTGTAATTAATAGTCACGGAGGGAGGAAGAGCATGATCCTCTTTCAGATACCAGGAAGCTGTGAGTAAATGATAAGAGAATAGAAGTTACACTGTACTTTAAATCTTACTGGGGTATTTATATGGCCCTCATTACTATAGTATCTTAGTGATTCACAACCTCTAATGTATTTATCCTCACAACACTCCTAAGAGTTTAAGTAAGGTGAGCACTATTATCCCTCATTTTACAGATGGGGTATGGGGCACAGAGACACTAAAGACCAGATACTGAAAGGTACCTAGGCTCCTAACTCCTCTTGAAAGCAATGGGTATCGGGTGCCTAAATACTTTTGAGTATCTGGGGCTCAGTTACTTGGCCACAATTACAAAGAAAGCTTGTAGCAGAGTAGAGAACTGAACTTGCATCTCTCTCAAGTACTAGGTTAGCATCCTAGCCCTTGGACCATCTCAATGAGTTCATGACAGGATACATAAACCCCAGACAGATGAAGAAGGCATCAGAGACGCCCTGTGTTAATGGCTAGGCAGGGCTGGATGGGTAAGACTATTATGTTTGGTAGGGAGGAGGCCTTTAAAATGGAGGAAACTGTAGTTAGCTGGGAAGAGAGATCACCCTGAGCAGGGAATGGCTGGAGCGACTCCTGAAATTGCAGGAGGTATACCCAGGATATCTCCAACCAGGGCTGGCACCAGCCTAGCAAGCAGGTGCTTGGAGTGGCAAATGGGAGGGAGTGGCATTCTGGGCACTGTCAGGGCAGCGCTGTTCTCCGGCACTGTTCTCTGTCTTCAGCGGCACACCTGCGGCAGCTCCGCCACAGAAGAGCTTTTTAGGGAGGCAGAAAAGATAGAGTCGGCCCTGTCTATGGCCCTCTGTAAGCCTGACAGAGTGAGCCCAACTCAGAAGCTCAGCAAGAAAGAGTCCTAGAAAACCCTACACAGACAGCCCCTATGTCAGAAAGTACAGTGGGCCTTTTCCCCTTTTAGTTGACTCTAGGAAGAAGTTATTCTTGGATGCATTGGAACATTTATTTTCCTTTTTATTCCCCCTGTGAGAAAAGACACAAGTCTCACCACAAAGGGTGGAACCCACTTGTATGGACTAAGAAATTGGAGCCTGGACATAAGCCACATTGTGTAAATAGCTGGGCCTGACCACTGTTTGGGAGATAAAACTAGGGAAACTCTTTTACAGAGCTGGTGAATTTTTTCAGATTCTTAATTTAATGCATCCTGAGGGAATTCATGAATGGATCCAAATTGGAGTTCTAAGATTCATTACAGGCTTTTAAACACCACCACTTTGATAGATTTGGTGGGCTACAGGTATTGCCTTACATCGCCATACAGGAGAAAAACCATTCACATTCCAGACAGTCTTTCACTTTTTGGGAGGAGAGAATGAGTGTTTAGCATTTCTCACCCTTGAATTTATCCCTAATTAGAAAGCAAATAAGAAAAGAAAACAAACCACCAGGAATGTCTAATTTTAACTCTGATTCCAAGTTCCTTAATCTAGGCCTCAATTTCCTCATTTGTAAAATGGGGAGAACATAGTTTAAATGCCTCTAGTGGCCGTTCTAATTTGCACTTAACACAGGCAATGTTGGACTAACCCCACATAAAACCCATTAAGTGGGATTCTGCTCTGAAGAGTGTCTATGAAAGTGGTAAACTTCTGACTCTCTATATTAGGTCCCTATGTATAAAATCAAACATACAACTGCCTACTTTACTGGGTTTTCTGTTTTTTTACTACTATCAGCACTGAAGAGCCAGTACAGCCATGAGAGAATTAGCAGAGTAGAATCAGCTTCACCCTGTCTTCAACAAAGTAACAATTGCAGAATTTATATTTACTTTATATTGCTGATGTGAGCCAGATAGAATCCAAATTGATTTTCAAACCCCAGGCTCACATTGACAGGAAAAAAATCATTCTTCTACTTGTCATCTGAACAGATTTGATACAGAAATTACTGAGAAACATGGAACTTTATGATACAATTTCTACAGTCGCTTGTTAAAGTAGAAATGCACTTTAAGAAGTTGGATGTGATGGTCTGGTCAGTGGTGGTCTGTCAGCAGAGCTCAAGATCTTTCCGAAGGTCCTTCCAAAAAGGTAAACTCTTTGGAGGATCAGAACTCAATGTAGCAAAAAAGATAGTGAACTTAAAAGCAAAGTTATCCTGTTGTTGTAAAGAAAGATCAGCAAAATATCCCAATGGGCTGAGTTACAGGCTCTGATTCTTTGCTGCCTTGCAGCTTCTGCTGTCATTTCAACTTAAGCAAAATGGGTGCAAAAATGCAACTACCAGTGTGAACTGAAGTCTGAGTTGGTAACATTTTATTGACATTACATGCAGGTGACAATGATTATAGTAGATGCAAAGCAGTGAAGAATCAGGACCACAGAATATAAGGAAATAAAACAAATTTTTGACTTGTTTTCAGAGGCTGGAGAACTGGCTAGTTACTTAAACTGAAAACGGAATCCCTGATTACAAGCAAACAAATTGCTGTCATAATTTTCCATGTTTTTTTTAAAAATTAACTTCACTGTTACACAGAAAAAGCCCACAAAATGGCATGATCCCTTTAGGATATTCCATAGAATCTGTGTCTGAATTGTTCTGCCTATAGTCTGTATCACTCCTTGTTCATGCTGTCTGTTCACTTCTTGGCTGCACATAGCAGCAGCCTGGAAAGCAGCTTTTCTGTGGATGTGGTTACACACATTGTGGGAATGTAGGACACAAACAATGACTGTTGAAAAAGAGCTTAGAAAGGTTTTTTTAACTTGTATTTGTTTCATTGCTAATGAAACAATCGATTTCTGCTCAAAGCATATGTGGTCACAATTCAAATAAACCTATAAAAACCATTTCTAGGAAGCTAAAGGCATGAAAGTGTTCAAAGACAAACAATGAAAATGAGTAAAGAGGAAAATCAAAAACCTGTCTCAGAATCTATGATGTGGATGAAGAAAGACAAACAAGCAACTAGCCTATGGGTTGCTAAAGGCAGAAATGGTGCAGAATTACGCTGAAACCTGAGTGTGGGCTGCTACGTTTCAAGCGGTATCCTTCTTCCAGATAGCTCATTTCTGTTAATTCTATTTTGGCATGTCCTGTTTTTGGTAGCAATCATCCAGATGATAATCTTCCCATTAGCCATATATTTTTCAGCTATTGAGAGGGGTAAGGTAATGTCTCCTTGAGGTTTTAGAAGTTGAGACATTGGTAAAAAGAGATTAATTATCACATAGAAAATATACAGCAGAACCTCATAGTTACAAACACCAGAATTGCAAACCACACACCTCATTTGGAACCGAAAGTATGCAATCAGGCAGCAGAGACCAAAAAAGCAAAAGCAAATACTGTACAGTACAGCGCTGTGTTAAACAAACTACTTAAAAAAACAAAGAGAAGGTTTAAAAAAAAGATTTGACAAAATAAGGAAACTGTCTGTGCTTGTTTCATTTAAATTAACATAGTTAATAGCAGACTTCTTCTGCATAGTAAAGTTTCAAAGCTGCATTAAGTCAATGTTCAGTTGAAAACTTTTGAAAAATGATGTTTTGTTCAGAGTTACAAAACTATCTCCATTTCTGAGCTGCTCGTAACTCTGAGGTTCTACTGTATTACCTCATATTTCTTCAGTATTTGCAAAAATAGAAAGGGATGCCAACTTGCGCTCCGAGTGTTATGCTGTATTAAGTATTACAATGTGTCATTTTACGCTATAAGTATATTGTTCAAACAAGTGGTAAAGGCAAGTCCCAGCACTGGTGGTGTTCTAGCATTTCTCTCTCCACACTTCCTGGTTCTTTGTGGTGTCAGTGGAATATTTTGGATCTGCTCCTTCCTTTGGACTGCTATGGTAGCTTGATTTCCTCTGAGTTCTCCACAACTTGAGTCATTTGGCCTCAAGCAAGGTTCTATAATTTTCTAGCTTCTTTTCCCTGACTGGAGACATCAAGTCACATTAAACATTAAAAATATGCATCCTCTTAGTGGTTTCCAAAATGAGTACTTTTCACACAAACAGCAAGTGGACAGCAGTAGAAACTTAGTAATTCTCCTTCCAGTATTTATCTGAGCATATTCGATTATTTTTAACAATGTTTCGGGAGAAAGCGTGTTGCCCTGTTTTTCCAGTCAGCACCTCATATTGCTGAGATTTGTGATTTCAGTGCAAGTAAGGGTATCAGAATCTGCCCCTATGCTTGGCAGTCTTTGGGAAATTAATCAAAAGTCTCTAATCAAGAATCTAATTCCTGAGGGACAAGTGTCCACATCACAAAATCTACCACCTCGATTGGTACTGATTGGTCCTTTTGTTGGGGCAGTCTCAGCAGAGAGAACAAGGATTGAATGTGCTACAGAAATTAAAACTGGCCTTTCCAGATCAGAGTTCAGGCATGTTGTCAAGGCAGTTGTGGACATGTTTGCATTTCTCCTGCAGTGCTGTATTTGTTCTGTGTATAAATAAAGGACTTGACTCAGAATAACAGTGATGTAATTCTACTGAGGTCAGTAGGTTGCTCCTGATTTACACTGATGTTAATGAGATCAGATACAAGCCCACTGGTGTCTTGATAAGGGATCACTACTTTTTATGGATTTAGGTCTGATTTCTGGTCTGCCTGTCCTGGTGGTATGAGGTTTTTCCTTATTTTTACCTCAATTTTGTTTTCTGGCAGATCCTGCAGTAAGGTCATAATCTTGCATTTGTGATGATCAGTTGCCATGAAAAGGGTAGTAATGTTACAAATTTTGTATTAAAGTATTGGATTTGCATACAGTATTCAATACTGAAATGCATCCTGAGACAAATTTTAGTCCCTATGACCTTGCTAAAGAATCGAGTAATAGGGGAAGGTGGACCGTGAGAAAGCAAACCCTTGTTCAAGTTTTGGGAATTAATGGATTTCTCTGGGTAAAAACAAATGCTTAATTTAATTCATTTTTGGTATAACTGTTTTTCTCCTTTAAAGTTCATGTGAAAATATTTCTAAATGTCAATCATTTACTTTCATTGATCTAGGGATTAAATTTCATGCAACTGGTTCTACTACTGAGTCCAATTTGTTAGGGATACACTTTTTAGACTCTCCTCTTATTAGAGGCTTATCTACCATATTTAAAAGACAGTGGCTGAAGCAAGCATGTACTATAGAGTTCTATATTTTTTGAAAGGTTGTGTTCAGTTTAGCAATTTAAATATCAATCTTAACATTTAGATAAAATAACAAAGTCCCAAGTACCTCTGAAAGGCATTTTGCTCTTGCGATACTCACATTAAAGGGCACACATGGGATTCAGTAACAGCTAATAGAGAAGAGATTTATATAACAGGTTGTCCTTGTCCATGACATTTTTGCTGTTCATGAACAGCCAAATAACAGTACATAATGACAAACTGTCATGCAAGATAAGGAAATCAGCTGATGTGGCAAAAGCATTGGTCCATAATAGAATCCCAGATAATGGGGCCAGGAAGAAACCAGTTGGATCATCCTATCAGACTACATTATACTCAATACATCATAATTTCTACCATTTTATCAGATCTGTTTAATATCTGTAGGGATGGAGCCTTGGCCATCTTGCCTGGTATCAGTTCTGCTACTTAATCTCTCTTTTATCACTAAGCAATTTTTTCCTGATGTCTAGCTGAAAATATCTTGCCTAGATTACTGCAGTGAATACAAACCCCATTGCATTTGTAATCGGAGTCTTAACCCTGGTGTCCTGGCCCAGTTCCATTTTGAGTCATTATTATATTCTGCTTACCTATCCCATCTAGTTTTAGTGGAATATGGTGTTTTTCACTTTCTGTCCTAACTGTAGCCTGCGTTCATAGGTGCTGGAACAGAGGGATTTGTGGGTGTGGCAACACCCCCTGATTTGAAGCGGTTTCCATTATATACAGGATTTACAATTTTGTCAGTGACTTTCAGCCAGCCCCACAATAAATTGTCCCACCACCTATGACAGTGTTGCCATGTGCTGTTAAACAAATGCTGTCTTCTGCACCAGAGGTGACTGCAAAGTAGTCTGTATTAGCATAGGGTGTGTGAAGTGTTCTGAGATTAATCGGTTATCATAAATTGGTGTCATGACTGTCCAGAGAATCTGGGAGACTACATGACTAAAAGGACTTATATGACACAGAGTGGGCTGTATGCTCTGCCGTGATGCAATACAGACGTTTACAAACACATATACAGTGTTGACAAAGTATTTGCTCCTTTCTCTGGAATGAAAGTCCTAAACTTAACCCTGATCTCCACTATGAGGTTAAGTCGAATTTAGCCACGTTAGCTCGATTTTAAACTCAATGCGTCCACACAATCAACCACGTTTTGTCAACTTAAAGACCTCTTAAAATTGACTTCTGTACTCCTCCCTGGTGAGGGGATTAGCACTAAAATCAACCTAGCTGGGTTCAATTTGGGCTAGTGTAGATGCAATTCAATGGTATTTGCCTCTGTGAACTATCCCAGAGTGCTCCATTGTGACCACTCTGGACTGCACTTTCAACTCAGATGCACAGGAAAATCCCCGGGGAAATTTTGAATTTTATTTCCTGTTTGGGCAGCATGGCGAGCTCAGCAGCACAGGTGACCTTGCAGTCCCAGAATCACAAATGAGCTCCAGCATGGACTGAACAGGAGACAATAGATTTGATCGCTGTATGGGGAGAAGAATCTGTGCAAGCAGAACTCCATTCAAAAAGAAGAAATGCCAATATATATGCCAATATCACCCAGGGCATGTGGGATAGAGGCTTCAGCAGAGAAACATAGCAATGCCACATGAAAATTAAGGAGCTCAGGCAAGCCTACCAAAAAACTAAGGAGGCAAACAGTCGTTCTGGGTCAGAGCCCTATACATGCTGTTACTATGATGAGCTGCATGCAATTCTGGGGCGGGTCCCTATCACTACCCCACCACTGTCCGTGGACACCTGCAAGGGAGGAGTCTCATGCAGCAAGGAGGAGGATTTTGTGGAGGAGGAAGAGGAGACTGCACATCAGGCAAACAGAGAATCTGTTCTCCCTGGCAGCCAGGAACTTTTCATCACCCTGGAGCCAATACCTTCCCAAGACCCTGAAGCCGGAGAAGGCACCCCTGGTGAGTGCACCTTTGTAAACACACTACAGGGTTTAAAGCAATTATGTTTAATTTTTCATTTGCCCTGAAAACTTGGGATATATTCAGTACAGCTACTGGAAAAGTCTGTTAACATGTCTGGGGATGGAGCGGGAATCCACCAGGGACATCTCTATGAAGCTCTCCTGGAGGTACTCTAAAAGCCTTTGCAGAAGATTTATGGAGAGGGCTGCCTTATTCTGTCCTCCATGGTAGGACACTTTACCACACCAAGCCAGAAGTAAGTAGTCTGGAATCATTGCAACACAAAGCATGGCAGTGAATGGTACTGGATTATGGTCACATTTAAGCAACATTCAGTCTTTATCTCTCTGTGTTAGTCTCAGGAGAATGATATCATTCAGAGTCACCTGGTTGAAATGGGGGAATTAGTTTAAGGGAACAATCAGAAGAACCTGTTCATGATGAACTGTCTGTGTCTGTCTTAAAGGGATCATCCCTGATAATAGCCACATGGTGGGATGAAGGAATCATCCCAGAGAATTGGCCACGTAGTGGGGGGAGGGTTTGTGCTGCACATCTACCCGAAAACCACAGCTCCTCCTTTTAAATGGCCAACCCAACTGTCATTGCTTGCTATGGGAAAGGAGAGTCCTGCAGTTTGAAAGCATTTCCACATGTTATGAAGGTGGAAGAAGCCAACCCCACATAGCCTTCACTTACCATGGCTGCCTGGAAACTGAATTCTGTTGCCTAGCTGTGTGTGATGTCTCACACCATACCGGCAGGCATTCAATATAATGGCAAAATGCGATCTTGTCCCTAAAGCACATGTGTTGTCTGCTGTGAATTGCTTGATTCAGTGTGAAAGAGTCTGCTTTTTGTTCTCTGAAATGTCTTTTTAAATTCTACTCTCCCTTTTTTCCTCCCGCAGGTGCAAATGTTTCTAGGCTCCTCCTAGCATCTCCATCCCAGAGGTTCTCACAAATTAGAAGGTGGAAAAAACACATTTGTGATTACATGTTTTCCGAGCTCATGCAGTCCTCCCGCATTGATAGAGCACAGCTGAATGTGTGGAGGCAAACAGCGGCAGAGTCCAGGAAAGAATTAAGTGAGCGTGATGAGAGGAGGCAGGATGCGATGCTCAGGCTAAAGGGGGAGCAAACGGACAGGAGTTTGGTGGAGCTGCTGCGGGAAAGGTAGCAAAAGCACAGACTGCCGCTGCAGTCCCTTTATAACCACATGCCCTCCTCCCAAAGTGCTATAGTCTCCTCACCCAGACACACAAGAATGCAGGGGGAGGTTCTGGGCACCCAGCCACTCCACTCCAGAGGATGGCCCAAGCAACAGAAGACTGGCATTCAATAAGTTTTGATTTGTTGTGTGGCTACAATAAGCAATGTGGCCTGGTCCTTCTCTCCTCCCTTCCTCCCTCACCCCACCTGGGCTACCTTGTGAGTTATCTCCCTTTTTTAAAAAATCAACTAATAAAAAATGCATGGTTTTAAAACAATAGTGACTTTATTTCCTTTGCAAGCTGTGATTTGAAGGGAGGAGGGAATTAGAGTCAACAAACAGAGCGAGTTTGCATCAAAGAGAAACACACACAACTGTCACACCGTAGCCTGGCCAGTCATGAAACTGGCTTTCAAAGCTTCTCTGATGCACAGCGCACCCAGCTGTGCTCTTTTAATCGTCCTAGCATCTGGCTGTGCAAAATCGGCCACCAGAAGATTTGCCTCAACCTCTCACCCTGCCATAAATGTCTCCCCCTTACTCGCAGATATTATGGAGCACACACCAAGTAGCAATAACAACAGGAATATTGTTTAGCTAAGGTCTTCATGAGCCATGGGAGCAAGGGGTAGGCTGGGTCTCCAAGGATAACTATAGGCATTTCAATATCCCCAGACGTAATTTTCTGGTCTAGGAAGTAAGTCCCTTCCTGCAGCTGTTCAAACAGACTAGAGTTCCTGAAGATGCGAGCATCATGCACTGTTCCCGGCCATCCCATGTTCATGTCGGTGAAACGTCCCTTGTGATCCACCAGTGCTTGCAGCACCATCGAAGTACCCTTTGCGGTTTACGTGCTGGCTGCCAAGGTGGCCCGGTGCCAAGATAGGGATATGCATTCCATCTATCGTCCCACCACAGTAAGGGAACCCCACTGCAGCAAAGCCATCCACTATGATCTGCACATTTCCCAGAGTCACTACACTTGCTAGCAGAAGGTTAGTGATTTGTGTTGTCTACTTGGATCACAGCAGCACTCCAATTTGATTCTTGACTGACTGGCAGCAGTCAGGCATTGCAAGCTTCCACATGGCTATGGCTACTCGCTTCTCAACTGTCAGGGCTGCTCTCGTCTTGGGATTCTTGCGCTTTGGGGCAGGAGAAAGAAACTCAAAGTTCCAGGAACGTGGCCTTATGCATGCAAACGTTTTGCAGCCACTGGGAATCATCCCATGCCTGCAACAGTATGTGGTCTCACTAGTCTCTGCTTTTTTGCCAGACCCAGAATCGGCATTCCACTGTATGAACCTGCCCCACTGCCGTCATAATGTCCAAATTGCCACATCCCATGCATTCAGGGAAGTCTCTGTCCATGTCCTCCTCACTATTGTCATTGCACTGGCATCGCCTCCTCGCCAGGTTCTGCACGTACTGCACGATAATGCGCGAGGTGTTTGCAATACTCACAACAGCAGCGGTGACCTAAGTGGGCTTATGCTTGCAGTGCTATGGAGTCTGCAAGGGAAACCAGGAAAAAAGGCACGAACTGATTGTCTGCTGTTGCTTTCACGGAGGGAGGAAAGGAGGGGAGACTGATGACATGTACCCAAAATCACCCATGACAATGTTTTTGCCCCATCAGGCATTGGGAGCTTAACCCAGAATTCCAATGGGAAGTGGAGACTGCGGGAATAGCTACCCACAGTGCACCGCTCTGTGAGTCGATACTAGCCACAGAACTGAGAGCACACTCTGCCGACTTAATGTGCTTAGTGGGGACACATACAATCAACTGTATAAAATTGCTTCCTAATTATTGACTTCTAAAATTGACCTAATTCTGTAGTGTAGACATACCCTTAGTGAAACTTCTATGATTCCACTGCTATGGGGAGAGGGGCAGTCAGGGCAGACTAGAGAGAGGACTTCTCACTTCCTCCCGTTGTGGAGCTCTAGTTCACTGTGCTTCTCTGCACAGCTGCTTGGGGAAGAGCAGCAAGGCACAAGGAACAGGGAATGAGCAACCAGGTTCTCTGCAGTTAAGTAGCACCAAATTACTGGATTAGGGTTTTATGAGGGAGGCATAACTGGTTCGTAACTAGGGCTTCTAGGCACTATGCCCTAGATCCTCAAAGGTATTTAGGCCTATGGTAACAATAATAAGGAGAGCGTTCCTTCCATTCACCCAATTTCTGTTATTTTGAGCATAGAAAGGGTGTTGTGGGTGAAGGACCCTGTCTTAATTTTTTAGAAAATACATGTTAAAAATAATTCTTTATCTTTTTTATAAAACACCCCACAAAGCAATGACTCAAAAATGCTACTTTGGACCATTTATTGGAGGCCAAGTAAATGAACATGATGGATTCATTCAAGGTTACGCCGAAACTGAATATACAGTTGAATTCTGGTAACTGGTTATTTTAATTTAACCCTGTTTTTATATTTTTGTTAGAGAAAAGAAACAGCTGGTTGTTGTATAAAGACTTTCATAGAAAGTCTTCTCAACTAATCTATATGATATATTGAATTTCTATTTCCCATTATAGTTCTGAGGTTTCAAGTATCTGAAGCTGGTGGATTAAATTACAGCTGGTCTCAACACAGAGTAAAATGCAACGTTAAATTTCAAATTTAGGCTGACTCTTACTCAGAGGCAGAAACTCTGAAGTTCAGACAGACAAGCATTTCAGAAATAAACAATACTACAGATTCATATTTGCTATTGTAGTAGGCTACACTGTATCGGGAAATATACAAAGAATATTTGTATTTGGCAACTAGATGGGCTGGGTAGGGGGCTGGAAATAGTAGAGTCACCAGCAAGCCCATCAAGAGAAATTTGGGGGCCCAGTGAATCATGTTTGCTGAGGCCTCATCCCTTCCCATTTCATTTTACTTACACAGATCTTACAGATTTTTTTTTGGGGGGGGGGGGGCAGGAGGTTAGCTCATGGCCCTAACCCCACCCCCTATCAGCCCTGTTCACCAGTTCAAATCCAACACATCTCAGTAATGCCATTACCATTCATGTTCCTATGCCGGTAGTATTGGCCTAGATTTCCCACTGGTTAGTTTCCATAGCCACATCAGAAACCACCAGCACTCTTAATATTCAGCCAAGAAACCTATAATTGGTCTCTCCTCCCCCTGCAAACAGGATACCAAGTCACTGGGGCAGTGATGAATTCATCTGCTCGCTTACAAGTATTGAATACACACCTAATCCAGGTAGTAATGTGTTAAAATATTTTACAAATCGAGTAATTAGGAGTTTCCTTCCACATCTTCTTTTCTGACAGGAAAATACAGTAGAGATGAAGTTATTCATGATAGCAGTTCTCCTCAAAAACTGGCTCCTCTCAAAAGCTAAACTTTTCATGACAAATCATTGAAATGTATCCAAATTTTCTTCAATGTTTCCCACCTGAAATCTTTTGTGGAATGAAAACCACGTTTTCTTATTGAAAGAGGTCAACGGAAGTTTTGGTTAGAATGTCAGCAAAAATGAAAAGCAGATCCAATTCAAACCCTGCACAACAGAAATAACCAAAATATCCACAAAATTATTTACTCATTTTCCCCAACTGGCTCTTACAAATATGTGAGGATGTAAACACAAGGTTTATTCATCTTTTGAGCTTCTTCTCTCTCTTTATTCCTCCGCTTTCCCTTCTCCCTTTAATGTCACCCCCTGACACACACCCTCCTGTTTGTTCCCTTCTTTGTTTCCTGTCCTTCCTCTTTACTTTCTAAGTAATACCCATTTCCCATCTCCCAACCCTTCTCCAACTCACTTTCCCTCCTTCTTGGTCCCACAACTCTCTCTGGCCCCAACACTTTCATGCTCCCTTCCCTGAGTCCTCTCATTTGGATCTCCTTCTTCTCCTTCACACATATTTTGCCTTTTGTCCTCCCCCCTTCCGGACTCCCCCCTTGATGGTGCAGCTCTGTGAAAGCACCTGCTTCTGGCCAACCTGTCCTCTTTCCTACTCCACTTCAGACTTCCTTTCACAAGGAAAACTACGGCCAACAATAAAATTAGCATGGATTTGGTCCTAACTACTCTTTGGTGATTATACTTCACAGGGCATAATGGCATGCGAAAGAATCAAGTTCATAAATTGAATGAATTGTTTTCTGCAAGGTCAGGTTAATAGCCTAAGGCCAGGTACACATTGCGGCTGCAATTGTGATTGTGTAAGCAGTTACGGGCACAGTCAGCTTAAGTGGTTAAAAATTAAATAGTGTGGTCTGTCCACACAGCTACTTTTCTGCCGTTACAACAATGTTTTTACCTCTACACTTTGCACTCGGCCTGTGAGTGAATTCTGGGCAGCAGTCCCACAGACCTTTAGGACCAGTTGCCCCTGCCAGGAACTAGAAGGAGTTTTACAGAGCCCACACACCGTTTTGCCTAGGATCAAGGGATAATCCCCTGCCTCAGGGGTCACTATGGCCATTTTCCATCATAGACCGTACTGACACTACAGGATGTTTGATCTGCTCAGCTTCTGCATTCTGTTGCTTAGGAGCCTGGACACAGAGTGGGTGAGAAATGGTAACAGCACTCAGAGCACTCAGGTATTACTTGAAAAGGAAGCAGAAGCACATGCAGTTTATGTCCGGCTACAATGCTCCCCTTGTAGTTCAGTTCAATAGACTCAGGGCCAGGACAAGTTCTACCTATTGGTGGAACAATGTTATGGGAATCTAGACTGAGACATCTGCTTTGACTCTGGATTCAGCTGCCTCACTATGGGAAATCCACCTTTATGGAGAACTGCTGCCCCTATTGACAAGAGAGTTACCATAGTCCTGGACAACACTGACTGCATCAGCCTGTCAGAGCTCTTTGATGCAGGGGAGACGTGAGGAGGGAAAGGCTGAGACCAGAATATTTTATAGTACCACAAAATGGCAAGTACTGTGAGATTAATGTTAGCAACATTTATAACATAACAGAGGGTTTGGAACTTAACTATGCTGGGGGTGACTCCCTTCCTAGTTTTTAGTCCTCAGTCAAGCCATGGAGTTCTCTTGTATGGTAATGCAGCCTGTGGTGGGATAAGAACATAACAATGGCCGTACGGGGTCAGACCAAATGTCCATCCAGCCCAGTATCCTGTCTACCAACAGTGGCCACTGCCAGGTGCCCCAGAGTGAGTGAACCTAACATGTAATGATCAGGTGATCTCTCTCCTGCCATCCATCACTGCTCTCTGACAGACAGAGGCTAGGGACACCATTCCTTACTCATCCTGGCTAATAGCCATTAATGGACTTAATCTCCATGAATTTATCCAGTTCTCTTTTAAACCCTGTTATAGTCCTAGTCTTCACAACCTCCTCAGGCAAGGAGTTCCACAGGTTGACTGTGCGCTGTATGAAGAAGAACTTCCTTTTATTTGTTTTAACAGGATAACATAGGTCACTTCCTGGAAATAAACACTGACTGGTCTGGCAAGATTCATGATGCATAAACATTAAAGAAATCCTTCTACCAGAAGGGACATTGTCCTCTCCACACTGGAATATCAGTTGTGTTTTTGTGATAACTGTGATTCAGTCCCTTCTTATCAGGGACTGTTACAATCATGTAGAACTCAGTAATTCCATCTAGTTTGACAACATCTTGTTGAACAAGGCCATATCTTTTCAAAAGACATCCCC
This sequence comes from Dermatemys mawii, assembly GCA_007922305.1. NCBI lineage: Eukaryota > Metazoa > Chordata > Testudines > Dermatemydidae > Dermatemys > Dermatemys mawii. Next base: position 17,851,861 of record ML677371.1, on the reverse strand, counting down.
ATAGGAAGAGAACAGGACCAATGAAGGAAGATTTGATCTAAGGGTATGGTTACACTTACAAGATTATAGCGCTATAGGTTATAGCGGTCCCCTTATACAGTAATATGTATAGCGCTATTGTATGACCACACTCAGATGCTCCTGCGGTATAGCATGGCCACATTTGGGGCACTTAATGCGGCATTAAGAGCAGCGCATTAGGGCAGGTATCCCAGCATTCAGCTGGGTGCAACGTGCTTTTTAAACGAGGGGGGTGAGGGGGGACGCGTTATGCGGAGGGAGAGAGACAGTGGTTTTTCCGTTTTTCTGAAAGCCTGTCAGTGAGCCTCCGTTCACAGAAGGCTTTGTTTTCACACAGGCTCCCTCCTTAAACATTTGCATTGCTTATCTGCCGAGTTAAGAGAGAAACTCTAAAGAGGTACTTCCGCATTCCTCCAGCCGAGTTCAAAACAAAGGGAAGAGACGTCAATTGCCTTAAATGGCTCTAGGCATCTCCAGAGATTACTTGTAGCGCAGTGGGTGTCCACATCCTTGCTGTAGCGCTACAGCAGCTGCGCTACAGCCCTTATTCCCCATGCGGAGGTGGATTAACAATAGCGCTATAACTCAGCAGTTATAGCGCTCTACGTGCCTTGCCAGTGTGGACAGGGAGGAGGTTATAGCGCTCGTGGGGGCTTTATAGCGCTATAAAGTGCCAGTGTAACCATGGCCGAACAAAGAAGTAACACCAGGGATCTGTGAAGTGAAATTAAGATTTGATCAAAATGTTTTCAGAGATCCTTTTGGGGTCTTGAGTGATGAAAGGAGAACACTGTCATGTGACAGTACATAAATCACAGAAAGAGCTGCTTTTTTTCCCTAATACCGAAGGAGGAACTATACCAGAAAAAGAAAAGCAGTATTTGTAATAGAGGTGTGACACACCAGAGTGCTTGTAAGAGACTGATCTTAAATTCCTGTCTCCAGAACATTTACCGTATGCTGTCCTTAATCCTCATGGAGCAGGGCTTCAATAGGTTAATACCCAACATGACTGAGGTCAGTAACCACAAACTAATGGCTCCTGTAACAGTATTATTCCTAAAACTACTGAGTTTCTTTCTCCTTCCTTATAGAACTTCTGCCTAGAGTTTTCTCCAACCCCTCCTGACCATCTCTATGGACATAAAGACACTGCACCTGTGAAAGGCAGATATTGGATACCAATATATATACTTAATAACTGGTTATTAAGTAAGGTTTGGGGCTTATTGGCCATTAGGAAGTCTTGTGTAATGAGAGGCAGCCTGTGTCAATATAGTCTGATTAAAAAAGCAGAAGACCAGAGTCCCAGAATTTTGCTTATGATTATTTCAGAACTAATGTTTTTTTTTTCCATTTAAAGGTTTTATAGCCTTACTTCTTGACCAGCTCTTTTTACAGGCCCTGAATAGCTATATTGACAATATCCCCTTCCCCTCCAAAAAAAGATTATCCAAACTTTGTACACTGAAAAGTTGAGCTAATAAAAACCTGCTTTTTTTAATGTGTGAAATTTATAGTAATTATCAATACAATCTGAAGCAATTTTATTTCTCCATATCTGAGTGTAACTTTGCTACTATGATACACAGATGTACTGCAGTGCCACCTCGTGTCAAAACTCGAAAAGAGTCGTTTCACATGCACAGCTCTACATTAGTCAATATTTAAAGGTGGACAAAAGTGCATAAACAAACATATGCATTTGCCATGGCTGTGCATGCTGACGTATCCATTTTCACATTCGGTCATAACAGTGTACAGTTTTGTACAATTTAGGAGTAAGCAGTGATGAAAACCTCTCTCATATGATAGCTAAGAAAAAGAAAAATCAATCTCAGTTCTGATGAGGTCATAGCTCACTAGAGAGCATAGTATACCAGACCAAATTTTTTTGAAAAAATCATAAATACCATCCTGTGCCTAACCTAAAACAAAATATTTAACAGGTTGTACTGGATACTAAATAGATCACAGGCCACAAATTGCTGAAGATGCAGCTATGCACACGCCTCATGGTTTGTTGACACATGGAATTATTCTGGAATAGCAATTGTGGAATAACTATTCTGGGATAAGAGTGTCTGTATGTGGAGTTATTCTGGATTAGTGATTCTGCTTTAAATTCACTTATGTAGATGAGCCCCCACTATCACAGCCTTTGGTCTATGAGAACCAAACACCTGGATTATTATCTGCACTTCTTCCTCAAAAGCAGTAAATGAGCAGCGTCCAATAGAAATTAGATGCTAGCCACACTTGCGGTTTTGAATTTTTCTTATTCGGCACATTATAAAAAAGGATTTAAAAACATACTACACATACACACTAACACAGGGGTGGGCAAACTTTTTGGCGTGAGGGCCACAGCAAGTTTGCGAAATTATATTGAGGGCCGGGTAGGGAAGGCCCCACCCCCAATCCAGCCCCCTCCCACTTCCCACCCCCTGAGAATCCCTGATCCATCCATCAACCCCCCCCCAACCTTGTCCCGACTCCCCCTTTCACAGACCCCTAACCAGCCCCCAGGACTCCACCCCCTACCCAATTCCCCTCCTCCCTGTCCCCTGACTGCCCCATCTGCTATCCACCTTCCCACCCCCTAACCACCACCCCAGAACCGCCCCTCATCCAACCCACCCTGCTCCCTGACTGCCTGCCCCCTCCAACCCCTCCCAACCACCCGGAACCCCCCCCATCCCCCCTCTTACCATAGCTGCTGGGGGGAGAGCATGCAGCCCCTGTCCCCAAGAGCTCTGCCCGCGCAGGGTGGCACCGGGGGAGGGGTGAGCGCGCAAGAGCGCTCCCCGCGCAGCTCCGGGGGAGGGGCGAGAGCGCAGCCCCGACCCCCGGGGTGCTCCCCACGCAGCGTGGCTCTGGAGGGAGGGGGCGCACAGCCCCAGCCTCCTGGGGACTCTCGGCGCGGCTCCGGGGGAGGGGCAGTTCACAGCCCCGGCCGCCAGAGCACTCTATGCACGGTGCAGCCCCGGACCCCAGGGCTCCCTGTGCGCGGCGGCTCCGGGGTTGGGGGAACATGCAGTCCCGACCCCCAGAACGCTGCCTGCAGGGCTCCGGGGGAGGGCCGCAGTCCTGGCCCTGCAGCGGTGCCCGCCCTGCGCGGCTCTGGGGGAGGGGCCAGGGGCAACCTCCGCAGGCCGGATGGGACAGTCTTGCGGGCTGGATGTGGCCCGCAGGCCGTAGTTTGCCCATCTCTGCCCTAGCACCTGTAGCTCTTACACGCAGCACACCCACATCCACTGTCGTCTATGCTGTTGTCTCTCTCACACTATATCCTAGCCACGTTAACATGCTGTATATCAAAACATACAACCTGTCTTCCAGTACTGCTGTCTTCAATACACCAATGCATTGCTCATGCATTAGTCCAAGTCAATAGCCTATTCGCCATGTGTGGCTAGTGACAAACGTATTGATCACCACTGCACTAAACTATACCAATACTCCTTTTGTTAAACCAGGGGTCTCCAAACTACAGCCCAGGGGCTAGATCTGGCCCGCTGCATTGATTTGTCTGCTCCCTTCCCCACCTGAGCAGGCATGTGTACAAGCTGCCGCTGTCGTTTCCTCCCCCCTGCCCACACGTGAGCTGCTGCCAGCGGCCCCATGTGCGGAGGGGTGAGTGCCCCCATGGTGTGGCTGGAGGAGCAAAGGAGAGGCCATGACAGCGTTGTGGCTAGAGGATCAAAAGTGGGGGGGGGGGGCACGGCAGAGGCCAGAGGAGCAAGGGCGGGGGCTGCAGCAGCAGCATGGCTGAAGAAGCAAAGGGGCAGGGTGCGGCAGCGGACCACGAAGCCTTTTTGAAAATCTAATATGGCCCTCATCTTAAAAAGTTTGGAGACCCCTGTGTTAAACTGTTCCTCTTTAGCCTCAATGAAGATGGCTCTTGTTTCATACAAGAGTGAGTTTTACTCATACACTGGACAGAGCCACACCCTCTCCCAATCTCAGAGTGGAAATCAGATTTATCATCTACCATCATAGTGAGAGAGAGGGGGGAACATCTTCCAGTAAGAGTCAATCTGGACTTGTACTTCCCCATCCTGGGAAATGTGGCTTCTTTGGCATGAAAATATTTTGCACTTTATGATAACATGTTGGTACTTTTTTCTCCTTCTCATTCTACTTCTCTCTTTACCTTTCTTCTACACGTCTTCCTCAGTTTTCATTTTGCACACATCAATAATATTAACACATTATTAAAAACAAATAAATAAGGTGTTAACTGAATGCTGTTCATTGCTGCACTCCTACATCATGCCATACCCTTTTTATTTTGATGCATTCTATTTTTTCTCTAAATAATGACATATTTAGTACTAAACTGAAACTTTCTATGTTTTTCTTTGAAGTTTGCCCATCCACTGTTGTTTGCGTAGAATGAATGATTGCTTTGTTTTTCAAAGAAGCTACCATGACAGTAAATATTTATCAGAATGAGCTGGAAAATGAGGTTTCCCCCTAGGGAAAGTTTTGAATAAAATGAAATGTGTTATTCATACACACAGACCACATTTTCAGTTGAACAAATCAAAAATGTTTTGGCGGGTTTCTATTAAGCTTTGAAATTTTCTGTGGAAAGCTGATAATTTTCACGAAAAATTTCACTGAGTCAAACTCCCAATTTTCCATTAAAACAGTTTAAATGTAAAACTGTTAGTCAACTCTAACAATTAGCGCTCATAAGATGCTAGACACTGTCTGCAGCTATATATACAGGATGGTACATTCCCTGCCCCGGAGAATTTACAGTAGACTTCTTCCAATTCATTTTGTCTGTAATTTTGTATGTGGTTGTCTGTTTATATTAAAATATCTATATCTATGGGAAGAAAAGCTTTCTGAATAAGAGGTAAAAAGAGTTTCATAACCAATTTGCTTTTCACTTTTATTCATGGTGAATGTTTACTTCTGCACTGAGTCGGCCAGAACCCTGACGTTAGACTTGTTAGTTTCATTGTAGCTCATCTGCAGTTCCAGTCTCTCTCTCCTGCTTTAGCACTGCGTGGACATGCGGATGTGTTTATGTTCACTGAACTGCCAGGGCATATTTGTATCCTAAAACTGTTGTCAACTGTACTTTTTAAAATGTACTGCGGTGTACCCTCCGCTAAGCATCTTCTACTTTCATGGACATCAGTGGGAGTGGAGTGCACTCAACACCTCACAAGATTCAGGCCACAGTTGCAAAGGGTGGGGGAGAGTCAAAAGACAATTCATTTTTACCCACTGAGGACTCCACATCTACTCACCACTTCTGCAGGACTCTATTAAAAGAGGTAAGCTGCAGAGTAGTTTATTAAGAAGAAAATAAAAGTAGATGTAGGTACATCTGTAAGGTTAAGACATACTCAAAATAGATCTTCCATCATCCATAATGGAAAGGGACAGTATTCAGGTATGAATTCTTCCAGCCAAGTCCCAGAGTAAAATTAACAGGAGTTTCTTTTACCCACTCACATTGATCATTTTCTAGAAGGTTGTGATGGGTCACTCTACTGTACTCACCACAGGTGGTGCCTCCTCCTGGTTGTTCTGGAGATTTAGCTCTGCACAGGCTATACCGCTTCCTGCAGTTGAGCTGTGCCACATTATCTTTTGCCAGCTGTGGCCCCGCTCTTGCTCCAAGAGCTGCTGTTTCGTGACTCAGCCCGCTAGCCAAGTCCCTCTCCACATATCCCCCTTGCGGGGTACCAAAGTCCTTCCACACGCCTGATCTCAGACGGTCTTATTGGGCACTACCTGATGATACCATTTCCCCAGTAGCTGGTAGGGGAACCCAGGCCTGGCCACTACTCCAGGTTCCAGTCTGGGAACCCTATACCTGACTACAGTGGTGTCACTTAGATCCTGTTGCTCCTTTCCTGGACTCCTTCCTTTTGGTTCCCCCCACTCTGGGTGTAACAGCTCAAACTCCCTCCGAACAGGAAGGAACTAGACTACTGAACCCCACAGTCTCAAACACACCTCCCTTCTCAAGGGAATGACTGCAGCCCCCAGCTGCTCTCAACTTTATACAGGTCCTTCCTGTTCCCATGCTCCTTGGCTCCTCTTCCAGGTGCATCCTGCAACTTAATTGGTCCCTTAACCCTTTCAGGGTTTGTGTGGGGTGGGTGGATGCTGCTTAACAAAGCTTCAGCCCCAATACACTCCAGCTTCTTCAGGCAGCAATCAGTTAGCTTCAGAAACTTTGGTCCAGCCTAAGTGCCTCTAAGTCTACTTTTCCTCCAAAGCTAGCTTGGGATTACCTCCTCTTTAGTTCCTCTAATAATGAGCATAATCGGAAGGATTCTCCCTCTCACAAGCAATTAGCAGCTGCAGCATTTTGCCACGGATTCTTCCCCCCTGCCCCCCAGCCTGTAGATTCTAAACCTCTGCTTTATTTGCCTTGAGCTTAGCCATGTATAATTCATCAGAATTTTCAATGTTGCCAATTGTCACAATATTTGGTGTTTTTATTTAAAGCCCCAACTCCTGGAGTCAAGTAATGATACTCACTAAAAAAGGGTTTCTAGCATGCATGGTAGCAGAGAAAAGCTTGAACCATGAACCAAGTAGACTCAATGGGCTCAGAAATCAGAACACACATAAAAAGAATAAAGGTGTTGTTATTTTAAAAAAACAACCTCATGATTTTTAAGCCAGACTTATGATTTTTGCTCTCTTGAAGTTGGAAATACTGGATTTTACACACCCATATTTAGATTTAATTTTAAAAAATGGTTATGTCTTGATGCTGCAAGCTGCTCCGCATGAGTGGGCCCTTGTGCCTGCAAAGAGATCAGCTGATTTCACAGGGGCTCTCCCTGCCTAGAGCAGCTTGCAGAGTCATGTCCCCTTTCTTGAACTCATGCAGTTTAAGATTTTATCCTGATCATGCAATGCACCCTTTACTCATGCTTCCATCCATAAATTCCCTCTTCCTTTCAAAGCTCCACATCAAGGCCTTGGCCTCCCTCTTCAGTAGTAATTCCCTCCATCACCCATTTATCCGGAGGCTCCTCACCCAGCTGTTCACGATCAGCTCTAATTTGCTTCTCAAAACGCTCCTGCAGACTTTCTTTACCTCATCCTCTTTTACAGGAACAATAATCAGGAGAGGAAGATTACAAACCTTCCTACCCTTCACAGACCATTCTTTGAGAAGGTACCCAGGGAATCAAATAGATATTGGCAGAGAGACCGAGATGTGTGAGCTCTATTTGCAGTTTATGTATTAGTGTAGCAATATTTAGGCTGATGAAGGAGGTGTCTTTGGGTTCTCTAACCCACTCTACAGCCCAATGACTGAGTACCTCAGGCAGTCATGTTCAACTGGAGAGAAGCATTCCATGTAGCCTATGTATACTTGTGCATGTGTCAAAACACTGCATAGAAGTTGCTATAATCCTTTAAAAACTGTTTAGATGGAGAAATAAAAAATAATGGAAAAATTCTGTTCATATTTGTGTTTGTCTTTCACTTTAATGAAAACAGCAGCTGTACACAACCTTCAAATTTACACACTGCAGTGAGCATGCATTGATTCCTGCGTTTGCTAAGGTTTGCTGGGTTCCAGCACAAACTCAGACAATGGGTCAGAATTCTGAGTCTAGCCTGATTCAAAATAGTCCCAAATGGATTTTGCGAGAGGTCTTAATGAACTTGTTGCATGCTCTGGCCCTTTTTGAGGTCTCAGTTGTTCCTCCATGGCTGTTTCCTGTTCCTCTATGACTTTCTCCTGATCTCTTTCTTGTTCTGTACAGACCTTTTTATGAGCTTTCTCCCATTCCTCTAAGTCTTTTTCCTGAGCACTTTCCAGGTCTTCACAAAACATTTTACGAGTTCTTTCATGTTCTTCTGGGTCCTCTTTCTGAGCTTCCTCCTGTTCCTCTGGAACCTTTTTCTGAGCTCTCTCATGTTCCTCTAGGGCCGCCATCTGAACTTTTTCTGGCTCATCCAGGACCCCTTTCTGTACTCTCTCCAAATCTTCTAGGGAGTTTTTCTGAGCTCTCTCCAATTTCTCCAGAGCTTTCTGAGCCCTCTTCTGTTCCTCCTGGGCTTTCTTCTGAGCTTTCACTTGTTTCTCCAGGACCTCTTTCTGAATTCTCTCCAGTTCCTCTAGGGACTTTTTCTGAGCTCTCTCTAGTTCCTCCAGAGCTTTTTGAGTCTTCTTTTGTTCCTCCAGGGCTTTTTTCTGCGCTTTCTCTTGTTCCTCCAGCGCTTTCTTCTGAGCTTTCTCTTGTTCCTCCAGTGCCTCTTTCTGAGCTCTCTCCAGTTCCTCCAATGCCTTTTTCTGAGCTTTCTCCAGTTCTTCCTGGACTTTTTGAGCCCTCTCCTGTTCCTCCAGTGCTTTCTTTTGAGCTCTCTCTTGTTCCTCCAGAGCCTTTTTCTGAGCTTTCTCTAGTTCCTCCAGGCCTTTTTGAGCCCTCTCTTGTTCCTTCAGTGCTTTCTTTCGAGCTCTCTCTTGTTCCTCCAGGGCCTTTTTCTGAGCTCTCTCCAGTTCCTCCAAGGCCTTTTTCTGAGCTCCCTCCAGTTCCTCCAAGGCCTTTTTAGCCCTCTTCTGTTCCTCTGTAGCCTTCTTCTGAGCTCTCTCTTGTTCATTTAGGGACTCTTTCTGAGCTCTCACTAGTTCTTCCAGGGCTTTCTGGGCTCTCTCTTGTTCCTCTCTGGTCTTCTTCTGAGCTCTCTCTTTTTCCTCTAGGGTCTGCTGCTGAACTCTTGCTAGTTCCTCCAGGGCTCTCTGGGCTTTTTCCTGTTCCTCTATGGCCTTCTTTTGAGCTCTTTTCTGCTCCTCCATGGCCTTTCTCTGTTCTCTTTCCAGTACCTCTAGGGCCTTCTGTGCTCTCCTCTGCTCCTCTAGGGCAGCCTTTTGTGCTCTCTCTTGCTTCTTATGAGCTTTTTCCAGTTCTTCCATAACCATATGAGCTTTCTTTTGTTCTGCCAAGGCCGCCTGCTTGGCTCTTTCATGTTCCTCCAGGCCTTTTTTCTGAGCAGTCTCCAGTTCCTTCAGGGCTATCTTATGAGCTCTTGCCAGTTCCTCCAGGGCTTTCTCAGCTCTCTCCTTTTCCTCCTGGGATTTCTTCTGAGCTCTCTCCTGTTCTTCCAGGGCTGACTTCTGAGTTTTTTCCTGTTCCTCTAAGACCCTCCTCTGAGCTCTTTCTAGTTCCTTCAGAGCCAGCTGTTGAGCTCTTTCCAGTTCTTCCAGAGCCTTCATCTGGGTTCTCTCCTGTTTCTCCAGTACCTTCTTCTGGGTCCTCTCCTGTTCCTCCAGCAACTTCTGCAGAGCTCTCTCCTCTTCCTCCAGCTCCATCTGCTGAGTTTTCAACTGTTCTTCCAGCTCAGTCTGCAAAGCTATCAACTGTTCCTCCAGATCCATCTGCTGAACTGACTCTTGTTCTCTCAACACCTTCTGCTGAGCTCTCTCTTGTTCCTCTATTGACTCTTGTTGATTGTCCTCCTGTTCTCTCAGCACTATCTGCTCAGCTGTCCCAGGTTCCTTCATGGTTTTCTCCTGTACCTCCAGAGCTGCTTTCTCATCTATCTCCAGTTCTTCCAGGGCTTTCTGAGCACTTGCCTGCTCCTCCAAGACTTCCTTTATCTTTTTTACCATCTCCTTAAATTCATCTTCCTTGCACTTTTGCTCATATTTCCTCCAGTGGTGGGTGATTTTCTGGGCCCTTGGCTGCACCTCATTCAGCATGGCACTGGTCTCTTCATCATAATCCAGCTGACAGGCCATGGACAGGTCCTTAGCAGCCTCCTGCCAGTGACCCAGGAGTCGGAGTGCTTTCCCTCGCCACTTGTAAGGCTGTGCAGAGTCAGGATTGATACTTATGGCTCTGTCACAGTCTCTAATGGCAGCATTTGGTTTCTTTAACTGCACATAGACACTGGCTCGGTTGGCATATAAAATTGTAAGCCGTGGGTTCAGTTTGATGGCATCTGTGAACAAGTCAACAGCTCTCTGAAGTTCTCCTTTATCCACTGCATCAAAAGCCTCCCTCTTCTTTTCAATGGCCTGCTTCATCATTTCGTCTGTTACCTTCAGATTCTCATCACCC